>CM053785.1:981006532-982206532 GCA_028749045.1 Cupressus sempervirens
ATTGTATTTCAATCATTTATTTTAGTGAAGAGTTAAGTCTATTAGTTTCCTATAGCACTAGTGTGGGTTCTTTCCTTGCATTTTACTTTCCTGCAACATAAGCATAATGACTCATTAAGAAACCTAGTATACACACCATGCCAACCATTTCAAGTATATGTCCCTAGGTTGAAAAATTAAATGCACCTAATGGTGGGGAAAATAGTCCTTAGATTGAATATATTATTCCTAAGTATGGCCTTGGGTATGATTATTATACACCTATTGTCAGGCAGATCACTTTCGTCGACATGAAAGATAAACTCATTATCATATACCTTGATGACTTTATTGTATTCTTAAAGAAGAGGAAAAATCACATAGAAGATTTGATGAAAGTATTGCAAAGATGTTGAGAACATAGAATTTCTCTAAATCCTAAGAAATATATATTTTGTGTGATAGAAGGAAAGTTACTTGGCCATATAGTATCACCAGAAAGCATCAAAATTGACCCTAAATGAATTGAAGGTATCCAAAGACTAAGTCTACTTGTAAATAAGATGGGAGTTAATATTTTTTTGGTCAAGTGAATTTCCTCAGAAGGTTTGTGCCTAATTTTTCTAAAACCACTAAATGCATTGTAGACATGATAAGAGGGAATTCAAGTTTCAAGTGGAATGATGCCAGAAAAAAAGCTCTCAATAATATAAAGACTGTCATTTCTAAAGCTCCAATCCTATGTCATCTTTATTATAAACTAGACTTTATGATCTATAGTTATGCTTCTGAACATACCTTGTCAGCTATTCTCATGTAGGATAACAAAGAAGGGGTGTAAGCCCCTATTGCCTTGATGAGCATACCTCTAAAGAAACATTAGCTCAAATATTCTCAAATCAAGAAGCATAGTTTTTTCATGGTAAAAGCCCTAAAAAATCAGATTTTAAATCTTACACTCCCATTCTACGATTTATGTGCCTAACATTGCAATGAAGAGTGTGTTAACTCAACAGGATGTAGGGTGCAATGCTAGAGGAAAGTGGGTAGCTAAGACACAAGAGTATGACATTGAGATTAAACCCACAAAATTGGTAAGAGGTAATGAATTATGTAAAGCCATAGTAGAAAATGGGAATTGTGAAGAACTAGAGGAAAAATAGTTAGTTCTAGTTGCAAGTCTACAAGATCCTTAGTTCAAAAATATCACATGTCTCTTAACATATGGTGAGTGCCCTAAAGGATTAATAGAGAAACAAAGAAGAGATATTAAATTGAAAGCTATCAAGTATGTGATCAGGGATGATAGATTATACAAAAGATCCATATATGGGACTTTCCTCAAATGTGTAGACAAAGAATAGTAAGAGAAATTGTTGAAGACGTTTCATGATGAAGCATGTGGTGGGCATTTCTCATTCTTGGTCACTGCTTTTAAAATATTGGAATAATGTTATTATTAGCTTGAAATAATTAGAGACACTTACTAGTAGGAGTCAAAATGTGAAAAATGAAAAGTGTTCATAGGAAGACCTCAGTTAACCACACTTCCTCTCAAACATGTAGTAATTGAATGTCCTTTCCAATAGTGGGGCCTCAATTTCATTGGTCCTATTAATCTTGAATCTAGTGCTAGTCACAACTATATCATCACCGTGATAGATTACTTTACAAAGTGGCTAGACATGAAAGCAACCAAGAAGACCACTTTCAAAGTAGTTTGTGAATTCATCAAAGAAAACATACTAGTTAGGTTTGGCATGCCTATTAAACTAGTAATGGATAATGTAGTATATTTTTCTTCGATTGAAATTACTAAGTTCTACTTCAAGTATGGCATAACACTCAGTCACTCATCTGACTACTTTCTATAATGGAATAGTCAAGCTAAGTCCAGTAACAAAAACTTGGTGAACATTGTAAAAAAATTGGTATTAGATAATAAAAAGATGTGACACAAAATGATTCATTAAGCACTTTGGGTAGACAGGGTGACCCCACAAAGAGCAATTAGAATTTCCCCTTTCAAACTAGTCTATGGAGAAGAAGCTAGTCTTCCCCTACCCCTGGAATTGGCCACTAGCAGAATAAGGACATTGATCAAAGATGACATTTACAAAGATAGGTTGGATAAAACGATCATGTATCTAAGAAAGATCAAGGAAGAAAGAGAAGAAATTGTGAATCATATTATGCAGCATCAAATGTGTGTAAAGAACTTATTCAACAAGAACACTAGACTATAGAATTTTATGGTAGGGGACACTATACTATTGTGGGACAAATGAAGGGCACCAAAACAAATGCATGAGAATTTTGATACACTCTAGAAAGGACCATTTATTGTCCATCAAGATTTTGAAAACAATTCACTTAGAATGGCATATCTCGATAGTGAAGTACTACCCCTGACCTACAATGGTTAGGACTTAGAGTTGTATTAGATTTCAAATTGAAAATAGGTAACCCCTATATTCTATCATAGTTACATTTAGTAGTTGTTTTCATTTTTCCTTTAGTTAGGTTTCCTTTTTTTTCACTTTAGTTATGTTGGGTAGCCACTTTTCATTTTTGCAAAACCAGAGAGTTTGGGTTCCTTGCTTGGACATGGAATGTCCAAGTCCCTAGATAGAGGTAGGTATTGCCCCACCTTTTTTTCCTAATCTATTGGCAAAGGTAAATTTTATGTGTTTAGATGAATTCAGTTTTGTTTCCATGAATTTCTAAGTCTTGGTCTAGATTCCTAAGGCTAGGTGATCTTTATCAAATTTTCCCAATACACCTTCTCTTTCTCGTAGCTGGGTGGGTTATTGTTTTTGTCTTGTAATTTTTTGGGTAAGTTTAGTACCCAATATGATAGAATCATTTTTCACTCATTACAAATGAAGCATGCTCACTTTTCCATTCCCATGCTCTTGAAAGTTCTCTAAAACTCACATTTCTTTACAAAACTAGCTCATGACATATCAATGGTTAATAAAATAAGCGTTGGTAGAAAACCTCAGTTCATCTTCTCTTTAGAGGGTTTCCAACCCATGAAGACCATTTTCCACAAAATGGGTAAAAATAAAAATTCAAGATGCTAACTAACATCCAAGTGGATCAATATACCTTAATTAAACATCTTTAATAATGAGAAATGTGATTATCAAAGCTTCAACCAATAATGAAGCATTGGCAGAAAGTTGGAAATTGCCTTCTCTTATGTGAGTTTCCAACCCATGAAAGCAAATTTTTGATTATGCATATAAATCAAGTCAATAGGTAAAATTTAGCTCCCATGTTGAATCTAGCACATGTTAAGAGGATATTGGATTGAAACAAACTATTGCAGAAAGATGATATGGCCAAGATCTTACTTGACAAAATTTCATCAACAAAGTACCCTAGGGGCAACTTTCCAAAACTAAGGAAAAATTAAAAAGTAAAATAATGGGTTAATTGAAAGTTACCGCTACATCCAAAAAAAATAGTGAAAAGACTTTTAAATGTCTATTGAATCTTTGCATTTACTCTTTAATGAATATTTCCTTAAGTTTCACACATGTGGTATGAATCATGAAGTTTAATAGATGAATCGAGGTCCTTGTATAAAAACACGTGCAGTTGAATGAGTTACCTTACTTTCTTAATTTCTCATTTTATCAGTGTGTGTAGCTTTTGAAAGCCACTAATTGGAAAAGTCTATTGTCTTATTCATTTTTTTATTCAAAATTTCTTTCATAAGCTATGGCCACTAAGTTCATGGGTTTTAATGATTTAACTGGGATCAAGTCTCAACTACAAAACTTTGCAGATACATCCCTCTATTTCTATGATATGGAAGACTTCCAAAAGAGGGTAAAATCTAAATGCATCCATCTTATTAGTAAGAAGCTTTGAGGATCTAGTTTGGTTGAAGCTACTAGTTTCTTGATTGTAGTTCAAGCCCCATAATCATTTATGAATGTATTCACCATTACAATCCAGAAACCAAATAAATAGTTCTACCTGATGATAGTGTATTGATTTCAATTGATAGACAAGCGGTGGTGAATTTCCTTTGTGTGCTAGAATAGGAGGAGTTTTCTGACCTAGCTATTGGTGGGGTCACTTCAGAAATCTTGGTGAACAACATAATCTAGATGAAGGACATCATATGAACTTGGTTCCAGAAGCCATAGAGTGATAAGAGAAAAGTTCCCAAAACATTGTCGATAACTAACCTCAAACTAGAGATAATCAACATTTTGGTTCTTCTACAAAAATTGAGAGGTGAAGTAGAAGCCCTAAATTTCATTGAACAATACTTCTTTTTGGTTCAAATTATATGCTTAGATACATAGTATATTGATTGGATGGAAGAGCTAAGTGAGATTTTGTCCAATACCCTCTTGGTGGTCAAGTTTTACAATTCATTTTATGTCTTCATTCCTAATTTGTATGATGACATCTTTACAATTATGGCTCGATCTTCCATGCCTAGACAACTTCCCTATTGATGTCAAGTTTTATGAATCTTATCCATGTCTCTAGTTGTATAATAGTTATGTAGATTATGTTAAGGTGAATGACTTATTTACTATGAGAATTTGCAAGGAACTAGAAGGGTGCTTAGAAAGGAGATTCTCTCCTAAATCCATGGCCATCATCAATCAATTTGGCTATTATTTTATTTAGTTCTCATCTTTTTCTTACCTATGTCTTGCAGCTTTTGATGGATTTCCTTTGAAACTACCAAGATATCCTAATTATATGATAGTATTGGTTGAGATCATCCAATAAACTTTGTAGGGGAATTTTCTATTGAGAAAAAGTTTAAAGAAGGGGTATGAGTTCCTATGAAGATTGGAGCTTTCAGTTGCAACACTCAGTCTGATGCCAAGAATATGATGAAGGTTTTTTAAAAGAAGTATAAGTTGGATATGTACAAATTCTTTAGACCTATATTCAACCCCAATGGATATGATAAAGATTTCCTATAGGTTTGGAGTGTAATAAAGCACATTAGCACCAATGAAGATTACTGAATTGACTACAAAGATGAATTTGAAAGTCATGGTCAGGCTATTGCAAGATTGAAAATAGATCAAGTTAAGCTACAAAATTAAATATAAATGTGGATGGATTTGAAGATGATGGTTAGAATATGTATAGCACAACTTATTTGACCAAGTTAAAGAACACTTCTATAAGCTCTAAACCATTAAGAGACATCATAGAAGACTTGGACATGATGATGACAATAATCTACAAGAGGACCAAGAAGTGGGTCAAGTGGACCACTGCATAGCAAAGTAGAAGTAAAGGTGCATCCTCTTAGCCCTCCCAAAATGTAGTAGCCACATCATTTTCCCTTGGTGGCACTTTAGGTACAACTCCATCGCTCACTCAAGGCCCAACTCAACCAGCCAGTGGAGGTGATCAACCTCCTAACAAAAACATCCCACTAGATAAAACTTGTTAGGATGGTTTAGTACCTATGATTAGAATAAAGGTAGAAGCCAAGAAAAAGAAAGTAGAAGAACCAAAAGACACTATAGTTACAGTGGCTCTACCATCCTATAGAAGTCCAATCCCATCTACCAGTGCAACACTACTCTTACCAAGTAGTCCTCAAATACAAGTGGTTGATCTTGGAGATTGTAGGAGTAATGAAAGTGAATCCATGAAGTCGGATGAAGTAGTAAAGAAAACATCAAAAGTAGTGATGAAAACATCTGAAGTAGAGAAGATTCCCAAAGCTCTATATTTCATTTCCTTTGCTCCAAGAAATTCTTTCTCCTCATATTCAAAGGCCTTGTCTCCAACCAAGAGGAATATGTTTAGTGTGGACACACTTGGGGCTACATCCAAAGTAATTGACACTAAGTCATGGGTCAAGAATACTTTAGATATAAAGAGGAAGAGGATAGAAGATAGGGATCTAAATAAAGAGACTTTGTTTTTGGCCATCCACTCTAGGTTAGCATTGAGAAAAGTGAAGAAGAAGAAGACTTTGTCTATCCTCGGTCAAGATCCAAACATAGGACATCTAACTATAGAGATTTTCAAACCCACCAAAGAAGGTAGGATTAAAGACCTAACTACAGCAAAGTTCACATGATAGTCTCTAGATCTAGGAGACGTTAGGCATGACACCAAAGTAGGCTTATGGAAACCAACTAATTAAGTGACAAAAGAACTTGAAGGCTTCAAGCTTGTCAAAGTCAAAATGAAAGTGGAGATCCATGACCTCAACTTCTTCATTAGGTAATTATTTTCTTTGTTAGTAAGAATTTTGGAGGTACCACCTACCAGTGAACCTACAACTATAGATATTCAGGCCATCATCTCTTAGCTACAAGAAGACAAGTATTTTGGGTAAATCAGTAGGAGTTATTGTGAGAAACTCAAGTTTGAAGGACTTGTAGTTATAGATCAACTTGGCAATGTTGAATTGAGGCTTGAGATAGAAAAAGATAACATCCTAGCTAACCATGTAACTCTAGCAACAGAAAAGGAAAAATGAAAAGATTTCTTGACTATTGTAATTAGTCATTGTTCATAGATATTGGGCATTCAAAGATTTAATTTAAAAAGTATAATTTTTTTACCAACAAGGTATAACACCTTCAACTCTTCCACCACACTCTCTTTGTGGAGGCATTTTTGTGCTTCTATTAAAACACTAGTGCAAACTGCCTCACAATTGGTGATTTATCTACATGCTTAGCTCAGACCACAGTCCTGGTGCAAATTGCCTTGTAGTCAATAATCTATCCACACACTTAGGAACTCTAGCTCTACTAACACTTGATGAAGGTTTCTCCTCTTAATACCATAAATACATAATAGAAATAAAGAAACAACAACAATTGTAGGAACAAAATGTGGGCTTCTTATTATTGTCACAAATGCAGAATTACAAAATTCACAATTACAATATGCTAACACATATGGGTGCCTTCATTATAGTAATCTGCATGACAAAGTTGTGAACTATCATCTAGAGTTGTCCTAGAAAATATTTGGGCATTTCTTAAATAGGTAATTTTATGTCGTACAGGAAGGTTCTAGACACTCAAAATTAATACCTAGGGCTGATAGACCCTAATAATACATATAAAGTCGGCCAAATATATTTTTGGGATTTATTTTGGACATTTTGGTCAGCCCAATTTTGGAAGACCGTAACTCTTAAACCATTTCCTTGCTTGGATATTACAACCCCTTTTTAGAAACCTCAATTTGTGATCTACAAGCTCAAATCTATGCAAGTGCCCATCCATTGAGTTCTCGAGCCTCATTCAGGCACTTTTAGGCCTCCAATAGTGAGCTTGAAGTTAATATACCAAAATTACAAACCAAAAATCTACAATAGATCCATGAATATGCATGATAGGGCACTAAGCTTCAACTAGTATGTTGGTATATCTAAGATGAATGTTCACCTCTGAAACTTGGACATTTGGAGCTCGTATGATTGACTTACTAAGTAACAAGCCTCCATAGACAGTAACTCTGTCTAAAGACAACCCTTATTAAAACAACTAAAATGAAATATTTTTTGTTGATGCAATATTTCTCTTACACCCAGGATGCTCCTACATCACAAATATCAATGGGTTATAGGGAATACATAAAGTTTTCTTGGATAGGTTATATTGATATTGGAGAGAGTACATTTTTTGATGTTCTTCATATATCATCCTTGACCAATAATATCCTTTAATTATACCACATCACTTATCCAGCACAAGGTCAAATATTTGAGTTCGCTCTTGATTATATATATGTACATTAGGTACATTGAAACTAAATATTTCATAGCTATACAATTTTTCATCATGCATTGTATGTATTTTTTTTACATTTTTCTCATAATGATGATGATATTTATAAAATAACACCCCCCCTTCAAGAAAGGGTGTATCGTGAAGATATTTTCAAACACTTGAATCATTGTGTTATTGATAAAAGTATTGAATGTCCTACTTATCCACTTCTTTCTTATTTGGATTTAAGTTATATTGTTCAGCAGGATGATCATAGTGATTCAAATACTACAGTATTGAATGAATACTTGGATGGCATTTCAGCATTGTTTTTTGATTTTGATATTGTTAATTAGGGAGACATTGAGGGGATTTCTCTTATCTTTGATGATATTTTTATATCAGTTAGATTTTAAGATACTTCAACTTCTCTAGAGATTTATCTACCTAATTCTTCTCCTTCACTTGGTTTTTCACATTCTATGGTTTGATTTGATCATGTTTACATGATCAATTAAATGAGCTTGGATAAGTATTGGCTTTACTGGTTTCTTCCTAAGGGGGGACATGTTTCTCAAGTGGGATGTCGGATCATCCTTTTTGCAAACACTTTTCATCAACATTTGTGCTTATTCATTATGGGGGGATATTGAATGCTTCCTTATTTCTTTACTATGGATGGATACATGATTGTATATGTTTGAAATGGAAGATATTTTTATCACTTTGGATTGTTGTAGAGATGTTCTATTGATGAAAACTTTTTTTATTGATGTGAACATATATCCTTTGGTTTGTGATTGACTCAAATTCTATATATCACATGCTACTTATCAATTCTCTATAGATAGCAGTTGACTTAATTGGGTATGTGGTGTAGGAGAACCACGGCATAGAGGTCAAATAAAGGTCATTTATGGTCATTTTCAATGTAATAAGACCAATTTTGGCCATTTAAATAATTTTGGAGTCATTCAATATAATAGAATGTAAAAATGATGCAAGGTTGTAAATATGGCCTAAATGACTCATAAAAGGGGTTTAAGGGTTTGTGGTCTTTGCAAGGTTAAAGGTTAATAATTTCATAAAAATTAATTTAAAGTTTTTTTTTGACATGTTTTATAAATTTTAGGGGTCTTTTGTAGAAAATTAACAAATTTGTCAATGTGGAATAAAATATTATCATAAAATATTGCAATATGAAAAAGTTGATGAAAAGAGGAAAATGAATGTTCATAGGGGGTATATAATATGTTGGATAACTTTAAAAAGATTCAATATATCATTTATTGCTCATTATTTTCAAAGACAAGAAGTTGGAGAAGTTTGGAGAAGATTTAAAATAGAAAGAAACTTGATTTTTGTAAGTTTATTCTACATTCTATATATATTGTTTCTAGAAATCCACCTATTGTTTGTATTTGTGTAATCATATATAAATATATATATATACCTAAAAATTATATTTTTGTAATTTTATTTTCTTTTTCTTTAATTTGATTTTGGTTTGGTTTAATTTTTTCATGATTTGAAGAATTTATGGTTGTTTTAGTGAAGTCTATTTTAAACATGGTGTTGTAGATAGTAGTTTTGGAAAAAGTGTAATAAATTTATTCTACTCATTGGATTGGACTATAATTTGGGAAAAATATATATTAATAATTTATATTCACTCTCATAAATTTAATTTATTATATCTTTTCATGTGTAAAAGTTATGAGTGGTTCTTTAAAGAAGTCTAATTTTATCCTAAACTATTAATTTGGTTCAAAATATGTTCTTGATGTATTGAGCCCATTGTTGAAAATTCTTGAGTGTTAATCCAAAAATAAGTGTTCTACAAGAGATCTCTACATCATTTTTGTATCAAGGAAGAAAAGGGTCTAGGACAAGAGAGGATAATGGCTTTTACAGAGTCTATAATAGAGTTAGTAAAGTTGTTGAGTAAGTTTATGCAAGATGGTAAAAAGAAGAGAGAGGAAGAATAAGAGAGGAAAAAAGAAGAAGATAGAATGAAACAAGAGATGGAAGAGAAAATGAGAAGCCTAGGGAGGGTACTTGAAAAATTTAACATAAGTTGAAGAGACTAGAAGAGGAATTGAAGGAAAATATGGATGAGGAAAATGGTGATTTAGAGAAGTGATTCATTGAGAGTACAAAAGGTATGTAAATATGGGATAGAGATTCTTGTTACCAAAGAAGAGAATATTTTTTCATTAGAATACCAAAAGGAATAAATTCATTATGATGTGATTCTTAATCAAATTATTGAAGATATGGTGGTTGATATATCTCTATGTAGTGAGGTTGTTGTGGAGAAGGGAATTGACCAAAATTATTTATTGATTATAGGGAAAACGCATGAGTCCCTTTATATTGAAGGTTTGGGACTTATGAATAACAAAGGAGAAGGAGAGGTTTTTTATTGTAACCAACATGTTACTTTAGTTTTTACTACTAAAGTAAAATATGCTAAAATAACTTTTATATTTTAGGATATGAATTGAAGAAACTATAGACTATTGTATTTTTCTTCTATGTCTATGCTAATCTTCCCTTCACTTTCAGTTTAACTATCTCTATATTTTGTAAGTTATTGTGAACACTAAAAACTATGTGGTATTGTTTTATGAGTTTTTCCAGTAAAATCTAATGTTCTCTAGTCTTTTTTCTTTTTTCTCTTACACATGCTAATTTGTCCTCATGATTCCTAGACTTCTATCTTTTTCTCTTAAACATATGCTAATTATCCTTCAATTTCAACACACTTTGATTGCTTTTAAATTTTATACATTATTATGAATCCTAAATATGTATTTTATGATATATTTCTATGACTAATTATATAGGGAAGGTCTAATGATCAAAACTATAATTTTACTGTAATGTTAGGTCGTAAGTTTTTGTTTGGGACTTTAATTTTAGAAATCTTAGGTTTGCCTCTTAACAACCCATCCATTTATTAAAATATTATGTTCTATTATATTTTATATAGTAAATAATATATTTTATATGTATCAAATAAGAAATTACTAATGTATTCATGTAAGAATAAATATTATCAATACAATCTAGTAGCATCTATATTTTGTAAGTTGTTGTGAATTCTAAATATATTCGTTGGTGTTTTTTCAAGTTGTCTTGAAAAATATGATGTTTTTTGTTTAAAAAAATTGCACCCTTGTCTAAAGTTTTTTTCCTAAGGACAACCTTGTGAAACACAGAAACAACCTCCAAGCTATGGGACTTGAACTATGAGGTTGAGTCTTTAGAGAAGGCTAGCCTCCTTTGCTATTAGGGTGCACCTAACTATACTTGGAGAGAAAAATGGAGAAGTAATGCATCAAAGAAAATCTACCTTCTCTAACCTAAGGGGTGATGCACCAAAATAGAGTGTTTGACCTTATCTTTTCCCATAAATGCAAAGTTAACCAATTATAACCTCAAAGAATACAAATTCAGACCTTGCTTAATTCAACAACCACATGTAGATCAGACAACAAAAGAATTCTATAGGAAGAGTCCTCACTAAATATCATTCAAATGTCAAAAGTAGATACAATCATGCAAATTATAAAATATAGACAAGAACATTAACTAGAGGCAAAGAAATCTTGCACAATGTGTTAATGGCTAAAAGAGACTTACCAAAGGATTACAATGCCTCAAAGGCATGAGAAGTTATAGTAGTATTCATAGAAGCAATACTAGAGAATCAGAGAAAAGATCTCCCCTTACAAAGATTACAAAATCTACCTTTATTGCTTTGGCAAACTAAGATATTTCTAACTAAAGTTAATCCACAACCACTACCATTAAGTGCTCAGAGAACATTCAAGATGACCCAAACAATAGATACACTTGCAGAGACATGAAAATCATGAAAACCCTGGCTAGAGTAGAACCTAAAGTGATGGAAACGGTGCTAATCAATGCATAGTTGGGTAGATGGATAACAAAGTGATGAGTACATGTTCCTTTTGCATTTACTAGGCATGGGGATGCTAAAAGAAATCTTCAAACAATAAAAAAATTGATTTATCATTAAAGAGTTATTTTGTCTTTGCTACCAGTATGCCAAGTTGGATGTATTAGCAAGTCAATTATATTCAACGCTCACCCTATATCTTTCTTGCAATTTTATTGGTTGGAGAACCTTTTCCTTTCTAGCTTGGATGAGTGAAACATATTTATTAGGTCAACCAAGGTCTTATGATCCTATGAATGTCAATGTATCTTATGGTCAGGGACACTCTTTATAATCTCTACAATCTTACGATCATCAATTCATCATAACATTGAGCTCCCTTTAAAGTTTCTTTATGATCTTAAAATTGGAATGATGATACAAAAAACCTTTATCTTTGTACCCTCAAAAGACCTCTACAGCTACACCTATGACCATACAACAACCAGATACTATAAGATTGCAACCCTTCATTATCACCTGTCATGATCATCCACCTCTATGATGTTATGATAACTACATATTGTAACATCGACGGCCTTGGTAATTGACTTCATGATCTTACACTAGATCATAAAATCATAACATAAAAACCTAGTCATATTATCATAGCCTTGACTTTCACCCTTTGTGATCTGGAGAATGGGGCCCACAAGGACATGTGGCCATTTGTCGCTTTCCTGCAATGTTTAAAGTACTTGCAATTTAATAATGCAATATAGTGTTGATCATCAATCTATGCAATATAGACAATCATGGAAATCATTTTTTATTATTTAACCTTCCCCATTAATATTTTTGGACCCACAAACTACTCAGCATCCAACATGACAAAAAGTCACGGTTTCTAGTGAATCAACATGAAGCAACTAGAATGAAATCCACCTCAGCACAACTTGGCATCCTTTTTGGCACTACCTTTTAACCCTGGTAGCCCACATGGGAGAATGAACCCACCAATCCACATGTCATAACATCACTTCCCCGCATTGTCAAAATTTCTAACAAAATACAGAATGCAGGAAAGTGACAACCAATCAAATTCTAGCCATATTCCAACTCACATCAACATGTCAGCATAGTCAAAAGATGGTCCACAAACAAGAAGCAAGGCCCCATCCTAGACATGTGGCAAAAGGTTGCTTCCTTGCATTCGTTAAACACTGGGCTATTCTAAAATATGGGAAAGTGGCTATCATAGATCTGTGGGAGATCTAATGATTGGATCAAGTTGCAAGGCAGAAAAATAAATTTAGGAAAACACAAAATATTATAATGTTTTATTTAATTTATTTTTTATTTCCATGGCATTGTTTAATATTAAAGGTGGGACGTGACCATTTAGCATTTGAATTCAAATACGGCAATTTTGGGAAGAAGACAAATTTGGCCAACAATGATCAATAGTCTTTTTTATCTTTTTCTTTTATACATATGCTACTCTATCATCTAATATTAATGAATTTCTATGTATTCTAAATTATTGTTAGCCTTAAATATATTTAGTGCTATTATTTCTAGAGTTGTCTAGGAAAAGTTCAATTATCAAAAGTACTTTGTTGCTTAAACATCCTTATTATTATTTTTGTAGCATTTCTTCATATCTTTGATTTAGAAACTGAAGGTTTACCTTTCATAATCTATCTTTAACAAAAATCTAAAATGAAATATATTATTATCTTTTATAATTTGTAATTTTATTTTATGGTTAATCACAAATTATATATTATATATTATATATTAATCAGAAAAAATATAATCCTTTCATTTTATTTTTCTTATTCTTTTTCTTATATGGATTACCTATAACATTTTATCTTTTTCTCTTAGATAAATACTAATATATTGTCCAATTTCAATACATTTTGATTGTCTCAACATTTTGTAAATCAAGCAATGAGCATGGTTGGTGAGAAAAAATTCAAACTTAGAGTTGGATGGGTAAGCTCAATCGAAAGGCCCTATAGGAAATGGGAACCCTAATTTTTTACTGCTACCAAGATGTTAATCTTAAAAGGATCTACAATAATTAGAAATAAAAATAAAATTAGTGTAAGTTTGTGTTGGAATATTCAAATGGGAAGAGTACTTCTGAGAGGGGGGTGAATCAGAAGTACCAAACCTTTCAACCTTTTAAATCCTTTAAAAAAAATACCTAAAAGTAAATTGCATGCATGTAAACATATTAAATAATCATAAAATAAACACATGCATCAACACACATAACACCTAATCTAGTAACCCAAAAACCCTCCAGGAATAAGAAGGTAAAACTGGGGTGGGGATTATATCCACAAAATCACTATAGCAATAATTGTTTGACCACTTCTGATGATCTACCCTGTGAAAGACCTACCTTGTTAAAGGCTTTACACTATGTCAATAGTGACCTGGTTAAAGGATTTAAAAACACTTTACATGAAGTGTCACCCTGTTAAAGGATCTAGTCACCTCTTCAAAGGATCTACAAAATAGCTGTTAAGCTAACCTATCAACATAGGGTTTTCTTTATCTAATACAATTGCTAGAGAGTATTAGAGATCTTTAACCTAATTCCTTACAATCTTCAATTGTTGATTTCATGCACTTGATTTTCTCATTTTGATGTGATCCTTGCTTGATCTAATATCTGATTGTATCCCTTGTACTATTCTAATTAAGTGGATGAGTAATAGTTGTTCAATTCACTAAGTCTGTGATACCCCTATTATTTTTCTTTGTTCTACAACTTTTCTATCTGCTTAGCAACTTCCTTAACTTCTCTTTAGCAACTTAAAATCATGGGGTCTAAGCCTTCTTATAAAGACTTCATAGACTTATGTTTAGGTATGGATCTACAATCCATATTGAATCTTGAATTATCGCTCATTCCTTGCTTTTTTCTCATTGGTTGAATACCTTCTCCATTTTTTTGATTGGTTGCATGCTGATTGCATAGGAAATATAAAAGATTTGTTCTTATCCTTATTCTCCTTCAAAATCCTTCTATGTCAGTTCTAAAAATGGTTCTTATCCTTATTCTCCTTCAAAATCCTTCTATGTCAGTTCTAAAAATGGTTTACATCTAAGTTTGTGAGGGCACAAACTCATATGTTGATTCTTTGTTACTCAACAGATACTGGACTAATGGTGCTCAGCAAATGCACTATCCTAGTTTTCTCAGTAGCTATTACATTCTATCTTGCTTGGCACATGTATGACTCTAGCTCACTCAGCATAAGAAGCGTTCTAACTTGCTCGGCATCAACTGTGACTCAGCACCTATATATCACTCGGCACTTGAATAATGCTCAGCATATATAGTGTACTCAGCTTCAATGTAGAAAATGGTTAAGTGTGTTGACACTCAAATGTCAAAACCATTCTAAGACCAACAATTTCCCCCTTTGACATGAGTGTCAAAAACACTTAACTAAACATTATTCATCTATCCTTATGAGTACCTTATCCACAAGATTTCAAAATTTGTTCAACATAACTTATAACTCCCCCTGAGCTGATTGTGCCTTGACATTCTTGTAGCCAAAAAATTTTGTTGAATGTGCCTGATACTCTTTGTCTTTACCTTCTACCTATGTGCTGAACTATTTTGTCTAGTGACTTGTGTTGGATGGTAGTCTCTACAACAAGATGTACAAGTCCATCTAATGTAGAAAGATTAGAATCTTTCTTTAAGATAGTTTCAACATAGACTTTCTCTTTGTGGAGGATCTCCAAATATGGGGTTATGGAGGATTTAATCTACATTAATTTGGCCTTTATATTGGCCTCTTTACTTGCTAATGCAGCTAATTATCTTTGAGTGTAAAGCGATTGGGCAAAATGCTTCTCACTTTGAGCTAGATCCCTTGGCAATTGTATGCTAGAAATCTTCAAATTTCTCTACAAGCTCATTATCCTTTGACTTGTGTCTTGTGTGAAGTTAGAAAAATCACACATCTTTTTGTACAGTGAGAAAATGTTCTCAAGTACAGTTTTGACCATGTCAATTTTCTTGGCCAATTCTACCTATTCAAGTGCTATAGCACTATTTTCTCATTTGCCTTCCCTTGAAACTTCCTTTCAGACCATTCCATAAGTTTAACACTTGTATCCTAGTCTTCATTAGTCACTTGGTCAACTATATTAGATAATTTTTCCATTATGGGCTTTGACTCATCTGGTGACTCCAAGCTGAAGGCATCCATAAAGATGTCTTTAATCTCATGTAGTGCTTGTTTATGTTTATACTCTTTTCTGAGTATTTCTTTTCTTTGCCTCCTATTTAATGCATTTTGCATTTTTGTAATTTGTTCCATTGTGATAGTATTTGATTCATAAGAAGGAATTATTATCTCTTCATCTAACTCAGGGTCTCCATAGTGAAGTACCCTAGACACCTTGGTTGAGCTCAAGCCTATTGTGGAGATTTGCAAAGGTATAGCTTTAGTGCTTGGCTTCTGAGGATTCTTCGTGGGAGTGCCTATTTTTGGTAGTTCTACCAATGTCTGTATAGTGGCCTACTCCTTTTCTTTTGATGTACCCTCCTAATTAGACTTCCCTTCTTCTACACTTGGCTTCTAAATGGTGTCACCTATTGCTATTTCAATTATTGGAGGTGGTGGTGGAAGCATCAAAATTTTAGTGCTATTAGTTTTATAGGTAAAAGGTGGTTCTTGTGGTTTCACCTTGTCTCTTTTTGGTTCTACTACTACCTTCTATAGCTCATCTACACACACCAATATAGGTTTTGTGCATAACTATGCCTGTAGAGTGGATTGGTGAAGGACAGTGGAGAGATCCTCTATAGTTAGGGGATTGATGTTCTAAGTTGAATTGTTAGGAAGATCCTTGATAGTTATTGTATCTATAGGTGTGATGTTTACATGAGGAGGGCTAGGAGGTGGCATTTGTGTGTCTTGCACACTCTATTCCTCTTCTTGTTGTTGTTCATTTGTTGCCATGTCTTCTCCTTTTTGTGTTTCTTCCTCCTCACCTTTTTCTTTATCCTCCTTATCTTTCTTATCTTCCTCATCTTTCTTTTCTTGTTCTTCATCTCCTTTTTTTGGTGCTTCCTTCTCCTTCTCTTCCTCTTCTTTCTTCTCTTCTATTTTCTTTTCCTTGGCACTAGCCTCTGCCTTGTTTGCTTCTTCATCCTTTTCATCAGTTTTTTGGTAGATTGTCTTCCACAATTATGTGGATTTATTTACTACATCCTTAATCTTATTTTGTAGGATGTTGAAGGCTCTATATTTAGGTGCAAATTTTCCACCATGTTTCATATTAGCATTTGTTACTTGACCTCTTGTTAGGTCAAGACCTCTTGTTAGGTCAAGCATCACTTATGCTAAGGTAGATTCTCTTATCTCCTTTTCCATTTTTAGACAATAAGTCCATTTATTTTCAATTGTCTCATATAGCTCTCTAGGCATAGTATTGTCTAGCTCTAGAGGTGTGCTTTTAAATTTAGCCATCATGGCATGTATAGATTCCTCTATTTTATCTTGCTCTTCTCTACTTAGCTTGTTGAAATCAAGATTTTTCAAATCATTTAAATCTATATTTCTAACATTTTCACAAATTTTATCTATGGAAAATTTGGGAGGATGGCTACCACTCTGAATTGGTTGATGTCCTCTGACTCTATTCTTTCCTCGTCATCTGTTTCTAGTTGTGCCACATATTTTCTTCTCTTCTTTGGCACTTCATCAGGCTATTTAGTAGCCTTTCTTCTCTTTTGTTGTCTCTTTTTCCTTTTGTGTGAATGCCCTTGTGGTAGCTCTTGTTTCTGGTGTTGGCTTTCCTTGTGTAGGTTTAGTGACCTTCTTGGGTTTGGGTTGAGTTGGAGGCTAAGTTTTAGCCTTTCTTTTCTTTTTCTCGGCTTCTTCTTCCTCTACACCTTCCTCCTTGTCTTCTTCTATGCCTTGTGTGAACTCCATTAGGCCTTTCCCTTGCTCTTCTTCTTCACTCTCACATTCTTCTTCTTCTTCTTCCTCTTCAGCACCTACTTCGCCTTCAATATCTGCACCAAATTTGTTCTTTATCTTCTTTACTAATTTGTCTTTCCTCTTAATAATAGAGGATGTCTTCAATTCTATTTCAAATTTGGATTTGACAACATCATATGTGCCAAAATGAGGAGCCTCCTTATCTATTTCTTCTACAAGCAATGTTGTGATTGTTGCTGAGGCTTTATCTACATCAAGTTCATATCCCAATGGCCTTAGCCATCTTACTCTTGGAATTGTTTCTTGGATATAGGTATAGTCAATGTCAACCAAAAATCATATTTCATTGATATGTTTTTCCACTAGGGAAACTAGTATTCTTACTCTTTGTTTCATGGATTTCTTGAAATCCTCAAAATAGCTTGTTATTTGGGCTTCAAAGTTGTCACCCATCTAATCAATGAACTTGTTGATTTGTGTGATTGCAATTTTGTTTGGGTTCCAATTCACCTTTCCAATAGAAGGAAACTCTTCCATGACATAAAAGAATATGCACATAAGAACTAAACCAAACTTGCATTGAGAACCTTTTGATCTTCTTATTCCTCCTAAGTTCTCATTTATCTGCTACAACATCAGTTATGATAGATCATATGTATGATCTTTCTTTACAAGTTTGTAAGCTACACCAATAGCTATACATGGTACACTATTCAATCTGCTAGATTGGTAGAACTTGTGAGAAATGATTCTCATAGAAAATTCTAAAAGGGGATCTATGATTGTGTCAATTACATGCCTCTTTTATTCTATTTAGCTCTTGGATTCCTTTCAATGATCTCTTTTGAATTGCTTCTCAAGGTTTTAGGCCGATCTAGGGTTGGGAAACTCGTAACTCTATACACTATCCTCTTTGTAATGTTTACTGGTCCTATTTCTAACCACAAACATCCATTGTGAATTCTTCTAAGGACAATTTGTATCCATTCTATTTTGAAACCTATAGGATAAACTAGGGCATTGATCAAACCCTTCTTCTCAACTATCTAAAATTTATCTTTTAGAAGTTTCTTTTCACATAGTTTGTCATAGGCTTGAAATATTTCAAGATCACCTACTACTCCTATCTTGTAGTTATAACACTTCCTCACATCTTGCACCATAACAACCTTGGGTGGGATAATGGACAATACACCAACAGGGTTGTTTCTATAGGCAACTTCAGGGATTGGCCTAAACTTAGGTTGTTTTACCTCATTACTAACTAGCTGGACCTCATGATTTTCCTTTCCTTTGGGTTTTCTTGAACTAGAAGCCATTATATTGAACTAGGGATTTAATGTATTAAAAATTTTAACATTGTGTAGCTCAAAAATTGATAAATACCTTAGATCATCAAAATGTATGCTGAATTATTGTTGAGATCAATGCAAATGGCTTCAAGGTTATTGTACGATCACTTCTACACTTTTCTTGTCTTAGTTCTATGTTCGAATGGTGTGAAAATGAACAAAATTCTACCTTATACCTTTCCAAACCTAGCATTAAATTCTTAGTACATACAGTTGTACACTCGGCACTTGAAGGTTTCAACATAACTCAGTTTCCACTAGATTTCCACTTCACTCGACTTTCATTGATATTTCTCAACTTAGCATCAACCATCAACTCAATCATTATTAGCAACTCAAAATCCATTGGAATTTTACTCGACATCTGAGGATAGTTTGGCAATGACTTCAAATTTTTGACTTGGCATCTTTTCTCATGTTGATTTCTTCTTTGTAGTACTTCTTTGTCTTAGGATTGATGTATGATATAACTTTATATACCAGTTCCATACACTTATTCATGCTTAGTTGGATGAGATGTGATCACTTGACCTCTTGGGTCAAGTGATCCCTCCATTTGATGTGGTGCACTCATCTTTATTCTTCCAAGTCCTATTCATTTGCCCTCTAATTTTTTCAACATCAACCTTCTCTTTTTCTTTGTTGATTTTTGTCTTGGGTGCTTTTGACTTTGTTGGAAAATTCCTGTTGATATGACCAATCTTCAAGCAACTGAAATATGTGGTTTCACTTAACCATCTGCAATAATTTCCTCTAAAATGTGTCCTTATGCAATTTTTAGGAATGTGTCCATACTCCTGATAGTAATGATAACTATACCTGGTATTGTAATCCTAGTTGTAGTGATGACCATGGTTGTTTCCCTTTGCAGGCTGATTAGGTGTCCACATAGGCTTTGATCTGCATTCAAATGCTTTATGTCCATACTTTTTATAGTTGTAGCAGTGACCCTCAAATCTTGGTATCCTCATGGTCTTGATTATGCATTCATGTGCTTGATGTCCTTGCTTTTTGTACTTGTGACAAAAGCTTGCATTTTTAGTTTTATCATGTTGATGACCTTTCTTGCTCCTACACACATTAGATATATGTCCCTTTTTACCACAGTAATGACAAGTAAGTTTAGTGTTCTTACCTTTGTTACTCCTTTCTTCTATAGTCTTGAATGATTCTCCTTGTCCAGTGTTGGCATAACCTAGTCCTAAAGTATCATTACTAGCCCTTGGTGATTTTAGTACTTGCTCAAAGTACTTGATAGCCTCATTAGGTTTGTTGAAGCTTTTTGCTATCTCTTTTTCTCTTTTCAATTCATTTTGCAGTTGATCATATGTTATCTTCAATGTAGTGATCTCAATTTCTTTCAGATTCAGCTCATGATGAGCATTCATCATCTAGCTTAAGGTGTCAAGCTACATGTTTGAGATTCTTTCAAACTCAATTGTCTTCTCTTCTAGTCTATTGGTAAGATTTCTCTTGTCATCTTCTATCATGGCCTTTTCTTCAATGAATTTCTTCTTTTGTTCAGTTACTTCACAAAGCATTATGGCTTGTGATTCTTGTTCAAGCTTAAGTATTCTAATTTATTCAACTTGTGCTCTATTTTTCTCTATCAATTCAACTATTGTTGCATCAAATTCCTTGGAATTTCCATTGGAAAACACTTGTGTAGTATCAATCTCCTTGTAGTGTATGTCATTTTCAGCTATGGCTATATCCTTTCTTCTTTTCAAGGACTTTCTCAATTCCTCTCTGGCTTCCTCCAATTTTTATAGAGAAATATGTACATCAATCATCTGATTGTCTATGATCTTCCCAAGTTTGAGGACTTCCAACTTTTGATCTTTTCTCTAAGTTATTAGACTTCTCCTTGTGAGAACCTTGGCTCTGATACCAATTGTTGGAATATTCAAATGGGAAGAGTACTTTTTAGAGGGGGGGGTGAATCAAAATTACCACACCTTTTAACCTTTTAAATCATTTAAAACAAATATCTGAAAGTAAATTGCATGCATGTAAATGTATTAAATAATCATAAAATAAACACATGCATCAACACACATAACACCAGATCTGGTAATCTAAAAACCTTCCAGGAATAAGAAGGTAAAACTAAGGTGGGGATGATACCCACAAAATCACTGCAATAATAATTGTTTGACCACTTTTGATGATCTACCCTGTTAAAGGCTTTACACTATGTCAATAGTGACCTGGTTAAATGGTTTAAAAACACTTTACATGAAGTGTCACCCTGTTAAAGGATTTAGTCACCTCTTCAAAGGATCTACAAAATAGCTGTTAAGCTAACCTATCAACATAGGGTTTTCTCTGTCTAATACAATTGCTAGAGAGTATTAGAGATCTTTAACCTAATTCCTTACAATCTTCAATTACTAATTTTAGGCACTTGATTTTCTCATTCTGATGTGATCCTTGCTTGATCTGATATCTGATTGTATCTCTTATACTATTTTGATTAACTGGTTGAGTAATAGTTATTCAATTCACTAAGTTTGTGATGCCCCTACTATTTTGCTCTATTATGCATCTTTTCTATCTGCTTAGCAACTTCCTTAACTTCTCTTTAGCAACTTAAAATCATTGGGTCTAAGCCTTCTTATAAATACTTCATAGACTTAGGGTTAGGTATGGATCTATGATCCATATCGAATCCTAAATTTTTGCTCATTCCTTGCATTTCTCTCATTGGTTGAATGCCTTCTCCATTTTTTTGATTGGTTGCATGTTGATTGCATAGGAAATATACAAGATTTGTTCTTATCCTTATTCTCTTTCAAAATCCTTCTATATTAGTTCCAAAAATGGTTTACATCTGAGTTTGTAGGGGCACAAACTCATATGTTGATTCTATGTTACTCGGCACATACTGGACTACTGGTGCTCGGCACATGTACTATCCTAGTTTTCTCAAATTCTATTACATTATGTCTTGCTTAACACATGTATGACTCTGGCTCACTTGGCATAAGAAGCATTCTAACTTGCTCGGCATCAACTATGACTCGGCACCTATATATCACTCGGCACTTGAATAATGCTCAGCATACATAGTGTATTCAGCTTCAATGTAGAAAATGGTTAAGTGTGTTGACACTCAAATGTCAATACCATTCTAAGACCAACAATTTGGTAGATATGTTGGTTCAATTTTCTAAAAGCATTTAATTAAATATGAAATATACTCATAGAAACATGTATTTGCATTTTAAATTCAAAAGAGTAATTTAAGTTTGGTATTATATAAAATAGAAAGAATATGTCAAATCATAGAAAAAATGACTAATTTCAATGATTACTAGAAAAAAAAAAAATTAATTATAATAAGAAACATTCGAAATTGATGTAACAGGCAAATATATTGATAGGGTATTTCTAAACTTTCAATAAATGTGTATTATGCTTGATAGATAAATTTGTTACAACCATTTAATCTATATAAAAATTGAAATGGTTCAATACATAGATATCAAAAATAGAATTTTGATTGGGATTTAATATATTATAAGAAAGAAGGTGGAAAACCATCAGTTATTAATGATTTTGCAGAGATTCATATGGTAGATATCATTTGGTTGGGAAAATATATAACCTAGTGTAAATGCCCCTTATTGTGTCTAGTGTTATGTCACATGAAATGCTAGATGGTTCCATCATTGAGAATTCAAAAGAGGGGTAAGACATTCATATTCCTTAAGATTTTTGAACAGCTTCTTAAATAAGGATCTTTTTATATCTATCATATTAAGAAAGACAAATAATATCAAAAATTATTAAACAATTCTAAAATATTTATTTTGATTATACAATTAATCAAAATTTATAATTTAAAAAAAACATTGAATGGTTTTGATCAATTATATTCCTACTCATACCAATTTAATGAGAAAAATTACTCCTCCTAACATTAATACCTACTAAAAGCTAACTAACATTCATTTCAAAAGTTTCTTGGAAATCATTCTCACAAGAATCCTCAATTCAATTCAGGGTCTATCCAGATATCAAAATCTAAAGCTCAAAAAAAAAAATTTGAAAAAACTTGATTGATAAGATTTAGTTCTAAATAAACACTTAGGCTATCCAAAGATCAGTCTATGAGATTAACAAAAATGAAATTTGTAGCTAAATCATCTTTAAAATAAAACAAGTTTTAGTTCTAGTTAGAGATTGCACTAACATAACATGTAACTAAATTCATTAGTTTGAAATTTGGAAGTTAAAAATAATTTTCTCTCAAATATTTGAATAAGTATAAAATCCTTACCTCAAAATGGAGATTCCTGGAAAAATCATGTAACTCTTGTTCTAGAAATGCAAATCTTCCTACATGAATCCATTCAAATATATTGCAGAACTAAGCCAAGGTGCAATGTATAAGGATAATACAATCTCTCACATGAAATTACTTTCACTTTTCAAGAATGTTAATTTATGTATTTCCAAGAAAAGAAAAAGTTCAATGATTTCTTTTGTTAGTAGAGTCATATTTTTTCCTAAAACTACACTAAAATCGTGCTCACACAAATAGAAACCCCATGATTTAGAATTTATCTAGACAACACTCAACTAGATTTTAGAAATGGGGTTGATAGTAAAGCATATTTAGAATATATAGTTGTTGCAACTAGTTTTAGATTGTAGTAACAAAAAAATGTAAGGAGTCCATTCAATTTAAAAATTGAAAGTTAAAAATGATTTTGCTGTCAAATATTTCAATTAAGTTTTAAAGCCTTACTTTGGAAGGAAGTTTCTTAAGAGAATTTATGTAACTCCTCTTGCAGCAATAAAAATCTTCCTATAATGAAGAAGCATGAATCAATTCACAAATTTGGAAAAACTGGACAGAAGGTGAATTTTGAAATTCATAATTTAGAATTTGATATCTTATTTGAAATATAGATTATTGTTGTTCTATGGCATATAAAAATATGTTCTACCATATCCTATTGTATGAATCATTTTGTTGGATAGGTAGAGTCAACTAGAGAGCCAAGTTGAGAATGATTGTATGAAAGATTAAAAAAAATAAGGGAAGAGGAATTGAAATAGAATGACATGCATGAAAATATACCAAAACTACATGCATGTTGCCACATGAATTCTCATGCAGATAACATGCTTCATGCCTTTGGAAATTTCCTTGCATCCATCAATTTTGAAACATAAAATTAAATAAATTGTCAGGAAAAATAGTACTAATTCTCCATGACTATAGTTTTAGACAAGATTACATTGTTTCTAAGAAACAAACTAATGCTCCTAAAAGAAATTTAAAACTATAGTCTCCTACTTAATGACAAGGACTAATAAATATTATATAAAATGTATTCATCATAAAATATGTATTTAACCCTCTCACTTTTATTTTTCATAGTATTTGTCTTATATCATTACTTATAAGATATTTAATGCCAAATAACAAAATATTGGTACATCAAAGAAAATTTTAATAAAATATATTAATTAATATCTATCCAAAAATTTCAATATCTCATAAAGTATGATTTATATTAATGATGGTAAACAATTTTATTGACAAGAAAATTTTAAAAATATAAATCAAGTCATTTCTTTGATGAGCACTAATCTTTTTTATTTGCTTCTCTATAATTTTAAAAAAAAATGTTATAATTTAATTATAAAATAAAAATAATTAAATTTAAATAAATTAAAAGTAATATACTTACAATGTTCAAATTTAGACTATTTATAATTTGTAGAAATATTAATACTTCAATGTGTCTTAATTATGCCTAGCATGCCCTTCAAGGGATACAAATGCCAAAAATAATTGTATGTTATGTAAAATATTGTCATTTTCTGTTGGTGGTGTAATTAAATATTCACCTAATCACATTTTAATGTATCTTATTTAGGATAGTTCATTACATATTAGTTTTCATTTTAGACATGGAGGAGTTGAACCTTTATTTGCACATGGTGTAGGTGAAATTCCACTTTGGGTGGTGATACTTGTTATCACAATCCTGTTTATGTGGTGTCTACTATAAGTTCACTTATTAAATTATTATCCTCCACATGATGCACATAATTTATTGCATAATGGTCGATTGATGAAGGATTTCACCTTAATGCCTTAAACACATAATAGAAACAAAGAAATAACAACAATTTGTAAGAACAAAATATGGGCTTCTTATTATCGACGCAAATGTGGAATTACAAAATTTGGGATTACAATATGCTAACCCATATGGGCACCTTCATTATAGAAATATGCAAGACAAATCTATGACCTATCACCCAGACTTGTCCTAGACAATCTACAGGCATTTCTTAAATAGGCAATTATATGTTTCTTGAGAAGGTTCTAGACACTCAAACTTAATACCTAGGACCAACAGACCCTAACAATACATATAGAGATGGCCAAATACACCTTTGACATTTATTTTGGAAGTTTTGGTCAGCCCAACTTGGGAAGGACATAACTTTTAAACTGTTACTTTGATTTTCTATTATAACCCCTTTTTGGAATCCTCAACTTCTAATCTACAGGCTTAGGTCTATGCAATCACCCATCTATTGAGTTTTTGTGCCACATCTGGGCATGTTTAGGCCTAAAAAAATGAGCTCTAAGTTTTGTACCAAAAATCCATAATAACTTCACTGATACTTATTATATGGCATTGAGCCACAACTGGCAAGCTTCACTGATACTTATGATATGGCATTAAGCCACAACTAGCAGGCTGATATGATTTAGATGAACCTCCAGCTTTGAAATTAGGACATTTCAAGCTCGTATGATTGACCTACTAAGTAGAAAGCCTCCATAGATTTCAACTCTTTATTAAGACAACCTTATTCAAACAATTGAAATGAAATATTTTTGGTTGATCTATAATATTGCTCTTACACCAAGGGTTCTCCTGCATTAGACACTCAAGGTAATTTGAGAAGTGACACTATCACATCTCATTTTTTAAGGAGAAAACCAAGATAGTCAACCTCCTCCCTTTATATCTATGATGAATCTTCTACTAGTCTCCCTTTCCATTTGACAAGGTATTCTTCATAAGTTATGTTCCTTGTACTTTTTCCAACACGACTATCTAGAATCTCCTCAATCTCCTTTGTAGTTGAACTAATTACTGGAATACTCCACTGCACTTCTCCAATTTCATCTCCATCACCTCTTTCATGATACTTTGTCAATCTAAAATGTTAAATACTAGTGAAATATTCAGCAGGCAACTATACTTCATAGGCATTTCTAGAATCATGTATCTTCAGTATCTTGCACAATCCAAACTTCTTCATTTTCAGCTTATTATATGTAGCCACTAGAAAATTCTCCTTCCTCAAATGAACCATGAATTCATCTCCAATCTAAATTTCCTTATATTTTCTTTTCATATTTTCCTTAGCCTTATATTATGTATTCATCTTTATAATGTACTTCCTCGCCTCCTCATGGATGTTCCTCAAATGTTTAGTAAATTCTTTTTCTTTAGCACTACTTATCTCTCCTTTATCCAACTTCCTTAATTCAGAAGCATTTTTGGGACTACTCTCATATACAATTTGGAATGGTGATTTACTAGTATTCTTGTTGACAGAATTATTATATGCAAAAATTTCCTATGGTAAAATCATGTCTCATCCTTTTGGTTTATCTCCAACCAAACATATCAACTAGTTCCCAAAACTTTGATTTATAGCTTGTGTATGTCCATCAGTCTATGGATGATGTGATGAACTAAACTTCAAATCTATCTTCAACTTCTTCCATAATGTATGCTAGGAATACCCAAAAAACTTGGTATCTCAATCTGAAACTTTACTATTTGGCTAACCATGTAGTCTCACCACTTCTCTGAAAAAAAATTCTAACACATGAACAATGTCACTAGTCTTCTTGTAGGGAATGAAATGTGTCATCTTTGAAAACATGTCAAACACTACAAAGATATAATCATGCCCTCACTAAGTCTTTGGTAATCCAAGAACAAAATCCATGTTGACATCCTCCCATGACTTCTCCGGTACATGTAATGGTTGATACAAACCCATATTATGCTTCACTCCTTTTACCATCTTACATACTCAGAAAATCTATATAAACTTTTTCACATCTTGTTGCAATTATGGCCAATAATAATTCTTAGCAACCAAAGCAATGGTTCTACCAAAATGTCTAGCTAATCATCCATTATGCTTCTCCTTGATGAGATTCTCTCTCATAGAACTTTTTGGAATGCACAATTGACTTCCTTTGAATAGCATACCATCCTAGATTATAAAATCCAACCACTTTGTCCTATCAAGTGTAATAGGTTCTACACAAACCTTCCGCACTTCACCAAAATCAAGATCCTCTATATACAAATTACTAAGTTTCTTAAACCCAACCACCTTAATTTGCATTTCTATCAACAAAAGTTGTCTTCTGCTAAGAGCATCTATAACTCTGTTAGACTTCCCACTCCTATATTTCAAAATAAATGTATAACTCTACAAAATCTCAACCCACTTCAAATGTCTCATTAGGAAGAAGATAGTGTCTCCACTTCTTCAATACCTAAACTATAGTATAAAATTCCTAATCATAAACAAAATATTCTCTTTTGGAATCATTCAACTTCTCTCTAAAATAAGACATAGGTCTACCTTCTTGGCTCAAAATAGCTCTTATTGTAGTACCACTAGCATCACAATCTACTTGAAACACCTTCATAGAAATGCTAAAATAGGTTTCTCTATAGCTTTCTACTTTAATAGATTAAAACTTGTATCTTCTCCTAGAGTCCACTTAAATTCTTTCCTATCCTCTCTCATTATTTCAATCAAGGGTCCACAAATACTACTAAAAGACCTTAAGAACTTTTTGTAAAAACTAGCTAGTCCAAGCTTAGTTCCATAGCACTCTTTGGAGTAGGTCATTCAAGGATAGCCTTCACTTTCTCTAGGTCTATTTTCAGACCTTCTACTAAAACTACAAATCCTAGGTGCACCAACTCCTTCACAAAACTACACTTCTTCAGATTTATCAACAACTTTTCTTCCCTCAACTTATCAAACACTTTTTGAATATGCATCGAATTCTCCTCATACATCTTAATAAAGATCAAAATATCATCTAGGTAAACAATGAAAAACTTACACAATAACTTCTTTAGTACCCCATTCATGAGTTGCATGAAAGTGCTCAGTGTATTGGTTAGCCCAAAAGGCATGACTAACCACTTATACAATCCTTCCCTTGTATTTAAGGTAGACTTCCACTCATCTCCAACTTCCAAAATTAATATCAAATTTGTATTTGGCCAACTCTATATATATTGTTAGGGTCTTTTATCCCTAGGTATTAAGTTTGAGTGTCTAGAACCTTCTCGAATAGCATAAAATTGCCTATTTAAGAAATGCCCACAGAATGTCTAGGATAGCTATGGGTGACAGTTCATAGCTTTTCCTTGTAAATTATTGTAATGAAGGCACCCATGTGGGGTGGCATATTGTAATTCTATAATTTTGTATTTGTGGTGATAAAAAGAAACTCATATTTAATTCTCACAAATTGTTGTGATTTCTTTGTTTTGATTATGTATTTAAGGTATTAAGGGGATCACCCTTCATGAAGTGGTATCAGAGCTGGAGTTCCTAAGTGTGTGGACAGATCTCAAAATTTGAGGAAATTCACACCAGGAGCATGGTTTTATGGGGCTGAGTTTTTAGATAGATCACCAACTATGAGGTAGTTTGCCCTAGGGTTTCAACGAAAGTTCAAAAATAACTCCATGAATAGTTGTAGGTGTTACACTTGAGGGTTTTCGAGCCCTCCAGAGGAAAATGCAAGCACTGCACGAAAAAATGCATAGAGGAATGAATCTTTTTATAAGAGATGATAAAAGTAAGGATGAAAGAGAAGAAGGAAACATTGATTGAGTGGTAGAAGATGAAGTTTTGAACCCAAAGAAGGAAAAGCTTTTTAAGGCCATTTCCAAGATTGGAAAAAGACCCAAGTTTGGTGTTCCCACATTTTCAAGAAATTTTAACCCAAATAAATTTATTGATTGGATAAATGAATTGGAAGAGTACTTTGAGTATGAAGAAATTAAAGATGTAGATAGGGTCAAGTTTGCAAAGGCCAAACTGAATGGCACACAAAGATATGGTGGCAAGAAATCTAGTTGGAGTGAAATAAAAGAGGATAAGACAAAATTACTAGATGGGATTGAATGATAGATAAAATGAAGCAATAATTAATTCTTGTGGTTAATGAGCTTGATCTACTAAAGAAGTTGCAAGGGTTGAAGCAAGAGGGAATGTCTATTCTGGAGTACACATAAGAGTTGCACCGAGTTCTCATCAAAATGAGCCAAATAGAAGATGACAAGGAGAAAGTTGTTTGTTATCTTAATGGGTTAAGGCCAAGCATTCAAGAGGAGTTGAGTCTGGTTTGAATGAATAGTATTGAGAACCATACAAATTTTCCTTAAGCACTAAGGAGAAGCTAAGAAAGCAATATGATATACAAGAATAGTGGAAGAGGTTATGGTGGAAGATCTAGCAGATGATATTATGAAGGCCGAAATGATGATCAAAAGAATACAAATGAGGCTAGTAGTAGTAGTTAGATTCAAAGGGAAAAAAACTGCAATCATTTCCTTGACTAGAACAATAGAGATCAAAGAGGAAGAGAAAGAGGGCAAGGATTTGAGAGAGGAGGTTTTTGTGGGAAATTTTTTCATTATGGATAAGAAGGGCATAGAGAATTTGAATGTTCCTAGTGGAAAGGAAGGACTAATAGAAGAACTGAAGGCTAGAAAAGAGTTTCACATTTTGATGAAGATGCTAGATCATCACATTCTGAAGGTGTTGAAATAGGAGAGGTCCTAGTTGATAGAAGAGTCTTGCTAAGTGGTGAGAAATAACTTGATCAAAGAAGGATCTTGTTTCACACAAGGTACATATGTGAAGATAAGTGTTGGGAAGTGATCATTAATGGTGTAAGTACTGAAAATATAATATCAAAAAAGATGGTCACAAATTTGAAGTTGAAGAGGTAGAAACATCTGCATCCATACTATAATGCTTGGGTACAAGATGACCACAAGGTCATGGTCAGTGAGCAATGCTAATTGAATTTCAAGATTGGAAACTATCAAGCTAAGATGATATGGGATATCATACCTAGGGACATATGTCATATGTTGCTACGTACATCATGGTAGTTTGATATGCATGCTATACATGATGGGCATGCAAATACCTACACTCTAACAAAGGATGAAATCAAACATAAGCTAACGTCATTGAAGGATATAAATCGAAAGGTATGTAATGTTCCTAGAGTCTATTTTTTTGATGGAAAGAAGTTCCTAGAGGGCATGAGATGTGACCATATGTGTTTTTGTGTAAGTCCAAAAGATGGAAAAGAATAAGTAGAAGAGGTACCTATAGAATTTTCATATTTATTGGAATAATTTCTAGCTATTGAATATGATAATATACCTGATTGATTACCATCACTAAGGAAGATTAGTCACTAGATGGACTTGATTCCAAGAGCCAGTTTTCCAAATAAGGTAGTGCATAGAATGACACCAATAGAAAGTGAGGAGTTGAATAGACAAGTACATGAGTTATTACATAAGGGATTGATTCAAGAGAGTTTGAGTCCATGTGTTGGACCCATAGTATTAGAACCAAAGAAGAATGGAGAATTGAGAATGTGTACATATTCTCATGCTATCCACAAGAACTCAATTAATTATAGATTTCCATTTCCAAGGATGGATGATATTATGGATGGTTTGAGTGGAGCTATTTATTTCACAAAGCTAGATTTGAAGGGTGGATAGCATCAGATTCACATCAGGGTGATCAACCCAACTTCAGGAGGCCATAACTTTTTAAACCATTCCTCCAATTTTCTATTATAACCCCTTTTCACAATCCTCAACTTCTAGTCTACAATTTTGAATCCACCCAAGTGCCCATTCATTGATTTTTTGGGCCTCATCTTGGCTATTTAGGCCTTCAAAATTGAGCTCAAAGTTTTTCTACCAAAAATATATATCAAAAATCTATAATATCTTCACCAATATTTATGATATAGCATTGAGTCTTAATTGGTAGGCTAATATGACTGAGATGAACCTTAACCTCTAAAATTAGAATATTCTGAGCTTGTGTGACTGACTTACTTAGTAAAAATCCTCCACAGATAGAAACTCTACATTAAGATAGCCCTTATTCAAACAATTGAAATGAAATATTTCTAGTTGATGCAAGATTTCTCTTACACTCAAGATTCTCTTGCATCAAGGATGATCCACCTTTAGTGGAGATGTGATACCACCTTGCAAGGGTAATAGCTTGTCTACTCCATATCATTGTCTCTTATTGTCTTCCCTATATTGGAAAGCTCATTATGTATAGATTATTCATGTCTATTAATAATAATATCATTATTTCATCTTGTTACAATTGTCTTATCATTTTTTTGAGCAGTCATATTGGTCTTCATTTGATCTTGGGTGTGTAGAGTCACATTTAAAACTCTAAAATAGTATCAAAGCTCTTAAAGTGTGAAGACTTATTCTCAAGAGTAGAAAAAATTGATTGATTTGATTATGGGTGAAAAATAAAGCTGTGTATGTATCATCATTGCATTTGAGATGGTGTTTCACTAAAAATTGACTATAGATTTTCCTATGAATATGAGTATAGAAAATAATTGTAGCAGAAATTAGTTGTGTAGTAGGAAGAAGGGGTTTAAGGAAAAATTAAGAATCTTCACTAGGTATGGAGATCTTCTATTTGGAAGGTGGTTAGCTTGTAGTTCACAAAAGAGAAGGGATTTTAGTGAGTAAATGAAAATGAGTTTATTCAGCACAAAATGATCCATCAGAACTTGATGAACTTTTGGCTTTCTTTCTCCTTGAATATATGTGCTCAAAGCTTACCAATGTGATAGCCAATTATTTTCCAAATGCCAATTAGAACAAGCAGATAAAACTTCAAATTTAGTAAGAGGCTTATGAATGTGTTTGTAACCCTAGGGGAGTCACCAAAAACTATTGGATGGATATTTTTCAACTTAAAGTTTGTAGGAATTCAATCGTAAAATAGGTAGACCAGCCACAACATAAGAGACATGGTCTATCTTACCTTGAAGGGAAGGGTCCTCCTTATCATCATTCCTTGGATCAACTCAAAGTAAGAAAGAATTTATGATATTTTTGAATTCTTTCCTCTTAACTTTCAAGAAATAATCCACTTACCCACAGAGTGAGTAATGGGCAAGATAAAATCTCAAACTATAGTTCTATCTAATAGTTGAAAATAGTGATATTGATATACCAACACCAACTCAAAGGCTAGTTAAAAGTGTATCGATTTCACTCTAAGTCATTTTTTAATCAATTTTATAAGAATAACCTCTACCATTGTAGAACAAAGACTCCTAGAAGTTGGAAATTCTTACTATTTTTGTCAATTGAGAAGGTGATGCAAGCTATAGTCAAGGCTTCTAGTCTATGTATAATTGCATTTGCTCCCAGTCAAAGCTTCAGACATGATTCCTTCTTAACTCTTTTATACTCAATTATTTAAACACACAAGAATAACATTAATTAAAGATAATATATGTAGACTATAGTCAAAGCTTCAAATTTTCACTATCACAATTTCACTCAATCAAATTTTTGCCTCCAATTGCTTCTTTATATTCACTTTTCATCAAAATAGTTCTATGTAGTCAAATTTATGCTTGCACAATTCTTCAGAGCTTACTTTCATATAATAAAAGATGGTTTTTACAATGAGTGAGGCACTCCTCAACTCAATCAACTTTGACCTAGTAAAACTAGATGAGAATAAATATTGGATTGCATTTTATGAGGACATGCAATCAAATTACATGTAATTTCAATCACGTGCAATTCATTTCACTAAATACAAACATTTAATGTTAAAAATTGGAAGAAGAGGAAGACAGAAAAAGTCAAATCAATAGTAAAGGTTGTTCTAGAAAGCCTTATATTTGGCGATACAATCATGAATTGTAGGTAGATCTATGATCTCCATTATCTTTGAGATAGCTTCAATATTAACTACATCTACATGTGCTAATTTTATAGTTTTGTAGTTTTTTGCAATAGAATACCACAAGTATTTTGCTAAAATTTATACATAGAAAACTTGTTCATCATGAGTGATCTAGATTCTTTAGAATCAAGATCAGCATTGAATATGTGGATATATTCTGAGGTCATTTCTTCTTTTGTGAACATGTTTCTATATTCGGTAAGGATGTTGCATTCCATTTTCTCTCGATCACATATGATCTCTATTTCCACTGATTGACAGCCTTCTAAGGCTTCCTATAACTTTTTTAGAAGTTTTCCAAGGACCTCCTCCTTATGACCCATGAGTCCCTAATATTTGCAGAACATATCAGAAGATGGGATGATGTCACATGCAATCAAGGTATCAAGGTCAACACTTGTCATTTGGTTCCACACACCCAAAATTTCATTCAAGGTATTATTTTCTTGATTTAGAGAGGCAATCATATCATGTAGTATCTCCTCAACACTTTTGATACATTCAAGAACTTTGATTGCATCCTTTATGGATCAAACTCCTTCAGAGACCATTTCTTCAAACCAAGTCTTTGTTGCTTTGGCTTTCTGATTCTCTTGAGATATTTGAGGTGTCATAACTAAAGGTTGTGAAGACTATTGATGGATGACCTCATTAAGATGAGAAATATCTTCCTTCAATTGATTCTTATTATGCCAAAGCTTGTGATTTCTTTTGAAAATATTGGAAAGTGCATCTTGGAGATCTTCTAAACACCCCAACCATGTTCATTTACCAAGTTCAATTTTGATGAACTTGTAATCTGAGTAGTTAAGATCCTTAGTTGGTTTATCTACCAAAGGCCTTGGCTTTAGAATATTTATACATAGTCTTTTTGACAAAAAATTTGTCTAGAGGTACTACAACCTTCCTTCTCTTCATAGTGATTTTTCCCAACTAGGTAGGAAAGTTAAGACCTTCATTTGGTGGAATAGGGTTAGTGGCTATGATAGACATTGATCTTGATTATATTTTTTGTTTGGTTGTGTATGCTTTATTTTTCATGGTCAATACCATGGCTATCTGCTAATATGACTATCTCATGAACATATTGAATCTTGCAACTGAAGTATCAAGTTAGGAAACTTGATTTTCTATAAGAGTTGGAAAATCTTCAAACACATTTCCCAATATTTTACACTACTTTTCAATGAAGATAGGAGGATGTTTCAAGGAGATGGGAAGTATAGACATGTTTTCTTTTAATATAAAAATGCTAGGTGAAAAAATGGTGGAGAATAAGCCCACAATTTTTTCTATGGTATCCAAGAAGGGTCCTTCTTGAATGGATGGATCTTGATTTCTTATTGGTTATGGGGGAGATATGATCATTATCTCTCGCTCATCCTTTTCATCTTCTTCATTAGTTACTTCCTCTAATTATTGAGCTTGTATAGATACTTCAGAAGATTCTAGAGGTAGCTTTTATCCTTTATCACCTTTGATCTTGAATTGGAGAGTTTTAACCAGAGCTAAAGAGGATGATATGTCCTTTCTTGTTATTTCCATCTAATATGTTCTTCCAATAAGCCCAAGATGATTATAATATAACCCAAGTTTTTGAAGTACTATTTTTAGGCCTTGGATTATTACCATGAAAAAATTTGAGAACTCTATTGGTATGATTTTTGTGATGTTGTCATTGTTGGCCAAAACTAGATTATATTATTATGTTATGATTAGGTTGTTATGTTTAAGTAAGAAAATTACTATTAGAGGCTAATATGTTATCGACGATGCTACAAGGCTTAGATTATTGGAGATGTTAAGGTTTATTAGTGTCACAAGGGATAAATGGTCAAAGGAAACTTATGGAATAATCTAGAAACCCTAATTAGGTCAGGAAGTTTAAAATAGTGAGTATGCATGAAAAGAAAAAAAAATACAAGAGAGAAAATTTAGTGAGAAGGAGAAGCTATAGGGAGTAGTATTGTGGTGAAAAAACATCAAAGTAAGAGAGAGAATAAGAAGCTATCAGTGAAGTGACACAAAATCAAGCTATCAAAAAGAGATTAATTAATGTTAGAAGCAATGGAACTATCAAGTAGAGGAAAGGAAAAGATAGGTCAATCTCTTGTTATTTTTACCTAACAAGCTCATCGATAGGATTGTAAAATCCTTTTACAAGGTGGTCTGTAATAAGACTTAATAGTTCTTATTTGAACTCATTTGTAAATCCCTTAATCAAGTGAGCACTATAAAAGTGGAATTAAATCTCTTAATAGAGTAGTCTTTAATAGGATATCAATACACTTAGCAAGGTGTTAGACACTTTAATAGAGTGTAGTCATGCAGAAGATGACGTTATTGCGAGATTTTAACCAAGCACCTTATTATTATAATGATGAGGAGTGTTTATCATCCCCACTACAATTTTTCCCTTTGACTGAGGGTTTTTTGTGATACCAAAATCAATGTGGTATGTGTTTTAAGTTATGGTTTGGATGTTTTTTTCACATTAACTATTGGTATACTTAGGAGATATGAAGAACACTATCCAATAAATGTTTAAACTAACTATCAATTAAATCAAGTAAGTGTTTAAAGAAGAATTATTTAAGATATTGATTCAACCCCCCCCCCCCCCCCCCAGTACCTTATCGTCCCTGTAGCTACCAACATGGATATTTAGCTACTTATTAGTATTTACTAAGATAGATTGGAATCTAACAAATATAGAATTTCTTTTCTTTTATTGCCACTGAATAGGAAATGGAAAATGGTTGTCAAAGTTATCCCTATGATATTCTAGATCTAAGATGATATCATTATCTTCAACCTGAAAACTTGGTGGAATCTCAACCATGTTGATGTTTATGATTTGATTTAACATTAGCCTACAGTAGACCATCTTCATGATGTCCACCTCTATGTGTAAATCAATCCACACATCCTCCATGAAATGAACATATTGGAAACTAAAATTGAAACAATTTTTATGTTGTCATTAATGTCAAATCTATTGATGAGACATGTTTCTATCTAATCTAGATGTCATATCTATTTGATTGATGAAGAGGATTCAAGAATTTTCTCACAACAAAAGCACCTAGAGTAAATGTTGAGTTATGAAAAGGAAGCTACAATAGATGTTTGATTAGTTAGACTTTGACAAGATAATTTGATTGTTTATATTATGAAGATATCAAAAAATACTGACAAATCACATATTCTTGACCAAGGAATATAGTAAAAGATTAAAGAATTTGAAGTTCATGTCAAGTGATGGTAGTATTCAACTGACCTATAATAAGTGTCAAGTAAATTTAGTGTTGACCAAGCATCAGTATCAACTAATAAAACTATGTTTATGTTTAGTTAGAAGCTCTATAGAAGCCAAGAAAATTAGTAATGACCAAGTATTAGAACCTAGTGATGGTTGAGTGACAGTATTTTGAATGCATATAAGAAATTATGATTTCCAGCTGACTAAGTTAACTTTGCATTCAAAGTGAAATTTTTAGAGAAGAAGATGAACAGATACAATGAATCTATTCAATTAGATAGAAAACCCTAAGATCTATCATAATTGTGAAAAATAGCAAAGGACCAAAATTACCTATTTAAGGAGGCACAGAGACAAATCTTAAGTGTGTGAATGAGAGACAAATACAAAGAAGAATAGAATAGAGAATTTTTGTGCGGTTAAGAGATTTCTAGTCAAATGGAGTAAATTTTTTGAGGTTGATAAGTGAATCTAAGCATAAGGCTTAAATTTTTTTGTGGAGAAAGGTGAATGCTTGAAGGCTTGCCAAGAAAATTGAGGACAAAGGTAACAAGGAAAGCTTATCAAGGAATCAACACATGAATTAAATAGAGATTTGAAACTACAATATGAGTTGTAATAATACAAATCAAACCCTATTTTTTCTTTCTAGTCATTGTAAATAGCTTGTATTGAAATCCTTTTGATCAAAAGTTGACCTGACAATCATTAAGGTCTTAACAATTTGTGTAAATCCTTTAACAGGGTGAAATTCTAATGGAATGTTCTAAAGTCCTTTGAAAAGGCCACTCCTAAAAGGGTGATTAAATCCTCTAACTAGGTCACATTTAACAATGTGGATTGTAACCTTTAACAAGGTTGGCTCCTAATAGAGCTCACTTCAAAACAATGAAAAAGTAGTGACATGTTGGTGGTGGTTTTTCCTAAATTGGGTTACCAAGTTAAATCCTAATGTCAAACTTGTGTTGCATTTTTTATGGTGTTTTAATTTCAAAAGTTCACATTTAGCAAGTCTATTATATTAGGACAGTGAACTACTAGTTAATATTGCTATTCAAATTATGGTAGAAATCGAGTTACAGCAAGATAATCATAATAGTAAAGTATTTAAGTGTTTGATTGTTCAATTGGTAAATATGGACCTTGAGTAACTAATTTACCCCCCACCCACCACCCACCCCCCCTCTCAGTTATTCTCAATATTCTAACAATTGGTATCAAATCTTAGTTTCTTATATAGAGAAGTTTGAAGGTACTTAAAGCTAAAGATCATGACTCACAAAAGGGAGGTATGAAAGCTAAACAAGGAGAACTTTCCTATATGGAAAATGTTGATGAGGCTACACATATCCAATATTTTTGATGCTACAATAAACTTTGTGGACAATGAATATGTGAAGATAATAACTATTCCTCTAAGATCTCAACAACTAAAAGAAAAGAAAGAATGCAATCAAGCAATGTTGGAGATTTCTTCAACCCTAAGCTATGTCAAGTTTGATGATATAAAAGAATGTGATAGTGAAAAAAAATGTGGGACAAACTCAAGAACATTTATGGAGGAGATGACAATGTCTTAAGATCCAAATCAGAGAGCCTAAGAGGTTAATTTGATGAAATGAGAATGATGGAAGGTGATAACATAGTGCAATATTATACAAGAATCAAGAAATTTTTCAATGTTATTCTAGGTGAAAACAGAGAAATTAAAGATGAAACAATGATAAGCAAGGTATTGAGAACTCTACTTCTTATATATGCCATTAGGGTTTCTGAAATACAAGAGTTGAGATATACTCCAAGTAATAATTTGAATTTGGAAGGTGTAATTGGTAGACTTGCTACTTTTGAGATGTCCAATTTTGATAATTAGGCACCTGCTAATATTGATTCTTCTTTTAAGTCATGATTGATTCTTAGCAAAAGAAAAGGAAAAAATGTGAAGAGTGATAGTGACACTTTTGATAATGAGTTTGATGAACTTGAAGCACTTATTGCAAAAAGAGTTGGAAGAGGCAAAGGAAAACATAAAGGTATTTTACTTATGTAAAAAATTCATGCAACAAGGTTGTTCTTATTGCTACAAGGTGTCACAATAGAGAAGACAAGGATGAGAGAATGGAAAGAAAATACAAAGGAAAGAGAGAAGTTCGAGACTACAAGAAGAACAAGGATGATAAATGTAAGAAATATTATTATATTTCTAAAGAATATATTGACTTTAAATCTAAAAGTAATGATGATGAATTTTTCTATGTTGCTATGAAAGAAACATTTGATGAAAATGAGAAAACTGCTTTAGTTTATTATGTGGACAAAAATGATACATGGATAATTGATAGTGGCTTCTCTAATCATATGACTAGTGATAGAAATATATTTGAGAACATTTGACCATACAAGTATGGTTGCATTAAATTTGTAATGATGTTCCATGTATTGTGAAAGGTAAAGGTACAATTCAACTAACTAAAAAATTTATTGTGACAATGTTTATTGGGTTCAAGGACCTAACTACAATATGTCGAGTGTTTCATAGTTAAACAAATTAGGGTACAAAGTTGAATTCCATCTCAAAAAGGCCAAAATATATGATGATGATGGCAAGTTGATGGGAAGTGGTGATCAAACAAAAGGTAACTTTTTCTATCTAGATTTATCTAATGAGACATGTTTTTTGCACAACAAGAAGATGTTTGGTTATGACACAAAAGGTTATGTCATGTAAACTTTGATGATTTGATGAACATTAGTAAAATGAAGAAAGTGAGAGGGTTACCAAAACTAAAGAAGCTTGAAAATGCTATGTGTAAACAATATCAATTGGAAAAATGAAAAAGTCTAGTTTTAAGAGCCAAATATACACATCTAATGATATTTTGGAATTCATTCATACTAACCTATGTGGACCTATTGATGTTCAAATATATTTTGGAGATAAGTATTTCATCATGTTTTTTGATGATTACAGTTGGATGATGAATGTGATGTTTCTCAAAGCTAAATTTGATGCTTTTCAATTATTTAAGTGTTATTTGGCTAGAGTTGAAAAAGAAATAGGGCGAAGTCTAAAGTGTCTAAGATCTGGCAGAGGTGGTGAATTCATTTCCAATGATTTCAATACATTCTACAATAATAGAGGAATTAAAAGGTAGATGTTAGCACAAGCACCCCTCCTCAGAATGGGATAGTTGAAATGAGAAAAAGATCAATAATGGACTATGCTAGAACATTGATGATGGAGAAGAATGTATCACATAAATATTGGAGAGAAGCTATCAGTATTTTTATCTATACCTTAAATAATGTACATGTCAAGAAAGGTACAAATGCTACACCTTTTGAACTATGGTATGGGTATGCTCCTAATTTGAAATATTTCAAAATCTTTGGAAGAAAATGCTACATATTCAAAGGCAATAGGAATGGAGAAATTGATGCAAAAGTGATGAAGGTATGTTCCTAGGATAATCCACCATGAGTAAAGATTATAAGTGTTTAAACTCTAACACTAAAAAAATTGTGGAAAGTGCAAATGTGAAAGTTGATGAATTTGCAAAAAGAAATGATGTTGAATGTAAGGAAGAAATTGAAGACTCTAGAACATTCATATGTGTGGATGATGGTACTTCCATCACTCCTAATGAACAAGAAAACAAAGTTACAATTTTCCACTTGACAGTGAATGTCAAGGTGCAACAATAGGTTGTTGAGCAGTAGACAATGGGTGTTGAACAATAGGTAGAAGATGCAGAGTCACAGATAGATAATGTCAACCATCAGATAGAAAATGTCGAGCATGTAAAACTAGAACCTAAGATTATTTTTCAAGATGAACCTATTGAAGAATAGAGAAGGAGACCACCTGTGCTAGCTAAGTATGTAAGAGGACATCATAAACTTGAAAAAATAATTGGATATGTAGAATCTAATGTTATGACAAGGAAGAGTGTAATGCCCCACCCGGAGATTCTTGGAAACAAGGATGAAATACAAGGTGAATTTTTTTTTTTACAAGTATGAATACACATGGCAACATCATACAGGGATCACAAAGATCACAATAGAAGACTTCACCACAATCTCGGCAACCAACAGATCTCCGAATGCCACTACCAAGTGACACACAAGAACAAAAGCCAACAACCACCACAACAAGACGAGGGCTCAAGAAATGACCACTCATCAACAAAACACCAAGCTGGGGTAAAATGCAGAATCCTAAAATTTGGCTAAGCCTAAAATCCTGAAGCCTTGAAAATTGGCTAAGTCTGGATTTCTGAAGCCTTAAAATTTCCTAGAATCTTTAACTTATCTCTAAGAGGTCTAAAACCTATCTCAAAATATTCATCGCATATATTAAAATATATCTTAAGTATTAGAAACTTATACTTAAACAATATATTTTAAACCCCAAGAGACTAACTACAGAAACATACACAACAAAAATCAAAAAGCAATGCCAAGGGATTGAAGAAAACCTAAGAGGGTACCTCGAACCATCCCTAAAAAGTTTAGATCAAATTGAAAAGTGCATGTTGCCCACCTGCACAAGTTTCATAAAAATCATGTGACACTTTATCAGCATTGTACGATACTTTACCAGTGTCATGTGACATTTCTCCAAAAGGAGGGTGACACAATCAGGGGTTGGGCGATACATCTCCAAAGGGTGTGCGATACTGGAAGTATATCGTACGACATTTCTTCTAAGGGAGTGCAATACTTTAAAGTATCGTACAACAAAACTCCAAGAGGTGTGCGACACATTCAGGGTGTGCATGATAGAGTTCAAATGGGCGTACGAAACTTTATTATATCACACCATGCTAACACATGGTCACCCAAGAAAAGACAAGAAGACAACAAAGGAAGAACATTAAGCCAAACAAAGCTAGAAGCTCCACACCGAGGAGTATCGAATCCACGTAAATCAAGGAATGAACACTCGAGAGCAACAACAAAAAGGAAAGAGGAACATCTATCCATCTAAACCATAATAGTAAGGAACATACTAAAATAAACATCGTAGTAAACAAAAATACCAAAAGAAACTAAATAACCAAATTAAGTGTGCACTTCCTCCCAACCGTCAATAGCATCATAAGACCATTGTGGGTCCTAGCCATCCCCGTGTGTAACATCCCAAGCCACCAACCCAATCATTGGTACTTTCATAATAGGGATGTCACTACTAAACATGCTACCAAAAAAAGCATAAGGAAATCTAACATGCTAGAAGAAAAGCATCAAATAATCCTACAAGTAGATAACATCACCTATTACATGCTAAACAACAATAAGCAATAGATATGCTAATACAACAATTCACCACATCTAATCATATGCTAAACATCAATATGGGAATGCGTCAAGAAAACTAACATCATCTAAACATCATATCCAAGCATTTCAATAAAAGCATAAATCATAAGAAAGCATACTCCGGAACCTAAAGTACCAAGTGAAAACATCTAGCAACGATTGCACTAGGACAAGACTGTCTCTGTACATCGATCCCTAACAGTGGTGTAGGTAGCTATGCCTTCCAACCATGTGGCACCCATAGGTCCACACCCATCATGCTACTAGAGATAAAGATCCAACCACAAAACACACAAAACAACATCCATGGCTAATCACTCACGCCAAACAGTATGAAGGCTGCAACCAAGAACCTAAGACAATGCAAGGAGTACAGGTCCTAGTCAGACACTCAATAGGCTACTAAGTAGGGGTTGACATCATGGAGAGTCACTTGGCATCAATGAGCCCAAGCTTAGATCATGTGTTTCAACTCCTCAACGGAGGGCCCCGCACACACATTTTATTATCTTATGTTTTATTACCAATCACACATTTTATTTAGTTATCACTTATTTAAAACTTCCTACCCTCTGCCAACCCTATGGGACTAAGGTCACCAGGTTGCGAGATAGAAGCCCCCTCCATATGCTACCCTACCCTACCCATGCTCATCCTATGACAAGTGCCCGTGGGCATGCATACTCCCATCCTAACCACAATGATCATAACTTCTAGAAGTACCACAAAAGATCAGACCTCGTAAGTCACCCAAAAAATGTACACGCATGTACTCATGTGTGACACACCACCATCATGAAGATCACAACACAAGGACAGGATGAGACCATAATGCAAAGAAAACACCCAACTGAAAGCAACACGGGAAGGATGGATTCTACACGAATCTCAAAGCCAATAAAATCATACATCATGAAATCACTCAACTGGCCTCAATTTGAGAGTATGGATTCTACACAAATCCCAATGAAGTAACAAGACCACACATCATGAACTCACTCAATCGGCCTCAATCTGAGAGTATGGATTCTACATGAATCCTCGCATTTGTAAAACAAAAGCAAAGGTCCAAAAGAAACAATAACACCAGGTATAAAATCACTCAACCGAACACAACATCGAGAGTACTGATGCAACATGCATCCTAATGCAACATAAAAGTGCAAAAGTAGTCTAACTAATATCCAAACGGATCATCAAGGTCCACGAGCCACATTGTGCCAAGAAAACTCAAGAAAATAGGATGGCATGCAAAATGAGGTAAAAACCATAAATTTTGGAAAACTTCAAAATTAAAACCATTTGACCTTTGGGCACAAAAACCTCAAAAAATCCAAAAATAAATGGAATTGAATACTGTATGCAAAAAAGGCTAGCATAACTGCCCAAAATCTCAAACCCTCATCCCGAAAAATAGGGAAATGTTCATACCCGCCCAACTGGGTAGAACTAACATATAGAAATGGAGGGGATAACTAGTTCTCAGCCTCCAAACAAATGGCTACCAAAAATAGAAGTAGAAATGGAGCAGAAACAATAAAACAAGAAAGCCCTACCTCACAGCCAAAAGGGCAAAATGGGAATATGAACCATAAAATAAATATCCCGTAGAAGTAGTTGAAAATCATGGCAATCCAAGGTTTCCTCGAGCTAGATCCAACGAGCCCAACCTCGCGATAATTCCATGCCCATAGCTTCCACAACGAACAAAACAATAAATCCTCATGAAGAGGATTTTGGGTTTTACTCTCCAACTTTCTAATTCAAAAGTGAGAAGTGAGGAATTAAATTCCTTTTTGGATACTTATTCACTTTTCGAGTGAATAATCGATTAGGCAAATAAGCCAACCTAGTTAAACCCCGAATTGACCCAAACAAAAATAGGCTATTCCTATAAATAGGAATTAATCTATGGAAAAGTTACTAGAAATTAAAATAAATCAATTAAAAGCCCAAAAACCCAAAAACACGGAAATCTCCTTAACAACTTTCGCGACAATGCGAAACTCTAAATGCACAGACATGCTCACTAGTCTAATCACATAATGCAAATGAGTTCAGATTTAATAATCACCAAAAGGTTTAAATTAAACATTTAATTAAGGATACATTGACCATATAAGGATGACATTGGTAAAATATGAATGGTTGAATCACTAACTCCATGTGCCATTGCTACGGATATAAATCCTGCACACTAAACAACACGATCAAGTGCAATTGCATATAATAACATAGTCGAAGCAATAAATGCATTAAATCACCTAATTTAACCATTTATTAATTTATATTAAAATAATCTATTTGCATCACTCATGTTTGCATAACACATACAATGCAGGAATGAAGTAAATAACCATAGCATTAAATCCATCACCTAACATAATCAAAGGTATGTCCAAATACCAGATAACCAAATATCATCATAAAACACATTGTCATCTCAAAATGGTATTGTCATGCAAATTGATCAACTAAATAGCATAGTAGTCTAATATCTATGATACTGGAATCAAAGTGTAACATCTGACCCTTAGGTCCTCTCAAATATAAAGCATCACATAAGAACAGATATCTCTTAGATAAAAATATAACAAGGTAAATGTCTGTAGCACATACCCAAAGAATCCAACATGAACAATACATTTTAATTACTTAAGCATTTAATAATCGTTGATAACACAACAAGAAAAGGCACTTAAAACAATTAAACAAACACAGTCATAAACATGACTACCCACTACTACAGGAACCTAGTCTAGTGTAGCATGGTAATAGTACACAGTGCAATCTTTGCACGCATCTCAAGGTAATCAATACCACACTGATCTTGGTAACCACTGGCACAAACCTCAATGAACCAAAAATCACAACATAATCTCAAAGATCAGCCAAAAGCATAATCAAAGCAACTGATATAGAAACATAAATCCAAACACCTTGATAGTGTAGACCACTCAAAGTCACAATCATGACCCCATCTCAAAAAAAGATCAACAAGGTTGCATCCATCAGGATGACTTACAGAAGTCAAATGGGAGAGACACTACAAAGAGACTCAGAAATGATACATGCTTAATTTGTGAATTTGATGGGTACACAACCCAAGCATAGAATGGACACAATAGGAAAGGGAAAATTTTATTAACTATGAAAATATGCTAGTACATTTAGTACAGAGAAAATAGACTTCAAAACATGCCCTAAGGGCTTACAACAGTATAAATCTGGAGATAATTTATCTTTTTAGTACCTCCTCTCAGACTCCACTCCGAACTGCCTTTTACAATGCTAGAAATGTTCTTAAATAGAACCCAAAGGGTTAAGGATTAGGAGTACATTCTAGAAAGTGCTAGTAATCATCCATTAACCAAATAGAAGGCTCTAGAAGTCATATTAGAAGTCGGTGCAAAATTAGAAGAATCCAGAAATGGTAACCGAACTTCTAGGAGGCATAACTTTTGAACCATAGCTCCAATAGACAAACCGTTTACATTTTCAGAAAGCTCTCAAAGTGCTCTATAGCCCTATAGACCAGCTTTTCTCATCCCCCATTTTTGGCCCTGTTCAAGGTCATTTAATTCCCCTAACCTAACTTTGGAGCATTCTTAAGAGGTCTGCAAAAATTGAAAAATTGCAATAACTTTCAAACCATGGGGCCTTTCGACCTGATTCTTTTTCTGGAATGCTCTAAATTACAATTACAATCTTTTGACAAATTTACACCTTCTACTTCACCAAAATGATGGCTCAATTAAATACTCCTTTTTTTTAGCATTTACACGTATCCCAAGGTGTTCAAATACTCTATCCTAAAACACTGATAGTGGAACTATGAGAGTTGGAACCTTTATTTGACCCAAATGGGTATCTAGAAATGAAAACACATGAAATAGAAACTAAGTCTAAGTACATTTTTTTGGTTGACACAGGATTGCCCTTATACCTCTAGATGCTCCTGCATCAGACACCCAGGGTAGATTGAAAAGTGACCTTGTCACTTTATAAATGGTAGAAAAAATCCCAAATGGGAAACCTCAGCTATTGAAATCCACGTTGAGTCCTCAATTGGCCATCCTTTCCACTTGACCAAATATTATTCATACTACCTATGTCTGGTACTCCTACCCACATGATGACCTAGAATGTCTTTTATCTCCTCCTTCTTAGAAGTAGGAATTATACATGGCTCTAACATCAGCTCCTCATCTGCACCATCATCATGATACTTTGTTAAGTCTGCAATGTTGAAAATAGGAGAAATGTGAATTAGATCTGGCAACTCCACCTCATATGCATTTCCTGATTCATTTTTCTTTAGAATTTTGCAGGGACCAAATTTCTTCATTTTCAGCTTGTTGTAAGTACCGGATGGAAATCTTTCTTTCTGTAAGTGTACCATGACTAGATCCCCTACTTGGAATTCATTATGTCTTCTCCTTTGATCAGCCCTAGCTTTATACTCTTGATTCATCTTGGTAATGTGTGCCTGAACCTCCTCATGTAGACGCGTGATATATTCAGCAAATTCTTCAGCTTCAGCACTTGTCCTCTCCCCTTGCTCTATCTTCCTCAATTCTGGTGCAATCCTTGGGCTACCTCCATATACAATTTGGAATGGTGATTTTCCAGTACTCCTATTTATAGAGTTATTGTAAGCAAACTCTGCTTGTGTTAGAATCAAATCCCACCCCTTGGGCTTATCCCCAACTAAACATCTCAGCAAATTGCCCAGACTTCTATCTACCACTTTAGGATGTCTGTCTGTCTGCGAGTGATGTGTGGAACTAAATTTCAAGTCTATTCTCAACTTCTTCCACAATGTCCTCCAGAAATACCCTACAAATTTAGTATCTCTATCAGAAACTATACTCCTTGGAAGACCATGTAGTCTTACCACCTCTCTGAAAAATAAGTCTGTAATATGGACAGCATCATGAGTTTTGTGGCATGGAATGAAATGTGCCATTTTGGAGAACCTATCAAGCACCACAAATACTGAGTCATTACCCCTTTGTGTCCTGGGAAATCCAAGAAAAAAATCCACACTTATGTCCTCCCATGGCTTTGATGGAACAGGCAATGGCTGATATAGTCTAGTATTGTGACTAAATCCCTTGGCAACTTGACAAATCTGACAACTCTGTACAAACTTCTTCACATCCTGTGAAATCTAAGGTCAAAAATAATGTTCTCTAAGAATGGAAATGGTATTATCTCGACCAAAATGTCCTGCCATCCCTCCACTATGTTTCTCCTTAATCAAATTTTCCCTCATGGAACTCCTTGGAATTCATAATTGACTACCCTTGAATAACATACAATCTTGAATCAGATAGTCTAACCACTTAGTTCTGTCTACAGCAACAGCCTCCTTACAAATTTTCCATGCTTCAACAAAATCAGGATTCTCAAGGTACAGATTCTTGAGTTCATCAAACCCAACTACTTCAACTTGCATTACTGTAAGCAACAACTGTCTCCTACTTAGTACATTTGCAACCCTGTTAGATTTTCCACTTTTATGCTTCAACACAAATGTATAGCTCTGCAAGAACTCTACCCACTTCATATGCCTCTGATTCAATTTACCTTAGCTATTTAGGTACTATAATGCTTGATGATCAGTATACAAAACAAATTCCTTTGGAAATAAATAATGCCTCCATTTCTTTAAGGCCTGAACTATTGCATAGAACTCTTGATCATAAACAGAATACTTCCTCTTTGCATCATTCAATTTTTCACTAAAATATGCAATAGGCTTACCTTATTAGCTTAATACAACCCCAATAGTGTTGCCACTAGCATCACAATCCACCTGGATCACCTTTCTAAAATTTGGAAGTGCCAACATAGGTTGTTTTATCACCTTCTTCTTCAGTATTTCAAAACTTCTTGTAGTTGTCGCAGTCCATTTGAACTCTTTTCTATCCCCTCTTATTGTGTCAGTTAGGGGTGCACATATGCCACTGAAATTCTTAATGAACTTCCTATAAAAACTAACCAGACCATGAAATGATCTTACCTCGGCAGTAGACCTTGGAGTAGGCCATTCCAAAATGGCTTTTACCTTCTCTAGATCCATTTTGAGACCTTCAAGTGATATAACAAACCCCAAATAGACTAATTCCCTTTTTGTAAAGATACACTTCTTCAGATTAATTAATAGTTTCTCTTCCCTTAACCTTTCAAGGACACTATGAATATGCAATAAATGTTCTTTCAAAGTCTTGCTGAAAATTAAAATATCATCCAAATAGACAATAACAAATTTAACCAAGAACTTCTTAAGTACCTCATTCATAAGCCGCATGAAGGTGCTTGGGGCATTCGTCAATCCAAAAGGCATGACTAACCACTCATAAAGACACTCCTTGGTCTTGAAGGCATTTTTCCACTCATCTCCTTCTCAAATCTGTATCTGACGATAGCCACTCTTGAGATCTATCTTTATGAAATACTGAGCTCCACTCAAGCAGTCCATAAGATCATCCATTCTTGGCAAAGGAAATCGATACTTGATGGTTATACTATTTATAGCTCGAGAGTCTGTACACATCCTCCACTCTCCATCCTTCTTTGGTACTAGAACTGCAAGTACTCCACATGGACTCAGGCTCTCCTGAATCAAGCCCTTCCTCAATAGCTCCTACACTTTTCTATTTAACTCCTTAGTTTCAATAAGAGTCATCCTGTGAGCAGCCTTGTTAGGCAAACTAGCTCCTGGGATTAAATCTATCTGATGACTGATTTGCCTTACTAGTGGCAATCCTTCTGGAACATTGTCAAAGATAATATCTCCAAACTCACCTATTAAATCTGAAACTTCAAGTGGTATTTCACTACTACCTTCTTTATCTTTCTTAGGAATCGAAGCATAGCACATATGCTGATGTTTCATGCCATCTAAAAACTTCCTTCCATCAACAAGACAAATCCTAGCACTACTACATACCTTTTCACCTTCCTTTTTCATGGGCTTCAATTTGTGGCGAACTCCATCCTTTGTTAGAGAGTATGTTTTTGCATGACCATCATGTATTGCATGCCTATCAAACTACCATGGTCTACCCAACAATAGATGGCAAACATCCATTGGAATAACATCAGAGAGAACTTCATCATGGTAACTCCCAATTTTGAATTTCACTAAACATTGTTCACTTACCAGGACCTTATGATCATCCTTCACCCAAGCAATTTGATAGTGTTGGGGGTGTTTCTCCCTCTTGAGCTTCAGCTTAGAGACCATCTCCTCTGATACCAAGTTATCAGTGCTACCACCATCAATGATCAAATCACAACATTTATCCTCACACTTGCACTTGGTATGGAATAAACTCCTCCTTTGTCCTGGTTCAATCTCACCACTTAGTAGGACCCTTTCATTTACTAAAGTCTCTACTCTTTCTGCATCCTTTGAATGTGATGATTGTGCATCCTCATCCACATGAGCAACCCTAGCTTGACCCTCAGCTCTCCTATTTGTCCTTCCTTGTCGTTGAGGGCATTCAAAGGCATGATGACCTTCTTCATTGCAATGGAAATAGGTACCACAAAAACCTCCTCTTCCTTGTCCATGTCCTCTACCTCTTCCTCTCTAATTTCCAAAGTCTTGATCTCAAGAGCAATTGAAACCCTCATTCCTCTGGTTCCTGCTAGTACCCACATCTTCATTCTTCTTTTGGGTTTCATTTTGGCCTCTAGATGACCTACCACTACCTCTTCCTTCGTGACCACGCCCTCTTTGTCTCCCTTCAAACCTCTTATTTATCTTCTCTTCAACTCGTAGGGAAAACTAGTATGCCTCTTCAATGTTGGTCATTCTTACCAGACTTAATTCCTCCTGGATGCTAGGTCGCAACCCACTAATATAACAATAACCTTCTCCTTATTTTCTTCTGCATGCCCTACTCTAATCAAAAGTTGATAGAACTCCTCTGTATATTCTTGGACTAATTTTCCTACTTGCTTTAACCCATGCATCTTTTTAAACAAATCAATCTCATAATCAATAGGAATGAACTGCTTCTTCAATTTGTCCACCATACGATCCCACCTTGTGATCTTCTCCTTTCCTCTTCTGTTTCTTCCCAATTGAACCTCTTGCCACTAGATTTTGGCATGTCCTTTTAGTTTGGCCTTTGCAAACTTAACCCTATCAAGATCCCTGATATCCTCATACTCAAAGTACTCTTCCAATTCATTGATCCAATCGATCAACTCATCTGGTTTCAAATTTCTTGAAAATACACCCACATCAATTATAGGTCTTTTCCCAAACTTAGTAATGGCCCTAAAAAGCCTTTCCTCTACCTGATTTAGAACTTCCCCATCAAATTCCCCTTCTGATCTAATTTCTTCTTCTTCATTGTTGTCCTCACTTTCATTGCCTACGGCAACATTTGTTCCTCTACGGAGCTCCTCCTGCAACTCTTGTACCTACCTTTGGAGGGCTCTAACCTCCTTAGGATTAATAGCTCCAGCCCTTCCACCATGCTCTCTTCATGGAGGCATCTTCTTAACTCAAACCCACAACCACATAGTCCTAGTGCAAACTGCCTCACAGTCAGTGCTCTGTCTACACACTCAGGATAACCTGCGGGACATGACCCAAGCACAGAATGGACACAACAGGAAAGGAAAAATTTTATTAACTGTGAAAATATGCTAGTACATTTAGTACAAAGAAAATAGGCTTCAAAACATGCCCTAAGGTCTTACAACAGTATAAATCTAGAGATAATATCTCCTTCTAGTACCTCCTCTCAAACTCCACTTTGAACTGCCTTTTATAATGCCAAAAATGTTCTTAAATAGACCTTGGAGGGTTAAGGATTAGGAGTACATTCTAGAAAGTGCTAGTAGGCATCCACCAACAAAATAGAAGGCTCTAGAAGTCATATTAGAAGTCGGCACAAAATTAGAAGAATCCAGAAATGGTAACCGAACTTCCTAGAGGCATAACTTTTGAACCGTAGCTCCACTTGACAAACCATTTACATTTTTGAAAAGCTCTCAAAGTGCTCTATAGCCTTATGGCCCAACTTCACTCATCCCCCATTTTTTAGCCCTAGTCTAGGTCATTTAATGCCCCTAACCTAACTTTGGAGCATTCTTAAGAGGTCTCCAAAAATCAAAAAATTGCAATAACTTTCAAACCGTGGGGCCTTTCGACCTGATTCTTTTTCTGGAATGCTCTAAATTACAATTACAATCTTCTGACCAATTTACACCATCTACTTCACCAAAATGATGGCTCAATTACATAATCCTATTTTTTTGTCATTTACACGTATCCCAAGGTATTCAAATACTCTATCCTAGAACACTGATAGTGGAACTGTGAGAGTTGGAACCTTTATTTGACCCAAATGGGCATCTAGAAATGAAAACACATGAAATAGAAATTAAGTCTAAGTACATTTTTTTGGTTGACACAGGATTGCCCTTATACCTCTAGATGCTCCTGCATCAAAATTTGATCCCAAATCAATGAAAGATGCTCTAGACAATGAATATTGGATCTAGGCAATGAATGAAGAAATGGAACTAATTGAGAAGAACAAGACTTGGACCCTAGTACATAGACCAAAGGAAAAAATGTTATTGGAAAAAAGTGGGTTTTTAGGAATAAGCTAAATGAAAAAGGTTAAGTTGCAAGAAATAAGGCTAGATTAGTATGCAAAGGATATGCCTAAGAAGAAGGAATTGACAATGAAGAAACTTTCACTCCTATAGCAAGACTAGGAGTCATAACTCTTCTTGCATATTTAGCCTACAAAAACTTTAAGGTATATCATATGGATGTTGAATCTACATTTTTGAATGGTGTACTTAAAGAAGAAGTGTACATAGAACAACCTAAAAGATTTGTGGACCTAGATAAGAAGAATATGGTATGTGAACTAAAAAAAGCTCTGTATGGTTTGAAACAAGCTCCAAGAGCATAGTATGAAAGGCTACTCTATTACTTGGTGAAGATTGGTTTTGAAAGGACAAATAATAACAATAATCTATACTTGAATGTTGATGAGAACAACAAGGTACTACTATCTGAAATATTTGTTGATGACATTATATTTGGAAGAAAAGAAGCATTATGCAAATCATGTGTTGATGAAATGAAGAAGGAATTTGAAATGTCAATGTTTGGTGAAATGAAATTCTTTGTTGGATTACAAGTATATCAAATGAAATCTAGTATTTTCATTACTCGGTCCAAATATATCAAAAAGATACTAAAAATTTTGGAATGGAAGTATCCATACCAGTGAGTGCACCCATGTCTCCAAGACATAAGTTATCTAAAAGTGGTGAATCAACTTATGTGAACCAAACACTATATAGATCAATGATTGAAAAATTGCAATATGTTGTTCATAGCAGACCTAACATTGCATTAGTTGTTGGGTTAGTTTCTATATTTTCATAAAATCCTAAAGAAAACCATATGATGGCAGTGAAAAGATTATCGAGATATCTGAAAGATACAAAAGATTATGGATTGTATTATAAAAGGAGTGATAGACTTGAACTGAAGGTATACACTAACTCTGATTGGGTAGGAAATATTGATGAAAGAAAAAGCACTAGTGGATGTGTATTCTTTCTCGAAAAGAGATTGGTTTCATGGAAAAATAAGAAACAGAACTATATTTCCCATTTAGCAACTAAGTCTGAGTATGTGGCAGTTGTGGTAAATTGTTCAAACATTATGTGGATCAAGCAATTGTTGAAAGGAATGAAGGAATAAATTATAGATCCTATGGTTATCTATTATGATAAAACAAGTGCTATCAACATATCAAGGAATCTTGTGATGCACACAATAACTAAGCACATTGCTATCGAGTATCAGTACTTGAGAGAACTAGTTCAAGACATAGAAGTGAAGTTATAATATGTACACACCAAAGAACAAATTGCTGACATATTCACTAAAGCCTTACCTAAAGATGCTCATGAATATCTTAGAGGTAAACTGGGGGTGATTCTCCTAAGAAAAGCTACTTAAGATACAAAGAGGCATTGCATCAAATGTATTAATCAAAATACCTTACACGTTGATGTAGACAATTCTACTTTAGGAGGTGCCTAAGGCAATCAAGTCAAGTCAAGTCAAGTAAAGAATAAGTATAGCATAACAAATTACTCATATCCAGATGACAGATAAAGAATTTAGTCTGCCATGTAATTATCTACATAATCAAGATATATGAAGGAAATAAACTCAAGAGATATGGTGTCTTTGAAAGAGGGAGATAAGTTGTAAGAGGGAGATAATATGTAAGAAGGAGTGACTAAATAGAAATATTAGACAAAATGCTAGAGGGGGAGTATGTATATAAGATATAAGAGGAAGTCTAAACATAGAACTTAGACAGAGTTTCTAAGATTGCATGAATGAGAATCAGAATAAAACTAAGGATATTGGTTACTTGTGAAAGTGAAATATTTTGGATTGCATGCAACAACTAGGGATATTACATTCCTAAAGAGAAAATATATTGTATTCCTAAAGAGAAAATTTTTGAGGTGTTGTCATCAATGCAAAAGAGGGAGCTTGTTGGAAACTACAATTTGAAACAATTGCTATGTTGTCATTGATGTCAAATCTACTGATGAGACATGTTTCTATCTGATCTAAATATCATATCTATGTGATTAATGAAGAGTATTTGAAAAATTTCTCAAAACAAAAGCACCTAGAGGAAAGGTTGAGTTATGAAAAGGAAGGTACAATGGATGTTTGATTAGTTAAACTTTGACAAGATAATTTGATTGTTTACAAGACATGAGAAAATATTGACTAATTTCATAAGCCTAACCAAGAATTATAGTAAAAGATTAACGAACTTGAAGTTTATGTTGAATGATGCTAGCATCAATTAAGTCACACTAATTGTTGAGAAAATTCAGTGTTGAATGTGTTGACATTCCAATCATGTTTGTTATTAGTGGCATACACTTATTCAAATTGTAAGTTCATACCAAGCATATTGTATAGTTAATAGTATTAAACAAGAATTTTAGTTGTCACTAAGTTTTATAGTTGCTACTGAGTCCTTTGGACAGATTTCAATTTGCATTGAGCAGTTACTACTAAGATGATGATCGGTAGTATAAACTAAGCATCTCAATGTATGTCGAGTTTACCAGTGCAAACTGAGTTGTGCAGTGCTCATCAAGTTCACAGTTGATCTGATGTGAGTCTAGTGTTAACCAAGCTACTCAATGTTAACCAAGTGACTCAGTTTATATCAAGCTCAAGGCGATAGCTTTGACCGAGCTATACAGTGTGAATCAATTGATTCAGTTTATATGTTGTTTTAGAGTATTCATCGAGTCACCAATGCAAACCAAGTTCAAGACTACTTGGAAGTGATCACTATGGACCAACCTTCTATGTCTACCAAGTGCATGATGATGTTGAGTATCAAAACCTCACTGAGTCAGTCTTCAAAACCTGAGTTTCTACACTTTGGCCAACTTTGTAATATTTGTGTAAACTTGTATTGTGGCTGACTTTGTAATTATGTAATTGGATTGATATATATGTAATGTATTATATCACATCCAAATCATCAAATGGAAGTAATGTAATCAACAGAGAAGAGTAGAAGAGTGAATTACAAAGGCTATAGTACTATAAGGAATAGCAAAGATTTATCTATCATAGCAAGGTGATTTGTACACTCAAAGGAATCCCATTCAGCAAACCAAGTTGCAGATCAGAGATTAGCTATTGCTTCATTCTTTTGCAAGGTGGACCTAGTAGTCCTTATTTCTCCTAATAGGGTAGATCATCAAAAGTGATCATTGTAAGCCTTAATAGGCCAACTTTATATAGTAGTACTAAAGCTTGTGGGTATCATCCCCAAGCCAATTTTACTTTCTGTTTGGAAGGTTTTTGGGTCAACAAATCTTGTGTTAAAGTGTTGTATGCTTTCATGTTTTTCAATTTTATCATGCATGCAATTAGATCCAAATTCACATAAAGGATTAATTGCTAATCAAAGATTAAAGTTTTATAAGTTATTGATTCACCCTTCCCTTCTTAGTAACTTAGCTTGTCATAATATTTCCAATAGAATGAGCATTAGTGTTGACTAAGCAAATAGTGTTGATGTCAAGCTAGAAGCTCTATAGCAGTTGAGAAAATTAGTAATGAATGAGTGTCAGAACCTAGTGACGGTTGAGTGATAGTATTTTGAATGTGTATAAGAAATTGTGATTTCTAGTTGACTTGGTTAATTTCATGGGATATGTAAAATGTGTTGAAATTCAAATTAATGAGTTGGATCATTTAAGTCAAGGTGATGATTAGGTAAGATACCCAATGAATGAATTCAATGAGAATTTTCAAGAGAAGAAGAGGATAAATAGATACAATAAATATGTTGGATTAGATCACAAACCCTAAGATCTACAGTGATTGTGAAAAATGGAAAAGGGCCAAAATTTCCTATTTAAAGAGGCATAAAGAAAAACCTTAAGTGTGTGAATGAGAGACAAATGTGCAGAAGAACATAACAGAGAATTTGTGTGTGCTTAAGAGATTTCTAGTAAGATGGAACAAATTTGTTGAGGTTGATAAGATAATCTAAGAAAAAGGCTTAAGTTATTTGTGAAGAGAATGGTGAATTCTCAAAGGGTTGCCAAGCAAATCGAAGATAGAGGTGACAAGGAAAGCTTATTAGGGAATCAACACAAGAACTAAATAGATATCTAGAACTGCAAAGTTAGTTGTAATCTTACAGATCAAACTCTATTATTTTATTTCTAATCATTGTAAATAGTTTGTATTGAAATCCTTTTAATCAAAGTTTGACCTAACAATCATTAAGGACTTAACAATCTGTGTAAATCCTTTGACAAGGTGAGATTCTAATAGAATGTTCTAAAGTCTTCTAACGAGGCCACTACTAACAAGGTGATTAAATCCTCTAACCAAGTCACATTTAACAATGTGTATTATAACCTTTAACAGGGTTAGCTCCTAATAGAGCTCACTTCAAAAGACTGAAAAAAGTGGTGACATGTTGTTGGTGGTTTTTCCCAAATTGGGTTTCCATGTTAAATCCTAGTGTTAAACTTGTGTTGAATGTTTTATGGTGTTTTTCATTTCAAATGTTTCAACAAGTTTTTATATTAGGACAGTGAACTTACTAGTTAATTTTGTTACTCATATTAGAGTAGAAACTGAGTTACAGCAAGATGATCAAAACAATAAAGTTTTTAAGTGTTTGATTATTCAATTTCTACATATGGACCTTGAGTAACTGATTCACACCCCCCCCCCCCCCCCCCCCTCAATTATTCTAGACATTCTAATAGAACATGGGTGAATGCTCTTTTGATTATTGAATGTATTCTTCATTAATCAAAATCAAACCTATCTTTGAATTTCTTCAAAGTTATATGTTGAAGCTCTTCTTCTATTGCCTTTTCTTTTTATACTCAATTGAGCATATACTAACCAATTATAGGACATTTAGCAATGGTGATAATGAATTTTGGCATGTATTGATAGTGTTGGTATAATTGCACCTCCATGAGTTGTTTGAACAACTTTATCAAAATAATCCTAGCGGTAGGATATCTTGGTAAGGAAAATGGATCCCCTTTTAAATAACCAACTCTCAAATAGGTGAAGGTTGGAAATTGAAAAAAGATGCATCCAAATTTATTTACCCTTTTCCAAGCTTCATCTGATACTCTTCTAAATACTAAATATTTGTCAAATTAATACCTGAAATATCCAAAAAAAAATCATCTTGGACTCTCCTATAGTGATATTTTATTTGTGTCAATTTAATTTGATCATAATAGTTCTAGATATGAACTAGAGTTCAATGCCGCTTTGTGGAAAGTCTTAAGAACATTCTCATGGTCGCAGTAATGTATACCAAGTATGAATTCATGTAGAAAGGTCTTGATTTTCCCACATTAAGAAATTTCTCTAATAGATTTGTGCTTATAAGTTATCCCCAATTGATGGGTTCCTTTTTATCAAAGATATGAAGAATAAACTTATACATCCATGGCTCAAAATCACAAGTTTTCTTGAGGCCACAAACCCTGCCGAGAAGAATTGTCAAATCTTTAAATTTTGTTTTGAAGTTATATCTAGGTATTATTTTAGGACATCTAGAGAAATTAGTTCTCTTATTATCCAACCAAAATATATTCATGTGCCTTTGATATTCCAATTTGGTTTTGTACCATAATTATAAAGATGTCTCTTTAGCCAAATCTAAAAATTTTGAATTCAGGGGAACATTGAAGATTTGCTTGATGACATTTGGATCCAGACTAATGATGAATTTTCCATCTGCATTCCTAATTTTTTTTGTCTTGGGGCTGAAATATCAACCACATCCCAAGACAAACTTAATTTTTAGGGCTTCCATAGGAAAAGTAGACACTACATGAATATTACTTCTTTGATGTGTCTCATCTCTAAAATAAAAGGAGCATCAACTCATTGTAATAAATCAGCCATGTCTATGTGCCCAGACATGAAACAAGTGATGCAATCATATGAGCCACCTCCTTATTAAATTGATATTTTGTCTTTCCTTTGGACTTTGTTGGCATGGACATGTCTTGTTCTAAAACATGAAAATTACATAGAGTAAACACATCATCCAAAGAGATTAGCTCCATGAAGATGTTAGTCTTTGATTGGAAAAGATAGATATATGAAGAACAAAGTGTTCAAAGTATTGATTAGATGCTCATGGAGCATATGTGATGGTTGGAAATGATCTAAGAAGCGTATGTATTTAGACAAAAAGGGCCAAAATTGACTTAGAGGGATGGATTACATGTGAGTAATGATGGATTTTCATTTGTATGGCCAAGAATGCAAACTAGGTGCATAGGGATGTGTGCAAATGATGAATTTGGTATTTAAAAGAGTGAACTTTTACAAAAATTGGGTTCTCTAGAGGTAATTACATGTGATAATAATATATAGTAATTACTTGAGGTACACATGTAATCGAGTTTGGAGGATGTAATTACATGTATAGGAAACTGGATGGAAGATGCATTGACATGAAAATGTGGAAGGTGAAAGGATGTAGATGCACTTGTATTCTTGGGTAGGAATATGCAACTTTCTCCAAAAAGGAAACAAAAAAAAGAAAACAAGAGAACTAAGAACAAAACAAAAACACACCACCTTTTATTGACTCGGACATGAAAAACTTCAAGATGTTCTTCTACATGCAATTTCATTGCTTGAGTTTGGAGGATTTTCAATCATTTGAATGAGAATACTTCACCTTATTTAAAGGAAAAATACAAAGTATATGGCATGCCTTTGAAAAAATGGACAAAGATGAGCCAAATAATGCAACATAATAGCATAGTAAGCAAGAAATGAAATAAAAATTGAAATCTTCTACTTACTAGGAGCTCAAAGAGCCAAATGAGGATGAAATAGAAGTTAAAATGAAATATTTTTCTTCAAAATCAAACTGTCCAAGTGTATTTGAATATAACTCAATATCCTTTGACCATTTCAAAGTTGTAAATTTAAATATTCATGCTCAAACACTCGGTTATTTTTTAATGTAATGGAAAAATGCAAAACATTTTTGCATGTATAATGTTCTTGAGGCATTTTAAATCAAAAGTGTTCCCTCTTAATGCAAAAACATGGGTCATTTTTGAAGGAATGGGGGAAAATGTGATTCTCCAATGTCAAAAGGAGATTACAAATACTTTGGCCTTGCTATTGTATTACTTGAGTTGGAAATGCATTTTCATGACCTCCAACTGCAAAGACATGTCCATCCCAAATGAAGATTAATGGGTCATTTTTTATAAAAACATGCCCTTTATTGCCAATACATGAGGCATTTTTGCCTTAGAAATGAAAAATATTTTCCTCAAATGCCAAAACATGGGTCCAAATGCAAAAATATGGCTCTCTAATGTGAAAATGTGGATGACAATCCAAATTTTTGGTCATTTTTTATGAAACTATGCCCTTGAAATATATGTGTTTGAAGTTTTTTTGACTTAGGAATGCAAAACATGAGTTTCAAATCCATTTTCATGTGTTGGAATGGTGAAATTGGACCCTATGGATGCATTTACATGTTTAAAATGGATTCATATGATGGCTAGAAGTTCAAATCGCACTCTCATAAAGACATTGCATATTTGCATCAAGTTTAAAATCCATGTAATAGTAAAAATCACACTCTCATTGGGCCATTGCATTTATTTTTCTTCCTAAGTGTGAATCACATTCTAGAGGAGGAATTTCATGTCATGTACTTGGACATTTTTGGCTTTGGAGTGCAAAAACAGAGTCCTAGAGGGTGATCACATGAGTTTTTTAGTGCAAAATTGGATTCTTCAACGCATATTACATGTAAATTTCATTGGTTGAAAATTCATTTACATACAAATTGTGGTTCTGAAGGCACATCGCATATTTAAAAATATGCGTTTTAATTTTTCTAAGTCCACAAATTTTTTTCCTAGTACAAACTAGACTCTCAATTTGTCATTACATTTAATGCCTTTTCCATGTAGAGGGAAGTTTTCATGTAAATGGACTCTTAGAAGTCCATTACATATTTAAAATATACATTTCAAGCCAAAATCAGACTCTACATATGCATTTGCATGTAAACATGTAAAAAAATATGTTATTGAGTTTGCACAACTTAATTGACCAATTAAGCACATGTTTAATTGATTTTTGAGGTAATATCACTTAAAGGGATCAAAAATAATATTTACAATATATAGTTTACATATCATTTTCAAATATTATTTTAAAAAATAGTATTTAATTTAGATGTTTTAAAATAAAACATAAATCAAAACTTTAAAAAATTAAAACTATATAATGATAAAGTCATTTCAGTAAAAAATTAAAAAGCAACTGAACATAAAAATATAACATAAAGCACACTATAATTGCTTAAGTGATAAAGAACTTAAACACATAACATAAAGTCAATTTATGTTTTATTTTTCAAAAAGTGAATCTCAACAATGAAATATAACATTCATATTTTATATATGAGCTTGCATCTTGAGAGTCCACTTTTTAGGCACTTAAATGGTCATATATTTTGATTGCCAAGTCCAATTAAGCCCTAAGGTATACCAAATTGAAGGGAAAACTGAATGCAAGAGATTAGGTGTAACCAAAAGATTAAAAATAACTAAACACACACTTGAATGCAAATAAAAATGTGGAAGGCTTCAAAAATGAAGCATAGGCTTAGTAAAAGTAAAAATTAAAAGGACTTGATGAAAACCTTCAGTAAAAAGATTGATTATGTGAATTGGGTTTGATTGCTTGATCAATGTTTTCCAATTAAATAATGAAAATTATCTTAGAGAAATGTGAAACTAAGTTGAAAAAGTTGTGTTATATTACCTACATTTTGTAGAGGCAAAATGAAGGACAACACCTTTTGTAACTATGTCTTCAGAATAAACTATCTATTACAAGGAGTGTTCTCTTCATTTTGTTAGTCATCATTTGTGAATGCAAAGAAGTGGCATTTGTATCAAATGTCCTATTCGTTTAAATATAAGTATTTGAATATCCTTGCACCTGCTTCATGATTATGAGCATATGCTAGTGCATTCCATTGCTTTTAGGTGAAAAGCATCTCAGGATTTTATTTATTACACATCATATGAGGGAGTCATACGTCTTAAGTTAGAGGAAGGTTACCAATCCCATGGTATTCATTCCAACTATTAGTGCACTTTTTCCTTCGTCCCAGATATAAGGAGTTGTTTTGTGTGTTAGTTTTTGGAAGGATCAATCTACCAACTGATAGATTTTTTGGCATCTCCACTAGGGAGATGAAAACAAAGACCAGTACTTTTATTTTCTCTACATTGTGGCATTATCTATGTGTATGTAGAATTGAAAACTCTATTTGATTATCATGCTAAAAGGAAAGGTTGTAAGGAAGATAAGATTGGACCCTACCATCTTGGAAATCCTTGAGACAAATGATAAAAGGTTGCATGAGTTTTGGGATTGTTATGAAGAAAGTATCTCACATTGTGTGAAAAATAATATTAGCTTAGAAAATGACTATACATTTGTGCTCTTTTAGAGAAGCCTCTATTGAAGATTTTATAAGCTAAAAGATTTGGAAGAATGTGAAAGAAAGGTATCAAAGTTGAAAGACAAGCTAATAATTGATGATGAGGAAGCTTCGGTAATGTTATCTTCCTTTTTCTTTGAAATTTATTCAGTCTTTTGTGATCATGATAGCATCAAAGAGCCTATTGGCACAAATGAAAAAGGTTAATCAAAGATTTTTTGTTCTCCCGATATAGAAATTTTTATGTTTGAAGGTGATGAGAATCATCTTGCTTTCAGGTATTTGTTGAGTTGTTGTTTTGAACAATGTTGAAAGGAAGGGATCTTTTTGAATCCCTCTCTTGAAAAGCTAATCAAAGATCAACTCCAATGTTTTAGGAGGTCTTACAACCTACTAGAATCCTCTTAATTGAAGATAAATGTGTATGTTAACAAGGAGGACTTTGTTGGTTCAAACCAATTTTGGATAATCTGTTTGATCTGTTGTTATTTGAAAAAACTAACCACAAAACAAATATTTTTTTTGGTATTTTCTATTTTTATGATGAATGCAATTTATCAATGCAACTATATGAATTCCTATTTTAACCAAGTGTTATAAAAGAAAATAAAAAAGATAAGGTAATGAGAGTTTAAAGAGAATAACTAAAAGGAAAATTCCTAATGGATATAAATCATGGTAACAACACATCTACAAATTAAATCATCAAAAGGATTGGGTAGGAAGCCAATGAAATTAGGATTAGTGCTTTCTCAACTCTACTAATGTAATCATCAATGGGAACTTAATATAAACCAAAATATTTTTCATGTTTTATCAAATCGAAAGGCCACAGAAAGTGCACTCATGCAAGACAAGACGCTATGCAAGAACAATAGATGATCATTTCTCCAATTTTTTACATTACTAAAATTTGTTAACATGAGGCAAACACCAGAACTAAAATATCGCACAATGATAATAACACAATAAAACTGTTAGCTCCATTATTATTCAAGAACATACATTCACAAAAATAACACACTCTGGAAAGAATAACTACACTCAAAATGAGAACATTGATATCATATATTATTGCATCAAAATAACAGCCTAGAGTACATATTGCATCCATGTATTTATAAGAAAATATATACTGCCTTTGTGTTAGGAGTGAGAGCTCTTAAAATGAAAACTCATGCTAAAAACTAATAAAATAAATATAATTAGATACAAACTAACTCTCTAAATGGTGCTAAGAAGGTCTCCACCCTTGTTTGTATCAATTAATGGGTGCATGAGCCTCTACATGACACAAAAGAATAAAAGAATGATAAGATAAGAAGAATGTAGTTGTAAGATTATTTGGGAGTCTTTGGAATCTCTAAAAATGGAAGTTTGGCGATCTCTGGGAGTTGAACAGTCATCAAAATGTTTTTCTAGTGTATGGAATGCTCTAAATTAGGATCTAGTAGTTAAATGTTGGTGCACTAGTTCTTACTCAAAATTGTCAGTGCACCTCTATGTAAAGTGCACCTCTACACCTTGGTGATAGGTTCCAAAAATCCAAAATTCTTCTAAGTGTCAAAACTTGATTTCTAGCATTTGGGTTTTCCCCCTTTTTACACTAAAATGATGTCTGGATGTTTACTTTCAAACTTCTTTATTATCTCTACTACTAGGCTAGCTTTTGGTAGATCCAAAGCCTCATATTTATTCTTTACCACTTGTTAGTAATTATTGACTTCAATCCTTGTCTCTGCAAAATCTTCAAGCTTGTTGTCTAGTTCCAAATGTTCTTCTTTGATTTTGAAAGCTTGTATGATGTCATCTTCTCATGAAATTTCTTCAGATGTCCCTCTGAATTGTTAGACTATGGATTGCACCACAAAAAGCTTGATCTTAGACTCATCCTCAAAAATGTCAAGGTAGATGGCATTATAATACCTCTCTACTTCCAAAAATTGCTCTTGAGCTTTATCCTTAATTCGTTGGATCTCTTTGTGAAATCCCTCCATTACGTTTTACCTACCAATTTTTTTTTTACCCAATTATCAAGCTTATCTATTTCCTCTATAGTATACACCTCCATGATCATTCAATACCTTTGACCTGTTATTGATTTTAATTCAAGTCGGTCCTTAGCCCAAGTATGTACTTCATCCATCAACCCAAAATCTTGGTTACCTATAGAAACCAACTTATTGGCACTTGATTGGATGTAGTGTAATAGGTTCAAATTACCCTATATTACTTGTACACATTTTTCCTCAAAACTATCACACCATTGCTGACGTGCTTCCAAAAATGGATCCAACTACCTTCTTGTTCCCTTTCTTCCCAATTTTGTTGCAAGAGTGATCTTTGGATTCTGTGGGTCAATAGGTCCCACCACTTTATTCAAGTAACTTCTCAAAATCTCATTCTGCTTTCACAATGTTATTATCTATGATTCATCTTGATCCATGTTCCTGGATGCCTCTTTCATGCCTATGGTGATAATTACTTTAGCTATTTCCATTGTGGGCCTTCTCAACATGACCTCCTTGATTTGATAATCTTTCAAATTCAATTATTTGGTGTCAACATGAGGAGGAGGAATGGTAATATGTACAAGTAAGTCCTGATCTTAGTTCTTCATTATGAAGGCCAATGTTCTTGCTTCACCTTTAGGTGGCTCAAGACTCTTCACTAATTTAATCAGTTCCTTCATTCCTTCCTCTACTGTCAAGTCTAGTTGCCTTTTCTAACAAAACATAACCTCCCTCTTTAGCCATGTTGGTGTAGTACCCATGGGTGACATGTACTTGGCTAACGAGGTTGGTTCTCCAGTATGCTCCTTTCCCTTATCACTTCTCTCTAGAGTCTTCTCATGTTAAATATCTTCAATAGGAGTCTTGGTACTTTGTTGGGTTAAGGATCTAGCCTTTATATCTTGAGGAGCTTGTTGAGTTTCTTTAGATATTTTTCCCTCCTCAGATACTTCATTGGCATGAAGTTGTTGGAACTCCCCCTCCTAGGTTTGTTGTTCTTCTGCCTCTTCTTGAGTGCCTAGAGGAAGTGGAGTTACATACCTTTTTTATAGAATGGCCATATCCTATGATGGTGGTGGTAGAATTCCCAAAGGTTCTTGAGGTAGAGGAGGCAATTGATTCCAATCCTATCCTAAGGGTTTTCTAGTGGGGGTGTCTCTAATATTCTCACCTACCATATTAGTACCCACTAGCATAAAGTCAAAGTTAGAGAGGTTGAAGATATCCGTTCATTCACTTTCCATCTCTGCTATCCATTTCTATCATTCATCTTCTGAAGTTGATACCTAGATAGTCTCTCTTAGAGTGGATAGAGGTGTCACTATGGATATTATTCTCTCCTCTTCCTCTATGACTTTGGCTGAGTAGGTTCTTTAGCTAAAGGGGAAAAATTCTAGTTGTTCCCCTTCTTCTTCATCCTTAGCTTCTAGGATGGTCTCAGGAACCTCTGGGGATGGAGTAGTTTTCTTCTTTAGCCTCCTCCTCTATGTACCCACCATAATCATTTCAACTCTCTCTTTCTTTAGATTCGAGGATTCCTTCTTTGTAATTGTCACTGGTGGAACCCTCTACTATTTTACTTGTTCCTCATCTAGTTGTTCTGGCCATGCCTACTCTAGAGGTTGATCAGTTGCTACTTCTTAAGGTTTATCTTGCTCCTATTGAGCTGGTGTTGACTGAGCCTTGACCACTTGTCTCTTTCCCCTTGGAGGTACCCTTTTTGTGCCTCTGTTAGCCTCAAAGTACTCAGCCTCCTACTCATGTTGATCAACTATTTTTAGCTTTATTAGGGACTAAGCAAGGTAGGTTGGTGTAGTAACCTTCAAACCTTTTCCTTTTCTCAACCTAGTTTTGGCTTGTAGGGGTATGGCTTGAGGAACTAGATCCATTCTAAATAGCTTCTTGATCCATTCCTTTGTCAACGTGACCACATTTCTAGCTCAACAATTTATATCATTGTTCTCATCCCTCCTTATTTTTTGTATTCATAATTGGCCTATCATATATTTTATCTTTTTTATACAAAGGATCCATGACTTCTTCCGCATCCTTTTCCATGTCCTTGAGAGGAATCTTCATTTTTAACACATTTTTTGCTAAGTATAGACTCATCCTACAATAATCCCTTATATAAATATCATAGTCATGTATTGCATTCATATAATGATCTTTTAAGGCATCAATATGTACAAATTGTTTCCCTACTAGATGTTGAACCATCAATATATTATCAAAGAATAGGTGATAGTAGTTGCATTCTTCTAAGTGATATCAATCCCATTCAGAGTCAAAGGTGGCAATGTCTGGTTTTTGCTTCACCTTGAAGGTACCAATTGTGATGGGCCAAACCCATCTCTTCTTATGTTGTTTTCTCACTTGGTCACATGCATAAGTGAGTTGGTGGGATATTCCTAGGAGTATTGTATGTCTAATGGGTATCTTGGGAGCTTCTTTGGGCACAAAAAAAATACCAGCTACCCAAATATATGTGAAGGTTTTAAATTGAGTGTAGTAAGCCTCAATCTCTATGATTCTAGTTGTTGCCTTTACTAACATTCTCTTTGCATAATTTCCTTCAATAAAATTCATGAATGAAAAGAAAAACTCATCATTAACCACTCTATATTCCACACTTTGTAGTGGGAGCTTCATTTTTACCAATTATGGGTATACCACATAGGGCCAAGCTTTACATCCTACATTCTTCCCTTTCTATAGAGGCCTAGGTAATCTCTAGTTCTAGTATCTAGTAAGTACACCATGTATGATGTCATTTAGAAGCATGGGTCTTCTTTGATGGCTACTAGTTGCTTATCCAAGTTTTCAGTTAGGATGGTAGGCCAATCAATGGGCATCTTTGATGTTTTGATGGTTTTAATGAAATGAACCATCCAAATCTAAAGGTGACCTACTGCTGGGAGACCCATAACTATGCTTAAGAGGATAATCAAATATATGATATCATCTTTCATGTATCCCTTGTCATATTTACCTTTCCCACTCTATGGACCATAGATGTCCTATCAATGAGGAAAGAGGATTGCATTATTTTTTGTGCCTCTTTAAAATTATCCTTGTACCATCATTTTGCCCCTTCATATGAGATTTGCAAATATTGGTCCACCATTGGAAGGTGAAATAATTTCTCAATGTTTCAAGGTTAGAGGTCCAAGATAATTTCTCCAATCATGCTCTTGACAACCTTTTCTTCAGTCACATAGTGCCCAGCTAAGATCATTATCAGTTTTGAAGATTGAACTAATGTTGGGTGAGATGTTGTGTTTGCAAGCCCTAATCAAATTAGGGAAAATAACATCATCAACCTTCCCTTTGGTTTATTTTAGATTATTAGGAATGTGTTCTAGTCTATGTGTCCCAACTTTGTATCTTTGATCTTTATGTGTCTATCTTAGAATCTTGATTTCTTCGGTACTCCTTAGTACTTGAATGCAACTAGTTTTGGGTCCATTTTATCCACCATGGAAGAGGATGAGGATGTATTTTAATCTACAAAAGAGAGAAAAACACTAGTTAAAAAGAAAAACTTGACCTAAAATGACCTTAGACTAAGCCCCAACTAGGTCAAAACCATTCAGAATACATGAAAAATAATCTGCCACTCAAAATACCATGTTATGCACTTTAGCAAACCTAGTGCACCCTTTCAAGTGTGTTGGTGTCTTAATTTGGCCCAAGAATAGGTTAAGTGTTTAATTGTGCACTTGTACACATTGGTACACACATATGTGCAGTGCATGTGCAAAATGGGGAGGGGAAGAAGTTAGTGTTGAAAATACAATAGGGAAAGTAAATTCTGAGAGTGGGTGATGAATCAGTCCTTCACATCTTTACCCCTTAAAACATTCACCACATATCCATCTCACCATTTGCATGTAAACTAAAATACCAAACTAAGCATGTTCATCCACAGTATGAAATCAAATAAACATTCAACACATATATGACACAAGGTATTTGGTTACCCAAAAACCCTCCAATGAGAAGGTAAAATTGAGGTGGGGATGACACCCTCAAATATTCACTACTATAGTTGTACAGTGTATCCAATGAAGGTTAACAATATTTGATCATAAACTATGGTCTACCCTATGAAAGGTGTTGGTCTAATTTTTGGCATAAGGAATTTCACATTTTTAGGTATAAAAAAATTAGATTTGAGTCCATTGTTAGAGGCTACGTTTTCTAGTTTTTGGGCCTTGTAGTTTTTATCCTTTGAAAACTTTGCCTAAGGCTTAGGTCTTGTTTAGTTTTGAATTTATCCTGGCACTAAATATTTTAAAAATGTGAATATTCCTTTCCCGCTTAATCCTTGTCATGCTAAGATACCTTTGTCAAAATCTTTTCTCACTATTTGATCTTATTAGATCCACAGTTGTCACTTTGTCATTATAACAAAATGTAGGGTCTTTAACTATAGTGATATAGCGATCATCAAAATTTGAGTTATGGTATTGAAAAATGAGGTCTGGTACCAAAAATGTGCATTGATTTGAATACGTTATGGTCACATGCTCTATCCTAGAGTTTCCAATATCAAAAAGGACACACGTGGAGCAATTTACAAATGGTGTCACCAAAACTTAAGGTTTTCTAGCAAGTCACTATGTCACGACTAGAAAATCTATGTGTCTTGTCGATGGTGATGTAGCGACTGCCTAGATAATGAAGAAAGTGTCAACTTTTTAAAACTGATGATGACCACAGAATTCCCATGTGGTATCATGAATCTGCACAACCATTGTTTCTGACAATAGTATTAATTGATATAATTATGGTTGATATGTTATCTTTTCTCCATAACCAAAATACATTTCTCACCTGAGATCACTATGTCATGACTAGGAAATCATTGCACCTTTTCAGTAGGAACATAGTGATTTCTAAGATAATGCAAAAGATGATGCTCTTTCTAAGATAATGCAAAAGATGATGCTCTTTTGAAAGGGGCAGTGATTATGAGGATCCCAAGAAAGATATTTTACAAAGTATGCTTTTATTTTTGTGACAGTTGTACCAATTATGGTTATTCTGTTTAATTTTTCTTAGCACCAAACTTTGATGGATCATCGCAAGTCACTATCTCGCTACTAGAAAGTTGATGACTTTCACTAGTAGAGATGCAGTGATTAGTCAAAATGTCATGATGTAATGATAGTTTCAAAAGGTGGGCCCCCAATGAATATTTCATCAAAAATGATTTGTGTAGAGAAAATGACATGGTGGCATCCTACTAAGCATTTATACGCCAGAAACTCTTAATCCGTCAGAGGTCGCTATGTCGCTACTAAAAATTTAATGACTTTTGTCGATAGCGATGTAGCGACCCACCTGAAAAATAACAAACATGACAAAATCAAAGAGGTTTGATATCACTAAGGATTTATATATATGTGTGTGTGTGTGTGTGTGTGTGTGTGTGTGTGTGTGTGTGTGTGTGTGTGTGTGTGTGTGTGTGTGTGTGTGTGAGCATGCCAAGATAGCTCAACATCACCAAGAAATGTAGACCCACTTCTAAGTCAGAAACCAAGTAAAGAATTGTGATCATTCGATCAATATGAGATCAACAAGAATCACTACCTCACTATGGTGAGTTGCTCGAAGGTTATGTATAGAAACATAGTGAGTAAGGTAGATAAAGATGGGGCCCACCATATTCATATTATATGATGCATTGAATGTCCTCCACTCGATCAAAGGGAAATCAATGATCATCACTTGATCACTATTGAAAGTTACTCACTGTTTATGCATAGTGACATAGTGAACAAGGAAAATATAGGAGGGACCCACCATTATGGTGATGATAATGCATCGAAATGCCTGTCATCAAATTAAAATCATATCAAGGGTTATCGCTTCCTTGCTATGGCAATGTGCTCACTATTTATGCATAGTGAGGTAGCAATTCAGTGACACATGTCCTCAAGGACAAGTGGGTCCAGTTCAAAGTGTGAGTAGCAAAGGAAAGATACAAGTGGAAGCATTTCATTGGTTTGATTGCTAGTGTGTTGAGAAGAAAGATGATTCAACCCTATTTTTATCCCTAGATTGTAGGATTTTCAAAGATCAATGGTGCAAACTTAAAAGGAAAGGTGATGCCACTCTATTTTTCTACTCTGTGCATTTATGACGAATGAAAGCTTTGTGTGTGAGAAAAATAGAGTATAATAAAGGAGAGTTCATCAATTCTAGTCTCACATGAACAAAGATTTCACATTTTTTGAGCACAAGGGCCTACTAAGAATATTGTGTTGAGCCTAGCAAAAATGTGAAGCAATTTCCTATTTGTTCATGAGCTATTGCAGAAGTTTAGAGGAGAACAAGCTTAGAAATTCAAGTAAGTACTCATATTGTAACCTCTATAGCATTTTAGTTCCTGCAAATTACAATCAAGATGCCTCCTAAGAAAGTATTTTTTGGGCAAGTGAATTATATGGATAGAAATGTTCATGACGATTTGCTAGAATTACTCTTAGACTCCACCACAGAAAATATGCAGGTTAAGAAGTTAACTTCCTTAAACCCTAGTCTTAAAATTATAGATGGCTTGCATGACAAAGAAAATTGGGTTAGGGATGCAATAACTACGTAGACTAGTCTTGTTTTGTTTAAAAAGTGGTTTTCAGAAAGGAATTTGTTTTCCCTACATTCTAATGTCTAGAATTTTGATTTGGGGAAACTAGTAGTTCCATGTATTTTCATGGATTATGATTTGATTGAAGCCATTGCAAAGAGTTATGACCAAGCTCTTAGGGTGGTGAGAAGAACTAATGGTGTGCCTCTGGTCTCAATCAATCCTAAGGAAATTAGAGAAGTTTCTCACCTAGAGCCAATAACAGATTATCATGTGTTGATTAGTCTACAAGAACTAGAAAATTAATACAAGGCAAAGAAGGATGTGATTAGGGGAGGTGCACTGAGGGCACATATTGGAACAATAGGAACTTTTCCAATAGTCACTACAGCCTCTAGAGAATCTTTTAAAATGGATCTTTTCACTTCCTGGACTATAGAAATATATAGGACCCTGTGTCATGTTTTTGGTGAGGATGAACAGAATTTCATGCCCATCAGCCTTATGTATATGATGGTTCAAATTGCTTCCTTCAGTGTAGATGTTATTTTTTTATTTTGCTTCTTATTTGGCTGAAGAAATTCATACTGGTTTGGTTGGAATTGCAAAAGGGAAAGTAGAGAAAACTTTTGGCCATTATTATCTATTGATGCATATGTTCTTATTTAAGGGAATGACATATTTTGGTAAAGAGATGAAATTGAATAGAGAGGAGGATGGGGAAGTACTACCAATCCAGTTGTGGAGTACAGATATGACCTGGGATATAGAGAAGGCTAGCTTTGTCAAGTTTGATAGGTATTTTGCTTCCAAGTTGATGCCTCATATTGGGTGACAATCCCAGAAACCCCAAGGCACTAATGAATTAAATTAGGCCTATGGACAATCCTAGTGGTTTGAAAGTTTCACACAATTGGGGAAATATCATCCCATATTATGTTTCTACTATTTTTATAATTTATGGCTTTAAAGGAAGCCTTCATGTGTTTCCCTACCAAGTACATTTTAAGGTAGGCATGGTTGAAGTTTTGTGGAAGTTAGGAGGAGTGGAAGAAATGTATCTATCAAAAAGGCAACTATTGTCAATTTTCCCTAATTGTACAGTGGCCCATTAGTTTGTAATTACTAAAGGGGGTTGTCTCTTTTTGCATAAAATTTTGGATCAATACAAAATGGTTGTTTTCCATCCTCACTTTTGTGATACTGAGGGGTTTTATAATCAAACCTGGAGACATAGAATTAAATTGGGAAAAGTCAAACATGACTCATATTATCTAGAGGACATCATAACGAATGAGTTCTCATTGCAGGAATAGGAAACCAAAAAGGAAAAGTGGAGAGTCTATTCCAGGGTTTTAGAATTCATTCATTGTTTTGATCAAAAATATAGTCCTCTAGATAATGCTAATATAGAGGCTGATAAAATAAATAAGCTCATGAATACTTTCCTTGAAATAATAGAAGCTATGAATGAGAAGAAATAATTTTTTATTGATTCATACCCAGATAAGGCTAGACAGGCCATGAGGAGGTTAGCTTTCACTCCTAATGTAGGAGTTGGTCAAATAATTGTTCGAAAGAGACTAGGCTATATTGTAATTCAAAATAAAAAGGCCACTACGAATAAGAGAAAGAAAATAATGGGATCCACCAGTGCAGTCCTAGAGGAGAGACCTGATGAACCGTCTCCCAAGTGGTAGAAGATAATAAAGGAAAAGAATCCTAGAGTTGAGGAGTATTCACCCACTCAATCCCCTTTGTAGATTGGAGAAGAATAGCTCACTGGTAAGAAAATTGACAAATAGGATTACAAGGAGGGGTATTTATCACCCAAGCAGAACTGGATGAGGGAAACCTCCAAGAGCCTCTTGTGCCAAGCTTGGATTTTATAGTTGCAGATTATAGAGGCAGGAAATTGGACCCTGTATTAGAATAGGCTAGCTATAAATTCTTTTCTAATGACAGTTTTGTTAAATCTAGGGCTTTTCTCCAATTTTCATGGTGAGCAAATATGGGTAGATTTGAAGAAAGGTGCAACAAGCTGAGAATAGAGCACCCAAAAATGGATGAAACTGCCCTAGAAAATTAGGTAAAAGAGGAAATGATGAGGGAGTTTCAAAGTATAAGCCCTGAGGAAGAAAGGAAAATGGTCAGAGCATCAAATATTTTGTTTTTTCCCAATTGGGACATTTTTGATGCTCTTTTGTTTAATTCTATTTCAAATAAGCTTGATTTACAAGACCAAAATAAGAAAGACTTCTAGGGCACTACTTTCAGTGAAGACCAGGTTGCCTTGGTTATCTGATCATTAAGGAGAGGATCAAGAGCCACCTCATCACAACCAGATGATTTTGGTTTGATGGTAAGTATTGTTGTAAGAAGAGTGGTTGATACTTCTCATGTGCAGGCTGCACATTGGAATGTAGATTCATCTTAGTTTGTTTTGGCTACTCCAAAAAAGGAAGAAATGGCCATGTTTGAATTATAAAGTAAGTATGAAACAATTTTGGAAGCTTATAATAAAGAGGTTCAAAAGAGGATTGAGTTGGAAAATAAAATTATGAGAAGGTCTACGAGGCCAAAAATAACATATCCTCAACCTCCAATGGAGCCTTTTAAATCCACTCCTCTTATATAAATGCCAGACACCACACAGAGGCCTCAATATTATACAGCAAAGGATTTTGAGAAGGAAAAAAATAAACATTGGGCACTAAATGTAGAGATGGAAGTACAATATGAGGATAAACTTAGAAAGGCTCTAATGTACTTGGTAGATAAAATTGAATGGCCCCTATTCTATGATCAATTGGCAAGAGTAATAAGTATATGGGAAGAACTGAAAACCCATGATGAACCCCTCAAGCCTATTGTTAATAAGTGGGGAAAGAGGAAGAAAGACATTACCTTCTTATGTTATTCAGTTATAAGGTCTTCCCATGACCATATTGAAAAGACATATGATATTGCTAATGATTTGTCAGATTTTTATAATAGGAGAGTTGCTTTGCAACTAAAAGTTTTTTCTTATTTAAGAAAATATAAGATTCAAAATTTTGATTTTTTTCCTCGTTCCTTGGATAGAAAGAATAAATTGAAGAATAAGGATGAATGGGCTAAGGAATTGGATGACCTATTCTTTCTGAGGATGAATAAGGTTATAAATGAAAAAGGGCATGCTTGGTAGGCCACCACGACAGAGGAATTGGTGAAAGTCTAGTTATTTTTTTATTCTTTGAAACAAGATTTTGTTAGTATTGATAATGAGGCTAAGTATATACTTAAGAAGAAAAGTGATATTCTACAATTCAACTGGCTAGATGATGCACAATTTGACAGCTGGATGGCAGATATTGCTTTTGGGGAGTAGTTAGAAGAGGTCGATACAAATGGTGATGAGGAACATGAAGATGAGGTGCAGATTATTGACACAATAGCACTAGATCTAGAAGATGAGGAAGATCAAGGTCACCAATTGGTTCTAGCTATAGGCTCAGAGACCCACGATGTGGACATGACAGAAGATCAATTAAGGGTAAAAGTGGTTTTGTCAGTTCAAGATGAAAATAATGAAAATACATGAGTAGAAGTTGATTTGCAAACATTACCACAGGATTCATCATTGGCTAGCCTAGTAGCTACATATTCAGAAGAATCAGAATAGTGGAGGAAAATCAAAAGAGCCAGTAACTTGTTGTGATATAATAGAAATGGGACCTGCCAAAGAATATATTGATTTGTTAGCTTTCTATTACATTAAGTTTTTTCTTTCGGACACTTGTCAATTTCTCCAAGCCTGAAGCTTGTTGCCTCTCATATATATAAGTGAGATCCCAGGGCTAGAAAAAGGGTCTGAAAGTTGTGTAATTTTGATTTTTGTTCAAAAAAAAGGTACAGTCAATCCAATTGCATGTAGATGTGTTGATTTTATTGTCAAAATTTTACTCTTTGATAATACATACAAATGATAGCATCAGCAAGATATTCAAGGCTTTTGATTGAATTTCTATTGGTCATTGTATTATTCATCTACAAGGATAATACAAACAGGTATTTACATTAGATTTGTGTCATCAATTTCTGTATCCATTTTATGAGTTTGTTTACTTTGATGCCATTTGAATAAGGTTCAATTGATTAAATGCAATCTGGATGGGTTGTATGCTGATACTATTGTTGCTTTTAGTTCAAAGAATTATATAAATTCTTCAGTAGACCAGTGAGGTTTATGAGTTTATAAAGTGGATAAATCATAAGAATGGAAATAAGTGATTACAATTGATGAATTCATTTACAAGTTAAATGAATTAGGTCTCCCACCAATAGATAGTCTTTTTCCCAATGGATAAGATACTGGTCTCATGAATCAGGAGTGAGTTGGGGTAAATTCTACTTCTACATATCAAATTAATTACAAATTCAAAATCATTCATGTTCCATTTTTTCTAGAGTTATAATGTTGGTCAACGCTCATTTATATTTTATTTCTAGACCTTAGGTAGTTGCTTCTCAAAAATAATTGTAACCTTAAGAGAATTAGGACCAAATCTGCTTATAATGGATGCATATTAATCTGAAAGAATCAAAAATTGGATAAACTATGTAAGTGTTAGGAATTAGATATGAGAATTAGAATGAAAATAATATAATTCTCATATATCAGTGGTTATCTAAGACATCCCCTAGGTAAACCCGCCTTGGTTTTGCATAGCCTAAAGAGTAGGAAACCATTTTTGGTTTTGTTGAAGTTGGTCCAAATGGTTTTTACATAGAGTTGTTAATAGGAAGTGGCTAATTCTTAGATTGTGTGAGTTTTATCAATTTGGTGTTGAGCTTTTTGTGGTTTAGTAGCTTTCAAGCACCAAAAAAATGGTGACTCTATTGGGGGCAAGTGTCAGTATTACTATTGTTAGATCCTATGGGAGTGATCTGTGGTTTTAGTGGAGTTTTCTAGTGACAAACCTTAAGAATTTAAAAGGAAGGAGAAAAAACCCCCACACCATAGGTGTACACTAACATGTACGGTCCTTGCAAAGGTGTCTTTATCCATTAAGAAAGAGTTGTAGTCCTAAAGCAACTTCTGACTGGTTGCATTCTATTTTTCAGCTTCCATCTTGACAATCCCATGATATTTTACTTGGTCAACAAGATTATTGCATTATTTTTCACTAGGTGGGTGATGACTTAGAAAGGTTTTAACCAGTGTCAAAATTTAAGGACGTTTTACATCATGGGAAATGTGAAAAACATGCAGGCAAATGTGAAGAAAAACCTAGCTATTAAATTACAGACTGATATTCCTCCTAGAGGAAAGAAAAACTAGGTTATGAAAGGAGCCCAGATGTAGAAGGGAAACTATTCCTAGGAGAAAATGGAAAGGGAGACCAACACCTAACTTTTTGCCACTGAAAAGGAAACTTTTTGCAAGGATCCTAGATCTCATCCTTGTTTATCTGATGATGATTTCTGCAATACTCCTAAAATGATATGTCAAGAGAAAGTTGTGCAACCACATGCACTTAGTCTAGAGGATAGGACTAGTAACAATATTTTCCAATGTAGTACAAACCCTTTCATGTCAGATTACTCTCCTGAAAGGGAAAGACCAAAACATTTAGAGCCTAAAAGTTTCAATGATGAGAAGACCTCTGGTTCTAAGTTTACTATTCCTAACCCTAATGAGAATGAAATGTTGAGAATGCAGCTCACTAAGCAAGAGGCTATTGATAGGAAATTTTAGAAGGAAAGGGAGGAAAAGATCATGAAGGCTTATGAGGAAAAGCAAGAATTACTTAGGAGAATTGCTACTTTGAAAAGGAAGAATGAGATAGCAGCTAGTGCTTGGCAGCCTAAAATTGTGGGTCAAGTTGAACAGCGTAAATTACAAGAGAAAAAGCTACTAAAGGATCAAGATCTAAACCAAGAGGGCCCTATAATACAACAGATCATGAATTATAAGACCCTAGAGGTTAATTGAGATGTAGAACATGTTGTTGGTGTCCAAGATAAGGGAAAACAAAAGGAAGTTGGTATTAGGATAAATGAACTAACAAAACCCATCCAAATCCATGATTCTTTGTTACTTTCTAATGTTGAGTTAGAAAAAAGGAGAAAAGAGAAGGATGCTTTGGCTAAGAAGTTGGAAATTGCAAAGAATGATGTAGCCATAGCTGAGATGAATAACAAGATTAAGTTTCTAGAAAATGCTAAGCAATCTATATTTTCTCTTGAAGATAATGATAGAATAAACATTGCAAATCAGAATGCTATTAAATTGTCTACTTCTTTCTTATCTTCTTGATCAGAAAAAATGGATCTCAATAAACCTACTGCAGATGCTAGTACTAGTAATGCTTTTAAAAATAATGAAAGAAATGTTGCCAATGCTTCTAAGGTTGATTTTCAAAGGAAACCTATTCAGTTAGAAGGCTATAGGAAAATACACTTTGAAGGTATTCCTAGTTTCCCTAACCCTATCCCACAAGAAATGAGGAGAAGATTGCCCAAGTTTTTTGGAAATAATGCTATCACTTGTGAGGATCACTTGAGAAATTTTCTTGACATGATGAGTGATTATGAGGTTGAGGCTGAATATGTTATCATAAAGTTATTTGTTCAATCATTAACTAAAGATGGTAGAGAATGGTTCAAGAGGCTCCCTAAATCATCCATTGCAAATTGGAAAGACATTGAATATTGTTTTAAGGAACAATATGGTGATAAACAAAACCAAAGTTATATTCTAAGTGAGTTCAATAATATTAAGAAATTACATAATGAATCTATTACTGACTTCAACACTAGGTTCCAAAAAAGGATGTATAAGTTAATGCAAGCCATGTGAGTTGATGATAAGGTATGTATGATTACTTATTTGAATGCCTTTGATGATAAAATCGAATATCAGCTTAGGAATAAGTAGCCTAGGAATTTAAGAGATGCTTTCATAAATGCTATCAATATAGAAAATAATTTGAGGATTTTAGGGAGATTAGAGAACAAAAGAGATGATCCTAGGCTATTTGGGAGTAAGGGAAATAGAAAAGAAGAGCACAAAACTACAAGAGGAAAACAGCATGAGCCTAGTGAGATGAGTCAAATTTTGAATGCTATAAAAGGTTTGAATCTTCCTCAAGGAAAAAAATGATAGGAATCCCACTGAAAATAAGGTCCCTTATCAGTCCAATTTTGGTAGATAGAATAGATTGCAAAATTTCCCTTATAACACTACTTGGAAGGATGGTCAACCCAATGTTCCTCCTCCTAAGAATACCAATAACAAGGTTACTCCTGATCCTTTATCCAAAAATTCCATAAATGTGGTTGATGACCCTAAACTCACTACTAAACCCACATGGTGTTTTTTTTGTCAGTTGCCTCATGCTCCTGAATATTGTGCAGTAGCTTTGTCATTTTTTGGAAATCAAACTGAGGTAAAAGAAAATCAAGAACATGAAGAAAGTAGTGATGATATAGGATGTAATATTTTTGAGTCACATTATGACCATTATGATAGTGATGATCATGATAGAGATGTAGTCAAGAAAAGGCAGTTTCAAAGTCATATGTAGTAGTAGGTATCTTTTGATGAGGAGAGTGATGCCAAGGACAATGTATGTAACATGGTGTCTACTAGAGAGGAGGTGATACTGAGGAAGCCTTCCAGAGAAGAGGTTGATCAAATTACTAATAGCATGATAGCTCAAGTACAAACCAGACACATGTGTCAGAATGTTGATGATGGTAAGGTGACTAGTATATTTATCAAGAAAGTTGACCCTAAGAAAAAGGAAGTTTTAAAGCCTAAAGAAATCCCTGTTGTGAAGGTCAAATTTTCCAATACAAAATGGGAACCAAAGAAAGGAGGAAATCCTAAGGAGTTGATATTCTCAAATAATTTTTGCTAGAAATTAGATGAGAGAGTATCAAAAGTGATCACTGTAAATGACAAGAATTGTCAAGGTACTTTTGATAAACATCATAAGAAGAAGGATATGACTATTGATAATCCCTCATATTCTTCTATAGATATGCTTAATGTTCTATCTCAGATCATCGTCAAAGTTCCTTTGTCTAAATTATTAAGGATCCTTGAACACCGAAATAAAGCCATAGCATGGTTGGTAAATACTAATGTAAGGACAAAACAATATTGGAATGAAATTCATGATCCCAAGCAAGAAAGCAAAGAAAAGGTAAAAGAAAAAGAAGCTAAAGTAGTTATCTCTCAAATTCCTCAGATGTTTTTGGATAGCTCTGTTAATGAATGTTTGGGAAATTTTGAACCATTTTCTTGAGTATCATGGTAAATGGTAAAACATTAAAAAATTTCATGATTGATTCTGGTGCCTCCAATACTATTATGCCTTTTGAAATAATGAAGGAACTAGGTTTGAAAGTTGATACTAGTCAGGGAAGATGTTGTGCCATGGATAAAAGAGAAGTAATAGTCATAGGTACTATTAATTCCTTACCCTATAGACTGATAGCATGTCCAAACAAAGAACTTACCATGAGTTTTTTGGTTGTTGATATTCCACCTTAGTATGGCATGTTATTATCTAGAAAGTGAAGTGTTGTCATGGGAGGAAGTTTGCAATGTGATCTATCATTTTCTACTTTTAACATTGATGAGAATTTGGTAAAAATAAATAGAGCACCAAAGAGAATATATATGATAGAAGAGGATATTGAGGATGATATGAAAAGCTTTTTGGATATAGATGTCAATGTATTCAGAGCAGAGGTTCTAACTTTAAAGAAGGGTAAGGATAAATCTCAGATGGAAGTAGAAGCTAATACACAAATAGATAAAGGAGATTTATGGACCATGTTCTTTGATGGTGCTTGTTACAAAGATGGAGCAGGTATAGGCAGGTGTAGGTATTTTATTGATTTCCCCTGCTGGGATAACATACAAATTTTCTTTCACACTGAGTTTCCCTTGTACTAACAACATAGCAAAATATGAAGCCTTGTTGTTGGGACTTAGACTAGCTCATAAGTATGGGATAAAATGTTTACATGTCATAGGAGATTCTAAATTGGTTGTATCCCAAGTAAGAAATGCTTATGTGTCAAAGAATAAAAGATTAAAACAATACAAAAATGTTTTATGGGATATGATTGAATGTTTTGATGCATTTGGGATAATTTGGAAGGATAGGACTAATAAAAATATGGAAGAATTGTTAGCAAACATAGCAATAAAACCTAATGATGTTACATTTGTTGGCATATCCAAAGTTGAAACTCAAACTAGACCCTCTGTTCCTGATAATATCTAGGATTGGAAAGTCTTTGAAGATGATAAGGATATTCTAAGATTTTTGAACTCTAAGAATATGTTGTCAAGACAAGAAATTGATTCTGCAACCTCTGTACAAAATATAAATGGAAAGGATACTATTTTTGGGCAAGAAGTTGTGTAGTTAAAGACAAATAAAATTCCAAAGGGTCTAGTTGTTTTAGAAACTATTTTTGACAACCAAGATAGGTCACAAATGAATACTAGTGAATATAATGCCAAAGATCTAGAGGAGGTAAACTTGGGAACTCAGGAAATGCCTAAAAAAGTATATATTGGTAAGAAATTGCCTCCTAAAATTAAGAAAGATCTAATAGACCTACTAAGGAAGTATAGACATGTGTTTTCATGGTCATATGATGACCTAAAAGCCTATAGGGAGGATCTTTTTCAGCATGAGATCCCTTTGAACCCAGATGCTAAGCCTTTCAAACAAAAATAGAGGCCAATAAATCCTACCTTGGCTCCCAAAATGCAAGAGTAATTGGTCAAGTTAAGAGATGTTAGGATCATAAAGCCTATCAAGCATTCCTCTTAGGTGTCCAATTTAGTCCCTATTACGAAGAAAAATGGAGACATAAGGTTATGTGTTGACTTTAGGAATCTTAATATATCTTCATTAAAGGATAATTATGGATTGCCAAATATGGAAGCCATGTTGCAAAGGGTCACTAGTTCTAAACTTATGTCTATGATGGATGGATTTTTAGGCTATAATCAAGTGGTTGTTAAAGAATTAGAATAATTCAAGACTACTTTTACTACTCCATGGGGTACTTATGTTTATGTCAGGATGCCTTTTAGGCTTACTATGTTGGGGATACTTTTCAAAGGGCTATGGATGTGGCTTTTGCTAATATTATTGATAGATTTTTGGTTGTGTATCAAGATGACCTCACTACTTACTCCAAGGATGAGAATGATCATTGCATACATCTGGAAAAGGTATTTATCATATCCATTTAGTATGATATTTCTTTGAATCCAAGGAAATGTAGTTTTGTTGTTAAGAAGGAAAGTTGTTAGGACATCTAGTTGGTAAGCATGGAGTGAAGATTGACCCTGAAAGGGTAGAAGCAATAGACAAGATTTAGAAACCCAAAAGTGTTAAAGGCATTCAATCATTTTTTGGATAGATCAATTTTCTTAGAAGATTTGTGACAAATTTTGCACAGATTAGTAGGCCTATATCAAGGATGCTAAAGAAAGGATCTGAGATAAAATGGGAAAGTGAACCTAGCATTGCATTCCAAAAGATCAAGCAAGCTATTAAAGATGCCCCTATTCATAGAGAACCAAATTATGATAAACCAATGCATATATTTTCTTTTACTTCATTTCACACTATCATTGTAGTACTGTTGTTGAAAAATGAGGAAGGTTATGAGTAGCCCATTGCATTTTTTAGCAAGTCCTTGCAGGTAGCAAAACTCAAGTATGATATAAATGAGAAACAAGCATATGCACTGGTGAAAGGAGTCAAGGCATTTAGGTGTTACTTAATGGGAGCTAATATTATTACTTTTGTTCCTATTGCTACTATGAAGGATATTTTTTCACAACAAGAGGTATCTTGCAAGAGATGTAGATGGATTAATAGGATAAAAGAGTTTAACTTTGATATTCAGATTACCAAACTAGTTAGGGATCAAGGTTTGGCCAAATTGATGACAGAAGCCAATCTAGAGGCAAACCAAATCAATCAGCTTGATGATAGTTGCAGGGATAAACTCTATGATATGGACACCTCTGATTGGTACAAAGATGTGGTTTATTATTTGCAAAATATGAAATCTCCATCAGAGTTAATAGATAATCAAAAAAGATCACTTAAGTTATAGGCCATAAGGTATGTTATAGTGCAAGGTCAATTATGGTCTAGAAATATGGAAGGGGTACTTTTGAAATGTGTAGATGAGATTGAATATAAAATGATTTTGAAAGATATGCATGAAGGTGTATGTGGTGGTCATTATATGGCTAAAACTATTGCTCATAAAATTCTTAGGGTTGGTTTTTGGTGGCCAACACTTTTCAAGGATTCTCATGAGTGATGCTTGTCAAAGGTTTAGGGAAAAGTTAAAATTTTCTAGGAATTTATCATTAAGACCTATTGAAGTACAGGCACCATTTCAACAATGGGGAATTGATTTCATTAGTGAGACCTCAAATAGATCCAGTGGTGGACATTTTTGGATCTTGGTGGCTATTGATTACTTCACTAAGTGGGTTGAAGCAATTCCTACTAAGAATGCAACAAGTAAAGTGGTGATTAATTTCATTTTAAATAATATTGTGACTAGGGTTGGATGCCCTTAGAAGATTGTAACTGATAATGCTATGTGTTTCAAATATGAGGAATATAAAAAAAATTGTAAGAAGTATGGCATTATAGAGTACACATCATCACCCTATCATCCCCAAGGAAATGGTCAAGAAAAATCAAGTAATAAAAGTATATTGAAAATCATCAACAGGATTTTAGGAGAAAACAAGAAGGCTTGGGATTCAAAATTGCCATTAGCTCTATGGGTTGATAGGGTTACTGTGAAAAAGGCCATTAGATGTGCTCCATTTGATTTGGTTTATGGTATACAAGCTAGACTTCCACAAAATAACTTAAAAGAAATGTATAAATTTGTTCAACTATATGAAGATGATATCAGTGATGAGATGCAACTCAAATTGGATGATATTTTGCAACTAGAAGAAGCAAGGAGAGAGTCTTCTATTTAGAATACCAAGTTACAATCACAAATGAAACACTTATATGACAAAAGGGCTATTGAGAGGAAATTTTAAATAGGTGATATGGTGTTAATGTGGAATGCTAGAATGGAGGATAAAGGAAAACATGGTAAATTTGACCCAATCTAGCTTGGCCCATACAACATTTGTGACACAAATGGAGAAGATTCATATTTTATGAAGGATTTATCTGGAGATATTCTTGAATTTCTAGTTCATGGACAATTCTTGAAGAGGTAGTTTTCCTAAGGTATCTATTTTTCATGAATAGTAGTTTTAAGTTTCCTTGTTTTCTTATGCATCTTGTACATCTTGTATATTTTGTGAATATTCTTGTACAGTTTGGTTCCTAGTTTTTGTGGTTTTGTTTTGAGCTCTTTGAAGAAGCTTTCATGGCTATATCAAGTATGTGGTCTACTCTACCAAAGATTCTAAATTCTTATATAGACTTAGGTAGTCTATCATCCTTAGACAAAGCCATTGTTCATCTAATTTTTTGCATAATGAATTTTCACATTTTTAGGTATAAAAAAATCAGATTTGAGTCCATTGTTAGAGGCTAGGTTTTCTAGTTTTTGGGCCTTGGAGTTTTTATCCTTTGAAAACTTTTCCTAAGCCTTAGGTTTTGTTTAGTTTTGAATTTATCCAAGCACCAAATCTTTTAAAAATGTGAATATTCCTTTCTTGCTTAATCCTTGTCATGCTAAGATACCTTTGTCAAAATCTCTTCTCACCGTTTGATCTCGGTTAGATCCACAGTTGTCACTTTGTCATTATAACAAAATGCAGGGTCTTTAACTATAGCGACATAGCAACCATCGAAAGTTAAGTTATGGTATGCAAAAATGAGGTCTATTACTATAAATGTGCATTGATTTGAATACATTATGGTCACGTGCTCTGTCCTAGAGTTGTCAATATCAAAATGGATGCACGTGGAGAAATTTTCAAATGGTGTCACTAGAACTTAGGTTTTACCAACGATTCACTATGTTGCAACTGAAAAATCTATGTGTCCTACTGGTGGCAATGTACCGACTACCTGAATAATGAAGAAAGCATCAACTTTTTAAAACTGATGGTGATAGTGGAATTCCCATGAGGTATCATGAATGTGCACGACCACTATTTTTGACAGTAGTATTAATTGATGTAATTATGGTTGATATGTTATCTTTTCTCTATCACTGGAATATAGTTCTCACTGAAGGTCACTATCTCATGATTGGGAAATCATTGTGCCTAACTAGTAGCAACATAGCGATTGCTTGGATAATGCAAAACATGGCACTCTTTTGAAAGAGGTGATGATTATGAGGATCCCAAGAAAGATGTTTTGCAAAGTATGCTTTTATTTCTACCGTAGTCATATCAATTATGGTTATTCTATTTAATTTTTCTCGGCACCTAACTTTGATGGATCTCCAAAAGTCACTATGTTACTATCGAAAAGTTAATGACTTTCATTGGTAGCAATGTAGCAACTAGTCAAAATGTCATGATGTAACGATAGTTTCAAAAGGTGGGCCCCCAATGAGTATTTAATTAGAAATGAGCTTTGTAGATCAAATGACATGGTGGCATCCTACTGAGCATTTATACACTAGAAACTCTTAATCCGTTAGAGGTCGCTATCTCACTACTAGAAAGTTAATGACTTTTGTCAGTAGCGATGTAGCGACCCACCTAAAAAATAACAAACACAATGAAATCAAGGAGGTGTGATGTCACTAAGAATTAAAATAATATATATATGCTAGCATGCAAAGATATCTTAGTGTCACCAAGAAATACAGACCCACTTCCAAGTCAAAAACCAAGTAAAGAATTGTGATCATTTGATCAAGATGAGATCAATGAGAATCGCTACCTCGCTATGGTGAGTTTCTCAAAGGCTATGTATAGTGACATAGTGAGTAAGGCAGATAAAGATGGGGCCCACCATATTCATATTGTATGATGCATTGAATATCCTCCACTCGATCAAAGAGAAATCAACAATCATTGCTTTGTTGCTATTGAAAGTTACTCACTGTTTATGCATAGTGACATAGCGAACAAGGAAAATACAGGAGGGATCCACCATTATGGTAATGAGAATGCAGCAAAATTCCTACCATCAAATTAAAATCATATCAAGGGTTATCACTTCCTCGCTATGGCAATGTGCTCACTCTTTATGCATAGCAAGGTAGCGATTCAATGACATGTGTCCTCAAGGAGAAGTGGGTCCAGTTCAAAGAGCCAACAATGAAGGAAAGATACAAGTAGAAGCATTTCATTGGTTTGACTACCAGCATGTTGAGAAGAAAGATGAGTCAACCCTATTTTTATCCTTAGATCGTAGGATTTTTCAAAGACCAATGGAGCATATTTAAAAGGAAAGGTGATGCCAATCTATTTTTCTACTATATGCATTTATGAGGAATGAAAGCTTTGCATGTGAGAAAATTTGAGTATAATACAGGAGATTTCATCAATTCCAATCTCATGCGAACAAAGGTTTCACATTTTTTGTGCACAAGAGCCTACTAAGAATATTATGTTGAGCCTAGCAAAAATGTGAAGTAGTTTCCCATTTGTTCGTGAGCTATTGCAAAAGTTCAGAGCAGAACAAGCTTAGAAAATCAAGTAAGTACTCATATTGTAACCTCTGTAGCATTTCAATTCCTACAAATTACAATCAAGATGTCTCCTAAGATATTATTTTTCTGGGCAAGTGAATTATATGGATAGAAATGTTCATGACAATTTGCTAGAATTACTCCGAGAGTCCACCACTGAAACTATGCGGGTTAAGAAGTTAACTTCCTTAAACCCTAGGCTTAAAATTTCAGATGGCCTGTATGACAAAGGGAACTGGGTTAGGGATGCAACAACTATGCAGACTGGTCTTGTTTTTTTTTAAAAGTGGTTTTTAGAAAGGAATTGTTTGCTCTGCATGCTAATCTCTGGAATTTTGATTTGGGAAAACTAGTAGTTCCAAGTGTTTTCATGGATTATGATTTTCTTGAAGCCATTGAAAAGAATTATGAACAAGCTATTAGGGTGGTGAGAAGAACTAATGGTGTGCCTCTAGTCTCAATCAGTCCTAAGGAAATTAGAGGGGTTTTTTTCCTAGATCCATTAACATATTATCATGTGTTGATTAATCTGCAATAACTAGAAAATTAATACAAGGCAAAGAAGGATGTGATTAGGGGAGGTGCACTAAGGGCACATATTGGCACAATAGGAACTTTGCTAGTAATTATTGTAGCCTCTAGAGAACCTTTTAAAAAGGATCTTTTCACTTCCCAGGCTATAGAAATATACAGGACCCTATGTCATGTTTTTGGTGAGGACAAACAGAATTTCATGCCCATCAACCTTATGTATATGATGGTTCAAATTGCTTCCTTTGGTGTAGATGTTATTTTTTATTTTGCTTCTTATTTGGCTAAAGAAATTCATACTGGTTTGGTTGGAATTGCAAAATGGAAAGTAGAGAAAACTTTTGGCCATTATTATCTATTGATGCATATGTTCTTATTTAAGGGAATGACATATTTTGGTAAAGAGATGAAGTTGAATAGAGAGGAGGGTGGCAAAGCACTACCGATCTAGTTGTGGAGTGCAGATATGACTTGGGATGTAGAGAAGGCTAGCTTTGTTAAGATTGATAGGTATTTTGCTTCCAAGTTGAGATGTCTAATATTGAGTGACAATCCTAGAATCCCCAAGGAACTAATGAATTTCATTAGGCCTATGGACAATCCCAGTGGTTTGAAAGTTTCACACAATTGGGGAAATATCATCCCATATTCTATTTCTATTATTTTTAGAATTTATGATTTTAAAGGAAACCCTCATGTGTTGCCCTACCAAGTACCTTTAAAGGTAGGAATGGTTGAAGTTTTGTGGCAGTTAGGAGGAGTGGAAGAAATGTATCTCCTGAAAAGGAAACTAGGGTCAATTTTCCCTACATGTACAATGGCCCATCAATTTGTAATTACTAAAGGGGGTTGGCTCTTCTACATAAAATTTTGGATCAATATAAAATGGTTGTTTCCCATGCTCACTTTTGTGATATTGAGGGGTTTTATAATCAGCCCTTAAGACATAGAATTAAATTGGGAAAGGTCAAACATGACTCATATTATCCAAAGGACATCATAAGGAATGAGTTCTCATTGTAAGAATAGGAAACCAAAAAGGAAAAGTGGAGAGTCTATTCCAAGGTTTTAGAATTCATTCATTATTTTGATCAAAAATATAGTCCTCTAGATAATGCTAATACAAAGGGTGATAAAATAAATAAGCTCATGAATACTTTCCCTAAAATAATGGAAGCTATAAATGAGAAGAAATATTTTTTTATTGATTCATACCCAGATAAGGCCAAAGAGGTCATGAGGAGGTTAGCTTTCACTCCTAATGTAGGCTCTGATCAAATAATTGTTCAAAAGAGACTAGCCTATACTGTAATTCAAAATAAAAAGGCCATTGTGGATAAGGGCAACCAAATAATGGGATCCACCAGTGTAGTCCTAGAGGAGAGACCTAATGAACCTTCTCTTAAGAGGCAGAAGATAATAAAGGAAAAGAATCCTCAAGTTGAGGAGTATTCACCCACTCAATCCCCTTTGCAAATTGGAGAAAAATAGCTCACTGGTGAGAAAATTGAACAAATAGGATTACAAGGAGGTATATTTATCACCCAAGCAGAATTGGACGAGGGAAACCCTTAAGAGCCTCCTATGCCAAGTTTGGATTTGACAATTGCAGGCTACAGAGGCAAGGAATTGGACCCTATATTAAAATAGGCTAGCTATCAATTTTTGTCTAATGACAATTTTGTTAAATCTAGAGCTTTTCTCCAATTTGCATGGTGGGAAAATATGGACAAATTTGAAGAAAGGTGCAACAAGTTGAGAACAGAGCACCTAGAAATGGATGAAACTACCCTGCAAAATTAGGTAAAAGAGGAAATCATGAGGGAGTTTCAAAGTATAAGCCCTAAGGAAGGAAGGCAAATGATCAGACCACCAAATATTTTGTTGTTTCCCAATTGGGACATTGTTGATGCTCTTTTGTTTAATTATATTTCAAATAAACTTGATTTACAAGACCAAAATAAGAAAGACTTCTAGGGCACTACTTTCATTGAATACTAGGTTGCCTTTGTTATTTGGTCATTGAGGAGAGGATCAAGAGCCACCTCATCACAACCAGATGATTCTGGTTTGATGGGAAGTATTGTTGTAAGAAGAGTGGCTAATACTTCTCATGTGTAGGCTGCACATTGGAATGTAGATTCGTCTTAGTTTGTTTTGGCTACTAGAAAAAAGGAAGAAAGGGCCATGTATGAATTACAAAGTAAGTATGAATCAATTTTGGAAGCTTACAATAAACAAGTTCAAAAGAGGATTGAGTTGGAAAATAAAATTATGGGAAGGTCTACGAGGCCAAAAATAACATATCCTCGCCCTCTAGTTGAGTCTTTTAAATCCACTCCTCTTATAGAAATTCCAGACACCCCACAGAGGCCTCAATATTATATGGCAGAGGATTTTGAGGAGGAAAAAGTAAACATTGGGCATTACATGTAGAGATGGAAGTACAATATGAGGATAAACTTAGAAAGTCTCTAATGTACTTGGTAGATAAAATTGAATGGCCCTTGTTCTATGATCAATTGGAAAGAGTAATAAGTATATGGGAAGAACTGAAAACCCATGATGAAGCCCTCAAGCTTATTTTTAATAAATGGGGAAAGAGGAAGAAAGAAATTACCTTCTTATGTTATTCAGTTATAAGGTCTTCTCATGACCATATTGGAAAGACATATGATATTGCTAATGATTTGTCAGATTTTGATAACAGGAGAGTTGTTTTACAAATAAAGTTGTTTCTTATTTAAGCAAATACAAGAATCAAAAAATTGATTTGTTTCCTCATGCCTTGGATAGAAAGAATAAATTGAAGAATAAGAATGAATGGGCTAAGGAATTGGATGAACTATTATGTTTGAGGATGAATAAGGTTATAAATGAAGAAGGGCATGCTTGGTGGGCCACCACAATAGAGGAATTGGTGAAAGTCCAGTTATATTTTGATTCTTTGAAATAAGATTTTTTTAGTATTTATAATAAGGCTAAGTATATACTTAAGAAGCAAAGTGATATTCTACAATTCAACTAGCCAAATGATGCACAATTTGACAACTGGATGGCAGATATTGCTTCTAGTGAGCAATTGGAAGAGGTTGGTATAGATGGTACTGAGGAATAGGAAGATGAGGTGCAAATTATTGACACAATGGCACCAGATCCAAAAGATAAGGAAGATCAAGGTCACCAATTGGTTCCAGCTATAGGCTCAAAGACCTAAGATGTGCACATGATAGAAGATCAATTAAGGGTAAAAGTGGTTTTATCAATTCAAGATGAAAATAGTGAAAATCCATGAGTAGAAGTTGATTTGAAAACATTACCATAGGATTCATCATTGGCCAACCTAGTAGCTGCATATTCAAAAGAATTAGAATAGTGGTCATGAATCAAAAGAGCCAATAACTTATTGTGATATAACAAAAATGGGACCTACCAAAGAATATATTGATGTGTTAGCTTTATGTTACATTAAGTTTTATCTTTTGGACACTTGTCAATTTCTCCAAGCCTGAAGCTTGTTGCATCTCATATATATAAGTGAGATCCTAGGGCTAGAAAAAGGGTCTAAAAGTTGTATAATTTTTGTTTTTTTTCAAACAAAAGGTACAGTTAGTCCAATTGCATGTAGATGTGTTGAGTTTACTATCAAACGTGTACTCTTTGATAATACATACAAATGACAACATCAGCATGATATTCAAGGCTTCTAATTGAATTTCTATTGGTCATTATATTAGTCATATAAAAGGATATTATAAAGGGGTATTTACATTAGATTTGTGTCATCAATTTCTATCTCCATTTTATGAGTTTTTTTACTTTGATGCCATTTGAATAAGGTTCAATTGATTGAATGCAATCTAGATGGGTTGTATGCTGATACTATTGTTACTTTTAGTTCAAAGAATTATATAAATGCTTCAGTAGATCAGTGAGGTTTATGAGTTTATAAACTAGATAAATCATGAGAATTGAAATAGGTGATTACAATTGATGAATTCATTTACAAGTTAAATGAATTAGGTCTCCCACCAATAGATAGTCTTTTTCCCAATGGATAAGACACTGGTATCATGAATCAGTAGTGAGTTGGGGTAAATCCTGCTTCTACATATCAAATTAATCACAAATTCAAAATCATTCTTGTTCCATTTTTTTTAGAGTTGTAATGTTGGTCAACACTCATTTATATTCTATTTCTAGATCTTAGGTAGCTGCTATTCTCATAAATAATTGTAAACTTAAGGAGAATTAGGACCAAATTTTCTTATAAGGGGTGCATATTAATCTGAAAGTATCAAAAATTGGATAAACTATGTAAGTGTTAGGAATTAGAGATGAGAATTAGAATGAAACTAATATAATTCTCATATATCAATAGTTATTTAAGACATCCCCTAGGTAAACCCACCTTGGTTTTACAAAGCCTAAAGAGTAGGAAACCATTTTTGGTTTTGTTGAAGTTGGTCCAAATGGTTTGTACATAGAGTTGTTAATAGGAAGTGGCTAATCCTTAGATTGTGTGAGTATTATCAATTTGGTGTTGATATTTTTATGGTTCAATAGTTTTCAAACACCAACAAAAGGTTTTCCATGTTAAAGGCTTACAATGTTGTTAGATCTTACCCTATTAAAGAATTTCAACACCCTATTAGAAGTGTGCCTGATTAAAGGACTTGAACTTACAATGAAGTAAGCATCCTATTAAAGGATTTAAAATAGCCTATTAGGGCTACTCTATTAAGAGATTTAATTGATTCACTTGTTAGAATGTCTCAGCAATGATCCTACGGTTAGCACTTTGCTACTAGATAATAGATCAACTCTTTGCATGTATCTTTGATCCTCTGTTATCAAATGTATCACTTCTATCCTCTAACTTCTTTCCTTTATTCTCCTCTAACAAATTTTTTAATTCATAACTTGATGATTATCACAATTCCTTAGTCACCATGAATGCTCTATTTGCACATGCATACTTCTCTCTTTGCAAATAAAATGTTTTAGGGTTTTCCTTCCTTAAGAAGTCCTAGGTGACTTAGGGTTAGGTATGAATCAACAATTGTGATTCATCCATTTTATCTTTTAATCCATCCCTTTAACTGATTGGTTACATGTATGGCATAGAGATCCTCAATATAGATTTTTACTTGTCAGCTAGAATCATAAAACAATCCTTAAGTCAACTCAAAAATGGTTTACATAGAAGTTTGTGCCATTACAAGCAACTATGTCCAAAAATATTTTACTTGACACTTGATTTCTTTAATGTTCAGCATCCATTGTATCTTCAATGTTGTAACTCGGCCTCTGAATGACTTAGCATCTATTGATCACTTGGAATTTGAATCACTTGGCATCAACTATCTTCTTGGCACTTGAGTGACTCAGAAGTTTTTATTTACGCAGCACATACTATATATCTCACTCATCATACACTATTTGACAACCTATACTCAGCATACCTTACTTGTTCAGCATGAACTAAGTTCTATCTAGCAAATGACTTAAGTGTATTGTCACTCATATGTCAAAACCAATATGAGATTAACAATCTCCCCCTTTGACATGAGTGGAAAAAACACTTGCTCATGCATAAATATCATTAACTTATGAGCATAACTTAGATGATATCTATTTAGTACTCATATTACATACAAAATTTCAAAACTTCAAAATTTTGCAAAACTTGTGGCTTATCAGTCATACATCAAAATTTAAAACTACCCCTAAGTTGATTGTTCTTTTCTAAATCTGAATACTCTTGCTAACTAAATCTATTATACCTATTTTTGTCCTGATTCCCCCTTAGTTTGGTCTCTATTAGCCATATTTTCTCTCCCACCAAAATTTGAGTTTTGCCTATCAAGCATGGCCAACAGTCATATTTATTCAAATATTCAAATGATCAAATAACATAAGGATATATTTTAAGCTTTGGCTTATCCCTTTTATATCCTAAGTCTCAACCTTTTATGCTTTATTCCCTTAGAGATTCAAGTCATGACCATGTTATTATATTTCATCACCCAGTTGTTTCAATCTATGGCTTAATCATCAAAGGAGGTGTGAATGTGTGATACATTCTTTTCAATAGTTAGTGTGGCTTCATGGTTTTAAAGGCTAACATCCGGTTATGAGTGGTGATGTAGTGATCTCTCTTTATTGCTTAGTTACAGGGTTATGATCTTAACTCCATGTTTAAGCTACAATGTCATGACCCTTCCTCATTTGCATGATCACAAAGAGTTTAGTATTAACCATGGTCAAGATGGAAAATTCATGAATCGCCTTGTGCACATGGTCACTAGGGTCAATGACGAGTTAAGAAATCAAGTGGTAAAGTAGCAATAACATAAAATGAGCAGACCAAATGGTCATCACAACTTCACTGGAGTTATGGCATAAACCATAGTTAGTACTATGATCATGCATTTCTTCCTATTTACATGGTCATAATGTGTTAATGATAATCCCAGGTTAAGGTCACAAAGTTGTAGCATGGCACCATATGGATGACCGTGGTCATGTGGCAATTCCTAATTGGTTGAGGAACTAAGCTATGCAGAAGGGGTCCTAGCTATATTTCAATCGATCAATATCATGCCCAAAATATAGAGCATAAACACACTAACAAAAAAAAAAATTAGATGATAATCGGATTAAATGTAATACATAAGTATTCAAATAGAATTACTTAATTTCCTCATGCTCATGTATAATTACAAAATTTAAGTACAAATCAAATGTGAATTTACTTAACATATTTTAAACTTAATTTTCATAACTTTATATATATATATATATATATATATATATATATATATATATATATATATATATATATATATATATATATATCACTATGTTATCTAATTAACTTCAATCAAATGAATATGATTACAAAACATATGAATGTCGTAGGAAGAGTGAAACTTCATTTTATCCATTTTCAAAAAAAAATATGTAAAGAACTAAAATACTAAAAGGCTCAATGCAAGAACATTACTCAATCTTTTTTTTTCTTCTATTATTCAACCTAGTTCAAGGCTTTGTTGGGAAAGAACCAGTAAGAAAATCTGACATCCTTGCCACTTCAACAAGAGTTTAAATACACTTTTACATAATATTACAATATAATTTGAATTCTCTTCTTGGTCCTTAACAAGGGATCCTTTTGAATACCTTCAATACATCATGGCTATCATGGAGAATATGAAAACTAACCTGGAGACAAATCAAACATATCATGAAGAACAAATCAAGTACGCATTCCCATCCTGGTTTGCACAATAGGTTCAACATTGAACCAGAATAGGGAGAAGGTGAATTTTCTCAATAGGAGACATCGGTCACAATACCACAACATATCCCTTTTGAGGCTAAAATCTCAAGAACTTCCATTCTTCCACAAGTGCCCTTTCAAGGCCAATACTACAAGGATTTTCATTCTCTCGTTTCTTCAAAATCCAAAATTTCAATACATGGTATGTGGTGATAAGTAGGGGCCCATAACACCCCACCCTCTTTCCCTCTTCTCATCTTGAGAAGAGACTTTACACTATTAGGGTCCAACTAAAGCCCTTCCCCTAGACATGGACACTTCTTCCCTATCTAAGGGTGAGTAATGCCAAAGTAACCCACAAAATCCCTTCAAAATTCAAGAAAAACATGAAGAAAACATCCAATAAACATGTTTCAATCCCTCCCAAACATACCCAACATACATACAAGCATACCAATGAAAAAACACAATAACATAAGCATGAACCAAGCATGAACAACATGAAAAACATGAATAAAAGGGATGAAGGACTCCTACCTCCACAATAAGGTTATGGTAACATGAACAAGTTTGATATGAGCTCTTCTTTCCTTCCTTCAATCTTCAAAACTTCTCTCTAAAACTAGAGATTGGGTAATGTAATACCCCAAAATTGGCTCATTGCCATGATCACCAATTCTGGTCTATTTTGACCAATTCTAAGACCTATTCTAATAGACAATTCTCATTTTGCTACTCACTACTTGACTTAATTGTCAGATGCAGAAAACTCTAATTTGCATTCATCATACTCATTATTTAATCCCTATAGTATGCACTCATATTAGCCACATTAAACCTATTTGATTTTAATTTAATTTAATCTAATCTAAAGTATTCATACTTTATTAAATTAAATTATCTCCTAAGGCTAATGTACTACGAGATTAAATTTATTTAATTTGATAAATATACCTATCTCAATTAATTAAAAGGAATTATTTAATTAAATGGGAAAGGTATTTCTAATTAATTAAATGAAATTATTTAATTAAATGGAGAAGCTACCTCTAATTAATTAAGCAAAGTTATTTAATTAAATAGAAAGTTATTCCTATTTAATTAAATAAATTTATTTGATTAAACAGAAAAGTGTCTCTAATCTTCAGGAATCTTCACGCGAGATAATCCATTTTCGCATGAGAATTCTGAAACTTCACGCTAAGATTCTTTTTGGTTTGCACAAGAAAGTGCCTGAGCATGTGAACCTTTGCGTGGCACCTTATATCTTCGCGCGAGCCTTAAAAAGATTTTGCACGGCTCTACTAGAGATATCACATGAGATCTTGTAACAACAACCTCTGTTTCAAGAATTTTTACTTTGCAATTTACTCAATTTTCTTAATGTACTTTTCTTGAAATCTGTGTTGCTCTATTTCTCTAATTTTCTACAACTTAACTATTGTTTGTAGGATGATTTGTCAAAAATTCCTTATACAACCCTCTCAAACATGGACTAACAGTTTGCTTGCAGGACGATTGCCAAACATACATTTGACAAAGACCATTTGTAAAACCTACAAAACAGCATGTCTTATTTATTGTTTTCCAAACATAGATTAATTAGAGGCTTGTGAACTTCCTAGGGTGCAAGACAGAAGAATAGGAGATTATGCTCTTCACCACTTGGAGGTCATGACCAAGGGTGAATCAAAAATGTAGACACTTTTGAAAGATGACATTTTGAAGAAGGCAAGCAACTTAGTGGTTCTCTAATACGAGTCCTTTTCTATGAAGAGATGATGATTTTCTTTTAGAGAATCAAAATCTTGAGAAAGGACAAATCTAGATTGATTAAGCTAAGTCGATAAATCAACTTGTCTTGCATGTTTGGGTGAGAAAGTAAGGTAGAGGAGTATGCTCTTTCCCCTTAGGGGAATTCAAAAACTTTGACCCTTGTGATCAAACCACCAGTCTAAGTCAATCCTTTAGAGGGCTTGTCGGAGTGATCCAACCTCTAGGAATGACCCAAGTGAGCACACTCCTTTCCTTGAAGATTCCAACTCACTATAATCAAGATGCTTTGTAGAGCAAAAGACTCCAAAGCAAGATTAATTTTTTCTCCTTGATTCTTGATATCGCATATCAAGGGGAAGCTCTGTCTATGCACTGGTCAGCCCTGGCCCCTAGCTTTCTAAGCAAGTAGTGTGCACTTTTAGATGTTGGTTTGAGCTACTAGTCTCAACTCTACTTGCAGAGCCAGTGGGAATTAATACGAATGGAAGCCAAGTAAAAACTTTTAGTTAGAAGTTACCTAGTTCACCTCTGAAAGGAGGCATAATCTTTGTGCAAGGAGGGGGAAGAATCTCTCCTGTAGAACTCACCATAGGCATGCTACTGGACATTTGAAGCTAGTATACATGTTCATCCCCTACCACAAGGGTGCTTGTTCAACAAATACTATTGAGTCATTTGAATATACCAAAAACACAGGCACCCTCTAGGGGGTGACATGGCTATGTGAGGTACACGCATGCGCATAAGATGTGGGACAAAGGTTTTGCCTTCTCTACCAATTTTTGTTTTTAGGGATAAAAGTGTGTTTGTTCTCGAGTCATAAACAAGTCCAAAACTATCTACAACATACAAGGGTCAAGACTCCCCTATCTTATTGAGTTGCTTTGTCCTTAGCGGGATTGTTTTCAACTACTACTTGCTTCCCACTGTCTTGTTCAAACACATAGCCTTGATTGAATCCTAAAACATTGTCCAAATGTCTTACTGAGTTAACCACATTATCTGTCCAATCAAATTTGTCTAATAAATCTATCCAATCTATCTGAATAGTCTAAAAATCTCTTCAAAATCCAACATTATTATTAATTTGGTCTTGATTTTTGTGCAAACTTGTACTTTTTCGTGTGAAAATTCATCTTTTTGCATGAGCCCATTCAAGTCTTTGCATGAGATCTTGAGTATACCTATGCAAAATCTTGCATCTATCTTAGTTTTCCTATCATTTCTTCACGTGAGACAATTAAAGTCCTCGTGCAAAATTAAACTACTATCATGAGTCTTAGCGTGATCTTGTGAACTTCCTCACGTGGCTTGTAAAGAATCTTCACGCAAAATCCTATTCTAAAATTATCAAATCAGTCAGTTTGACCAATCTATGATCTTCATCTAGTCAATTTCCTAAATTGAGATCATTTTTTATCTATGCACTGTCTTGAATAGTGGCATTTAGCTGAACCAAAGATTTGTGATCTGCATTTTGACTAGTCTTATCTTTTAACTTCTCTAGATTCTCATTTCTTAATACTTGTCATACTCTGTGTTACGATAGTCATAACCTTTGGCTATTCTAGCCTTCAAATTAGACTACTCGTGCCTTAGTATACGGCATTCTTGTCTAACCCTATTGAGACTCAGTCTTAGTGCAGTCCTTATCTAGGTTCTTGCTTCTTGTCCTTGTCTATGACTATCACAACTAGGAGTGGCAACGTGTTTTATCCTCTTAGACTTAGGAGGGGTATGTTAGGGGTCATCATCATGGCAAAGGTCACTTACCTTTCGTTACACAATCTGTATCTAGTTAAACTAGTGAGGCATCTTCATGATCCTCCTCACCTATCAGGTCACCTCGAATTCAATGAATATTTTTCATAAACCTACAACAAATTAGGAATCCTTTGTATCAAGAGGATACTGGGATAGGTAGAGGTCATGTATCACCAAACATGATGTCTAACTCCTTTTTCAAAGGACCTTTTAAAACACAACACACTAAAACTGAACACGTTCCTATAATGACTAATCGTGAACCTGAACATGGTAGTTATAGTCGACATCAAGAACCACCCAAGAATGACAAAGAGAAAGAGAAAGACCATGACACCAATGAGGAATAGGAAGAGGTGAAAATACTCCCTGAACACATAGCAAAATGTCAAAGAGACAAAAACTTTCAAAGTCATGGGAATCCTACTCAACGAAGAAAAAGAAAAGTACTTTCTTAAACTTGCCCAAGAGGGAGCTAAGCTGCCCTCTCATTTCAATGTGGAAACCATTATCACACCTGAAGAAGAAACTGAGACTTCTAAACTCCAAAAACAATTGAAAATTATGCAAGACCAACTGGCTTAGATGATGCATGAGAAGGAAAAACCCATGAAAACATACACATTGGACACTCTTTGTCCATTTTCATTTGACAAAAGCATAAACATGTTGCCTTTCCCATAAGGCGTAGAGCTACCCAAGTAAAACAAGTACTTTGGTAGCACTTGTATATGAGCAATGTTAGTATGCTAATAGAAACCAAATTTAAATAAAGCTTCTACAAACTAAACAAAATTCATAAACTTCAAGATAGACTAAGATGAGCTCTCAATTGAGAATATGAGCCATTAATGGACTCTCTCAATAAGAAGCTCTCTTGTTGAGTGGCTTTGTCTAAATAGATAGGATGTATGCTCAAGCTTATGCTTCAAAAAGGGCTTCAAATGGAGTTGGAATTTGGGTGTGACTGTATGGTTTTGATGTAAAATGGCTTCTTAAAATGGCATTATGACTTTACTTCATGGATTGTGTTATTTTGCAAAGGGGAAGGATCCAATTTATAGGCAAGAGGCTTGAGGGATTGAGGGCTAAGATGCAAGGATGAGAAAAAGCTCATGGAGGGCTTAGATTGCATCAGAGGAGAGCACATGGATTGTGCTTCCTTACAACCAATCAAGGAGTGACACATGTCACATGGTGAGAGGATGGAGGAAAGGGGAAGGATGAGTCAACAAAGGAGGCTCAAGGGATAAAATCTTCATAAAGACCCTCATAATGAGTTGTAAGAGCAATAAAAGGGCTTGTAAGAGTCATTTATGACCTAGTGGACTTCATAAAGTTTTATGGTTGAGATATTTTGAGGGTGATGAGAGAAATTTTGACTTGGACTTGATTAGGAAGGTTTTAAGCTTGTTTAGGCTTGTGCAAATGATTAGAGGATGGATTAGGATGGTTTAGGATTAGCTTAGGGATAGGCAAGTGGATGGCATTTAATGAGGGTGGGTGAAGGAGGAGATATTTGTTAACTTTGGCTTGGGTTAGTAAGTCTTAACCCATTTTTAGGGAATGTGACAAGGTTAGGAGGGGATTAGGATTAGGTTTAAAGACATCTTCTAGAAGAGTCTAGACTTTGGATGAGGATAAAGACTTTCTAGAATAGTCTAGAATTTCCTAGGATGAGGATGAAGACTTTCTAGAAGAGTCTAGAACTTCTTAGGATTAGGATAAATTAGATTTTTAGGAAAAAAATAAAGTTTTATTTATTTCAAGGGTTTGGGTTGAGGAGATATTTATTAAAACTTTTTTAATAAACATGAGGATTAATATTTAATCTTAATTAAATATTTTGAGTTGGGATTAGGGGTAGGAAATGATGGGATTAGCCTTTAATCGAAATTAAAGAAGGATTAGAAGATTTTGGAAGAGGTTATTGGTCATAAGGAAATTGGCCAAGTTTTGGGCAAAAAATAATTTTTTTATTTATTTTAGGATTTTTGGTCAATTTATTAATTAAATAATTAATAAATAAGGAAATAATGTTTAAATAAGATTTAAACATTTTTGGGAGGGATTCCTTAATTAAATATTTTTAATTAAGATAAAGGGATTTAATGGCATAAAAATTAATTAATTAATTAATTAATGATGATGTCATCAAGGATTTTTTCAAAAAATAAAAATACTTTATTTTTTAAAAGATTTTTAGGTGTCTACACCACTAACCCCCAAGATCACTTGCAAGAATTTGGCGCTTTGTTTATGGAGTTTATACACAATCAAACATACCTCATGCATTTATTCCCTAGAAGCCTAGGTCGTCAGGCTTTGGAGTGGTTCTCACATTTACCTCCTGGTATCAAGGCATTTGATGAAATTGCCAATCTATTTGTTCAGCAGTATTCTCATAACATACAACACCCTGTCAATATTCGACATCTATGCAACCTTAAATAGAAAGTTGGAGAACCTTTTCTCACATTCCTCCAATGGTGGAGACAACTGTACACTAAGTATTCACACAAAATTCTAGAAATGGAGAAGCTTGATATTTTCACTAATAACCTCCTACCTAATTTTGAATATAGAGTCCAACTTCAAGGTCCATGTACCTTTGAAGACATGATCACACAGGCTATCCGCTTCAAGGAATTTATGGTCAAGAAAGGTGAACTTACTCTTCAGAAGGATGCAAAACAAGGCTCTACTTCCAAGAGGGATAAAACCAAATATGTCAACAAGAATCGAGAAATTGTACATGATGGAGTCGTTAACAATGTCACACCCAAACCTGCTAAAGTGGCATTTAATCTCACAGACGGCCTCAAAGTGGCCAAAAATGTTGAGAAACCTCCCCCTAACAACAAGCCATCTGACAATAAACCAATAAACTCATGGGCCACACGCCCCAAGCGAGAATACACACCCTTGGGTGAACCTCTAGATGTGGTTTACAAAACATTGCTACAACACAAGCCTATTTCTCCAATGGACAATCCTCATCCCTATGATCCACAAAAACCTCCACCATGGTGGAATGAAACCTCATTCTGTGAGTATCACCAAAATAAGGGACACAAAACTAGCAATTGCATAAAATTGCACCATAAATTTTAGGACATGATTGATGTTTGTGATCTTGTGGTAGATGGACATAACAAAAACTCAGACCACAAGGCGTTCAAAGAGCCTTTCCCAGTTTATGAAAAAGGACAGACTTCAAAACCACAATCCAACAACAAGATCAATTATGCATATTCCAATGATGACAATGTCATTCACATGGTTGAATCTATGGATTCTGAATACTATGATGTTATTACCATTAAGGGCAAACAAGATAACAAAAAACCCAAGACACCATTTTTCTTGAAGGGATCTACTTTCAATGCAATGGATCATACACCCTCGCAACTCTGTGCTAACACTGTCACTCGCTCTCATGCCAAGTTGGTGCTCAAAGGCCCTGCACCTCCTACTTCAGATATTAAACAACATAAAGACAAAACCCTTGCTGATCCCTCTAGTAAAGATGCAAAACCCACACAAAAATTGACAGCAACCAGTTATAGTGTTCTCGATCAATTGAAATGAACTAATGCTCAGATTTCCATCTTTGAGTTACTTAAAATCTCACCTGCTTACCGACAGATTCTGGACAAAGCACTCGCTGAGGCAAATGTTCCTCAAGATCTTGATCTTGAGCGATTTCAATCCATGGTAGGTCACCTGACCTCACCTTATCTTATGACCTTCTCTGAGGAGGATGATAACTCACTGAGTCACCCACACAATCAACCCTTACACATCGAGGTTATGATCCATCAGACACATGTTCATCATGTACTCATCGATAATGGCGTTGGCCTAAATATTGTCTCTATTGCTCTTCTTATACAATTGAATTATTCTAAGGACTCTATTGATCCTTGATGAAATATCACTATCAAAGCATATGACGAAGTGGAACAAAGTCTCTAGGTCTTGTGGTTTTACCCATTCGCGTAGGTCCTATAGAAAGGGATGTCACCTATCAGGTGCTTGACATTCCCTTAGCTTAAAACATTTTGTTAGGATGGCCATGGATACATGAGATGCATGCTATACCATCCACATACCACCAATGTATCAAGTTCCCATTTCATGGCTTCGAAGCTACTATTCCTACCACTACTAGCTATACCTGCAATATGCTCAAAGCTATTGAAACTTTCATCCCTACTAACCGTGAGTCCACTGATTATCATGACAATAAGCTAAAACAAATTGATTAGTCATTCAAACTAAAAGAAACTGGCATGGGAGAGTATCACATTGAACTAGTGCTATCATTGATATCTCTTCCAGAATCCCCTCGTCATTATGAGAGACCCTCAGAGGCAAAGAAGTCGTTCATGCTAACACCCCAGACCAAGTATAATGGAACTTTTGTTAAAGCTATAGTGCCCTTAGAAGATGAAAGTGAAAATAGAGCCATTGTAGCATGGCTTTATAGAGAAGAGGCTCCAGTGGACCTAACAGAGCAAGCTTGAGAAATCACTCCTGAGAGATACGGGCCTAGTCTTAGGCTTATGAAGCATTTTGGTTACAAGGGAACTGGACCTATTGGATGCAATAATAATGGCCTAATTGATCCCATCAAAGCAATAGCTCGAAGCAAAAATGATACAATTGGCCTAGGATTTAAGAAGGTCCCTTTACATTTGGGACCAAATAAATTCAAACCAAAACCTGAGAGTTCATCTAAAAGTGAGTCACAAGCTGAGTCAGATACTCAAGAGGAAGAATTTGATGGTGAGGATTCATATCCTTATCCTATTCCTCATGATCTCGCTAAATTATTTGTAGAGATAGATGACTTTGTACCACATGTTAGCACTATGGATGATACTGGTGACTCTTTTGAGGACAATACTGAGCAACTCAAATATCATTCAGAAAAGGGAGAATCTAGTTAGTCATTGTGTATTGAGTATTTGTGTAAGAACCCAGAGGATGAAGGTGAGTATGTCCCTATCACTTTTGGGGAGTTCTATAATCTCTTTCTATGTAGCACTGATTCTAAGGAATAGGAGTTTGACTCTCTTTTAAAAGTGACTACTGATAAAGACATTGACCAAGTGCATGTCTATGAAAACCAAATCAAAGTGGGTGAAATTTCTAGGGTTAGGTCACATGGGTCTGATCCAACTAGTGTCTTAGAGTCATCAATTACTGATGTTCATACTCTTAGGCATTTGAACACACCTATGGATGAGGTCACCGTAGGTCTCAAATTTTTGGTCCAAGCACTTAATGACTATACTATGAATGCAATTGAACTAGCCACTACTCTCTCACTCACACATCCTGAGCTTATAGACTAGAACCCCAATGCATCTAGCAAAGTCCCCATGTTCCAAAATGACTATGCTCTTGCCTATTACCTAAATTTTATCGAACCTATAACATATTCCACCAATGAGCAGAGTGTCAACATGATTGAGGTTGACATCAAATATCTTAGTGATACAATTAAAAAGAAAAAATGGAAAAGGTATGATGGTGAAAACCACATTGTGGCAGTGTCAAAACCCAAAAAAGTAAAAATAAAAGATGTATCCAAGGGTGAAAACCTCTCTAAGATGCCTACAGATGAGATATTTTATGGACTTCTCAGTCACTTTCAGGAGAGATAATCAATGTTGATAGAGCCAACACAGTCAATTAATCTGGGCACAGAAGAACATTCTTATATGATACATTTAGCATAGTCATTGTCACCTAAAGAGAAAGAAGAATTCATTGCCTTTTTCAAAGAAAAGAAAATTAATTTTGCTTGGACATACTTTGACATTCCAGGATTGGATCCTGATCTTATCATGCATCACTTGTCCATAGCACTAGGCATCAAACCAGTTAAACAAAAGCTTCAAAAAATGCATCCTCACATTGCATTGCTCATCAAATCAAAATTGGAGAAACTTCTAAAAGCCAGTTTCATCTGTGCAATTGATTATGCTAAATGGATATCCAATATTGTTCTAGTTTCCAAGCATGATAAATCTATCATGGTTTGTACAGACTTCCATGATCTTAACTTTGCATGTCCTAAAGATGACTTTCTACTCCCTAATATTCATATGATCGTGGACATGATGGTTGGCTATGAGATGTACTCACTTATGGATGGTTTTTTTGGATACAATCAGATAAAAATTGCACCAAAAGACTAGGAGAAAATGGCTTTCACATGTCCATGGGGAACCTTTTGTTGGAATGTGATGCAATTTGGTTCAAAGAACACTGGTGCTACGTATCAACGGGTTGTTACTATAATTTTCTATGACATGATGCATAGAACCATGGAGGACTACATTGATGATACTTTGGTCAAAAGTGCTAAATGCAATACTCATCTACAAGATTTGGGGCCCATCCTAGATCATATGGAAAAATTTAGTCTTTGACTCAATGCTAAGAAATGTGCATTTGGAGTCACATCAAGGAAGCTTTTGGGATACATTATTTTTGCAAAAGGAATTGAGGTAGATCCAGAGAAATTACAAGCAATAATGGACATGCCACCACCTCAGAACATTAATCAAATAAGAGGACTACAGAGAAGGCTCCAATCTATTCACAGGTTTATTTCACAATTGGCAAATAGATCACAACCCTTCACAAAGACCTTACATAAGGGTTTGAAATTCAATTGGAGCCAGGATTGTGAGCAAAGCTTAACACAGATCAAACAATATCTTGTCAATTTGCCAATCATGATGCCTCCCATCCATGGGAAGCCTTTTCTTTTATACATCTCAACAACTAAAACATCTTTGGGAATCCTTTTGGCTCAAGAAGATGATGACAACAAAGAAAGGGATATTTATTACTTGAGCTAGACACTGATCTCTTATGAGAAAAACTATAGCATTATTGAGAAATCTTGCTTGGCAATTGTCTTTGATTCCTAGAAGTTGAGACACTACATGCTTGCCCACACTACATGGCTCATGGATAAAATAGACCCACTAAAGTACTTACTTAGTAAGGCATCTCTCACAAGACGATTGTCTAAATGGGTTATGATACTCAGTGAGTTTGACATTCAATACATTAAACGTAAGGCTATAAAGGGATAGGCAATCACAGACCAGTTGGCCGATGCACCCATATTGAGTCTTTTGCCAATGAACATTGATTTCTGAGATGAGTTGATTCTAACACTAATGCACCACACATGGGTTATGTTCTTTGATGGGGCCTTCACACAACAAGGATTAGGTGTTGGATTACTCTTTATTACACCACAGAGATACTCATTGTCCAAAGCATACAAGATTATATTTCCTTGTACAAACAACATTGCTGAATACGAGGCTTTGATCAATGGCATGAAAATTGTAGCTGAATGAAGAGTGGATCAGTTAGATATCTTTGGTGACTCTCAGCTTGTCATCAACCAAGTTAATGATGCATGTACCAAATAAAGGATGAGAAACTAATTCCTTACAAGTGCATGGTTGATGACTTAAAGAATTATTTTGCACACATCACCTTCCAGCAAGTTCCATGAGTAGATAATAAAGTGGTTGATGCCATGGCCACTCTGGCCTCCCTACTATAAAGGCTTGAAAATGATCTCTAACATGAGTTCTTGGTGGAAGCGTTATGCTACCTAGCCTATGACACCCCTAATTCTAAGATGATATATTATGTTATAGGACAAGAATCATCCCACTACCATCACATTTATTCCTACCTCTACAATCAAACCATTCTAAAAGGTCTGACTCAGAATGAGAAATGTTATCTAATCTGTAATGCTTCACACTATGTCATTATTGCTGATGATTTCTATAGGAGAGGTCTCAACGGAACACTCCTTAGGTGTTTAGAACCTAAAGAGTCCAAATGTGCACTAATTGATGTTTATGAGGGCATTTGTGGAGCTCACTCCAATGGCCTGGCACTAGCTCGCAAACTCCTTAAAGCTAGTTACTACTGGCCAAAAATGGAGCAAGAAGCTATCAAGTATGCGAGGTCCTTCAAGTAGTGTTAGCTACATGGAAATCTCATCCATGCTCTAGCTAGAGAGTTAATTCCCTCTACTACAACATGGCCATTTCAACAATGGGCCTTTGACTTGGTGAGAATGATCCACCCAACCTCTTCTAATGGGCATAAGTTCATCATCACGGCTATAGATTACTTCATGAAGTGGGTAGAGGTAGTACCTCTTGCAATTTTCAATGTCAAAACTATAGAAATTTTTATCACAAATTACATCATCTACAGATATGGTGTGCCATCCTCAATTATTACTAACAATGGAGGACAATTCAAGAACAAAGACCTCGAGGAACTATGCAAGAAATTCAAAATCACACAACATTGGTCTTCCATTTATTACCCCCAAGGTAATGGCCAAGCTGAAGCATCCAATAAGATGATCCTCAAAATCCTCTATCACACAGTCAGCAAATCGGGGAGAGACTGGCATCTCCAGATCAATCTAGCCCTATGGGCATATAAGACAAGCATCAAGACCCCAATGGGCACAACTCCCTTTGCTTTGGTGTATGGCACGGATGATGTGCTTCCAATAGAGGTCAAGATTCCTACCTTGAGAATCTTTATGAAGGGCCTTATCACTGATGATAACTATAGGATAGCTCAGCTTCAAGAGCTTGTGTTACTAGATGAATGTCGATAAGTGGCATGTGATCATCTACAAGCATATCAACAATGAATGGCAATAAGTTACAATCGCAAGGTCAAGCCATGTGATTTCCAACTAGGTGATCTTGTCCTATGAGAGAACCCTAAGAATCAACAACAGTGAGTATAAAAAGGAAAGTTTGAACCAAACTGGCTCAGTCCTTACATCATTACTACAGTATATGGATCTGGTGCCTATCAGCTTTCCACAACCAAAGGAGAAGTGCTAAAAGAACCTGTCAACACTCTTCACCTGAAGCAGTTTTACAGTTGATCTAATATCAGTAAGCTCCTTATACATATCTATATGTCTTGAAAAAAATCATAAAAATTAGAAAAGTCCTAAAAAAAGTTGTTACCCTGGTGAAAACCTAGCAATAGGCACCTTAGTAACACCAAAAAAAGTGAAAAATCTCAAAACTACAAAAAAATCAAAAAAAAGAAAAATACCAAAAAAATTGAAAAACAAGAAAAGTGCCATTGGTGAAAACCTGGAAACAGGCATCATGGTAGCAAAAAAAGAGAAATCCTGCCAAGAAGTTGAAAACTTGGTAAACAGGTGCCTCTTGTTCCCAATGCTCCATCTTGCAACGCATCTTTTGGCTATTCTTTATAGTCACTTTTATGCTTCTACTTTCCTATTTTTTCTGCTTTCCACTCATGTATCCATGGATTGAGTCTTTTCACAGCTCGAGGGAATTCCCCTTCAATGTCACTATTTTTAAGATTCTCCTCATAGAATCTCCTTCGCGACAGTCACTAGTGGTCCTCACTGCATCTGCCTACTATTGCTAGTGTCACTATTTTTGAGATTCTCCTCATAGAATCTCCTTCGCAATAGTCACTAGTGGTCCTCCCTGTGTCTTCCTACTATCACTAGTGTCACTATTTTTGAGATTCTCCTCATAGAATCTCCTTCATGAAAGTCACCAGTGGTCCTCACTGCATTTGCCTATTTTCACCACTATACCTCATTTTCAATATTCTCCTCGTAGAATCTCTTTTGCAATAGTCGCCAGTTGTTTCAGCTATGTCTTCCTACTATTACTTGGGTTACGTCTCCAGATTCCTTTATGGTAGATCTCTCTTGCATCAATCACTAGTCATTATGGCTATGTTTGTCTACTATTGCTTAGTCCTCTTTAGGTTCTTCATCGTGAAGATTCCCCTTTGACCACAATCACCAATCATTCTGACTGCATCTATCTACTGTTGTCACCCTACTGAAGAGATTTCTTTAAAATATGTTCTGGACACTAACACCTAACATCAATCCCAAAAACATTACACTCAAAAATGATATACTTGTTTGGATATGCTGAGCATTTTCTTTGTTTTCTTTGTTTTTCTTTATCATATCTCCTCGAGCAACTTGATGGTGTCATCTTCGACTAGAGAAGTAATGACTAGGGGAATGATCTCTTCTTTGCTTTCTGTCTATGGTTTAGTTCCAATAAGTTGATATATTCCTATAAAAGGGGTGTCCACTATAAGAGCCTCCATCTCATATTGGATGGTCGTGTGTACCTTGACTCCTTTTATATGAATATGACAATAACATTGGTTCTTCTCCTTGTTTTTTGGAGTGAACTCTTCATGCTATAGTAAATACTGATACTCATCCTACTAAGTGAACATACGGGTCACTGCGAGTATACCTAGCACATTTCTATCTCAGGTTACGAATGCAAGGGTCATTGCAGAAAGAATACCTACTTAATACTGAGCATAAGATGAATCTCCCATGTGTTTGGTGTGTCTGTCATGTAAGTAACATTCTATTCATCCTAGCATTTATGTTTTGATGATTATATTAAATTGCTATATTAAAAGGGACAAATGTTCTGGTCATTCTGGCTTCTTGTGCCTTGAATGCTTACATTTAATTCTGAAAAACCTATAACGTATGGTCTATTTATATTCTCATGAGTGCAATGTTAGTGGGAATTATATATCATACAAGATTTTTTCTATGTCTAGTGATGATAAATTGTTGAGGCTCAGTAACTAGACCTAGGTTTGCATTTAACACAGTCTTGCATTGCATACTTCACTTGCATAAGCATGCGATTTAATTGCAAATCTATTTTCACCTTCCATGATGAGGAATTTTTGATCTCTTCAAAGTAACATGTTTCTTAATGACTACACAAACAATCGATCAATCACCCTCTTCGCTACTTTGGCTACTTTGAATCCATTTTCGAGATTGAATTCAAAATCCAACACATCTAAGTGCCTCAAAAATGTGTTTTTAAAATTTTTGGGCCCGACGTGATTGAACACTTGTGTAGTCTAAATTTTTTTTATATTTTGGGATTCCTAGAATTCTTTCAACTCAAAATTCATCATATTTTCAAAATCCATTTTTGAAATAGTCCACTCAAGTCAACCATGGCCAATTATAGTTTTGGTCAAACTTGGTCTTCTAGACCTCAAAATCATTGCAAATTAACTTTGAATCTTCTTCTAATTTCTTCAAACATTCTATTGAATCTCAAATTTCTTCTACTACTTTGTATCACATTTCTAGTGTGTCATCTTTTGATTTCACTCCTGAGGGGGCGGGATGATTACATCATTGAATACTTATTGCTCAGGGCATCTTGTTTCTATCTTATGTCCTCATCATTCGGGGCATCTCACCACTAAGGGCATCTTGTTTCCCTCTTTCTATCATGCTTTTTCATCTTGTCATTATTTGATTTCAGGTATCTAGGTGTTCTATCTGGATCCTTAAAGGTTAAGCTCCATTCTGGAGATAATATTTTAAATGCTTTCAAATTAGGTATCTAGGTGTTCGATCTAGATCCTTAAAGATTAAGCTCCATTTTGGAGATAATCTTTTAAATGCTTTCAAATCAGGTATCTAGGTGTTCTATCTAGATCCTTAAAGATTAAGCTTTATTCTAGAGATGATCTTTTAAATGCTATCAATCTCGGGTATTTAGACATTTTGTTTGAATCCTTAAAGATTAAGCTTCATTCTAGAGATGATCTTTTAAATTTTATCAATCTTGGTTATCTAGACATTTTGTTTGGATCCTTAAAGATTAAGCTCTATTCTGGAGATGATCTTTTAAATGCTATCAATCTCAAGTATCTAGACATTTTGTTTGGATCCTTAAAGGTTAAACTTTCTTTTGAAGGAAACGTTTAAAATGCTTATCAATTTTGGGTATCTAGGTATTCTGCTTGGATTCCTTGGGATTAAGCCATGTTCTAGAGATAGTCCTTAAAAGCTTATCAATTGGTCTCCATTTCATCAACTTCAGAACCAATATTATCTCTTGATCTTCGCATCATGCTTTCTGATTTTCTTTGAATCAAACACACTACTTGCACATTCATTCAAAGAGGGGCAAAATGTAATACCCCAAAATTGGCTCACTGCCATGATCACCAATTCTGGTCTATTTTGACCAATTCTAAGACCTATACTAATAGGCAATTCTCATTCTGCTACTCGCTAATTGACTTTATTGTCAGAGGCTAAAAACCCTAATATGCATTCATCATACTCATTATTTAATCCCTATAGTATGCACTCATATTAGCCACATTAACCTTTTTGGTTTCAATTTAATTTAATCTAAAGTATTCATACTTTATTAAATTAAATTATCTCCTAAGGTTAATGTACTATGGGATTAAATTTATTTAATTTAATAAATACGCCTATCTCAATTAATTAAAAGGAATTATTTAATTAAATGGGGAAGGTATTTCTAATTAATTAAATGAAATTATTTAATTAAATGGAGAAGCTACTTCTAATTAATTGAGCAAAGTTATATAATTAAATAGGAAGTTATTCCTAATTAATTAAATAAAGTTATTTGATTAAACAGAAAAGTGTCTCTAATTAATTAAATCAAATTATTTAATTAAATAAAAAAAATATTTATGAGAGCATATTGTTAGGATAAACCATAGACAGAAATAAAAAATACGTACAAATATAACCAATAACAAAAAATAACAGATCACACAGAAATGAACACAAGGCACCAAGATTTAACGCGGTTCACCCAATCCCTGGGCTACGTCCACCAAACTGCAAGTTCAATATTATTACAATCCAGTGATTACAACCTGATTACAATCCGTAATCCCTTACAACTCAATACCGCCGCAAGAACCAATTTTGCATCACACTATGAAACAATCCCTAACCCTAAGCCCTTTTACACAAGTATTAAACCGCTTTAGGGTTATAACATGTCGGCCATAAATTAGCCATAACTTTAGTGGAAAATCTATGAATGGCGAATCTACGAATAGTACCCAAAAAATAAATTATGGAGTATGTATAGTACTTTCTTGATCAGTCACCACAATCTAACACATATCTTATTTTATTAAATTAAATATCTCTTCTAATTTTCTCTTAAGTTCAAAAATGAAAATTCCTAGTTCACTGTTGATCAAATTAGAAGTGGCCCAGATCACTTACTCTCACACTAAAGTTTATCTAAGCTGACTGACTCTTACACTTAGATTTGAGCCAGTTAACTCCCTCTAATTTGGGAATCTTCCACCTTAACTGAACCTCATCTTCAATCCTAACCATTGATTGAAATTGATCTCAATCGTTGGAGTATTTCAGGAAAATCTATTTAAGAGACCCTTATTTCTTCATTTGGGGGGATGAATTGAATTTCTATCAAAGTGCTATTGAAATTCATACTCACATTTTCTCACATTTTGCATACACTTGCATCCTTAGTTTAATTTCATTTGGCTTAACTATGCATATGTTAATCTAGTTTTCTTTATTTTGTTCTTGGATTATATTGCATATCTCATTTAAAATAATTTGTACATTAATCAAATCCTTCGTTCTTAGAGGGTTTGGTTGCCTGCACCTCAATTCTGAGGATATTAACAGGCAAAATCCTTCTAGATAGAAGGCAACAGGTTGTCTTATAGGATTTCTCTCGGATGAACAATCTCATGTTCATTCCAGGATGAATCCACACATAATGACCATGTTGAAGTGTGTGTGTTAGTATAGGCCACAATTCACGCATACAGGTAACATCCCAAAACCCTCTCAAAAAAGCCTCTAAAAAGGTCCCCCCCAAAACTCAACCACCTACCCCAAAAACAATAACTCCTACCCACTTTCCTAAATCCCTAGAGACTTCTAACTCAACTAGACATAAGGTAGGCCTCAAGGTGGAGTTAAAGTTATCCAACTCATGATGGGACAATCAATTTTCGCACTAAAGCAAAAATGGGGTTTTTGAGTGACCATAAAAGTCAACAAAAGGGGCTAAGGGGGTGGAAAATGCCCCCAACCCATACCCATACCACTTAGGTACTTAGATTTAATGATTTTAGGCCTTAAAGATCAATTAGGGACCTTTCAAAAGCTTGGAAATTTTAGGACTTACTAACAACCTTTAAAATACAAATTACTCACTAATCTTGATTAGGATAATTAATCTCGATTACTAATTGATTAGAAAAAAGGTAACTAACCTAATTCAACTTAGATATTTAGGTTACTCAGTTAACCCTAACTATCATGTTGGAATTCATATACAATTTACGAGTGTCAAGCGACATTGAAAAATTACTGTTACAAAACATTAACATTTAAAGATTACAAAATGATACTTTCATACATATCACGATACAAATAAAATATGAACAACGGGGTTTGCATCTTTTGTTAGATTCAACCCTGGTTTCCATAAATGGTACATAGGGTTCAGTTTCATTTCTCCATTAAATTTTTTGGCTAAAAATATCCTACACACTCATTGCACACATCAGTAGCTCAAAGAAATCATATGCATATATACAAAAAACCTATCTGGATAGTTACATAAATTAGAAAATGAATCTTTCATAAAATCAACTGTTTAATTCATTTCTACCCACATTTAATCATCTAAAATCACATAATCAAAATATCATTATTTTTTTTCATTGATTCAGATTAAGTACCAAAATAATCATCATTAGGCATGCACACACCTAATCATCATAACAACACCAATTAAAGAATATTGAACTATCTAAAGCATAAAACTTAATCATCGAGGTATCAAATCAACACCCTTATCATCAAGTGAAAATGCTTCGTATCATTGTTAGTGAAATTTTAATGTTTTAACAGTCGAGATAATGTAGTAGTTCTCAAATCACTGAGTATTAAAACATGGATAAATCAACTGCTCTCAATGTCAAAAAGGACATTCACAACATAACACATTACTTCATAGCTGATTCAATCTCCTATAATGGTTTTAACAGAGGATTCATATTTGATAAATAGATACTAGGAGGGTCGTTGCAATCAGATCTTTGGATTTCATTATATCACTATAAGAAAATTTATGATCAAAAGTCATAGTGACATTATGATAGTGTGTCAGATGTCTCAGCAAGCCCCAGTGAAAAGCAAGCAATGATGGTTAAGACCATTTTCACATGGTCGTAAGCATTTCATGTCAAGTCAAGGTTTAAGTTGTGATGGTGTGAATGGTATGTTGGCAATTTTGATCACATTTTCACATGGTTGTGGGCATCAAATGCTAAGTTGGACATTAAGCAGTGATCATGCAAGACACTAGTTTCACATTGTCACCTAATTGTGGTAGTTAAGGAAAGATGTTAAGGAAAAGTTGTGAAGCTACAATATGGTTTGTTAATGGTTTTGCAAGGAATAAAAACTAATGAAGGAAGGTGGTTGTGAAGCTGCAATCATGCGTGGTCAAACATGAAACATAAGTTGACTACTAGCAGGGTGGTGGAATGATAAAGTATGATTGGTCAATGTGGCAAAGCCAAAGGATTAATTCTAATTGACTGATAACTTGGTTGACTTAGCATACTAATAAAAAAGGAAGCATCTCTTTGATAGAAGATCTAATCTTTTCAATCTTCTTCAACAACTTTCATCATTCCCCGTGCTTGATAAATATGAAGGGACACTCCATCACCACCTATTGGTCCATCTAATCAATCAGAATGATAATGGTTATTTTTGCTATCTTCTCAAGGCTCTACTTTGTGAATAAGTGATTTTCCTACATTTGGATGTGTGCCATGATCATTTCTTTCCCAGATTTTTAGTGACTATTCTCTGCAATCTTTAATTTAGTTGTTGATTTTTGTCTTAGGGTAGAAGCTATCTGAGTTATGCTTGCACTATAAATTCATATTTTGTAACCCTTCTTAGGGTTGACCTTTTTTCTCTAATTTTTTTAGCATTTTATGTCTATACTTTGCTACTATAATTTCCTTTACCTCTGAGTTAATACATTCCTCTGTTGTATCTCTTTCTTCCATTAATATATTGTGCAATACCCTCTTGCCTTTGTGTTAATGTATTGTCTTCATTTCTCAAACTGTATTATTGTATCTACTTGATTTTTGAATGATATAAAGTGATGTCTCTTTCTTATAGAATTCTTTTGGTTTCTAATCTACGTATGGTTTTTGGATTAACAAAGGATTGAATTTGTATACTTTGAGGTTGTATTGATGAACTATGCATTCCTAGGTAGAGATAAGGTTGAACATACTATTTGGTGCACCACCTCCTCTTAGATTAGATTAGGTAGTTTTCTTCATGCATTCCTTCTCCCTTTTCCTCTCAAGAAATAGTTAGGTACATCTTAATAGTAAGGAAATTGGCTTTCTCCAGAGATTCAATGTCAAGTTGCAAAGTCCCACAATTTCAAGATTGTTTCCATGTTACACGAGGTTGCCTTTAGGTAAGACTTTAGGCAAGGGTGCAAGATTTTGTGTCAATAGTTTTTTGCACACCCAGTGAGATCAACACTTGAAGCATTATAAGTTCACTAGTTTCAAAGAAGAAAAGTTCAAATTTATGCTAAGAAGATAGTGTTACTCTTAGTAGTTTAGGCCTTCAGAGGCTCATTTTCAAAGTACTTGGTGACTCCATTTCTAAATTTTGGCTTCCAGACCAAAGTTGTTGTGGTTCATGCCCAGAGCCTCATACAAGGGCATCTTCTAGAGATAATTTTCAATATGTTAAGCTCTCATTTTCAAACCCTAGAAGAAAGAGAAATACATTAGCTCTATCACCAATTAGGAGTGTAGCAATAGCACATACACCTGCAAGATCTCTCTCCACCTCTCGTATTGATAGATCATAGCCTAGGTTGCCATCGTTTCATATAAATAGGTTTTTATTCCATATGGTGCATCCTAGAGCACATGCATTTGCCACCTTTAATGGTGGAAGTCCTCTCCTATTAGCTCAAAGACATGATATTCTAGTGTTAGCTCTCAAAATTATACCTATTTTCACTAGTGACACTTCCATCTCCCCTATAGAACATATTCAATAAATTTCAAATGTTTTTAATACACATGGTATTATATAGGATGATGTTTCTATTAGGCTTCTAGCTTCATCCTTTAAAGGAAAGTAATTACAATGGTACAAAGGTTTTCCTTATAACTCTATTAATGATTGGGATGGGTTAGGAGTAGGGCTTTGTAAGCATTTTGAGGACAAAAGTGATCACCTATCACTTTTAGAGCAGTTGACAACCATCAAGTAAGCACCCCATGAATATATGACTAATTTTAATTATAGCTTTCAAAAGACATGGGATAGAATGCCCACTTTAGTAAAGCTTTCCCCTAGTAATGCATTCTTGTATTACCTGAGAACCTTTAACAATGATATTGCTACCACTCTACAATCTATGGGAGGGGATACTTTACCAAATGCTTATGAGATAGCCATAAGGGAAGAAAATATCTTGATACAAGGAGGGAAGTTAGCTCCAAGGCCTCTAATGTCTTTCTTTCTTGACACACCCAATCATCAACCTACTGTAGCCCCTATCCCCACCACATTTGAAAGTTAGTCCCTTGTTATGCTTCCAATAGCTTCCACATCTTCAAATGGAGTTGATAACATTGAGGCCATGATGTGAACATTGATGAAGAATGTAGACAAGAAATTGTAGGATCAAGAAAATAAGATGGAGGACAGTGGTGTAGTGATCCAAAAAATGAGTAATGAGTTGGTGACTATGAAGAGGAAACAAGCTCAAAATAATAGGCCTTGCTAACTTTAGTATCAAGGTCCCATACATAATAGACCTATCGACAACACCTAGACTATGAATACCAACCTAAACAGGGCTTTAGTCCCTCAAAATAATCTTGCTCAAGATCAAGACTTATGCCCTTCTTGTAACTACCCCTATGGATAGGGGCAAAGTCTTATCTAGCATTAACTACACAAGAAAAAGTAGTAGAGCAGCAACAAAATGCTAATCAACCTACTGATGCTTCTCATCTATGACAGCAAGGTGATTATTCTTTCAAGAACCATCATTCAGAGGAACATTATCATACTAGTCATGATGCCATAGCTCACAACACTAAAAGTAAGAGAAGAGTTATTGAGGATACCATTCCTCCACCAATTCAAGATTCAACTTATGATGTTACTCCTCATGTGTCGGTGATGAATGTAAAAGCTGATGTTACTCCTCAATAGAGACAAGATATGAGCAACAAGAAGTCTACTAGACCTCATACTTCTCATGTTTGACTGCCTATCCATACAGTTCGCAAAGCTTTAGCCAAAGAAGTTAATATTCCTTTCAATGTGGTAGATCAAATAAAAAAGACTAATATCAATATATCTATATGGGATGATGTTGCTACTATACCATCATAGAAGAAGCTACTGCATCAAGAGCCAGAGAGTATAGAAGTGAAAGATCACCCACCTAGAGAGGAGAATGCAACAATCCTGGTGCAACACACCAAAGAAGGAGAAACAAGTAAGAAAATCAGACCTCCTCATTTGTATGTCTCTTTAATCATAGGAGATAAACTAGTCAATAATTGTATGATAGATTCAAGGGCTAGTAGCTCTGTAATGCCTAGATGTGTAACCAACCTCATGGGTATCAAATATGATCCAATGGTTAGAGATGTGATAAAATTAGATGGCATCTCTTTCAAGACCAAGGAGTCTTAAAAAAAAATATAGATGGCATTGTATGCTTTCCCTAGTTGTACTGTAACACAAGATATATCAATAGTTGTGGTCAAACCACATTTTTCCATCTGTCTTTCCAAAGAAATTATTGCACAAATAGGTGGTTGTATTTCATTTGATTGGTCTTACATGTTTTTTAGAGCAAGGTATGGAACAAAATCTTCCATAAGAGTAGAGCCTCTGACCCTTAATCACATAAAGACTTATACCCCAAGACCCATAAACATGAATTGCATTATTTTTGAAGAAGAAGATGGAGACATAGCACATGAGCCTACTACTTCTTTGGTAGAGGTACCTAACTTTCTTTTTGATGAATGGGCCACTACTTATCTATTTAATCCAGTACAAGAAGCTCTAGAGACAAACCTTGTCACATATTGCATATCAGAGAGGGATGTTCCTATTCCTAATCTCATAAAAAAGGAAGAGAGTATTGATAGATCATGAGAATGTTTTGTGATGGCTCAAGAAACAAGAATTCCTCAAGGGCCATGTAATTCTCATTTCCCCTAAATTGGAGAAATGATATTTCCCTTATAGGCTCCAATTCAATTGCACTAATAATGTAGTAGAGTATGAAGCTTTGATCCAAGGTCTCTAAATTGCACAAAGGAGAGGAATCAAATCCTTGAAGGTATATAGGGATAGTCAGTTGGTCATTCATTAAGTAAGGAGTCAGAATGTTAGTAAGAATAACCTTCTCAAGTCATAAAAACATAGAGTTTTGGATTTTCTTGAAGGCTCCCAAGCATTCAACATCTAGAGTGTCCCTAGAAGAGAAAATAAACATGTTGACAAGCTTGCAAAAATTGGTGCTTATTATGATATACCGAATCATGTTGCTAATGAAAAGGAGCAATAAATTAGAATTGTTGTATGGCCTATTATTCTTGATAATTGTATAAATTGGAAGGCTTCTGACTCTGATGTGTAGATTGTCAATTTCTTGCAAAATGAAGTAGAGTTCTCTACTAAAAATCAGTCTAAGCTCCAAAGTCAATATGGGGACTAGATTTTGAACCTAAAATCCAACAAACTACCTAAAGGCCTAGTCACCTTGGAGGGAATCTTCAACTCTAATCATCAAGTAAAGGTCAAGGGTTTGAATTTTGATGCAGAGTCACACCTTGGAAAACTCAGGAGGAATCAGTCACTCAACTGAGTTGCTTCAAGGGGCGTCTACAACCTTCAGGATCACACACGATATATTATAACCACCCATTGTGATTTGAACAAACTATTCTTATCATTATTATTATTATGAAAACACAACCAGAGATACCTTAGACTCAACTCATAAGACTTCTATAACCATCCACTAGATTCAATAAACAAAACTTTGAAAATAAATCCTACCAAAAATTTCTTCTTGCTGCCTCCAGATAGACCTGCAATCAGACATGAATAACTTTCGAACCAGAAAATATTTACTCAAATTAACCATTTAGATTTGGCATAACTAGGTTTCAAACAACATATAAAAATTTTAGAGAAATCCAACGGTTCAAACCGGAGATATTGACCACGCATCAGAGTACATTTTTCTGCAAAACATTGCTTCTTGCTGTCTCTAGATAGATCCGTGAACAGACATGTATAACTTTTGAACCAGACAATATTTTCTCAATCCAACTATTGATATTTTGCATAACTAGGTTTCAAACAACATATAAAAATTTGAGAGAAATCCAACAATTCAAACTTGAGATATTGACCCCACATCAGAGTACATTTTTCTGTAAAACATTGCTTCTTGTTGTCTCTAGATAGGCCTGCACTCAGACATGAATAATATTTAAACCAGATCAAAACTCTTCAATCGCCTTGGTGAAGATGGGTGTAATTAGGCCTATAATAACATATCCAAAGCTTATGAAAATCCAACAGTGCATTTGGGAGATATTACCCATGCACTGAGACTAATTTTCTGCAAACATACCGAATTTGACCCAAAACTAAAACTTTTTAATCTTCTGCAAACTATCAACTTGTTTCCAGTGAGAAGATAAGAAAAATCCGTTCAAAACTCAAACCATCAAAAACTTGCACAAAGACAAAATAAAAAAAATGTTCCATATCTCTCCAAATTTGATTCGTGTCTTACATAGCCAACTGGCTCACACTTAAAACTGACTTTCTTTTTCCTATTAAAGGATGTGAAACGTTTTCTTCTTATTTTAGAAAAGAAGAATGTCTTCTATCCAAAAAAAGGATAAGAATCTGAAATGTTTTTTTTACCAATATTAGACAGTCGTTTTCTAAGTCAAGAATATTCCAAAAACTTCCTACTACCTATTATTGGATTCTAAAAATCATTAAACACTCCACCTACGAACTAAAAAAAAACTATTCTAATTTAAGATCCACACACCTGGTCCTAGGTGGCTATATCTGGAGAGCTTATCGAACTGCTACTCTAGGTATGCCACCACATGTAGGACATTATTACAAACTTCAAAAACTAAAAGAATTTAAAACATAACATTAAATTCCCTATTACATTTTCAACAATGTTGCCTCCTATAGCGTTTCTCTTCTCTGCCACTGCAGCATACTCCCTTGTAGAATGAATCTCAAGTCCTCTTGAGATGATGTGTTGTAGAAATGAATCTCATTCTTCTTTCAAACTTTCCAATTTCTTTGAACTAGGATGAGCATATCTACAAGAAAAACAAAAATAATATCCAACTTCTCCACCTTGTAGCTTTGATTCTTTAATGTTGTAAATGTCACAGAAAATTCTCCAGCATGATTCACTATACATGAAATCTACATCCCTGCATAAACATTATTAGAAGAAAACATATCATCAGCATTAAGATTATTTGAGTTCTCTTTCTGAATATGAGCTTCCTTATACACCATGTAATGTGCATCATATCTATCTTCATCAATAGTAACCATAAACTTATCTACTTCTTGACTATCAACCAGTTTCACATCTTGAATCTTAAGAATCGTATTTATCTCTTCTTCCTTTATTAAACATTTATCATCATCTTGATCTTCTGTAGTAATCTCACTTTCAAATATCTCTTTCTTATTACAACTTTGCTCAAGAACAATAACAGTATTGCACTCTTTCCTTTCTTCTTCAAGCTGAGTTTCCATACTACCGCCATGCCTTTTCCATTCTCCCACAATGGCTGCAAATTTTTCCCATAAATCAGATTCTTCTTTAGAACTTGCTGTTACACATTCCTTAGCTTCATCTTCATGCCATTCCTTTTGACATTTTTCTTCATTATGCATATTTAAGGCTTCATCAGTTGCCTCTAAAATCTTTTCCATAGGAGTACCTTCCAACATTGTACTCTTCTCTATTTTCAAAGGACACATTATAAAAATTTGAGAGAAATCCAACGGTTCAAACTTAAGATATTTTGCATAACTAGGTTTCAAACAACATATAAGAAAAATCCATTCAAAACTCAGACCATCAAAAACTTGCACAAAGACAAAATAAAAAAAACATTCCATATCTCTCCAAATTTGATTCGTGTCTTACATAGCCAACTGGCTCACACTTAAAACTGACTTTATTTTTCCTATTAAAGGATGTGAAACGTTTTCTTCTTATTTTAGAAAAGAAGAACATCTTCTATCCAAAAAAAGGATAAGAATCTGAAACATTTTTTTTACCAATATTAGACAGTCATTTTCTAAGTCGAGAATATTCCAAAAACTTCCTACTACCTATTATTGGATTCTAAAAATCATTAAACAATCCACCTACGAACTAAAAAAAAACTATTCTAATTTAAGATCCACACACCTGGTCCTAGGTGGCTATATCTGGAGAGCTTATCGAACTGCTACTCTAGGTATGCCACCACATGTAGGACATTATTACAAACTTCAAAAACTAAAAGCATTTAAAACATAACATTAAACTCCCTATTACATTTTCAACAATGTTGCCTCCTATAGCATTTCTCTTCTCTTCCACTGCAGCATACTCCCTTGTAGAATGAATCTCAAGTCCTCTTGAGATGATGTGTTGTAGAAATGAATCTCATTCTTCTTTCAAACTTTCCAATTTCTTTGAACTAGGATGAGCATATCTACAAGAAAAACAAAAATAATATCCAACTTCTCCACCTTGTAGCTTTGATTCTTTAATGCTGTAAATGTCACAGAAAATTCTCCAGCATGATTCACTATACATGAAATCTGCATCCTTGCATAAACATTATTAGAAGAAAACATATCATCAGCATTAAGATTATTTGAGTTCTCTTTCTGAATATGAGCTTCCTTATACACCATGTAATGTGCATCATATCTATCTTCATCAATAGTAACCATAAACTTATCTGCTTCTTGACTATCAACCAGTTTCACATCTTGAATCTTAAGAATCATATTTATCTCTTCTTCCTTTATTAAACATTTATCATCATCCTGATCTTCTGTAGTAATCTCACTTTCAAATATCTCTTTCTCATTACAACTTTGCTCAAGAACAATAACAGTATTGCACTCTTTCCTTTCTTCTTCAAGCTGAGTTTCCATACTACCGCCATGCCTTTTCCATTCTCCCACAATGGCTGCAAATTTTTCCCATAAATCAGATTCTTCTTTAGAACTTGCTGTTACACATTCCTTAGCTTCATCTTCATGCCATTCCTCTTGAAATATTTCTTCATTATGCGTATTTAAGGCTTCATCAGTTGCCTCTAAAATCTTTTCCATAGGAGTACCTTCCAACATTGTACTCTTCTCTATTTTCAAAGGACACATTATAAAAATTTGAGAGAAATCCAACAGTTCAAACTTAAGATATTTTGCATAACTAGGTTTCAAACAACATATAAGAAAAATCCGTTCAAAACTCAGACCATCGAAAACTTGCACAAAGAAAAAATAAAAAAAACATTCCATATCTCTCCAAATTTGATTCGTGTCTTACATAGCCGACTGGCTCACACTTAAAACTGACTTTATTTTTCCTATTAAAGGATGTGAAACATTTTCTTCTTATTTTAGAAAAGAAGAACGTCTTCTATCCAAAAAAAGGATAAGAATCTGAAACATTTTTTTCTACCAATATTAGACAGTCGTTTTCTAAGTCAGGAATATTCCAAAAACTGCCTACTACCTATTATTGGATTCTAAAAATCATTAAACACTCCACCTACGAACTAAAAAAAATATTCTAATTTAAGATCCACACACCTGGTCCTAGGTGGCTATATCTGGAGAGCTTATCAAACTGCTACTCTAGGTATGCCACCACATGTAGGACGTTATTACAAACTTCAAAAACTAAAAGCATTTAAAACATAACATTAAATTCCCTATTAAATTTTCAACAATGTTGTCTCCTATAGTGTTTCTCTTCTCTGCCACTGCAGCAAATTTGACTACAAGTAAGAATAATAATATGCTTGTCACTGTTGCTAATGGAAAGACTCTCAACTTGGGAAAGGTATGCACTAATACTGAACAAGAGGTCTTCATTAAATTATGTCAAGAATTTAATGATTTTATTGCTTGGATATATGAAGACTTGAAGGGTTTTGACCCAAAATTATCTCAGCACACCATAGATTTAGATGATAATTCCAAGCCTATTAGGTAGAAGCAAAGGCTAGTTAACCCTAAGATTGAACCACTAATGAGAATAGAATTTTCAAGGCTCATAGAGGCCAACATTATTTTCCCTATAAAATACTCCTCATGGGTGGCTAACCTTGTTCCTCTTAGGAAGAAGAGTGGAGAGATTAGACTATGTGTAGACTTTAGAGACCTTAATAGGGCTTTTCTTAAAGATCATGATCCCCTTCCCTCCATGGAACAAGTCCTATCCAAGGTTAGTGGTTCAAAAATATTTTCTTTCTTAGATAGTTTTTGAGGCTATAATTAGGTGTTAGTACAAGAGTATGATAGATATAAAACTACTTTCACGACTAAGTGGGGCACTTATGCTTATTGTAACATGCGTTTTGGACTAACCAATGTAGGTGCCATATTTCAAAAGGTAATGGAGATGGCCTTCAAGGGTATGTTGGAAAAATTTGTGCTAGTGTATCTAGATGATATAACTATCTTTTCAAAGCATGCATTAGATCATTTTGATCATCTGAGACAGGTATTTGAAAGATGTAGAGAGTATGGTGCATCCCTAAACCCCAAGAAGTGTGTATTTTTTGCTAACCAAGGAAATCTCTTAGAGCATATTGTGTCAAGAAATGAGTTAAAAATAGATCTAGAGAGGGTAGAAGCAATTCTTGCTCTCTCACTTCTCACCCATAAGAAAGGATTGTAGAGTTTCCTTGGAAGGATCAACTTTGTAAGCAAGTTCATCCCTGACCTTTCTTCTATGGTAAATTCTTTCATAGATATGTTAAAGAAGAACATGGTGTTCACTTGGACAAAGGAGGGAAAGGATAGTTTTGAAGAAATCAAGTAGTCAATTACATCAGTCTCTACTCTTGTCAACCTCAATTTTGATAGAGGTTTCATCCTCTACTCCCTTGGAGGAAAGTCAAGCATTTTAGCTCTTCTTACCAAGTTAAATGATGAAAATTTGGAACAACCCATTACTTTATTTAGTGAAGGGCTTAATGATTATGAGAAAAGATATAGTTATGTAGAGAAATGGGTCCTTTTTATTGTGAGGGTGCTCAAAAAACTTAGACATCTATTGTCTCACAACAAAGTCCATGTTTCCACATGCAAGTGTAAAGGACTTTCTCTTGAACAAGAATATCAATGAGAAGAGAGTTGGATAGATTACCAAAGTCATGGAATATGATATTGATATTAAGATCACCTAGTTGGTTAGAGGGAAGGGATTGTATGAGCAGATGGCTTCATCTTTTGAGACACGTGAAGAAGCTACCCTCTTAATCCAAAATGAGCAACCAATGGAGAATGAAGATCAAACTGATTGGTTTTAGGACATGACTATTTTCTTGATAGATGGAAGATTCCCCCAAGGCCTAAATAGATCACAAAGGAGACATTTTAGATTGTATATTACTCCCTATCTTGGTGGATGGAGTATTATTTAGAAAGGATTTTGATGGAGTCCTGCTAAAATGTATACAAACATATTAGATCAGCAAGTTGTTGAAGGAATTTCATGATGGTCCTATTGGTGGCCATTTCTTAGCTAGAGTCATTGCAATGAAGATAGTGAGGGATAGCTATTAGTGTCCCACCCTATTTAATGACTACCATAAGTGGATAAGAAAGTGTGAGAAATGTGCTTTCTTCTTAGGAAAGCAAAGATTGGCTGCCCTTCCCCTCCATCCCATTCAAGTTAACCAACCTTTTTCTCAATGGGGTTTGGATTTCATTGGTCCAATAAATCCACCCTCCAATGTTGGTCATAAATGGATCTTGGCAGCCATAGATTATTTCACAAGATGGACTGAGGCAGCGGCTTTGAAGTATGCAATGGAGGCCTGAGTAGTTGAATTCCTTGATGGAATTATGATAAGATTTGGTGTTCCCTCAACTATCATATCTGATAACACCAAATATTTTTTTGGAGCTCACATATGTTCTTGTGCTCTAGAATATGGGATATATTTTAGCACTTCCTCGAATTAGTATCCCCGAGGAAATGTCTTAGCTGAATCCTCTAGCAAAAATCTCCTAAAGATCATGAGGAGGACAATTGAAGACAATCAGAGGAGTTGACATGCCAAGTTGAAGATAGCCCTTTGGGCTAACATAATTAAACCCAAGAGATCATTTGGGAATTCACCTTTTATGCTATTTTATGGAAGGGAAGCCAAGCTTTCTATTTCACTAGAATTCCCCTCTATTGAGATGGCTCATCAATTAGAGCTAGAGGAAAATTATCCCATGACAATCAGCTTAGAAAAACTAATTGAATTAGAAGAAAAAAGGCAATAGGATATGCATACACTTGAGGCTGGTCAATAGCAAGTCAAAATAAGTTTTGATCAAAAGGCTACAACTAGGATTTTTTAGGGAAGAAGATCTTGTTCTCAAGTTGGATGTCGACAGACCCAAGCTAGGATGGCATTCTAAGTTTGATTCTATCTAGAGTGGGCCTTATGTTATCACCAATTGCAAGTAGGCTAATGTTTTCTAGCTATCTAGACCTAATGGTGATATCCTCTCAATTCTATTCAATGGAATTTATCTCAAACTTGACTTCTAGAGAGGGTTAAGGTTTTCTGTATATATTAGGTTAGTTTCCAATTTTCTAAGAAGTTTTGAACACAGGTTCTATAAGATAGCTAGGTTTTGAAGTTCTACAGATGTAGAGAATTCATAAAGTAGAATTATGGTTTCATAATGTACAAGATCTCAGGTTTTTATGACTCCATAGCCCAATGGATTCTTAAGGCCACTGGTCGTATACTTAGCAAGCTAGTATTCCCTTTGAGTCACCAAAATTGTTAGCCATATTTACTCTCCTACCAAAATTTGAGTTTTGCCTTTCAAGCATGGCCAACAGTCATATTTATTCAAATGATCAAATGACATAAGGATATATTTAAAACTTTGTCTTATCCTTTTTATATCCTAAGTCTCAACCTTTTATGTTTTATTCCCTTGGATATTCAAGTCACGAGCATGTGATTACCTTTCATCACTCAGTCATTGTGATTTATGGCTTAACTATTAGAGGAGGTGTGAATGTGCAATACAGTCTTTTCAATGGTTAACACAACTTCACATTTTAAAAGGGTAGCATCTAGTTATGAGTGGCAATGTCATGATCTCTCTTTATTGCTCAATCGTAGGTTTATGATCTTAACTCTAAGTTTAAGCTACAATGTCATAACCATTCCTTATTGGCATGATTGTAGATTTTTCAATGTTAACCATTGTCAAGATGGTGAAGTCATGAATCACCTTATGCACATGGTCACTAGGGTTAGCGATGGGTTAAGAAATCAAGCTGCAAAGCAGTGATAAAATAAAATGAGCAGACCAAATGGTCATCATAGCTTTGCTAGAGTTATGGCATAAACTACAATTAGTACTATGATCATGGATTTCTTCCTATTCACATGGTCACAATTAGTTCAGGATAATCCTGAGTTAAGGTCACAAAGTTGTGGCAAAGTGCCATATGGATGACCTTGGTGATGTGGTAGTTCCTAATTGGTCGAGGAGTTAAGCTATGTAGGAGGGGTCCCAGCTGTACTTTGACTAGTTACATCCATGGTTGTCCTTATATCACTATAAGAAAATGTATGATCAAAATTTGTAGCAACATAATGGCAGTGTGCCACAGGTCTGAGTAGGCCTGAGTAAAAAGAAAGCAATGAAGATTAAGTCCCTTTTTGCATGGTCATGAGCATTTCATGTCAAGTCAAGGTTCAAGATGTGAATGTGTGAATGGTATGTTGGTAGCTTGGATCATAGTTTTACATGGTCATGGGCATCAAATGCTAAGTTGGACATTAAGCAGCAATGATGTGAGACACTAGTTTCACATTGTTGCTTGATTACGATAACTAAGGAAAGATGTTAAGGACAAGTTATGAAGCAGTGATATAGTTTGTTTGCAATTTTGCAAGGAATAATAGATAATGAAGGTAGGTGGTTGCAAAGCTACAATCATGGGTAGTCAAACATGAAACATAAGTTAAATACTGGCAAGGTGGTAGAATGATAAGGTTCAATTAGTCTACGTGGAAAATCTTGAGGACTAACTCTAGTTGACCGTTGACCTAGCTAACTCAGCATACTGATAACAAAGGAAGCATCTCTTTGATGGTGGATCTTTTCTTTTCAATCTTCTTCAACCACTTTCATCATTCCCCATGTCATATAAATATGAAGGGACACTCCATTGCCACTTATTGCTCCATCTAATCAATCAAAATGATAATGGTCATCATTTCTATCTTTTCAAGGCTCTTTTTGGTGAATAAGTGATTTTCTTGCATCTAGATGTGTGCCATGATCAGATCTTTCCTAGATTTGTAGTGATTATTCACTACAATCTTGAATATAGTTATTGAGTTTTGCCTTAGGGTAGAATCTATCTAAGTTATGCTTGCATTATAAAGAAAATTTTGTAATCCTTCCTAGGGTCAATCTTTTTTCTCTTATTCTATTAGCATTTTATGTCTATGCTTTGCTACTATAATTTCCTTTACCTCTGAGTTAATACATTCCTCTATTATATCTCTTTCTTTCATTAATATAGTGTGCGATACCCTCTTTCCTTTTTGTTAGTGTATTGTCTATGTTCATGAAATTGTATGATTGTATCTACTTGACTTTTGAATGATATAAAGTGAAATCTCTTCCTTATAGCATTCTTTTGGGTTCTAATCTACATAGTAATAGAGGATAATTGTATGGTGATGTCAGTGTTTGCGCAAGGCATGAGTTCACACATATAAATTTATGTATAGACTGTGAGCTGACAATTGTAATTGTGAATTAATTAGTTATCTTATTAATTGAGAAAGCCCCAAGGATGACTCAAGGAATTATTATGAAGATACATATAAAGTAAAGTTGTTTTCCTTATTTTTAATGTATCTTAAAGAAGAAGACCAAGTGGAATGTGAAGTATTATTGTGCAGTGTGAGAAGGATCAGAATGCTTACTAAATGCATGTAAGTGATCCAAGGGATCATTGGATGCACAGAATGAGATCTAGTTACAAGCTCTAAAGGAGCAGAAATCCAGTTGACAGGACAAAGGAAAATGAAGAAAGTACATTTTAGATCTATTGTTCTACAAAGAATAATACAGAGAACATTTGGACAGTGGGTTCACCGGTCTTTCCCTTGAAGTTGTTTGGGCAGTAGGTCCAATTGTCTTCCACAACTCCTAACCGGGTTGGTACAACTCTTAATAGGGTTGGAATCTTCTAACAGGGTTTTAAAGTCTCCTAACAAGGACTTATATGTACTAAATGTTGTAACAAACTCCTAACAAGGTCTATCCTCTAACAAGGAATATTGATATTAGTACATCATCTTGTGGGTACCATCCCCACTAGGGTTTTCTCTCTAATCAAGGGTTTGCCTAGTAACATATCTAGTGTTAATTATGTATGAGTATCTTGTTGTGGTTTCAATTAACATTACTCATATGGTTGAGATTGTTTAAATATAATGATTTTCATAATAGTTGGATAATTGATTCATCCCCCCCCCCCCTTAGTTATATCAGTGGACTATATATTCTAACAATCGATATCAGAGCTTGGTCATAGGTTTGATTCCTTAGACCCTCAGGTAATGCTGAAGGGGAGATTATTGAAAAAAAAAATTAGTGCTCCCCTTGGGATTCATTACAAGGGCTTAACTACCTCCTGTGTACTATAAGTTGAGTGGTTGTATCAAGCATTGATAGATCGATCTTTTGGTGCAACAGAAACCCCATCAAATTATGCTTCTTCTTCTCCATGGTCCTCACCTTGACCTTGTGTGAGAGCAAGTGGTGCTTGGTTAGGTGTATCTTCTTCATGATCTTCATTATCCTCTTCTTATTCATCTCCTTCTACCTCTTCACCAAATTATTCCTTGAGCTTTTCCACAATTTGGTTCTTCTTCCTTACAGAAGTTGTATTCAAGTCCATTGTCATTTTAGACATGGCTATAGCATAGTTTCCAAATACAATAGCCTTCTTATCTACTTCCTCTACCAGTAAAGTAGTGATGGTTTTAGATACTAATGAGGCTAAATATTGCCTCTATTTTATGATAGTTTTTAAACACTTTGTTAATACTCTATTTCATTTTCATCAAGACATTTGTAAACTTATGTTTACCTAAACCAATGATTAAACTATGGGTAGATAGTATGTCATCTTTTACCAATATCATATATGTGATGTAGTATTTCATATAATTATCAAAATGTGTGTTCTTATATTTGAATTTAATTTGAAAATTATTATTTGCAATTATCTTTGCATTATAACTAACCTGTTATCAATGAAGCTGAAGATAATTGGAAAAATTCAAAGATGAACGTTGAAGATAGCCAATAGCATTCAAGGAGAAAGGAACGTTGAGGAGTAGACATGGTGGAGAAAAGTCATAATGGTACCAAGGACATGGCAGCAAGTATGGAGGAGCTATGAAGACTTACTACATTCTCTAAATTTATTATTATGGCAAGCAGTTGTTTAGAGTTTATTATTCCCACCTTGAGCCATTATTTCTTCTTCTCGCCTTGAGTTGTTATTTTCCTTCTTTCTCTCCTACAGATTTACAGCTAGGTTGTTTACTTTTCCATTTCATAATAAGTGTCATTCTTCTATATATAGGGATCGAACCAAGTTTGTGAGTTTAGTTAGAAGAAGAAAGTTTATGAGAACAAACTAAATTTTACAAGTTGTGTTTTTATAGTTCTATGTGGTGTTTCTATGTAATGAATTTCTAAAATGTAATGAAATAGTTTTGGCTCCTATCTTGTGTTAGTAGTTTAGTTGAATCCAACCAAGGGGGTCCACTTGGGAGGTGGATTAGATTAGGATAGTATAGATTTATTTCCAAGCATTTTTAGTAGTGCAAGTAGAAGTTGTAAGTTCCTTCCTATAGCATCATACTACATGAATGTTCCTAAAGCATCTATGAGAACAGTTATAGTGGATGAACTAAGTTGGAATATATGTTAGTCTTTCATTGTATTTCTAGTATTTGTAGAAGTTAAGTGTGTTAGTTTCCTTTAGAAATAGTGTAAGTTCTTTTCCTTGCATTTTACTTTCCTACAGCATAAGCATAGTGACTCATTAAGAGACCTAGTGCACATACTGTGTCGACCATTTCAAGTATATGTCCCTAGCTTGACAAGATTAAATGCACCTCATAGTGGGAAAAATAATCCTTATATTGAATACATTATTTTTAAGCATGGCCTAGAGCATGATTATTATATACCTATTGTGAGGTGGGTCATTTTCGGCATCGTTGCCAAGGATGGTGTCAAGCAAGGAGTATTTTTGAGTCACAGTTCTTAGATAAAGTTTTTTTTTTAATTTCTAGTTGTAAAGCTCCCTTCACTAGTGTGAAGAGTTCAACTACATGCATCAAAGAGGAAGATGACAAGATGTATAAGATAGATTTTTTCCACAGGAGTCTATTAATTTGAACGAAGAAGTTGAATAAGAAGAAGTTGAGTAGCCTTTTGAAGACACAAGCCCTATTTTTCCTATAGAATCATCTTCAAGACCGGAACCTATAGATACAAGTGGTCTTCAACCTTGTAGTAAAATTTTGGCCAATTTCCTTGATAATACTCCTTTAAATCCATTTGTTGTTAATAATCCAATCCCCAATGTTCCTTTTTAGTAGCAACCTCATAATCTAATACCTCCAATAATGGGAAAACCTACTTTTTCATTTCCTCTCCCAAGCCTCATAAATACTGATAATCTCAAGAATATACTTGTAGCTGCCCTTCCAAAGTTCTATGGCCTTGCAACCAAAGACCCTGATACTTTCTTGTTTGAATTTGATATACTCTATCATAGTTTTGACTAAAACATTAATGCCCATAAGCTCAAATTGTTTCCAGCAACATTGAAAGAATTAGCTCTATGATGGTTCATGGGCTTAGGAGCCAATACAGCAGGAACTTGGGATGAAATGCAAACTCTGTTTTTGGATAAATATGAGTATTGCAAAGCATCTAGTTCAAGAGGAGATGATGTCTTCAGGATATCATAGGAGGAAGAAACATTGGAAGACTGTGTTTTACATTTCTTATATACACTGTAGAATAACCCTCAGCATGTGTTGTCCAAGGATTCACAAAAGCTAGTCTTTCTAAAAGGTGTGAATGATAATTGTTTAGAAGCACTAGACCTAATGGCTACTGGTGATGTATATCAAGCTTCTTGGGATGACCTTAAGAATTTTTTTTAGAACTATTCAAGGTCAACCATGAAGAAAGGCCGAGGACCTCATTCCACAATCACTAAAGGAATTAGCTAAGGGATTTCAAAGCTTGAAATATCAAACCTATTATTAGATTTCAAATAGGACATCATCAATGATGTCGCTACACATCTTAACACAATGACTACAAAGAAGAAGTATGCAGAAGCTGAGTTACAACTAGTTGAATACTGCCTTCATTGCCAAAAGAAAAAGAAAGATTGCCAATGTAAACTACTTGCAAGCATGGAGAACCAGCATCTTCCAATTGAGTACCTCAAGATAGATGGAGATGATGAGCAAGTATTTTTTGTTGCTCAATTCCAGCCATGGGCCCAACATAAGGTATGCCTCTGGACCTTTTGAAAAATTCAAATTCATATGGTAATCAATGGAAAAACTATAATTCCCAAGGTCCTCCACAATATCAACCTAATTGTAATAATGTTGGACAAATCAATCTACAACAACCCTAATGGCCTCAAAATTCCCAACCATCCTAGCCCAACCAATAGAATAACCAATGGCAGAATCAACAGAACTACTGGTAAAACTAGGATAACCAACGGCAACCACTCGAAGGGAATTGGCAGTCTACGAATCAATGGAGGGGATCTCAACTATGGCCTAACCAAAATACTAGTACTCTACAATTACCACCCCCAGTTCAACAACTTGCTCTAATGCCACCACTTGCAAATCTTGGACCTCAAAAGTAGACATAGTTACCTACACAACCTCAGCCAAATCCAAATAGCCAATAGCCATAGAAACCCATGTATAGTACTAATTCACAACAATATCCTACTTACGCTTTGAATGTTGCAAAGATACATCTGAGATCTAGTATAACTTTACCAGTGCCTAAACCACCTTTTATAATTGAAATACCAGATCCTCCTACAACATTGAAACCCTCAGTAACTGAACCAATTGACCCAACCAATGTCACCATGTCAACCCAAGCTCAACCAATGGTGGAACCTTCTTTTCCAAAAAAATTTATACAAAGAAAATCTGTACAAGTAGAGGAACAACCTTTTGATATTGTTGATCAGTTCAAGAACATACATGTCCAAATATCCCTTTTTCAAGCCATTAAAGATGTTCCAATCTATGGAAAAGCCATTAGAGATGCTTTCTTGAAGAAGTTTGGAAGGATGAAAAAGGACCCCACCACAGTACATGTTGTGGGACAATTGGCTAACATTATGTTAGGAAAATTGATCACACCAAAATATTCTAATCTAGGTAGTCCAGTAGTGAATGTCAATATAAATGGACAGTTTGTTAAGAATGCTTTAATAAATCTTGGCGCTACTATAAATGTTATGACCAAGGACATAGTGAAGAAGTTGAAAATAGAAGGATTAAGAGCTACTCCAACAATTCTGCAACTTGTAGATAGTTCTATTGTCACCCCTGATGGGATGATAGAAAACATAATTGTAACCTTAGATTCTCTAGAGTATCCTATAGACTTCATGATTCTATCCCCCAAAGTTAATCTATCTAGTTACCGTGTCATCCTAGGTCAACCATGCTTAGCCACAGCTGAATCACATATAAGTTTTAGATCAGAGATATGACCATATCCAATGGCCAAGCAACAAAGAAATTTGATTTATATCCTCTAGCACAACCATTACCAGATTTGAGCACATCTGTTTGGCCAAATTTAGGGGATGAAGAAGAAGAGTTAAATTCTATAGTACAACTCATGATGTTACATAGACAGTCTTTTCTAAAGTTGGAAGAGGAAGATTTAGTACTTGAGAGTATCCTTACTAATGGTTGTTTAGTAGAAAAAGATGTATCTAAAAGTTCTATGTTGGAATTAATCACATATGAGGAATGTGATGAGAGTTGTAGTCTACTCAAAGAACCTGACATTCTTCATCCACTATTACCGTGTGAATTAGAAGAAAGTAAAATCTCTAAAGTTTCTATGATAGAGCCTACAACTATTGTTGAACTGTCTAAAGATCATAATCTCCATGTTAATCCCAAATTAACACCCACATAGATGGAATAGTTAACAGAGTTGCTTCAAAGGCATGAAAAGGCCTTTGCATGGGATTATAGTGATATAAAAGGATTGAGTCCTACATTGTGCACCCATAGGATATACATCAATGAAGGGTGTCTACCACTCTGTCAACCCTAGAGAAGGATAAATCTAAGCCTTAGAGAAATAGTTAAAATTGAACTACAAAAATTGCTTGATGTTGGCTTTATTTATCTTATATCTGATAGTAGATGGGTGTCACCTTTGGTCATAGTACCCAAAAAGGGAGGAAAATAGAGAATTTGTGTAGACTATAGAGAATTGAACAAAGCTACCAAAAAAGATCACTTTCCTTTACCATTTATAGACCAAGTTATGGACACTCTAGTTGGAAAGAAGTATTTCTCTTTTCTAGATGGGTATAGTGGTTATAATCAAATTAGTATTACTCCTGAAGATCAAGACAAAATCACATTTACATGCCCATGGGGTACTTTTGCATACTCTATTTTACCATTTGGTCCATGTAATGCTCCTACAATGTTCCAATGAGTTGTAATTAGCATCTTTATTGATATATCACATGATTGTATGGAAATATATATGGATGATTTCACAACATTTGGAGTCACTTTTGAGGAATCAATGATGAATCTTGAAAAGGTTTTGGTAAGGTGTCAAGAACATAATTTGGCATTTAACAGTGAAAAAAATTTCATGCTCATGCAGGAAGGTGTGGTACTTAGCCATTTCATATCAACTGTAGGAATACAAGTGGATCCAGCTAAGATAGAGGTAATTCAAACATTTCCCATACCTACAAAATCAAAAGATGTAAGATATTTTCTAGATCATGCTGGAATTACAGATGTTTTATAAGAAATTTTAGCAAAATAGCTAGTCCCTTGTATAAATTACTCACAAAAGAAGCTGAATTTAGTTGGACATCTGAATGTGATGAAGCCTTCCTGTAGCTTAAGAAACTTCTCGCTACAACCCCAATTTTACAAGGCCCTGATTTGAATTTACCTTTTCATATATATACAGATGCTTTTGACTATTCCATAGGTGAAGTTCTAGCATAGTAATCTCAAAATCTTGAAAATGCAATATATTATATTAACAAGAGCCTTCATGGACCAGAATTAAACTACACAGTGACAAAAAAAGAATTGCTAGCAGTAGTTTATTCCCTGAACAAGTTTTGGCATTACATAACTGGCTATTCCATATTTGTCCATACTAATCATGTAGCAATTAAATATCTCATGAAAAAATGTACTATAACAAGTAGGTTAGCAAGATGGTTACTGTTGTTGCAAGAATTTGATATAACTATTGTTGATAAGCCTGGAAGAGCCAATGTTGTAGCTAATTATTTATCAAGAATTCATCATGATGATACTAACACTACTTTGGTAGATGATGCATTTCCAGATGAGCATTTATTTCATATTGTTGTTCAAACTTCTAATTGTATGCAAACATTTCTAATTACATTGTAGCTAATAAAATACTAGAACATTTTTCTTACAAGGCAAAGAAGCTCCTTGTAAAGAAAAGTTTCCATTTCTCTTGGATAGATAATCTCTTGTTTTACACTAGACCTGATCAAGTTATGAGAAGATGTGTGAGAGAATATGAGACATATGACATTCTACATGCATGTCATAGTGAACCATATGGAGGACACTTTACAGCAAAAAGAATAGCCTTGAAAATCTTGACAACTAATTATTATTGGCCTACACTTCACAAAGATGCAGTCAACTATACATGGAAGTGTGATAAGTGTCAAAGAATGGGTCGACCAACAAGAATAGATGAAATGCCTCTTAACCCATAGATGGTGTTAACACCATTTGACAAATGGGGCATGGACTTCATTGGTCCAATCGATCCTCCATCTAATGGGAGATCCTATATTCTTGTGTACACTAATTACCTGACAAAATGGGTTGAAGTTAAGGCTATGAAGCATACTTGTGATGAAAAAGTTTGAGAATTTCTCTATGAAGAAATTTTACTCGCTATGGTGTACCCAAAGAGCTAGTCACTAACCAAGATGAGCAATTTACCTCTAATCTGATCTTAGAATTGATGAAACAATATAACATCAGGCACCAAAAATCAAGTCCTTATCACCCTCAAGCTAATGGACAAGCAGAGGTCACAAATCATGAGCTGGAGAACATCTTTAAAAAAATAGTTCATCTACATCGTAGGGAATGGACCAATAGATAACAAGAAGTTGTTTGGGCCTACAAAACAACATGGAAGACTACTACATGATTCACACCATTTGAGCTCCTAAATGGGAAAGTAGCAATGCTCCCCATGGAATTTGAACATAAAACTTTGAGAACTACACTAGAGTTAGATATTGAACTTCTTATAGCACAAAGAGAATGTCTTTTGCATCTTAACTCTTTGGATGAAATGTGCAAAGCTACTTTGGAATGTACTAAAATTATACAGAAACAAAGAAAAAAGTGTCATGACTCTCATATTATCAGTAAACAATTTCAAGTTGGTGATTGAGCACTACTCTATGATTCTAGATTTAAGGATATGCCAGGAAAACTACAGACAAGATGGCTGGGTCCATATGAAATTAGTCATGTCTTTGATAATGGAGTTGTTCACTTAGCTACCATTGATCCAGTACCTTTTAAATTATTAGTCAATGGTCATAGACTCAAGTTATATAAATAGCCCCAAACAAAAGAGGACTTCCTGTAGTAGTTCCAGCAACAGAATTCAAATACAAACTAGGTAACTCTTCCTGCAGTCGAAGGTGTCAACTTTCCACCTGTCACTCTTCAACACTAATTTCTTTGTGCATACTCATAATAAAAAATGTATGCCCATATAAATTTCCACATTTCTCCATTCACTTTCTCCTTTCATCTCATTTCTTTACCTTCCACCCACCCACTTTCCACGTCATCATTTTCTAATGCTTTCAATAAACTCCACGAGTTTGCTGATGGATGTTATCACTGCTAATGTACCTTCTGCCACCTTTTTGGTATGTGCAAAAATGAAGTAGTAGGTATAAGGATTTCAAATTATAATTCATTTATATTCTACAGATTTTGTAATTTATATTTAATACTACATTCTTTATATTATGGCAGCGTTATGCCAATTCCATACCTCATACTAAGTCTGACAAGTGTGGACACTTGTCCATATTTCATAGGGGGCAGGGAAGGTTACTAAAACCCAATGACTACATTTATTCATAAAGATTTTTCTAAATCTTCATATTTCCTTAAGTATACAAGTGTCTAGGTGTCGTACCCCTTATTTTTGAATGATTTTATTGTAAGGCTGTGATGTGACTTGTGTTTAAATTTTAAGTGATCTGAACCCCATTTTCGGATGATTTTCACACACTCCCATGATTTAGTCTCTTTAAAGCTATATTATTGTTCATAATGAATCGTTATGTCATTAATTACCTATCAAATGAAATGTGAAAATAGTTTGTAAAATAACAAAAGAAGCCTAAATTTGTAAGGGGGAAATAGTGCAAGCAGTGCAGACAATGAAAGTGTTAAAGAAGAATTGATGGACAATTGCAGAGGCGAGAACTAGTGGAGCATACCATTTTTCTTTCAGATGTAGAAGTTGTGAAGAGATTCAATGTGTGTGGCTAGTTAGGGTACTTTTTAATTTTGACTATAATTGATGAAGAAGCAGCCACAAAATTCACAAGGATGTTTGATGAAGGGGAAGCTTCTATATGAGGCTTAACAACGGTTGCTACAGAAGAATGTATAGAAGAAGTTATTGGGTTATCGAAAATAGGAGAACATTATCCCAACACTCATGATGCAAGATCATCCAAGACTCCATTTGTCATACCAACCAACCCTTAGATGGATATTACTAGGCAAGGTTGCAAGAGAACGTCTCTTCTATCATCATACAATGAGCTAGCCATGCACATTATCAGGTACCTTGCATGCAAAATAATATTTTCATATTTACATGCACACCATTTTTAAATTGCTTAGCCATATAAGGCATAATCATCTAGTAAATGTTCCCAATTTCTTGTACAATATGTTGTGTACTGGTGCGGAAGAAACTCAAAAGGGAAAAGAAAATTATGTCACCCATCGTGCCCTAATTAAATTACTTATAGAAAGGTCACTTAGGGATGTTTCTCCCCTATCCTGGGAAAATTTTGTCAAAGCCAAAACCTTACAACCCCAGACTACCCTTCATCAACAACCTAGTGAGGAGAATGTAGTTCCCACTAAATAACCTACTGAGCAAAGCACTCAAGAAAATGTGCAAGAAAATGTGCAAGAGATTGTGCCTTCACCTGTTCAAGAAACCTAGAAACATACCTCTAATCGAGTAAAGAGAAAATGAAAGTTGCAAGAAGAAATCTTTGTTCCAGTAAAAGAAGAGCCAAACCCTAGAGTCATAAGGCAAAAGAGAACCAAGAAGGGTCCTACAATAATTACTCCTATAGTAGAGACAGCAAAAGGAAGAGGTAGGCAGAAGGCTATGATATTAGAAGAAACCCCTGTAAGGAGAAGTCCTAGAACGAGAAGACAAATTTCCAAAGAATCCCCCTCATCCAAGCTACCTACTAAAGAATCCCCTTTACAATTTATTTTTGATCACTCTCCTACTCACCCTAAAATTGAAAACATTCTTGAAAACCCTAACAAAGAATATAGGGTTGAAATCAATGAAAATCTAAATGATACCCCAACAAGCCAACCAGGTACTTCGAGCTATAGAGATGAGACAGTTCCTGAACAAGTTGATCCAAACACTGCCCTAGTTCACTATAAATCAACATGGTTTATTGATTTTATAGAAAAATTATGGAGGGAATAGAGAAAGAGGCAAAGAAACCATGAAGAAGACAGCGGTTCCATTACCTTGCAGAAACTCCTTTCCAGTTGTTTGGACAACATCTATTTTCTAAGGCCTTATGGGAAGAAGAAAGGAAAAGAATGAAGAGAGACATAGTGTCTTTGAGTGTAGAAATTATAGATTTGAAAGAGCAATTAGCGAATCAAAAACAAAAGATGGATCATGCCCTCGAATTGGTTGATCAAGAATTTGCCTGTAGAGCACCACCACTAATTTATGCTCTATGTTTAAAAGAACAATTTCTCTTATTTCAACTTATGCTAACCCTTAAGAATATAAATGCAAAATTTAAATCAGCCCAAGAATTTTATGGTTTATATCAGACTCTACCATCCTGGTAGCAAAATTTTATCTATAAATTGTATGTGCATAATTTTGTTATCCCTTGAGAAACCCAATGAAACCCTTTACTCTATTTAGGGGATATACATTTAAGAGCTTTGATGTCCTAGATGTCTAATGAAGAAAATTATGATAGGTAGTTGAATAATTACAGAAATGAGGAAAGGATAGAGCCCCTGCCATTAAGAGCCAAGAGTGGTAAACCAAAAGAAGTTCTTAGGGACTGGTTCAGGTTAACTTATGGAGATAAGAAAAAGAGAGTAAGGGATAGAATCTTCACTACTAGAGCTAAGGCCTATGTTGGTTATGAGAACTTTCCCTACTTTTCTTTCCAAAGAGTTATGGATGGTGCTAGAAGTAGATGGGTTAGATTACATGAGTCACCTAAAAGGTCAGAGCCACATAGTCCCATCAACCTAGAAGCTACCCTTCATCAAGCTCTAAAGTATCTAGAGCTAGGAAAATAGGCTAGACCAAAATTATGGTGCCCACTCACTATGCAACCTCTAATGCTCATGTGGCCTTTATATGACATTAATGCTAAAAAAATTGACAAGCTACAGGAGGACAATAGAAGGGAGGTTTGGGAAAGAACATGAGGATTCTATTATACCTTCAAGAGTAGCAAGAAAGAGAGGGTAGAAGTGAGGGAATTTAGGTCACCGACTAGAAAATGCCATGCTTGAGGACAAGCATTAGTTTACCAGGGGACAGATGATGAGGCTAAATATTACCTCTATTTTATGATAGTTTTTAACACTTTGTTAATACTCTATTTTATTTTCATCAAGACATTTGTGAACTTATGTTTACCTAAACCAATGATTAACCTATGGGTAGATAGTATGTCATCTTTTTCCAATATCATATATATGATGTAGTATTTCATATAATTATCAAAATGTGTGTTCTTATATTTTAATTTAATTTGAAAATACTTATTTGTGATTATATCTACATTATAACTAACCTATTAGCAATGAAGCTGAAGATGATTGGAAGAATTCAAAGATGAACGTTGAAGATAGCTAATAGCACTCAAGGAGAAAAGAACATTGAGGAGTAGACATGGTGGAGAAAATTCATAATAGTACCAAAGGACACGACAGTGAGTATGGAGGAGCTATGAAGACTTGCTACATTCTCTGCATTTATTATTATGGCAAGTGGTTGTTTAGACTTTATTATTCCTGCCTTGAGCTATTATTTCCTCTTCCTATCTTGAGTTGTTATTTTCCTTCTTTCTCTCCTACAGATTTACAGCTAGGTTGTTTACTTTTTTGTTTTAGAATAAGCGTCAATCTTCTATATATAGGGATTGGACCAAGTTTTTTAGTTTAGTTAGAAGAATAAAATTTTATGAGGATAGACTATTAACTTTTACAGTGAGTTGTGTTTTTATAGTTCTATGTGTTGTTTCTATGTAATGAATTTCTAAAATGTAATGAAATATTTTTGGCTTCTATCCTATGTTAGTAGTTTAGTTGAAGCTAACCAAGGGGGCCCACTTAGGAGGTGGATTAGATTAGGTTAGTATAGATTTATTTCCAAGCATTTTTAGTATTGCAAGTAGAAGTTGTAAGTTCCTTCTTGCAGCATCATACTACGTGAATGTTCCTGCAACATCTGTGAGAACAATTATAGTGGATGAACTGAGTTGGAATTTATGTTACTCTTTCATTGTATTTCTAGTATTCATAGAAGTTAAGTGTGTTATTTTCCTTCAACAATAGTGTAAGTTCTTTTTCTTGCATTTTACTTTCTTGCAACATAAGCATAGTGACTCATTAAGAGATCTAGTGCACATACTGTGCCGACCATTTCAATTATACGTCCCTGGGTTGACAAGATTAAATACACCTCGTAGTGGGAAAAAAAATCCTTAGATTGAATACATTATTCCTAAACATGGCCTAGAGCATGATTATTATATACCTATTGTGAGGCGGGTCATATACCTCATCCACATTAATTTCATAAGGCAATGGCTTGAGCCATCTAACCCTTGGAATAGCAACTTGAACATAAGTGAAATTAACATCAACTAGAAAAAAAAACATAATTGTAATGTTTTTCTACTAGTGACACCAGTATTCTCAGTCTTTTTTTCATTGACTTCTTAAAGTCTTCAAAATAACTTGTCATTACAGTCTCAAAATTATCTCCAAGTTTCTCTATGTATTCTCCAATTTTCACTACAACAGACCTATTAGTCTTCCAAGAAATTTTTCCAAAGGAGGGAAAAGTGCTCTACACATAGAAAAATATACAAATGAGTATTGAAGCAAATTTTCATTATGCACTTTTTGTCTTTCTTATGGCTCTCAAGTTTTTTTATAAGTGTTGGTGTTGTAACTCACAAACTCATAAGAATGGTCCTTCTTTACTATCTTATATCGTAAATCCATAGCTATACATGGTACATTGTTCAATCTTCTAGATTGAATGAACTTATGTGTAATTACTCTTTTTACAAATGCAATTAGGGAATCAATGATTGTGTCTATGGTCATCCCTCTCTTGTTCCATGTTGCCCCTATATTCCTCTCAATTGCCTCTTTTGTATCACTCCTCATAGTCTTTCATATGTCTAGGGTAGGATACTCTATTACTCTTTGAATAATCATCTTTGTGATCTTGATAAGGTTTGCTTCTAACCATACAAATTTGTATTGTATTCTGTTGAGAACTATCTTTATCCACTCTTTGTATTGTATTCTGTTGAGAACTATCTTTATCCACTCTATCTTGAATACATTAGGAAAATCTAGGGCATGGGTTAAGCCTTTTCCCTCTAAAATTTTGTTTTCTTCTTTCAGCACTCCATTTTCACACAATTTTTCATACAATTCTCTCATTTCCATGTCTCCTATATTCCCTATCTTACAAGTGTAGCAACACCTTACATCTTGTATCATTAAAACTTGTGATGTTATCATAGATAACACACCAGACAAGTCTCCTTTGTATGCAATATCAGGAATGGCCCAAAAATGTTGTTGTGTAATATCATTACTAATCAATTGTAAATTTAAAATTTCTTTTACTTCCTTAGCTATAGTAGGAGAAGAGCTAGATGCCATTACAACTATCTAGGGTTTGCATAAATTCAAATAGCGTAGCTCGACACATGACAAATACCTTGAAAAATATGACATTTGGCGGTGAGTAGCAATTGAATCCATTTTGTAAATGATTGAATCTATTTCTCTAATTCACCTTATGCTCTTTGTGCTCTCTTCTATCTCAAATTATTGCAAATAAGTCAAAAAATAACCATATAACCCTTGAAACTTCACAATAAATTATTAGTGCTTACACAATTATAAGCTCAGCTCCAATAGTAATTCTGACTCACTTGGCTTCCATGTAATTTCTACCATGCTTAGAAACCATAGCAAGCTTGGCCAAAACTGTCACCATTGATAGCTTGGCATCAACTAAATTTTCACTCGGCAGCAACAGTGAAACTTTTCATGCTCAGCAGTAACATGAAAACTTATAGATTTGTTCTTGGTTCTAACCAATACTTTTCATCTTCTTCATTAATATATAATCTTTTCATAACTAAATCCTTGGAATTGATTTATATTTGACCTTTAAAATATTAGTCCCACACATACCTCTTGATTGCTTGGGTGGGGGTACTATGATCACTTGATCCATTGGATGAAGTGATCCCATCTGAACTTGATGTGCTGCAATATTTCATTTTCTTCCATGTCTTGTTCATTTGCACTTTGACTTCTTCAACATCAACCTTTCCTTTTCCTTTATTGAATTCATTGCTAGGTGCTTTTGACCTTGTTGGACAATTTCTATTGATGTGACTAGTCTTCAAATAGTTAAATTATGTAGTTTGACTCAACCATCTACTATAGTCACTTCTAAAATGTGTTCTAATGTAATTCTCAGCAACATGTCCATACTCTTGACAATAGTGACAACCATACCTTGTATTTTAATCCCAATTGTAGGATCTATCAGTATGGTTTACCTTAGCTTGCTTGTTTGATGACTAGTTAGGCTTGGATCTTCACTCATATGCTCTATGTCCATACTTCTTATAGTTATAGTAGTAACCTTCAAATATTTGTATTCTTGTAGTCTTGGTCTTGCATTCATGTGCTTGATGTCCTTGATTTTTGCATTTATAACAATTACCCATGAATTTCTTCTTAGGGTTTTGATTTGCATTGTTTCTCTTAAAGACATTTGTTGTGTGGTCTATCTTTCCACAATTATGACAAATAGTTTTTAGTTCTTTCCTTTGTTGTTTCTTTGTTCACCACTTTCAGATGATTCTCCTTCTTCAATGTTGGTGTATCCCAATCTAGTAGTATTATCATTAGATCTAGGAGATCTCATTAGTTTCTCAAAATACTTAATGGCTTCACTAGCCTGTTAAAACTTTCAGCAAATTATTTTTGTCTTTTCAGATCATTTCTTAGTTGTTCATTTTTTAATTTCAAGGTTGTGATCTCAATATCCTTTCCATTCAATTCATGATTGGTAATCATCATTTGATTTATTGTTTCTAGTTGCATGTGAGCAATCCTATTTACCTTTGATGTCTTCTCTTCTTATCTATTGGTTAATATCCTTTTGTCATCTTCAATTATGACTTAGTCTTCCTTATCTTTCTTTTTCTACTGGGTCACCTCACATAGCAATATTGATTGGACTTCTTGTTCTATCTTAAGATTTTTGACCTCTTTAGTTAGGGCACCATTCTTTTTCATCAGATCTACAATTATTGCATCAAATTCACTTAAGTTTCCATCTACAAAAAATTTAGGAGTGTCAATTTTTTGGTAATGTGTGTCATTCTCCTTAGTAGCTATCTCTTTCCTTCTCTTTAATGAGTGCTTCAACTTGTCTCTTGCTTCATTTAGCTGATGCAAGGCAAGCTAGATTTCAATCTTCTGATTCTCAATAGTCTTTTCCAACTTGTAGACTTCCATCTTCAAGATCTTTAAGAACATAGTTATGATACTAATTATTGGAAATACAATAGAGAAAGTAAATTGTAAGAGGGAGGGAGAGGGGGGGTGAATCATTCCTTCAAATATTTAACCCTTAAAACATTCACCACACATTCATCTCACAATTTGCATATAAACTAAAATACCAAACTAAGAATGTTCATCCATAGCATGAAATCAAATAAATATTCAATACATATATGACAAAAAAAATTTGGTTACGCAGAAACCCTCCAATAAGAATGTAAAACTGAATTGGGGATGACACCCATAAATCTTCACTATTGTAGTTGTAAAGTGTATCTAATGAAGGTTATAATGTTTGATCATAAACTGTAATCTACCCTGTGAAAGGTCTGGCCTACTAAAATCTTCCAAGATTGTTAGATCTTACCATGTTAAAGGATTTTAACACCCTATTAGAAGTGTGCCTAATTAAAGGACTTAAACTTACAATGAAGTAAGCACCATGTTAAAGGATTTACAATAGCTTGTTAGGACTACTTTGTTAAGAGATTTAACTAATTCACCTATTAGAATGTCTCAGCAATGATCCTGTAGTTAGCACTCTGCTGCTAGATGATAGATCATCTCTTTTCATGTATATTTGATCCTCTCTTATCAGATGTATCACTTATGTCCTCTAGCTTCTTTCCTCTATTCTCCTCTAACTGATTCTGCAATTCATAACTTGATGATTATCACAACTCCTCAGTCACTATGAATGATTTTCTTGTGCATGCAAACTTCTCTCTTTACACATACAATGTTTTAAGGTTTTCCTTCCTTAAGATGACCTAGGTGACTTATGGTTAGGTATGAATCAATGATTGTGATTCATCCATTTTTCCACTTAATCCATCCCTTTAATGAATTGGTTGCATGTACTATATAGGGATCCTCAATATAGATTTGTACTTATCATCTAGAATCACAAAACAATCCTTAAGTTAGATCAAAAATGGTTTACATAGAAGTTTGTATTATTACAAAAAACTATGTCCAAAACTATTTTACTTAGCACTTGAAGTCTCTAATGCTCAACATCCACTTTATCTTCAATGTCATAACTCGGCCTCTAAATGACTTAGCATCCATTGATCACTTGGCATTTGAATCACTCGGCATCAAATATCTGCTCATAACTTGAGTGACTTGACACTTACTATTTACTTAGCACACACTATATATCTTGCTCGACATACATTACTTGTTTAGCATGAACTAAGTTATATCTAGTAAATGACTTAAGTGTATTGTCACTCATATGTCAAAACCAATATGAGATTAATAGTTTTTTTTTTGGCTTCTCCTTTGAATCATGGGGCAGGTGCGCACCTAATGGAGGTGTGCATGTGCACAACTTCATGAATTCATGTCATCTTTGTGCATTCTTTTGAGTCTTTTCACTTGTGTGGAGGTGCGCATGTGCGCACCTTCATGGAGCCTTAAGAGTTTTTTACCTTATTTTTCATTAGGTTTCCTTTTGATGTGTGGAGATAAGCACATGTGTACCTCATGAATTGGTGACCTTGTTTTTTTGTTGTGTATAGGGGACCAAGGAGGCAGAGCTACACAAGGAGGAAAGGTAGAGATGTGTGCACTTAAGAGTGAGGAAAATGTGAATGAGATGAAGTGAGGGGTTCAGGGTCTTGCATAGACTCTAGACCCAATGAGCATCTTTGTAGGTGTGCAGCCTCCAGGGTTGCGCACATGTGCAAGTGCATAGGTGCACATCCTTGGAGTGTGATGCAGTGTGCATTAGAGTACAAAAACTCATTTTCTCCTATTTCCAACTACTCGGACCTCCTTAGTCAAAGACTGGGGTTTGTCCTAGACCCATAAGAGGGTCCAAAATGACCAATGCTCTCGACTAAGAGCTTGGTATAGAAATTTTAATTAGGGGTATCCCCATTATCTGTGCAAAAATGGGGCGTGGGTTATGAAACCACAATAGTATTCTATTTATGGAAAATTTTAGAATAACATGCCACTAGAATTTGAGGCTTTTGTTTTCATTGAAAGAGTGAATAAAGATGATTCTTCATACTTAGAAATTTTTAACCAGCCCATAGAAGAATCTTTTCATTTTATAAATGAAACTGGTATTGATGATAAGGTAAAACCATGTTTTGATAAAGAAATCTATCATTCTAAAAATATAATAGAAAAGTAAAATTCTAAAATAAACCTCCAACAAGATGATAGCCCAATTGACATCCTTGAGAAATTCTTAATAAGCTAGATAGTATTTCCCTTTATCAAGAGGAGATATTAAATCATTTACTTTTTGTTGTTAAATAAGAAAACTCTTCTACAAGAGATTTGACTATTGAGCTATCTCGACCTTTAATCTCAGAAAAAGAATTTTCAAACTTAATTGCAGCAAAGAATGATGAAGTTGTCTCATTTAAGACAGACCTTATGTGCAGTGAGTGTTCCTGCTACTTTGACCTTAATTTGAATATTAAAAAATCTTTTGTAAGAATATTAAAGGTGGTTATTGTGAGAATGTTGTGTTTTTTTTCTTAGAAATTTCTAAGCATCATTTTTTCTAGCTAGAAATTGAAATCATTTGATAAATGATGTGCAAAAGGCCTAGGAAAAAATAGAAATTTATGATAAGATTTGGCTCTTTGGGAATGATTTTTTTGTCACCCAATTTATGCACATTATTAGTTTGGCATTCAGTGCCGAGGAAGTTGCCTGAGGACAATGGTTTTGGGCTACTCCACTTGGACACAATCCATTATATTGGAAGGGCTCATATCTCTCCTCATCAGTTAATGCTTATGTATGACTTTTTATTTCCTTTTCTTCTTATGGTGGGATTTTCCTACCTATTTATATGAATGTAAATAATTTTTTGGCTTTGAAAGTTCACTTGTGTCATTTTGGCATGTTAATCTTCCTTTCTCCCCTCCACCCATCTACAAGAAGCTCCTTGTGCTTTGTTTTATTGTGGCTCTTTCCTAATGGTGCTAGGCACTTATCCTTTCAACAAGAGACCTTGATTGTTCTCTTCTTTTTGCAAGAAAATCCCCAAGTAGAGCCATTGTTGGCCCATTTATGGACCCCATTTCAAAAAAAATCAAACTCACACAATTGCATATTGTGCTTTGGAAAGAATTCTCTCTCTAAATGTGTATGTTAAATTATGAGAAGTAGGAGCACAAACCTTGAACTCCCTCAAACAAGTTCAAACTCATTCAAATTGGTTTGATTAGGTTCAATATGGTTCATTGCAATTCACCAGATTCAAGGTATCCAGCCACATTAATGGTTCAAGTGACCTTAATGGTTCTGATTCAAAATAAAGTGCAATTCTCAAAGGCCCAAGATTGTATGGCTTGAGTATTTCATGGATTTAGATTCAATAATTTAATAATGCCCAAAAAATCTTGGTGCATCCACTAATGGCAATCAATAACATGAAGATTACATTAATAATGATGCTTGAAGTTTTAATTTAGATAATTAAGGCTAGTGGCGTAAAAAGGAGATTCAATTAAAAATAAATGTACTAATTTATTATGGAATGACAAGCTCAAATTTGGGTACTATTTAACCTATGGATAGATCATTTTGAAAGAAAATGTTTCATTCTCAATAGTACCTATGATGACTTGATATTAATCTTGAAGAATTTAAATCATGGATGTTTGAACATTATAGCAGGTCAATTTCCTCAATCAAATGTGGATGTAGGGGAGTCATGTGTTGAAGCATCAAGTCTTCTAATGGATCATTATGATATGGATAGTCAAATGCTTGTGAAATATTTGACAAAATTTTAGACTCATTATGGTAATATGCTCGAGAATAGTGGTAGCTTAGTTTGATGAATGTGTAGTTCTCCCTCAAGGAAAAAGGGAAGAGATTTCATAACTAGAGGCTTAAATAAAAGCTTTAGGATCAAATTCATGAAAGGTCATCATCATTGGCAGTTCTATGTTAGTATTACTATTAGCCCCAATGGACAATGTAACTGAGAATACTATTATTGTATGTAAAAGATTTATATCAATTGTTATGTTGTCATTAATGGCAAACCTTATTTGGTTAGGCATTATGCTAATTCAGTAGAGTACCATACAATGTGATTGATGAAGAGGATTTGAAAAAAGTATGATAATGATAGAATTGATACGTATTGATATTAAATGGGTACTTGAAAAAATTGGACTATGATAGTATAATGTTGGTTTGATTGTTTTGGAATCATGTTATGTTGTGATTAAGTTCATAACTAGTGAGTCGGTGAAAGGACTATAGTATTAACTTTGTGATTACAATTATCGCCAAGCATCTGGCAAAGAAAAGTTAAAGTTCAATGTTAACCGAGTAATTCTAGTGTTAATTGAGTGATATATTTCCTAAGTGAAGTTACAATGTTCACTGAGTGAAGAACAAAAGAAAAGATTAATTTGAGGCCAAAAAATGATGAAATTTGAGAATATTTGAGAAGTAGAAAATATAAGGATGGATTTTTTAGGAGATCAACAGCTACAATGAATATTTTTTAAATGATCATGTGGAGAAGATTTTCTATTTTCATAATGAGCACAAACTTTGAGGTGAGCTAGTATTTACTGAGTGACTACATGCAATGAATCTAAGATCTATGATTGTAATTAAGTGGAAAAATTTGGGAGGCTCTGGAAGGTAGAAGTTAACTATTTAAGGAGATGATTGAGACCATTTTTGGTTGTAGATCATTGTTGATTGTTGATGATAAAGTGTAAACTATTGAACGAGAAAGAAGAACATGAAGGTGAAGCAAGTAGAAGAAAGAAAGAAACATCAGGTAGAGGAATTGTAAGGTGAAAGAGAAAGAGTGTGAATCACCCATAAAGGGATCACAAGGTAGAAACTGGATATAGAAAAGATCTGAACAAGTAGGGTATTGCTTAACCTAGAAGATCATTTGATGGTTACTTTCTTACCATTGTAGTAGAAAAAATATCTTAACTGAGTGGACCTAACAAGTCTCTGAAATCATATATGGTAACATCAATTAGTAATGTTTGTAAGTCCTTTAGAGAAGGTCACTCTTTAATAATGAAAAAGAGTGATAAGGTCTAGATGATCTATGGTTAAAATTCTCTAACTAGGTCACACTAAAATTATGCATGTAAACTTTTAACAAGGTTGGCTCCTAGCAGATCTCACTTTAAAAGAGTTTAGTTTTTGAGTTGTCGATTCCTAGGTGGGTTTTCCCTTTATAGGGTTACTTTAAATATTTGTGTCAAAATGTGTTAATGCTTATGTGTTGCAAGTTGATTTTCATGTTATTTACTTGTTTTTGTAACTCAGTATAAGCTAAGTTATTACTCTAATACTCGATAAAGTAATGAACAATGAGTTAACAGTTTGCAGTAAAAATATTATAAGTTTGAACTAAGATGTCAAATGTCGTTAGAGAATTATTTTTGTGAAAGTTTGTGAAGTTAAATTTTATTACTAAATTGTTTTGAATGCATGTAGGATAACTAGATATAACTAATTCACCCCCACCTCCCCAACTCTCATTTATCTAACAATCGCTATCAAAGTTGAGTGCTTGAATGAAAGATTTTGAAGGAAATTGAGCTAAATATTCGAAGATGTATAAGGGATAGGTACCAAAGTTGAACAAGGATAACTTCTCCTCATAGAAAGAATGAGGCTACATGCATCTGGTATAGGAGACAATACTCTACACTAGTTGAAAAATGCATATGTTTCTCCTACCCCTCCTATGACTGTGGAAGAGATGGCACATAAGAAAGGGCATAATAGTTTGATGATTGAGATTGCATCTATCTTGAGTGATGTCAAGTTTGATTATGTTAAGAATTTTACTAATGCTAAAGAAATATGGGACAAGTTGGAACTTGTACATGGTGGTGATAAGAATGTGTTCAAAGAAAGATCAGAAAGTCTGAGAGGCAAACATGATGACATGAGAATGAAGGAAGGTGAAAATGTTGTGTAGTATGTGAACCCAATCAATGAAGTTGTGATTGCAAACTTAGTTTCTAGAGGAGTTTATCAGTGATTATGAAGTTTTAAGTAAGGTTCTCATTACTATTTTACCTGTCTATGCTATTAAAGTTTATGCAATTCAAGAGGTTAGAGCTATGCCTAGTAATAATATTACACTTAATGGTTTAGTTGGTCGGATGACTACATTTGAGTTGAGTAATTTTGATAGTAGTGTACCTACAATTGGGAATATTTTCAATGCCTCAATAACCATTGGCAGTTCAAAGACACCCTATGAACTCCGGTATCTAGTCATACACCCAGTGTGAGTTATTTCAAGATATTTTGAAGTAGATGTTACATTCATAAAGATGAAAGAAATAGTAAATTTGATTCAAAAGGTGATGAAGGTATTTTCCTTGGATATTCTTCTAAGAGCAAGGCATATAAATATTTGAGCAAGGCTACTAACACAATGATTGAAAGTGCAAATGTAAGAATTAATGAGTTTTCAGATATGAATGATGAGGAAAGTAAAAAGGAACCATATGTTTATAACAAGTTTTTATATGTTTATGAAGATATTCTAGATACAATATCTAAGCAATAGTAGAGATTCACTAAGTGTCACCCTGCAATAGTCGAGTTACAAATAGTTTAACATGAGCAAGATTGAGGGAGCTAGCCGAGTAAAGATAATATTGGTAATTAAAGAACTAAACATGTTCTAGTAAAAAATGTAGGTAAGAATTATTCATCTGAACAAATAATTGGAGATAAAAGTGTTGGAGTCATGACAAGAAGTAAGTTAAAGGATAGAATATATTTAATTGTTGGATTTGAACCAAGAACTATTAGAGTTGCACTTGACAATGAGGACTAAATCAATGCTATAAATGAAGAGGTTGATTAGATTAAGAAGAACAATACATGGACACTTCTATCAAGATTGTTTGACAAGAATGTGATTAGAACAAAGTGGATATTCAGAAACAAACTAAATAAAAATGATGAAGTTGTCGAGAATAAGAAAAAATGAGTTTGCAAAGGTTATGTCCAAGAAGAAGGAATTGATTATGGAGAGACTTTTTCCCCTATTAAAAGATTAGAAGGATTCATAAATTTTTTGGTTTATGTTACTTACAAGAAATTCAAAGTATATCAAATGGATCTTAGGTCAGCATTTTTTAATAGAATACTTGAAGAGGAAGTCTACATAGAATAACCAAAAGGATTTGTTGAACCTAATCAGAGACACATGATTTGCAAATTGAATAAAGTTTTGTATGGACTAGAGCAAGCACCAAGAGCATAGTATGAAAGGTTACATTCATATTTGATTAAGATTGGATTTGTTAGAGCAAGTGAAAATAATAATATATATTTGAAAAGTGAAATTGAAAACATGGTGTTGATCGTTGGAAGTTTTGTGGATGATATTGTATTTGGTGATAATTATTTTCTATGTAAATCATTTGTTAATCAAATGAGCAAGAAATTTGAAATGTCTATGTTTGGTGAAATCAAATTTTTCATTGTATTAAAAATTTGTCAAACAAAAGATGGTATATATGTGACTCAACCAAATCGTGTGAAGGAAATCTAAAAGAAATCGGAATGGATGAGCCAAGGCCAGTCAGTACACCTATGGTGACTGGATGCAAATTATCAAAGGAGGACACTAGTATTGAGGTAAATGAGACACAGTATAGATCAATGATTGGTACATTATAGTATGTTGTACATAGTAGAGCTGATATTGCATATGAAGTTGAAATTCTTGCAAGGTTTTCTTCTAATCCTAAGAAGACTCATATGACTGTTGTGAAAAGGATATTTAGATATTTGAAAGGAACTGAAGATTTTGGATTATGGTACAAACAAGATTGTGACTTTACACTAAAAGACTACACTGATGAAAATTGGATTAGTAATATGGATTATAGAAAAAGTACATGTGGTGGAGCTTTCTCTATTTAGGAGAAAGATTGATAACATGGTTGAGCAACAAATGGAGTTGCATTTCACAATCTACTATTTAAGTTGAATATGTTGTTGCAATTAATTTTTCTAATATTTTGTGGATTGGGCAACTATTGAAAAGAATGCAAGAGGTAAGTGAGTCTATTACTATTTATTGTGATATTACTAGTGCAATAAATATATCAAAGAATTCAATGATGTATACAAAAACCAAGCATATATCTATCAAATAGTACAAGCGAAGAAAGTAAGGCTTGAATATGTGAAATCCAAACAACAAATTGCAGACGTATTTACCAAGTCATTTCCTAAGTATATTTTTTAGTATCTAAGAGATAAGCTAGGGGTGATTCCCCTATCCAAGATTCACTAAGTCAAGATGTATGTTGCATCAATTTATGGATGATAAAACATAGCTTTGTGGAGTTGATGTGAGAGTACACTCTTTAGGGATATTTCTTGAAGATGTGTAAGTGATTGTAATGAAATTGATGTAAATAGTACATGCAAGATACAAGGTATTACTACAAGGTTCTATAAGTTTCACATTTGGACTTATACCTTTGGCATTGTTGTCAAAGGGGGAGAGAATAACTAAAAGAGGGAGAGAATGAAAAAAGGGAGAATGATGGAGTTGTTGAAGAATGAAGTAAACCCTAAGGGGGAGAAATTGGAAATTTGAGAAAATGGGAATTTGTGAAATTGAGAAATCAAGAAAATAAGATGAAATTGCTAAAGGTATAGACCGAGTGAACCTAATGATTGAGATTTGTTCAAAGAATCAAAATAAAGTCAAAGAGCTGAAAATTTGTATAGTTATCAATGCATACATTTGATTACCATATGTGTAATGTTTTGTAATGTAAAATCTTATGTTAATGTGTTGCCATCAATGTCAAAGGGGCCTTTGGGAATGAGGTAGGAAAGCTTTCATATAATGTAACTAAGAATATTATTATTGTATGTAAAAGAGTCATATTAGTTGTTATGTTGTCATTGATGTCAAGCCTTAGTTGGTTAGACATTATGTTAATTCAGTAGAGTACCATGTCATTTGATTGATGAATAGGATTTGAGGAAAGTATGATGATGATAGAATTGATAAGTATTGGTATTCAATGAGTACTTGAATGAATTGCACTATGATAGTATAATGTTAGTTGAATTTTTTTTCAATCATGTTATGTTATGATTAAGTTCATAACTAGTAAGTTGGTGAAAGTACTACAGTATCAATTGAGTGATTTCAGTAATCATTGAACATCTCGCAAAAAAAAGTTAATGTTCAATGTTAACCGAGTGATGTGTTGTCTGACTAAAGTTGCAATGTTCACCAAGTAAAAAATAAAATAAAGGATTAATTTGAAGCCGAAAAACTATAAAAATTGAGAATATTAGAGAAGCATAAAAGATAAGGATGGAGTTTGTTATGAGATCAACGAGTGGAATAATTCAAAGATGATCGTATGGAGAATATTTTCTATTTTCAAAATAAGCACAAACTTTGAGGTGACCTATGTTAGCATGAATTCTAATGATACTACATTGGGGGAGTATCTTACGTATTGGAGAGTATTGATATATTGCATTCATGATTGTATTTGTCATTGATGTCAACATAGCAGTATTTTTTGTAATGATTGGAAGAAAAGCAGTCAATAATCTTGTGATGCACAGGAGATAAGGAAGTTTTGAATTATGCACAGTGGAGCACATGTTCCTGAGGTTGTCCTAATGACATGATTAAGAGGACTAAGTTTGAGTCAATGGTGTACGAAAGTTACACTTGATTTATTAGAAGCAATGCAGAAATAGAGCATTGGAAAATAGATTTCTGATGATCTATCACTATCTTTCATCTAAGATGTAATGAAGAGATGCACAGTTATACAGTGATAGAGAACAACTATGTGGTGATGTCAGCATGTGTGTAAGATGTAGTTTCACACATATGAAGTTTTGTATAGACTGTAAGCCAATAGTACTATCGTAATTATGAATTAATTAATTATCTTATTAATTGGGAAAGCCCCAAGGCCAACTCTAGGAATTATTATGAAGATACAGTACAAAGGAAAGTTGGTTTCCTTGTTTGTAAAGTATCTTGAAAAAGAAGATCAAGTGGAATGTGAAGTATTAGTGTGCAGTGCAATGAGCAGAATGCTTATTGAATGTGTGTAAGTGATCTAAGGAATCATTGGATGCGTTGTATGAGATCTGAAGGAGCTGAAGTTTGGTTGATAGGACAAAAATAGAGGAAAGAAGTACATTTTAGTTCTATTATTCTGCAAATAATAATACAGAGATCGTTTGGATAGTGGGTTCATTGATCTTAACCTTGAAGTTGTTTGGGCAGTGGGTCTAGGTGTCTCCCACAACTTCTAACAAAGTTGGAATCTCCTAATAGGGATTCAAAGTCTCTTAACAGGAACTCATATGTACTAAATGTTGTAACAGACTCCTAACAAGGTCTATCCTCTAACAAGAAATATTTATATTAGTACATCATCTTGTGGGTACCATCCCCATCAGATTTTTCCCTCTAATCAAGGGTTTCTCTCTTCAATATATCTGGTGTTAATTGTGTATGAGTATCTTGTTGTGGTTTCAATTAACATTACTCATATGGTTAACATTGTTTAAATTTAGTGATTGATATGATAGTTGTATAATTGATTCACCCACCCCCTCTCAATTATATTAGTGGACTATATATTCTAACAAACTAGAATTGACTGAATGACTAGAAGTAATGAATCTAAGATCTACGATTGTAACTAAGCAAAAAAATCTAGAAGGATCCCAAAGGCAAAAGTTAACTATTTAAGGAAATGATTGAGACCATTTTCTTTTGTTGATTGTTGTTGATTGTTGATGATAAAGTGTGAACTATTGAAGGTGAAGGAAGAACAAGGTGAACTGAGCAGAACAAAGGAAGAAAGATCAAATAGAGGAAGTGCAAGGTGAAAGAGAAAGAGTGTGAATCGGTTAGAAAGAAATCAAAATGTAGAAACTAAGCATAGAAGAGATCTATACAAGCAAGGTAGTGCTAAACCTAGCAAATTATTTGATTATTGTACTTTTTTACCATTATAGCAGATAAAGTCTCTTAATCAAGTGGACCTAACAAGTCTATGAAATCCTATATGATAACATCGATTATTGTTGTCTGTAAGTCCTTTAGAGTATGTCGCTCTTTAGTAATGACAAAGAGTGATAATGTCTAGAGGATCTTTGGTTAAAATCCTCTAACCAGGTCACACTAAAAATGTGCATGTAAAGCTTAAACAAGGTTGGCTCCTAGCAGAGCTCACTTTAAAAGAGCGAAATTTTTGGATTTTCGGTTTCTAGGTGGGTTTTCCCTTTACACTGTTTCCAAGTTAAATATATATGTCAAAATGTGTGAATGCTTGTGTTGCAAGTTGATTTTCATGTTATTTATACTCAGTAAAGTAATGAACAACGAGTTAATGATTTGAAGTAAAAAGATTATAAGTTTGAATTGAAATGTCAAATGTAGTTATCGAATTATTGCTATAAAAGTTTGTGAAATTTAATTTGGTACTGAATTGTTTGAAAGGCCTGGAGGATAACTAGATATAACTTATTCACCCCCGCCTCTTCCCTTTCCCCTCCCTGCCGCTCTCACTAGTTATCTAATAATGACAATGCAAACAATATGTGCCAGTTGTTTGATAGAATATCTGTGGTCACGATGGTAGTCATCCCAAAAAGAAGTATGGACGAAGGCTGGTATGCAAGAATGGTGTGGTATGGATTATCATCCAAAGAACATGTTGCATATGACATGGAGAGGCATATTGTACGGTTTGCGAGTAAGGGAGATTTAGTTGACAATATATATGATGTTGTTGATGATGTAGAAGTAGAAGCCATCCCATTGGATGAATTGTTAAGTATGCAAGGACCTATATTACATTTGGCAGAAAATGCAATAATTGCCCTGGCTAGCAATGTGATGTTTTTGAGTATCGTGATCTGGATTCCTTTAATACTGGATGGATAATCCTCCCCGTGGGCTCTATTGGATTGCTTTGAATTATTATTCTTCTTATCATGCACAAAACCTTGGGAAATTTGATAATTTGAGCATCTAGAGGGATGCAAAATTGGATTTACCGATAGGAATTTTTGTCACACGAATTGTTAAAATGGTTGTTAAACATGATAATACTCGCTAAGAACTCTCGAATGAATATATACTTGCACAGGCTACTTCAAATCAAATGTCCAAGAAGGATCCCCTACATTCCTGTATGGATGTTATTAGCAATATGTTAGTCCAGACAAGTAGAGAAGATTTTAACTTCAAACCACCATGAAGAAGATTGGAGGAAAGCGGCATAGATTATGATGTTGATGCTATCAATGGTCGCAAAGTAGGCTAAGGATTATATCCCACTATTGTTATTAGCATATGCGTCATTATGCCAATTCCAATAACTGTTTTCAACATCCTTTGTACCCAGTGATACAGAACACGAGAGTTTTCTATGGCGCTTAAAAGAATGTCATTCAAAGATTTTGATAAATTATCAAATGATGGAAATAACGAAATCTAATCAAAATAGATATGCATCTGATAGATGGAAGATAAAGATAATATGGCGATACAACATAATTGAAACAAAGAACACTCTGTCGATGTTGCCCATTCGTTAGTGTTAAAATTGATATTCCCTTTCTTTATTATAATGTTTCGATGAGAAACTATTTATTAACATTATAATAAAGTGGAAATCTTCAGGAAGAGAAAGACACGAGAACTTAAAGATAGTCAAATAAGAGTCTATGTGATTTCAAGATTCAGTTATCAGAATTGATGAACGTTCTCCATGTAAAAAGCTAGAGAGAACAGGGGTTCTCTTTTTTCCTTGTTTCGAAAAGCATGTGTGCAAACCGAAAGGGAATCACTCTGTTGTTTGTGTAGACACTTTATTTTACATCTCACCATGCAGTTTTATGTAAAATTAAGGCCTCTGAGTTTATGGCTAATGTTGAATAAATGAGAAATGCGTTTTTTTAAGATCTGAGTGTCCTATTGTTTTCTTTTGATTATCTTGAAGTTGTGTCTCGTAATAATCGCGTTCAATACTTATTTTGTCATACCAAACCACATAAGTGTTCATTCTGTAACTGTATTTTCTGAATAAACTATCTATTACGAGGAGTGTTCTCTTCAGTTTGTCAGTCTATCATTTGTGAGTGCAAAGAAGTGGGATTTGTATCAGCTTTTCATATTCATTTTATTAAGTGTTTGAATATCCTCATATCTGCTTCATGATTATGAGTAGATGTTAGTGCCTTTCATTGCTTTCAGGTGAAAAGCATCTCAGTATTATATTTATTGCACATAGAAGAAGTTGTAACTCTCAATTCAGAGGAAGGTTACTAATTTCATGGTGATCAATTTAACTATTAGTGCACTTTTTCTTTCATCTCAGGCATAAGGAGTTAGTTTGTGTGATAGTTTTTGGAAGGAAAAATCTATTACCTAACATACTAATACCGGAAAAAAAATTAATATCTTCAAAAATAGACTTTATCTTGCTATGAAATTTTACTAGCAAGTTGATATATCTAAAGTGAACATTCAAAGAAGATATTAGAACACTCTTAGCTCCAAAAACTAGCTACTAAAAATAGCAAGCTTCCAAAAATAGCAAATGTGCACTGAGATATTCCTTATTGAAAACTCAAATCAAATAATATTTTTGGGTGATGCAAAATTGTCTTAACACCCAAGATGCTTCTGCATCATACCCCTGAAGTAATTTAAGTGACCCTTTCACATCTCAAGTCTTCAAAAGAAAGGCAAGATGATTAACTTCATCCCTTGACAGCCATCATGAATTTTTCACGCGTGTTCCTTGCCATTTGACCAGATATTCCTCATATGTCATGTTTCATGTGCTCTTACCAACACAACTACCCAAAATTGTCTTCAATCTCTTATGTAGTTGAAGTAGTTGTGTAATGGGTACCCTAGAAATGCCCAAAAATTGAACCAACTGTTGATAAAGTATCTAATGTCTTTGCATAGATTTTGAAACCATATAACATAAACAAGAAGGAATTTATGCAAACTGAAGATTGAATCAATGCTGAAATAATATTAGTTCTCAAACTAATAAAATTAAATACATAGCAAACTCACTAATTACTCCAACATCATGAAATCAAATACATAACAAACTTTTCAACTCATTAATTACAACCAATCTGTTTGTAGCTGAAAATGTGTCCAAACTACCTGTTAATGAGTTGATAGCAATGAATTCCAAAGGCCAAACCCCAAAGGAATGATGTCTAGAATATCACAAGAGAGGATAGATGTCCTCTAATGCCAAGAATAGATATATAACTCACACATCCAAGTTCTTATCAAATGTCATTCATAATAATCTGATGCTAAACAATGAAGCTCCCACCTCTATTTATACTTTCCCTTCACCCTTCTAAAAGGAAATAAAATATTAAATTAATTACATTTACTAAAAGCTTACCCCTTCTAATAATTAATGCACTCTCTAAAAATTTCTCCCTTGCAATACAATAATTAATTGTGCTTCTAGAAAATTAAATTACTAGAAGCTTCCCCCTTTCTAATAATTAATACACTGTCTAGAAGCTTCTCCTTGCACTACAATAATTAATTAAATTAATTAAATATAAAGTCACCTTTTATTTTTAATTTATTTAATGACTTTATAAAAAATAATTTAGTCAATTTCTTATTTCTCCACTTAGCCTTTGGAGAACGTAAAGGCTAAGAACTCCACTAAGTTGCTAAAAAGATGGGGACATTACAATTTGCCCTCCTTGAAATTGCTTGTCTTCAAGCAATTTAGCAACAAAATGAACTCCAACCTTTGCTTGGATCCCAAATGAAGTAGTATGTGACATTCCTATTGACATTAAACCAACTGTAAACCAGCATCATTGGGACCAACCACATGTTCTGCAGCCTAGCTCCCAAAACTTGTGTTTATGATGTAGAAGTCATAATGTCACCAGAAGGCAACTCTATAGAAAATCGATGGAAACTCTTCTTCCCTGTATTCACCCACATAATAGATATTGAACTAGAATCTTGATCATCACCAACATGCATTGAAAAAGATGTAGCTACAAGCAAACCATATGCACTCATGCCAACTATATCAACAATAAGTGTAGCCACATCAAAATATATGGACATAAGAACAACACTAATTGTCGTAACAAAAAACTAAACTAGATCTGTAGTTGATGAAAATGATGTAGAGAGCACAACAGAAGTGTGCTATATGGGCCTTCCACAAAACTCAAAAATTATATGAATGGATTCACATTTGTAATATTTTCCACTAGTCAAATGAATTCACGAATGTTGCATTTTTTAAGAACAATTTCTCAACCAGGGCAAAATTTAAAACCCTTCAGCAATCATTAATAACTTCCATAAATGAAAGAAAGAAACCAATATTTTTTGTGAGACTCAATAAAAATGAGTTTCAAATATTGTCTCCAAGTTATAGCCAAATCCAAGAAAGAACATAAAAGTTATAGCAATTTTCTCAAAACTATTCATATTATGACAGAATCTGACCAGTCTTCACCAAAACAGTCATAACTTCTTTTAAACGTAATGAAAATAATCCAAACCAAAACCAAATCAAAGCTAACTCATATACCTTTCCGAAAATATAAGTCTCTCATCTTTTTCATTCACCATGAGTTCAAATCAACTGAAACATCACAAAAATTGCAGGAAAAAATAACCAAAAAACTAAAATATACAACATCAAAATAAGTTTTCTTTCATTCCAAATTCTTCCTCCAACTTACCATTTTGTGTTTTGGACACCAAATATATATAATTTTAAATCATATTAAACACTCCAACTAACCTACAACTACCCATTAACATATTTAAATCAACATTTAAAAAGTTGTCACCAAGTTGTAAAAGTTGTCATTACAATTTTGGCAACTTTTGAACAACTTTTACAATTATTATCCAAATGACTCAAAACTTTTCCTAAACCCTTAAAATATGATAAATATGAATTTAAGTCTCCAATTAAATAATTTTCACTCTATTTTTATACATTTGAGTGGTTTTACCATAATTGACATTTTCCAAGACCTTGTAGGTCACTATGATTTTAATGACTTTTCTAGCCTTACAAAATAATTTGGATGAACTCCAATAGGTCCTTACATAAATTTGAAACCATATTAAAATTTAAAATATAAATTTATCCATGAGACATAAAATTAATAGGTGCTCCTGCACCATACTCCCCAACTTTAAAAAATTTCCAAGTCCTTTTGGAAATGAGGTTTCAAAGATCTCTTCATCTTCACTTTTGGTCTTTCAATTCTTTTACTTGAGAATATGAACCTGTTAAGAACAAATTTATGTCCTCTCCAATCCGATTTCTTCATTACCTACATTGAAATGAGTATAACAAAAAAATTATGAAAAAAAATCAATTGATTAGTATCAAGATCAATCCCAAAATTTGTATCTTTCTTCTCCAATCTTCTTGACGACTCTTCCCTTTTACCATCATTCTCATCATAAATTTGATCACTCTCTAATATTTTTTCATTATTATCCTTGATATTAGAAAATACTTCAACATAATCATTATCAACAATGTTCATCTTCATGGAGTCTTTGATTGGTTCAACTTCCATATTAGATTCAATCAACTCTTCCTCTTTTGTTTCTTCTATCTTGTTTCTCTTTGCTCTTCCTTAAGTTCATTCTCTTTCCCCATATCTTTTTCAACTTCTTGAACCTCTAAAAAATTAAGTTCTTCATCTCCCTCACCATTTTCAATTTGTTGATCTAGGATTTTAAGAAGTGCCTCCAAATTCTTTGTATGCTCCTTTACTTCTTTTTCCAATCTTTTAAACTCCTCTTGTCTTTTCTTTTTTCTTTCCTTCTTCTTCTTTTGTGAATCCATACCCTAAAAATTATCATGCATAAATTTCATAAACAAATCCATTTTCAAGAAAGTTTCTTTTACCTTTCTTCTTCTTGTCTTTGATACCTCTCCTTAGGCCTTTCTCCTCTTTTCTCTCTTGGCCTAGTCTCTCGATATCTAGGTTCTCTCTCTTCAACCTGTAAAAGACAAACACACAACCAAAAAAAAACATTTTTCCCAGACCTTTTGGGGTCTAGTACCACTTGATGCACAACAGAAGTGTACTATATGGGTCTTCTACAAAAATCTAAAATTATATTAATGGATTCACAGTTGTAATATTTTTCACTAATCAAATGAATTCAAAAATGTTGCATCTTTTAAGAACAATTTCTAAACTAGGGCAGAATTGAAAACCCTTAATCAATCATTTATAACTTTCATAAATGAAAGAATGAAAACAATAATTTTCATGAGACTCAATAAAAATGAGTCAAAAATATTTTCTCCAAGTTACAGCCAAATCCAAGAAAGGAAATAAAAGTTATTGCAATTTTCTCAAAATTGTTCATATTATGACAGAATCTGACTAGTCTTCACCAATATGGCCATAACTTCTTCTAAACATAATGAAAATAATCCAAACCAAAACCAAATCAAAGCTAACTCATATAAATTTCTGAAAATATAAGTCTTAGATTTTTTTCATTCATAATGAGTTCACATAAACCGAAACATCAGAGAAATTGTAGGAAAAAATAACCAGAAAACTAAAATATACAACATCAAAATAAGTTTTTTTTCATTCCAAATCCTTCCTCCAACTTCTCCAAGTTACCATTTTGTATTTTGGAGACAAAATATATATAATTTTCAATCATATTAAACTCTCCAACGAACCTACAACTACCCATTAACATATTTAAATCAACTTTTAAAAAGTTGTCACCAAATTGTAAAAGTCGTCATTACAATTTTGGCAACTTTTAAACAACTTTTACAATTAATATCCAAATGACTTAAAAAATTCCCTAAACCCTTAAAATATGATAAATATGAATTTAAGTCTCCAATTAAACTATTTTCACTCTATTTTTATACATTTGAGTGGTTTTACCATACTTGACATTTTCCAGGACCTTGTACGTCACTATGACTTTAATGACTTTGCTAGCCTTACAAAATAATTTGAATGAACTCCAATAGGTCCTTACATAATATTGAAACCATATTAAAGATAATTTAAAATAGGAATTTATCCATGAGACATAAAATTAATAGGTGCTCCTGCACTAGAAACCTCATAATCATCAACATGTGCACCATCATTAGAACACACATCAACAACTCCATGCATACTACTAAACTCCTCGTTGGATGGTTCAACTAACACAGAAGTGGCTACTAATATTATAGTATCCTTGCATTCTCCTTATCCAACTATTGCTACATTGTCATCCCTTGACAAAGCCTCATATGTGGACTCTTGACTCTGCACATATGACTCAATGCCAAATTGTGAATCAATAATACTAGAGCATAAACCCACATCTACTGACTCCGCTGAAACACCCACATCACCAACATCATAGATGGGTGGCTCTATACATGCCTCAGTCCCATTATTATTGCCCCTATTGTTTTCATTTCCTCCTTTGTTATTATTTCCATTGTTGGTATCATTTGGATTATTATTGATGCCCATCTGTCTAACCATAAGCTGCAACATCATATCCATTTGCCTATTCTGCTCATGTTGCATATGTTGCCCCTCCTCTAATGTACCCAGTAACCATCTAAACATTACATCCTGATCTAGACTGATATTCCTGCCTTTGTCTAGTCTTATATCCCTGTCATCTAGGTCACCCATACTATTGTCTTGTTCAAAGAATATCCCCTCTACGTTTGTATGACTAGATTGTATGTCCCTCTACATGGATGAACTAGCCTATTTTCTTTTCAAGTCTAAACTCATACTTTGTCTTGTTCTGGTATTGTGTAAATTATAAAGCTCTTGTCACATGCTCAAACATAAATTCTTAGCCCTTTTAATTTCTGCTTGTAGTGTTTTGACATTTTTTCAAACACTTTTCCCTCTATCCGGCTATCCCAAATTCCCTATAAGACCTCTACAGGATTGTAGGACATATAGCTCTGATACCACTATAATGGGCACCCTAGAAATGCCAAAAACTGAACCAACTACTAATAGATATTTTAATGCCTTTGCATAGTAATGGGCATTCTGATACCACTATAATGGCCCCAACAGCTTATAACTTCTTCAAACACCAAAATCTTTTATACTTTAGTTGTTTGACATTTCATCAAACACTTTGCAAGAAAGCTCTGATACCACTATAATGAGCTTTGATACCACTATAATGAGCTCTAATACCATTGTAATGGGCGCCTTGGAAATGGCCAAGAACTGAACCAACTATTGAAAGAGATTTTAATTTCTTTGCATAGATTTGGAAACATATAACATGAATAAGAAGGAATTGAACCGTTGTTGAAATAATATTAGTTCTCAAACTAATAAAATCAAATACATAGCAATGAATTCCAAAGGCCAAACCCCAAGGGAATGACATCTAGAATGTCACAAGAGAGGATAGACATCCTCTAATGCCAAGAATAAATCTATAACTCACACCTCCAAGCTATTATCAAATGCAATTCACAATAATCCAATGCTAAACAATGAAGCTCCCACCTCTATTTATGCTTTCCCTTCACCCTTCTAGAAGGATAAAAAATATTAATTAATTGCATTTACTAGAAGCTTCCCCCTTCCAATAATTAATGCACTCTTTAGAAACTTCTCCCTTGCAATACAATAATTAATTGTGCTTCTAGAAAATTAAATTACTAGAGGCTTCCCCCTTTCCAATAATTAATGCACTGCCTATAAGCTTCTCCTTGCACTACAATAATTAATTAAATTAATTAAATATAAAGTCACCTTTTAATTTTAATTTATTTAATAACTTTATAAAAAAATAATTTAATCAATTTCTTATTTCTCCACTTAGCCTTTGGAGAACGTAAAGGTTGAGAACTCCACTGAGTTGCTAAAAAGATGGGGACATTACAAGTTGTTGGAATATTCCACTATACTTTTGTGACCTCAGCTTCAACACCTTTGTCATAATAATCTATCAAAATTGAAATATTAAATACTAGTGAAATATTCAATTCACTAGACAATTCTACTTTATAGGCATTTTAGGAATCATGCTTTTTCAACATCATGCATGGTTCAAACTTATTCATCTTAAACTTATTACAAGTTCCCACTAGAAAACTCTCCTTTTTCAAATAAACCATGACTTCATCTCCAATATGAAAACTTTATGCCTCATTTTCTCATCTACCTTACTCTTATATTGTGTATTCATGCAAGTTCTTCAAGTGTTCTACAAATTCTTTTGCTTCAGCACTACTAGTCTCCCCTTCATCAACTTCCTCAATTCAAAAGCATTTATGGGACTTCTCTCATATACTATCTGTATTGGTGATTTACTTGTACTCCTATTAATGGGATTATTGAAAGAAAATTTTGTCAATTTTTAAATCAATCCCATCCCTTTTGTTTAACTTCAATGAAATGTTGTAACAAAATCCTCAAACTCATTTTCACCACTTGAGTTTTTCCATCAGTTTATGGATGATGTGTTGAGATGAACTTCAAATCTATCTTTTAAATCTTTCACAATGTTCTCCAAAAGTATTTAATAAACTCGGTGTCTCATGGCTTATCAGGTATTCACTGGTATAGGTAATGGTTGATATAACCTCATATTTTGTTTGGCTTCTTTTTTCATCTGACATATTTTGCAACTCTGAACAAACTTCTTTAAATCTTGTTGCAACTATGGCCAAAAATAATCTCACTAACTAGAGAAAGGGTTTTATCTCAACCAAATTGTTGAGCTAGTCTTTTACTATGCTTCTTGTTGATGACATTCTCCCTCATAGAGATCCTTGGAATGCACAATCGACTACCTATAAATAACATATCATCTTGGATGATGAAATCCAACCAATTATTTTTGTCTAGAGTAACAAATTATGTACAAGATTTACAAGCTTCATCAAATTAGGATCCTCTAAATACAAAATCTTGCATTCCTTGAACCTAAATACCTTAATCTACATTTCTATCAACAAAATGTGTCTTCTATTAAGAGAATTTGCAACCCTATTAGATTTTTCGCTCCTATATTTCAAAACAAATGTGTAACTATGTAAAAATTAAATCCATTTCAAATGCATGTTATTCAACTTTTCTTGACTGTTCAAATATTGCAAATCTTTATAATCAATGAATAAAACAAACTCTTTAGGCAAAGGACAATGTCTCCATTTCTTCAACGCCCAAACTAGAGCATAAAATTCCTAATCATAAACAGAATATCCTCTTTTGGCATCATTCAACTTCTCATAAAAATAAGCAACAGGTATATTACCTTCTTGACCCAAAGCAACTCCAATGGCATTACCATGAGTATCACAGTCTACTTAAATCACCTTATTAATATTTAGAAGTGCTAAAACAACTTATTTTGTAACTTTCTTTTTCAACAATTGAAAACTCTTGTCTGCTCATGTAGTCCACTTGAACTATTTTTTTGTCCTCTTATTGTTTTAGTCAAGGATCCACATTCACTCTTGAAACTTTGGATAAACTTCTTCTAAAAGCTAGTCAAACAATGAAACAATCTTACCTCTGTCGTACTCCTTGGAGTAGGCCATTCAAGGATAGCGTTCACTTTCTCTAGGTTCATTTTTAGACCTTTTGTTAAAACTATAAATCTTAGATACACTAAATCCTTCACAAAACTACACTTACTTAGATTAATCAACAATTTATTTTCCCTTAACCTCTCAAACACCCTATGAATATGCATTGTATACTCCTTCAATGTCTTACTAAAAACCAAAATATAATCGAAATAAACAAAGACAAACTTACCCAACAACTCTTTCAATACCTCATTCATGAGTCATATGAATGTGCTTGGCGCATTGGCTAGCCTAAAAAGCATGACTAACCACACATCTAGTCCCTCATTCATCTTGAAGCTTGTCTTTCATTCATCTCCTTCTCTAATTCGGATTAGGTAAAATCTACTCTTTAGGTCTATCTTTGTCAAATATATAGATCCACTCAAACAATCCATAATACCATTCATCCTTGGCAAGGGAAATATAGACTTGATAGTGATCTTATTGATAGCTTGAGAATCTATACATATCCTTCATTCTCCATTTTTCTTTGGTGCTAATATGGTTAGTATAGCACATGGACTCAAACTCTCCTGGATAAACCTCTTCTGCAACAACTACAAGACTTGTATGTTTAACTCTTCACTTTTTGTTGATGTCATTCTATGTGTTTCCTTATTTGGAAAAATCATCCTTGGAGTCAAGTCCATCTGGTGATTGGTCTTTCTAATTGAATGCAAGATCAGACACATTAACAAATGCAATATCCTTAACTTTATCCAACAAATTTGTAACTTTTGTCGGTGTATCTTCTACTTCCTCCTAACCAACTTTTAGAATTAAAGCAAAACATATATTATCATGCCTCGTACATTCTAGGAAGTTCCTTCTGTCAACTAAACATGTTCTTTTTGGTAGTGGGTCAGCGCCCCTCATAGAATTTATGACATGGCTTAATCGCCTCGTGTGGTTCTATAAGACTATTGGTTGTATCGTACATTGCCAAGTCAATCTTTTGGTGCAATGGCAACCCTAACCTTTCTAACAATTAGTGTCTGAGCTTGGTCACAGGTTCAAATCTCGCAAGCTACGTTAAGTGACACTAGAAGGGAGATTGTTGGTAGTGGGTCAGTGTCCCTTGAAGGATTTATGACATGGCTTAACTGCCTCCTATCATTCCATAAACCTATTGGTTGTATCGGGCATTGACAGATCAATCATTTGGTGCAATGGTAACCCTAGCCTTTCTAACAGTTCTAACATTGTTGCATGCATTTTCTTTTGTTTACTTCAATGGCTTCAACTTATGTTGCACTCAATCCTCTATCAAACAATAGGTTTTTTTCATACCCATCATATACTACATGACAATTAAACTGTTAAGGCCTCCTTAACAACAAATGAAAAACACCCATAGGCACAATATCACACAATATCTCATCATGATAGATCGTAATCTTGAACTCTACTACACATTCATTAACCAAAGCCCTATGATCCTTCTGCAACTACACAATCTAGTAAGGATTTGGATGCTTCTTTCTTTCCAATTTCAACTTACTAACCATCTCCTTGAAAACAAGGTAATCTATGCTACTGCTATCAATAATAACATTGCATATTTTACCATTACACTTACACCTTGTGTGGAAAAGAATTATTTTCTCATGTTCATTTTCATCACTCAGCAAGGTTCTTCTTGCAATACTTGTGCTTATCTCTACAAGGTTTTAAAACCCTCTTCTGCCACACATCTTGCTCTTGATTCCTTCATGGAGACATTTTTGCACTTATCGTTCAAACCGTCAACCATAGTTATGGCACAAATTGCCTCAGGTTCAGTGATGTGTCTGCACACTTGAGAATTGTTGAGATAATGGGTGTTGCACACATTGCATAATATTGTTATTTTATTATTTTATTTTATTATGTAATGTTCCACCTAGATGGATGTGCAACATGTAAAGATTCCCATGAAATATTCTTGATGAGTTGTATTGTAACATTGTGAAAATATTTCATGTAATTATTTAATATTGGGGAAAAGAATTAAATGCCCAATATTAAATGTGGGGTCAGTGGGTTAGGTAGCACATGGTTTATGTAATACCACTTAGTAGTTTTGTGGGACTTGCCACTATATAAGCAGCCACAAAGGTAGTTGTTATAGAGAAGAATAGAGAGTGACAAGGAGAAGACAAAAGGCAAAAGTCAAGCGAGACAAGGCTTGACAGGTTAGCCAAGGGAGCATTTGTGAAGGTTGAAAGCATGGCATGGGATGTGTGGATTCATGCTTGTTCACATAGTTTGCTCAGTTGTGGCTATGGCCATGAAGGCTTCCATGGTTGTATGGCAATGGTATTTTTGCTGAATAATACATGATCATGGATGCTTTTGGAGGCTGGGTTTTTCCCTCAATGAGGGTTTCCTAGGGTATATCTTGTCTCACAATTTTGTGGGTATGTTGTCTATTCTCTTGCATGTGGATTTTAATTTCGTGTTTATTTTAGATCTATTATGGGTTATGTGGAAACGGTTATATTTTTTGTTGCCAAGTTTCCTTACAAGTGGTATCAGAGCTATGGTTTTATTATTGCAACCCTAGATTGAATCCATGGGAATGCATGAGAGCATAAAAGAAAAGGGCAAGATATATGAATGATTTATTGCAGATCTAAGGGTTTTGGATTTGTTGTTATGATGGGATGTTAAAAGATTTGGGCATGTGAAATTGTTGGAGAAAATGATTTTTGTGGATGTTTCATTTAAATGAGGGTTTTGGGGGGTAGCTTGCATAAATGACCTCCTGGGTAAAAAAAGATCTCACCATTGGATTCGGGTTGACATTTCCATAAAATTTGATATATAATATGCCCTAGTTTGGCCATGTTAAGAGGAAATGAAAGAGTTTTTTGGTTTCAGCCCATGATGGCTGTCAAATTTAATCCCGTCGAAATTTTGGTCACTGAAAAAATAAAAAATGAAAAATCGTACTGAAAATGGTAAAAAGATTTTCTTAGTAAAATAGCCATAACTTTCTCTCAGAATATCAGATTTTAGAGTTCTTATAGGCATCGAAAAGCTAATTCAGAGCACTACAACGTGGTGTAGGTTTGGTTCTATAATTTTAAAATTTTGTCAGGTTTTAAGAGCCTTAAAGTCAAATGATATTTATTTTGAGCACAGATTAGGGCATAACTTGGGCATGCGGAGTCGGATTTTGGACTTTGAGTAGTCAACGAAAAACTTTTGGAGAGCTCTACACATTGGTTCAGATTTGGTGCAGGTTTGGCATGATTTATTTGTTGATATATTTATTTGAATGGTTTATAGATATATATTGACTATGGTAACATTATCAGTTTATGACATTGGAGATTTAAGATTTGATGTCATTGTATACTCAGTTCATATTTCAGTTTGGTCTCATGATGATATGGTTATCAGTGTTTGGTTTGGATATACATGATGACTTGTTGGGTCTACAAGTTTTGCAGTGTTGTAAGCGGTCTATACTTACAAGTTGCATTTATAGCTTGGTTATGGGTTGTCTTTTCCCATTGATCTTTCATTATTGATGCATATTCAGATTGATGGCTTGGATTTGGGTTGTCTATGCCCTAAGTCACATGATTTACTATTTTTCTTCATGTAGAAGGGATGAGATGTTGTTACTAGGCACAATCATGGTGGAAGATTGTGGTTGACTATTTTATGCTGACATGTTGGACACTTTGAGAGACAGATGCTCGGTTCATGGATGTGATCATGGTGTCATGGATTTTGGCATGACATGATTGGATATACAGGTACATCCTTGATATTCATTAGCTTCGATTTTTTGATTCAGTTATGGTGGTATATCTTCTTGGTTGAGGATCATGGTTATTTGATTTCTTTTGAGGAGCTCATGATGTGCACTTTGAGTTCTTTGATGGTTTGATGCCTTGGTTGATTCTCATGGTTAGAGGATGGATTTTTTCATCATGATGTCATGGATAGCTTGGATAGACGGTTTAGTGTGAGCTTGTGACAGTGATGGGGTGACAGTGCAGGATTAGTTCCTGGTTTGGTTTATATATTCTTGATTTGGAGAGGATGGATTTTATGATGCCATAGGTGACTTGGTACCACAGTTGAGTGGAAGTTGTTGGCATTGATATATTTATTGAGTGTTTGCAGATGTTGGAGGTTTGTCTTAGATCCTGTTGCTGCAGAAGCATCTTTAACATTTGCATGGTGCACTTGTTATCTTCATGGTGTGTGGAGATGGTTCTTCATGGTATGTGGAGATGGTTTTCTTCATGGTGTGTGGAGATGGTTGCATCTTGAGGACTTACAGGGTTCTTGGCAAAGGTGTGGTTTATGCTTTTATTTTGCATGTTATCCTTGGTATGAGGATGGTTTCATTATTATGTCATGGTATACTCTTGATACGCGTTTAGAGTTGTGACATGTTATAGTATGTTCATATGGAGCATGTTATCTTTTTAGTTGAGATGGTAAGATCATGTTGTCATGTTTATGTTCCTGAGGCCATGGTTGGAACTTTTGACATTGATCTTGGTTTAGTTTCTTGGTATTGAGTACATTGATCATAAGTTGGATACTTCATGATATTGCTATGTTGCATTTGGAGTTGGCATGGATTAATTGGTTAACAGGTGCTCATGGATACTTAGAGACGGTGGTGACGCTGATTTCTCTTGGATTAGAGAAGTATTTGTTGGGACAGTTGATGGTTTCAGCAAGAAGTCCGAGGGGCAGTCACCTGATATGGACTTGAGAGGAGATTGTTCTTAGATGATTCTTGGTTGGAGACTTGAGTATCTTGATGAGCATTCTCATTCCCCACTCTTGGTCTACTCGGCGGTTTGCTACTTGAGAGGTATAGCCCATTGTTTCTCTCAGTTGCATTATATTTATGCTTATCTTTCATGGATATGGATCTTGAGCTATGGTACATGAGTTAGTTTTGGAGGGTTCATTTGAGAGATGGTTAAGCATTGGTTATCTCCATGTGCATATGTTGTTATGTTGGTTGAGTTTGGGAGATGGTTTTATATTGGGCATATTCCTTGGTTTAGGAATGGTTTTATTGAGTTTGATCTTCTTGTGAGAGGCTTACATCCATGATTAGTTATATGGAATGGTTTGGGTGTTGTTGAGGCTTCTTGTTAGGGCTTTATGGAGGAGATCATACTTGCACAGTTTACATCTAGAGGTGTGTGTAGAAGGACATGATACAAGTTATGATTTGCATGGTTTCTCTGGTCTTGGTTATCTTCTTGGATGTTCAGTTTTGCTTACATTGGATTTAACATTGGTTAGAGATTGTGATCACTGGTTAGTGCTCATACATGTCATGTGAGAGATGACATGGTTGTTTCTTTCTTTTTTCTCTATTGGTTGTGGTGAACTTGGGAGAGCATTGGAGACTTGTTATGAGAGTTGTTCTTGCAGGATATTAGTTTATGTATTGTAGATGTCCTTGATACTACATGGATTCACTTCTTTGAGATGTTGTGAGTGGATTGGTTATAGATTTGACATTATCTTTTGCAGTGGGAGCTTCTTAGAATATATGTGGCAGGTATTGCTCTTGAGGCTTGTGATTGCAGGTTATAGATTGGATATGTCGATGATATGAGATTCACTTGTTATACCTTTGAGGTATGGATAGTTGGATGGGTTTGGCACTTTGTTGTGGGTGCTATTTCAGCTATGGATATTTTGACAACTACGGATACATGTGATTACCTTTGGATCAACTTTTTTTTTTGTGCTCAGAATTTCAGTTGGTACAGGATTTTATGATCTTCTAATGTGACAAGTTGGGTGGCTTTCTCTTTGGATGGCTTCTATGTATGTCCAGTGGTAGTGGCATAATAGGAGGTGAGATCATTCATGTTTGAGATGCTAGATACTTTGATTTTGTTGCGAGTACCAGGATGGAGCATTTGTGTATTTTTTTTTTGATCCATGATGGTGGATGTGCTAGGAGGGATTGTTCCCTTGTTCATTTATGTGGCTACGGATTGACCCTATGCAATGTATACAACAAGTGGGAGATTGTTGAGATAATGGGTGTTGCACACATTGTATAATATTGTTATTTTATTATTTTATTTTATTATGTAATGTTCCACCTAGATGGACGTGCAACATTTAAAGATTCTCATGAAATATTCTTAATGAGTTGTATTGTAACATTGTGAAAATATGTCATGTAATTATTTAATATTGGGGAAAAGAATTAAATGCCCAATATCAAATGTGGGGTCAGTGGGTTAGGTAGCACATGGTTTATGTAATACCACTTAGTGGTTTTGTGGGACTTGCTACTAAATAAGCAGCCACAAGGGTAGTTGTTGTAGAGAAGAATAGAGAGTGACAAGGAGAAGACAAAAGGCAAGAGTCAAGTGGGACAAGGCTTGACAGGTTAGCCAAGGGAGCATTTGTGAAGGTTGAAAGCATGGCATGGGATGTGTGGATTCATACTTGTTCACATAGTTTGCTCGGTTGTGGCTATGGCCATGAAGGCTTCCATGGTTGTATGGAAATGGTATTTTTGTTGAATAATACATGATGATGGATGCTTTTGGAGGCTGGGTTTTCCCCTCAATGAGGGTTTCCCAGGGTATATCTTGTGTCACAATTTTGTGGGTATGTTGTCTATTCTCTTGCATGTGGATTTTAATTTCATGTTTATTTCAGATTTATTATGGGTTATGTGGAAACAGTTATATTCTTTGTTGCCAAGTTTCCTTACAAGAATTTATGCTATAATACCACTTGATGAAGAGTACTCCCCTTATTAAGGAAAATGCACTCAACAAAATAGAAAAATAAGATAAAATTGAAAAAATATAAAATTGACTTATTATTATATCCAATAAAATAGAATTACAATATTCTGCAAGTCAGAGCCACCTATCATTCTCCTAGAATTGTCCTAAACAATCCTACGAGCCTTCTTTATATAGAAAATGTTTCCAAACGACCAAGAAGGTTCTAGAATTTTTTACTCTAGACATTGAAGCCAGACAACCCTAAGATGTTATCATTTATATTTTATTACATTAAAGTAGGCCCCAAACAATTTTAAAAGTCAAAGTAAATTTTGAAGGAATTTATTTTCTGTCTACTTCAAGTAGTGTAACTTCCAAAGACCATAAATTGTCACTAGTTGCTCTAATTGGCTAGTATGACCCAATTTTAGAAAATGACACAAACTATAGTCTACAGTTCCTAACTTGTGCAAGTGCTAGTCATCCAAGATTTTCCCCCTTTTTGAAGCCTTTAAAGCCTTTGAAACTAAGTTCAATGTTTTTGTACCTTGATGGCAATACCAAAAAACATCAATATCTTCACAAATAGACTTGATATTGCTATGGAACTTTAATGGTAGGCTAATATATCCAAAGGGAACATCCAAGGAAGAAATTAAAACACTCAAAACTCCAATGACCAGCTTATTGAAAATAACAAACTTCTAGAAATAACAATTATGTATTGAGATAGTCCATATTGAAAACACAAACTGGATAATATTTTTGGGTGATGCAAGATTGCCCTTACACCCAAGATGATCCGCCATCACAATCCCAATTGACCAATAAGTTGCTAATGCTTCATCTTTTCTATCTCTAAAGTTGAAATCTTGAAATCTCGATCATAGATTTTGTCATAAATACACCAAGTATAATGTGTCAATATGAAATTGAAAAAGGTTGTAATTTGCAACACTGAAATTTGATACAAGCCCTTCATTCAATAGTTTAGTTTTCTAATATTAAGACCTTGGAACTTTTTTAAACCATTTTTCGTCACATTCCTCATGTGCACATGCATTGAATAGCCAATGCACTATACAAATAACCAGCTTCTTATCTAGTAAAAAAGTTCTCGTAGTGATAGAGCCTACCAATTTCTAATTAAAACAATATTCTTTGAGAACACAGCATAGTGTAAGGCTAGGAAAAGAAAGTAGTAGTGTAACAAAAAAATAACAAAGATAACTATAATGGCATGTCTAAATCCTTGATAAAGGTGGAAGTATATATGTGAAGCATCAAAGGGAAAAAGGTTCACCCCAATCACACAAATAACTTAATATTGTTTTATAAGAGTAACATGAAAATAGCTTTTCAAAATGTTTGTAATATCCCAACATATCAATCAAATTACTTAAAAAGATACATCAAAATTATTTACATATCCAAATAAAAGAGATAAAACACTACACAAAAATACATATTGATATCAAGTCTAACTATTTCCATCATTTTATTACATATGCATTAATGAAGTCCAATACATAATGGCTTGTCAAAGGTGACAAAAATATAATATAAAATTCAAAAACACAAACAATTTTGATCACCAAATATTTCTAGGAAAATGCAAACTCATTTATAGTACCCTCAATAGTTTCATCTACATAGAAATAAAGCTTTGCAAAGAATGTGTCAAAGTTTCCTTAATACCATATTTAAACTCTAAGCTAATATTTTTATTAAAAGTTAGGTATCAAAATCAACTACGTAGTTTCCTTAACTCACTACAACATTTGGGATCAAATTGCCACAATAATTTGCAACGGCAGTGTAATTTATGGTCATTTTCATATTTATTTATTTTGCAATTGTCCCCAACATCGTCGCAATATCGATGTCAACATCATAATTGTGATAAAACAAAAAAACACAAAAATCATTTTCCATTTGTTTTGATTTTGTACAGTTGTACGCAAAGGAGGTGGAGAGCTCAGAATTATGAGGGTGGAGAGTTATGAACGTTGTCATGGCCCTTGTGATCGGTGCATTTGGTTGTTGTTCCCTCGTGATCTCTGCATTTTGTTGTCGTACCCTTTCTCTGTGATTTGATTTTCATGTCGTGCCCTTGCTCTGCAATTTCATTATCGTGTCGTTCCCTTGTGATCTACGTGCCCTTGCTTTGAGATTTTCTTCAAGGGCAAGAAGAGGTACACATGTAAATGTTTTTTTATTTTTCTTGTAAACATGTATGTCTTTATATTTCCTTCTAAACATGTATCTCTTTATATATTCAAAGACATCTTTTTCAAGGTTCTTATAATCCATATGATCCAGCTGCATACATATTTCAGAATCCAAATAATAAAACAATAAAATTCACTCAACCTGTGTTAAGTGACTTACCTCAAGATCCTGCACAAAAATAATGCAAACCACAAAAAATGGGCAAAGTTCGCAAGAAATTTTACGAAAACATATCATAGCAGATATTTTTAGAAAGAAACAAGCCATAACCCAGTTAAATTGGTCTAGGCTTTGATTAGCTAGGTTGATTACAAATTTCAATAGAAATGTCATTAGATTAGGTACAATAAAATGAACAATTAGCTTTACGAAAAATTATCCAACTACATACATATTCCAGAATCCAAATAATAAAACAATAAAACTCACTCAACCCATGCTAAGTGACTTACCTCAAGATCCTACACAAAAATAATGCAGACCATGAAAAATGGGTAGAGTTCGCAAGAAATTTTATAAAAACATATGACAGTAGATATTTTTAGAAAGAAACAAACCACAACCTAGTTAAATTGGTCTAGTTGCTTATTAGTTGGGTTGATTACAAATTCCTGTAGAACTGTCATCAGATTAGGTACAATAAAATGATCAGCTTTACAAAAAATGATCCAGATGTATACATATTCCAAAATTCAAATAATAAAACAATAAAACTCACTCAAACCATGCTAAGTGCCTTACCTCAAGATCCTACACAAAAATAATGCAAACCACAAAAAATGGGTAGAGTTCACAAGAAATTTTACAAAAACATATCATAGCAGATATTTTTAGAAAGAAACAAGCCATAACCCAGTTAAATTGGTCTAGTTGTTGATTAGTTAGGTTGATTACAAATTCCTATAGAATTGTCATTAGATTAGGTACAATAAAATGAACAATCATCTTTACAAAAAATGATCTAGTTGCATACATATTCCATAACATTGGCCTCCACATCATTTTACTTATTATACAATAACATCATAGGGATGGTGAATTTTCCAAATAGATGTAGAGAGTGCACTGTTGCATAGAAATATTCATGAGGAGATTTACGGATCAACTATGGGGATTTTTTAAGGAATTTTATGTTTCTTATAGTATCCAACATTCATTATATGGCCTCAAGCAAGTTCATGGGGCTTCGTAGGAGAAGATGGACTCTTTTTCTCTCTCTTCTTGTTTCACTCATTGTCATTCCAATCTCATAGTTTACACTCAATAGCAAGAGGGAAACAATAAGAGGGGTGTTATTTTATCTTGGTATTATATGTGGATGATTTGGTCCTTACAAATAGATCTCACTTTATCATTCAAACTATTTAGTGAACATTGATGGAGATTTTTGAGATGAGAGATCTTGGGCGTCTACACTATTTCCTTGGGATTGAGATTATTCAATATTACCATGTGATTTTTTATTTCTCAAAAAAAGTGACATGCTTTCAAAGGTTTGGCATGCTTGATTAAAGCCTATCGCCACACTCTTTCAACGGGGTATTTTTTTGAATACCAATAGCACTTCTTAATTAGTTGATATTTTGTTTGGCAGTCTTTTATAGCTAACACATACTTGTCCTAATATTGATTTTATGGTTGATCTTAATGTGCTCACTTTTCTCATGATCCACATGAGTCAATGACGAACTATCAAATGCATTTTGAGGTACTAGACTTTCTTTATGCATTTTGAGGTTTTATTGTTTACATGAAGCAATGTGGTGTGCTCATTGTTCTAATGTGGTTCTGAAAGCCTCCATTAATGGAGATTTTCAAGGCAAAATTGTCAAAATGTTCAATAGAGCTTGAAAAAATAGAGAAATAAAGAAATCCATGTTCGAAAGATGGGGCTAAGAAGAGAAATTTGTGGTCATGGTCTTCCAATGGGTAGTCCTTGACCCGGCTCATTCTCTCTTACCCATAAAACAATATCTAGTGGGATCTTGTAGTGCACCACAATAGAACTCATCTAAACTCTCATCAAATGGGTATATACATTGTCATTCATTCTTCCAATATTACTTAAGGAAATTGATGTCTCCTCCTATGTTTTAACCTTTGAAGATGAATAGGGTTGCATTGTGGTTCTACAAAGAGGACAAGTAGAGTGAGAGTAAAACCACATATCAATACATCTGGTATGGAAGTTTTGGTTACAATTTGACAAAATTCTACATTTCTCATTCTCTTGGAATTTAGAGAGAGAGATTGTACAATCTTGTCCTTGATTGCAACTCTTTGATTTGTACTCAAATATAGGCAATGCATCTAGACTTTCTTTATTCAATCTCGTAGTGGGAATAATTGCAGGATTTTCTTCAGAGTCAAATTAGCTAGTCCTCCTAAGGCACAATCTAGTCCTAAAAAGAGCCTATCAATTGAATCACCCATTGCTGCAACAAACTATTCATCGCTCGACATACACAATTGGATAGCATTTTTTATGATTGAAAAAGAGGTTGTGGGCGAGGATTTTATATGTTTTCCTACACTATGGAAGATTTTTTAAATTCTCAGAGCATGTTTAGACAGGTTTGACCGCATCATTCTTATTAAAGAGGAATTACATTTCTTCATAACTCTATTTATCTTAGTTTAGGCCTTATGAATTTTTTTGCAAGAACTAATATGTAATTGCATTATCATCTAGAAAGGATAAGTACAAAGCAAAAAAAATTTAAAGTCAAAAGGTATTGTGGCTTAATTAGTTAATGATAGAGTTTATCTTTCCTCCTAATGGTCACATTATTCTTTTGTGTGATAATTAGAGTGTTATTCACATTTTGTGCAATCTTTGTAAAGCCTTTGGCACCTTCATGCTATCTTTAGTTGTGTTTGATTATTTCAATGAAGGAATTTGTCTTTGAGGAATCTTCTTGAGGTATCCCTTTATTTTACATTTCATATAGTTACATCTCTCACTTTTGGAGAGGGTTTTTTGACCATGTGGTTTTGCTCCTTTTTCTTCACTTTGAGAGGCTTTCATTGTACAAGGGAACTTAATAAGGTATTTTGTTGTTAGGTCCTATCCATGCTTTTCATGTTGAGAGAGTTTGCAATCTTGCATTAACTAATTGCCTACATGTTCAAGACTATCATCATAGACATTTTTATACATAATCAAGAACATGTTTGTACATTCATGCTCTAACTTAAGTTCACTTAATCGAGCCTAAATTTATAATATTCTAGTCTAGTTGGGCTCTAGTTTATACATTGTGCATATCATGCACTTCTAACTTGCATATCTAGCTCTATTATACTACAAATTTAGTTTGAGTTATCTCTTCATTGTAATTCATATTGCATATTATGATTTTTGTTTAGGAATATGACTCCCTATTTAAATTTTGTTCCCTCTATTTTTTGCTAAAATTTTATGTACCAAGATCTTACTTAGTGCATACTTTGATCATTATAAGTATATGATGATTAGCTGGTTTAGTATTTCACTAAATAGCATCAGACACATAAATTATTTATTTAATTGAACTCCTTTTTCTTTTTTATTCATATATTTGCAACCACTTTCCTTAGTGCTATCCTAAGATGATATGGGTTTTTCTATGCATCATAAAAACATGGAGAAAGTAATTGAAAATCTATTCTACAATATATAACAATAGAGAAACAATACAATTGGGAGAAGCAAGGATTTAGGTTAGTTGAAGATGGAGAAATAATTTTTCAAGTGAAAATAATTTGAACAATCAGTTGTTCCCAACTAGCAGGATCAAATACAATTTTTCAAGGTGATAATATTGCATATGCAGATGCATCAACTTGCATGCCAAGCATGAAATGCATTCCCCAACTTATAATGAATGGTTGGATATAGAGGCTCCATATGCTGGCCCAACAATGAAAGCCAAGGATGTTGAAGAATAACTTCAATGAAGAGTTGAGTGACATTACCTCTAAACATATTGAGAGACATTTTGTGGTCGACATTGATGCCCTTTCAGATGATGATCAAATAGGGCCCTAAGGCGCAAATGTCTTGAACATTAATTTGATCACCCAAGATCGTGATTAAGGACTTCAAAGTCATGAGGATGAACTGAGATCACCTCCCTAATAGGGCTACCAAAGTGAATGTGATGGGGACAAATAATAATAGCCCAACCCATTAGGAGTTACCAAGGTAGATCTAATATCAACATCATGTCCTTTCTTCTGAGCTAACAATTCGTCAGGAGCATTTTCTTGTAAAATTTTAATTTTGTTGAACAATTGTAAACTCTTTGAAAATGCATTTTTGTTTTCTTTTACCATTGACGAGATTCCTTTGAACAAAATCAAAATGAAGAGGCATAAATACACCAATTTTTTCTTTCAAAACCATATGTGCATATATAAACATTAAGTACAACATGTCCAATATTTTTGTAGATATACACATTAATTACACCAAATTTTTCTTTCAAAACCTTATGTGCAAATATAAGCATTAAGTACAACATGTCCAAAAATTTTGTAGATAGACACATCAATTACACCAAATTCTTCTTTCAAAACCATATGAGCAGATATAAACATTAAGTAGATGATGCTCCTGATGAAAATGATGTTACTACTAATTAGGATGATGATGCTTCTATCGATCACGATGATGAGGAGGATGATGATGATGATGATTATAACCTTTATTGTTTATAATTCATATGTGATGCTAATATTCAATGTAATTTTGAGTATATGTATCATGAATTTTTTAGCTAACATAAGATAATTGATTTACTATTGCAGAAATGTGAAGCCCTTTCACGAGCATCCCGCACAATCTCATGGATCATCAGGTATAAGTCAGTACACCCCATTGAGATTAATGGATTTTACCATTTGTAAATTATCTCTCTCATTTCCACCTATCTCTCTAATTCATGGAGTCCAGGTACCAGTGAATAGGTATTTGTCAAATTTGTCTTCCTCATGCGAGGAAAATGTAGGAATGAAAGAAGAAAGCGAGACATTTAGTATGTCTGAATCAAGGAGATTGACTCCAAGTCAAAATATTAGAAAGAAATTCAATAAGCGCGTGAAATTTTTCCTTGATCAAGAGGGGTCATGTGTTGGTGTAAATAAGTATTTACTTATTACACTTTACTTAAGTTTACTTAGGTCAATGCATTATTTTATTATTTCTTAGGTGAGACACTTAGCAGTTTGCGTACTCTTATGAGTTGTCATGTTGACAACTCTAGAGTAAGAAACTCTAATTTAGCACATGGTGTCTACAAAATTGGAGTTTGCATAACTAACTGAGTTGTCATGTTGACAACATAGTTATTCGCACTCTTATTTTAGCACATGGTGTCTACAACATAATTTTACGTGCTAAACCTTTATAGGCTTATCCTCTCATCATCACACTTACTCCTGTGCTTAATGGAGGATAATCCACTCTTGTTGGACATGTGCCTTATTGTAAGACTTATCAGTGTGTTGACTCCTAATCAGTATAGAGGCCTTTATATTCAGGCACTCCTAGTGTACTTGTACATGACATTACATCAATTCAATTGATATTGTTATTATGATCATACTTTGTTGGTCTATTATGTGCTTGTGCTTGAGTTCCTTGATCTTGGGTGATTTTTCCCTAAGACAAATTCTTACATGGTATTAGAACTAAGGGAATTTCTCTTCACATAGTCGCTTGAAACCATTTTCTTGCTTCACCTCTTGGAGGACCTTGACCTAGATATGGAATATCGCAGTCATTAGGAGCGTCTAGAGCCAAAGCGAACCTTGCCATTGCATCTGGAGCATCAATTCAGTGAAATTTGAATATAAATTTGCCTACGCTAGGCCATAGTCAAATTTGAGGCAAAAAAATTTGCAAATCGACACCCGAAGGCCCAATTTGCGAATTCAATATGATCATTTTTTCAGATGTGTAATTAATTCTTAAAATCTAATTTAATTTCTCTAAAATTTAGGTTAGATTTTTTCTATCATTTTCATTCAAATTTTCAAAAAAAAAATTTTAGCCTGTCGAGCCTGCAAAGAAAATTTTTTTGGAGGAATCGACCAGTGAAACTCCAGCCCCCACAGGGAATATTCCTTGTACTTTTAGAATATTCCATTTACTTTAGTGAACTACACACTATACTGCTAAATCTAGCAGCCGACCACCAAATTCAACATCTTTACAAGCCACATTCTGGCCAAGTCCATCCACGATGGCCTTGCTTTTATTTTAACAACCGCGAGTGTTCATTTTAAATAGGTGCAAAGTTTAACCCATGACAAATGTGGGATATTTACCCCACACCACTGGCACCCTGAACAGATTTCCCAGTGAGCTCCACAGCACTTTTCAGCCAGTAGTAACTTAAATCAATTCGGCCCACCGCCAAACTCATTTTCTGGCGTGGCTTCGACACTTTCTAAAGGAACTCCCGACGCTGTTGTTGTAGACTTCTCGATGATGATTTCTAATTTCTTGACATTGAACTTAGTCTTCCAGCACCATTTTCAATCCCCTCCGGCACTGCAAACTTTTGATGACCTCGCCACACGGCATCTGTTGCGCCCTCCACGTGGTGTCCAATCACTGGTCAAGTCAGCGAACCATGTGGCATCTTCCGTATAGTACCATGTCAGGACATGTAGGAAGACCAAGTCAACGACCTTTACATGTTAGCACAAACACATCAAACCTGTCGCACCTGTTTGTACAATATCGTACAGTTGTTGACATCATTTGCCACATCACTAGGAGGGTTTTTTTTGTTGACATCAAAATTTTACTATGCTAAATTTGACGGTAGTTTAACTATCATTTTCAGGCCAAATAACACTACTGTGATGGTCATTTGATCGTCAAATTTAACCTCACTGTTTGCTGCCCAGACCCCTCTCCAAATTCAGTTTTGATTTGACAGTCTTACTTTGGGAGGCCATAACTTAGTCATCTGGACTCCAAATCAGGTGTAATTTTTTTTTTTTTGGTAGAATTTCCTGAACTTTTTAGTAGTGGTGTTCTTTTTTGATTTTGGTGCATGAATTTGTTAGAAATTGCATTTTTTTGTGACTGTACCTATCCAATCCTGCATTTTGCAACTTGGAACACTCTGTACATGCTCATCTGGACTCCAAATCAAAAAAAAAAATTATAAGTGCTTAATTTTTTGTCTACTTTCTAGATTTACAATCAGATTATAGGGTTGTGTGGAAAAAAATATCACTTTCAAAATTAGGGTCTTTTTTGCATTGTATTTCTTTGATTACTTTTCAAAATTGTTGTACATCTCAACTACAGTGCTTAGTGACAGATTTGAGCCTCAAAAGACAGTTGTAAATAACAAAATCAGAAGTCCACTTTGTACATTTTGACAAGTGACCTATTGTACATGCACTACATATAAAGTGCCAAAAGCATCTTTTTTTTGGGGGGGAGGGGGGTGGGGGTCATTGATTGAGTGAATAGGGGGTGTGTATTGTATTTTTGTGTCTCTCTTTTGTGCTCTTTTCATTTTTTGCATCATGGGTTCATCTAAAACTCCATTTCTAACTTCACACAATTACACTACATGGAAAGATATTGTATGGAGTAGATTAATGGAAAAAGGTTTAAATTTGTATGTTGATGGTACAACTATAAAACCCACAAATGCTACAACACTAGTTGATTGGCAAATTAAAGACAATCAGGCTTTAGGAATTATCAAAAGGTGTGTTTGTACAGATCTCTTTTTCCACATTTTCAACTTTAAGGAAGCCAAGCCTGCTTGGGAAAAACTTGAAGGGTTGTATGGTAAGGTGGATGAGGAAAAGGGATACCAAATTGAGGATGATCTACTTCTCTTGGATCCTAAGAATTTTGATACAATTCAAGATTATATCAACAAAGCCAATGAATTGAGAGCGCTACTTAAAGATTGTGGCAATCCCATGAAGGATAATCGATTGATTCATCACATCTTGAAGAGGCTACCTTCAGAGTATGCATCTTTTGTGTCAAGTTACAACACTCACAGGTTGACCATAGGAAGTGCCTTCACTAAGCCTTCATTTGATGCATTCGTAGAAATGTTGATGTTGGAACAATCCAAGTTGATAGATATGGAAATTCTCAAATCATCAAAGACAAAGGTATTGGTGGCTAGCAATGAGAACCAATCAAACCAACAAGGAAAAAGTTTTACCAACAGCAAGAAAAAGCAATGGAAGCAAAAACCACAATCAGAGACACAACAATCTACCTCTTCACAGGTAAGGCAATTCCTCTTCCAACAAGAAGGGAAACAATGTAAAGAAGGATAAACTTTTTTGTGCATATTGCAAGAAACTGAATCATGATGAGCATTATTGCAAGACTAAAAGAATCAATGAGTTGGAAAACTTACTTAGGAAGAACCAAACCAATGTGCCAAATGCTTCCAAGGATTCAACTCCACCCACTTCAAAGGGAAAAGGGCAAGCACTTATGGTTGGTTCAAGTTCTTCAGCAGAATGGCTTCTTCACTCAAGTGCCTCATATCATATGGGTTCTTCAAAAGGAGACTTTTCTTCATTGAAGCAGTCTAAGGTACCGCACATCTTTGTAGGAGATGATACAAAAATAGAAGTTGAAGGGAAAGGACAAGTGGAGATAGAAAATGGAGAGTTCAAAGAAGTTCTCTATGTTCCCAACCTTATCTCTAATCTCCTCTCAATCTACCAAATCACTCACTACAAAGATGGTAATAAAGTTGAGTTCCTTTCTAATTCAGTAATGGTGCGCAATCTTAAAGATGATTCAATGGTTGCAGTGGGTAAAGTCAATTATCACAAAAGGCTTTATTCTTTCTCCCACTTTGTGCCTAAGTCTCCTTCACATGCCTTGTTGACTCAATCTCATTCACAAAGTACATTAAGGCATGAGTGTTATGGTCATCTTGCCTTCTACTATCTTCATCAACTTTGCTCAAATAACATGGTCAAAGATCTACCTACAATCAACTTTTCTAAGGGTGAGTGTTCAACTTGTTCAGTGGATATGCATCTAGAGGAGAAGTTTGATAAAGGGAAGTCTTGGAGAGCATCAGTTGCTCTTGAATTGGTTCACATAGTTCTAGCAAGTCATTTTGTAGTAACTTCACTTAGCAAGGGTCACTACATTCTCACTTTCATTGATGACTTTTCCCGCTACACATGAGTCTACTTTCTTGATCATAAGAATGAAGTGTTTGATAAGTTTCTAGCCTTCAAGAGTCATTTTGAAAAGAAATTAAGGAAACATCAAATTTCTTCATATGGATAATAAAATTAGAAATGTGAACTCAAAACTTAGAGAATTTTGTAAGCTTGAGGGTATTGATCTTCAAAATCCAGTAGCATTCAGTCTGCAAAAGACAAGTGTTGCCAAAATGAGGATTTAAACTCTTAATTCAATGGCAGGTTGTATGATTCAAGCTAAGTCTCTTGATCCATCACTGGAAGTCAAAACTATAAGCAGTGTCAATCACATACTTAATAGGTGTCCTCATAATTCCTTAGATGGAAAGACTCCTTTTGAGACATGGTGCAGTAGAAAACCAGTTGTGAAACACTTCCAAGTCTTTGGTTGTCCAGCATGGGCAAAAATATCTTGTAGAGAATGCAAGGCACCACCACCAAGGCCTTGTACTTCAATTAGATATGAAGAAAGTGTTCAAGCATATAGACTTATGGATCCTGAGACTTATGAGATTTTCATAGAGAGGAATGTTCACTTTGAGGAAAGTTCACCCAGCTTATCCTCTAATCCTCTCTATACGTCATACATTGTGGAAACTGATAGTGACAATAGCAATAGTTGATCAACAGATTCAAATATATGGGATCTTATTGAAAGATGTAAAGCAAGGTCACTGCATCATCAAATTCCACATGCATACATTGCTATAGTGATAGGTCCATGCAAATCAGTACAGTTGGATACACCTTGTCTTCCAGCTCTAGCATCAGGGGATGACTACATCGTAGATATTTTAGGTTTGTTTGTGGAGTCATACATAGCAGATTTGGGAGACATCAATTATGATATACATATTCTCTTTGATGATGGCAATCCTTCTTCAATTGTTGTGAGGGCCCACTCTAACCCTCTTGTCCATTCTCTACATGATCAGTCTTTCGAGGTTGATATGATTGTGGATCCTTATGTACAGTAGTTGCAAGAGGTCTCTTTATCATTCGAGGAGATAGTTGGTTCTTTGGGATATGTTCTACATTCATCCTTGCTAGATCTGACATTTTTCTTTTCAGCAGCATTAGAAGGGGAGACAATTAGTATCGACACAAGGATAGTTGAGCAGGTTTCAGAGACACCATTCATAATTGGGATTCCTTCTATACATTGGGAAAGCATCTCATTTGTACCTATGATATTGTTTCTTCCAAAGGGGAGGAACATTATTCAGCAATCTTGGATCAGCTTCTACCTTGGAGCAGCTATCACTAATCGGCATTCTACATTTGGGGGGGGGATGACCTTGTCTCCTTTCTTCTTCTCTCTTATGGGGGGGACCTTTTCCTTTTTTGGGATTGTGTTCTTCTCAAACTTCTCTTTTGTATATACTTGATGTATGTCGTAATGGGGGGTCTTGATTACTCCATCCATCCATGCATCTTATTTTTTCATCTCTCTTTTTGGGGGAGGATTTTTCCCATAAGGTTTTCCCTCTTTCTCCGCTTTATGAGAGATTGCATTGCATTTTGGACATGTGTACCTAACATGACCTAGTAGCCAAGACCCATCATGCATTTTCATCCTAGCTTCCGTAAGCTTAAGTGCATTCCCCTAAGTTGCACTTAAGGGGAAGTGTTGGTGTAAATAAGTATTTACTTATCACACTTTACTTAAGTTTACTTCGGTCAATGCATTATTTTATTGTTTCTTAGGTGAGACACTTAGGATTTTGTGTACTCTTATGAGTTGTCATGTTGACAACATTGGAGTAAGCAACTCTAATTTAGCACATGGTGTCTACAACGCTGGAGTTTGCATAATTAACTGAGTTTTCATGTTGACAACACAGTTATTTGCACTCTTCTATAAGCACATGGTGTCTACAACATAATTTTACATGCTACACCTTTGTAGGCTTATCCTCTCATCATCGCACCTACTCATGTGCTTAATGGAGGATAATCCACTCCTAGTGGACATGTGTCTCATTGTAAGATTTATCAATGTGCTAACTAGTTAGTCTAGAGGCCTTTATATTCAAGCACTCCTAGTGTACTTGTACATGACATTACATCAATTTAGCTAATAGTGTTATTCTGATGATACTCTGTTGGTCTATTTTGTGCTTGTTCTTGAGTTCCTTGATCTTGGGTGATTTTTCCCTAAGACAAATTCTTACATCATGTTCTTATGATGATGAGAGTAAAGGTGACTTCGATGTGCCCTTTAGGTACAAACATCTACAAAAACAATGGGTCCCCAATGAACTTCCTCCAATAAACATTGATTTTTGTGTTGGAGAGGGATATATCACATTGCGCCATCCTCATTACATAGTTTGGTCCTATTTTCCATGGATGGCATAAAGGTATCTTACAACAAGGTTGTTGAATTAATGGAGTATGTCAGACCATGCTATAATTACAATAGTTGGATGCAAATTGTTAGATATAAAAAAAGTATGTGTAGGTATGCACTTGCAGAAAATTATATACAACAAAAAGTTAGTGAACAAAGTGAAACAGTAGCTATATACATTGATGGAAGGTCAAAAGCATCAGGGAATATTGTAGGTTTTATAAATAGTACGCAACCTGCGTCAACGAAGAAGCGACCCAATTGCATATTTGAGGCGTGCGATAGAAATTGTGTATTTGATGTGCAATAAAATCAATACATGGAGGCAAAGAGCTTCTTATTGATTACAATTTGAATCGAATAGATACAAACAAAACCACTATCATGGGCGAGGTGGTACATACTATGTGCATTTAAAATCAACTCCAAGTAATGAAGGTATAGACACCATTAAATTTGCTTTTTTTTTGCTTACTTAGAATAATAACACGTGTTTTAACATGTCTCAATGATTTATTTTTTAAATGTGGGGCTACAGTATGGATCAATAGCCACAAGATTTTCACAGTGGTGATGGTTCTTCTTCCTGACAAGTAAAACTCATTGTTGTTCTACAAATTAGATACAAGAAATATGTTAATGTGTATTTTTCATTATGTTTTATTCTTCACTACTAATTTGGATTGATTTTTAATATAGAGCTAATAATATTGCTCTCGCAAATGAGTGTTGATCAGGACAAGGAGAGGAAAAAGTAGTCCATGAGGACGAGGAGTCACGCCACAATGAGATGGTTGAATTTACTATTGATTTTAATTCAGCCCCTAATCCAATTCTTGCATTGAACGTGCATTAATGATATAGGAAAAAAATTATCAGAACTAGCATTAACTCAACCTTAGACTCCTGCAACACAAGATATAATCAATAGGTCGTTGAAACTAATTTGCACATATTCAATAAGTATTAATGTAATTTTTAATTATAACAAAAGTTCAATAACAGTTTTTATAGTATACTCTTTTATTTATGTCATTAAATAAAATGCATGTGTTATTTTTTTTAGAGGATGGTAGGGATGTTAAGGGGCGATCCCCTAGAAGATAATACTTTAGGTGGTTCAACTACATCGCATGTTCTATCCTACAATCTTTTGCTCAAAAAATATTTCTTTTAATAGCTCTAACAATTTTGTTTTATTGTTCTCTAACCATCTCATTTTTCAGCTCCTATCGTTGATCCTTTGTTCACTACGCCACATGCTACAAGGAACAGAATCGAAGAGGCACTGTCGACTGCAAATTTGTCTACACGTAGCTCGACGAAAAATGTAGTGGCACCATCTATTGGTAAGTCAGTTTCTCTTTTTCTCTCTCATTTTCCATGTGTTTATTTCACTTGAACATTTCTTAGGGGGCATTTGGTAATATGGATTCATTTTATGCAGAAGGCAATGAGGACCTTCCTGGGTGTTCCCGTGTTAGATGTGCGAGATCATTAAAGAATTGTGATCAATTGCTCGTTAGCAATGAAGATGGTCTTCTCCTGAAAATACGCCAACTTCCAGGTACTTTAAAGATTGATCCTTTCTTTTACTATACAATCTTATACTCATAATCAAATGCACTAACCTCTTGTGCAGTCCCTTGCAATAACTACTAATCACATTATTATTTTGCAAGGAATAATATATTTTATGAAAAACTTAATGATGAATGTTTGTGTATATTTGGGCTGACCATACGCACAAGGTGTCATATTTCGATTTCATTGCTACATCACATTTCCTTAGTTTGATCAATTTCTTCAAGTAAATTAAAAGGTAGCTTCAATTCATTGATGAATCTAACAGTATTTTTCTTTTCTCAAAAGATGGAATTTGCAAGCAAAAGAGTTAAAGGACCAACTCATTGATGTCATGACATCACTTTTTGGACCCAACATCTTTCAAAGACTTAGGATCCTTGAGAAAGCGGGCCAAGATTTGAAGTATATTAGGTTCAACTATAGGACCCAAATGAGAAAAAAACCCTTGTTATCAACGCCCCCCCTATATTCTCATTATTGAGTGGGATAATCTTACGGAGGATGCCACTGAGATAAAAGCAAGAGATGATGGAGAATCGGTACCACCCGAGGAAAGAAGGTACATCATAATATTAAGAATGAAATTATGTAATAATTACTCTTAATACTTATGTGATCTAACATATTTCAAACTTCACATAGGTTGCCTGACACATCAAATGCAATCGAAGCAAGAAAATAGAAGCACATGTAGCACAAGCTTGGCTTGGGTGGATATTCAAAACTTGTTGCACTAGTTGTAAGTATAAATAAATGAAAAACTATATGCAAATATTTATAAATTGTAAAAGAATTGGTCTTGATGAAATTGATTACAAAAAAAATTCATGATACCAAGCAAAAATGTAGGCCATAAAGTTTAAAAAAACAATCTCTAAAGAGGACAAGAAATTAGGCTACACAAAAGGCTATATAGTCGTGGTTGAACAACTACGAGCAATGAGTGCACAAGGTTTTTCTGTTGGATCGGTCATGAGGTAAATAAGTCGATTTTTATTTCAAACTGAATACTCTACCAATTATTGTATTTGATATTAAGTTCCAAAAGTATAAGTCATTATACTTGTTTAAAGTTAGGAAACAATGATTATATATTTGATATAGGTATTAAAATGAATGATTAATATTTCTCAGTATTTTCCTTCTATTTATGTGTATATATTTTTTATAAATGCACTAATTATTTACATTGGATTGCAACCTGTCAATCTTGATACATCAGTCGAGCACCATGGAGACAGTAATTAAAATGTGGATCCTAGTACTCAAGGTAAATATATTTTCTATTCGATTTTTTAATTTCTAAATTATTAATACAAGTAAATATTTTAAATTGAATATGGTGTAGTAATACAAATGTAACTATAATATGTGTTGGGATTAAAAAAAACATCTTGTATTGCAATTGCAGGGGATGCAGAGGTTGTTCCTGATGAGCGTGTTGAGGTCCAAGTTGATGGGCAAGATGATGTGGTTGGACAAGGTAAACAGCATTACGATGCTCTTGAAAATCTTTATGTCTCTAATTTTTAAAATTTAACCCTTTTATTTGTTATTGCGAAGGACTTTCCTTTGCAAAGGACAACAAGTGCACGTTCACGGGTGCAAAGAAATATCGATGACGACATGGATATGCCTCTACAACTATATAGGGAAGGACAAAAAAAGAAAAAAAGGAAAAAAAAATGATTCATCTAACTTATTGTAACTTATTTATGTAACTTATTTGATAATGATTGATGTTTATGTATAGGTGTTTTATTTATGTTCTATTGAATGTTCATGTGATGTTCTAATGAATCTTATATTTCAATGTTAATGTGAATGTTCTAATGAAACTAATGTGTTATTAAATGTTATCATGTGATAATTCATGAATGTTACATTTTATTAATATAATGAATGAATTTTAGATGCTAACAAGGAATTTAAATGTTGGGGGGAGGGGGCCAAATGAGCTTCCACCTTCACGTGGTTGGCCCTGATTAGTAGAGAATATTAAACTATTCTCGAAACCAAGTGAAACTCAACATTAACCTATGATTGCATGACAACTAACTGTGTGTATCTCTTGGTTTCAGGCAATGCAAAAGGTCAACATAGTCAAACTCATTTATTTATGAAATTTAGTTGTTGTGTATGAAGTATTCGAAAGAATGGCTTACCATGGGATTGCCTCAAATTATTCCTCTCTAAGGTATTTTATTTTTTCTATTTATCTATAATCATGTTTAAATGCATTTGATAACTTTTGTTTTAGGTTAGGGTAAAAACAGGTTTTGAAGGGACCTTAAACCCTTTAAAAAAAGCTAGGAGTAAGCATTAAGCACCACCAAAGGACCTAAAACCTGAAGTTATAGCAAAAAACACACAAAAACCAAGTTTTACAAGGACCTAAAATCACAAGTTTAAACCAAACATTAAAGCAACCAAGTTTTAGAATGACCTAGAACCTAAAGTTTGAACAAAGCTGGAAAATAAAAGGCAAGACCAGAAAAATCACACGGACCAACAACCAGCACACTAGCACCTACAACAGCTCTTTAATGATATTCCTTGCCTCTTTACCTGCCTCTGCAGTACTCTAGATAATATCGGTTGTAACTAAAGCAGGAGCCCCTAGAGCCTCAATGGGCTTTTTCCTCATGCTTTGCCTAGTTCTCTTACTTGGTCCTCTAGGACTCCCCACCCCAACATTTTTCAGAGACATAATCTCCTCATTGCTCCTTACCCAGACTAGTCGTCACTACACACAAACTGGAAGTTACCTATTTCATTCTTTGTCCACTTTCTTTGATTAAGTAATGGAGCTCTAGCTCGTACTCTTTGAGTTTGTCAGGAATGTTACCGGCTTGTCTTTCCAGCTGTGCTCTCATAGATTGTTCATGGTCCAGCTCTTTCTGAATAACCCCAACTTTTTTCTTGGGCACCATGATTTCATTGTAAAGCCAAGAATCACCTTGAAAAGATGTTTTTTCTTTAAGCTTAGCAGTATGAAGGAAGGATAATTTTGCTTCACAAGACTTTTCCCTGCACCAATCATCAACCCTAATTGTAGTATCAATAGCAGTTGTTTTTGAATTGATTTGGATCTCAATGTTAATATCTTGCTTCTCCATACTCTCCTCTTTCTTCGCTTTACTCTAGTTGTTATCCTACATGACAAGGAATTTACCCTCGTTTTCCTTTCTAGTATCCTTCTCCATTTTCTCCTCATCATTCTTCTTAGGAGGAGAAGGGTGAACACTCTATTTCTCCTCATCATCCCCTAAAGCTTCCGACCCAACATTAGACTCAGTTATTTTGTCCTTGCTACCTTCCACATTATCCTTGCCAATTGAAATTCCTTTACTCCCAGAATAACCTTACAAGTTGGAGCCGAGGTCCCCCATTTCCATTTTGTTATCATCATCAACAAAGTTCTCAAACTTTGTAACTTCCTCCAAATTTTTCTTTTTACTCTTCCAATTGTTACCATTTTTGACACTCTTACTGTCACTAGTACCTTCCTCACTTTTGACCTTAATTCTCTTAGAATGAGGATCATTGCCAGACACTTTCCTCTTCTTCTCCACAACCGGAGAAGGTTTAATAGCCTTGCTTTTACAAAAAAATTCAAATAGTAATATTAAACCCTCATGAAGCACATGATGGGACTGCTTCTTCCTATGGGCATGGAGGTTTTGTAGCAAAGAGTATTTCAAGTAAAACGGGAAAGAGATTCTATCTTTATATCTAAAATAATTTAGGAAAACAAAGTGAAATTTATGGACCCTCTTAGCTCTACCATCAAGGATAAAGTACTCACGAATGCGTGACAACACGTCCCTCCAGATAATCTTGATCTGTCTTTGGTCGTAGAAGTCGTCGCTCTTCTCCAAATTTTTCTCTTCTTCATTCATTTTTGGGAATTTCTTAAAGGCCACATTCGAGATACTAGTCTCCTTGCTGAAATTTAGTCCCTCTAAGGGAAGACCAGTAATCTCGGCTATAAATTCCTCAAACAAATTCATCGTGACCCCATGCAAAGTGACCCTTTCTTTAATCAAATTTTTGAAGAAATTCTCTGTAATATGTGGCTTATACCCATGGAGTTTCTCAATATAAGTCATAACTTTCCTTTTTTTCATAATCTCCCACACGGGAGCATTCGCCTTCCATTCCTTACAGTTACTCGGTTCTTGCTTTCTTGGTTCCCCTCCCATCTCGTGTTCTTCTTTGCACCTGCAATTCGTCTAAGAAACAGTAACCAAAAGAAAGAGTAATGTGTTTATGATTTCCGAGGAACTTTTAACCTTGCATATGTGTCGAGTACAAATCATAATTACACCATAGTACTTCCTAGGAATACTCTGGCTATTCACTGTAATCCCATCACTTCCCTTAATAAATCTCTCAATCTTAAGTAATCTTTCCTTCTCGTGCATGTGTCTTGTCATAATTAACAATTGTCGTCAACTCCACTTCCTTGCATAGGTCATCTTGCCACCTCAACTTAATTTCCTTGCATAGGTCATCTTGTCGTCAACTCCAATTCCTTTGATAACTTTTGTTGTAAATTGGGAGACATGAAGAAGAATTTGAATAGTGGAAACAAATGATATTAGATCATTCTAAAGTATAAATTGATTCATGAACTATTCTCATTATTTCTTTTGTGTGGTGATATGTTGAATAATATTACAGGGAGGAAGCAGAGGATCCTAAAGTATAGTCATTGTCTCAAGAAAGAGCAGAAAACTCTTGAGATAGTCGAGCTTGTATCGACAAACATCAATAGACATTATTCCAAACTCCACAAAACCTGCCATCATAGAAGAGGTATCTCTCTGAATAAATCTTGTCTTTCTCTTAACTAGGCTTTGATACCATGTTAAAGATCCCATGTAAGATCAAAGTTCTGATTATTCATCAAATCTCAATTTTTTCTCCCATAAATCCTAAATGACCCCCAAATTAAATTGCCTATTTAGAAACTCTTTTCAGGATATGAAATAGTATTAAAGAATGGGAATTTGGTTTTTTTTCTCCTAACTCCCTTCACCTAGATTGACCAAGATTAGACCTAATTTGTAAATTTAGGACCAACTCGCTCTGTAAGTTACTATTGAAAATATTCACTAGACATCTTTGTTACTAAGGACAAAATGTTATACCCTTGATGGTATGATTTTTATATGTTTTCATTATTGGTCAAAACTTTTATATTATGTTGTATGACATAAGGAGAAGTGTTATCATAGAAGTGTTACCGGTATACTTATAATTTGGTCCAACTTCCATTAACTTCTGATATAAATAGATCACTAGATTCTTCATCTTGTATTTGCATTCTCACTGGGACTTATTTTTAGTTTTCTATTGATTGTTCACCGTTATATTTTCCAATTTGCTTCCAGTGTTTTCACAACATTTTTTTCCTTGTTTCTACCCAATTGTCTATTTGTTCTCATCTCGAATTCATCCTTTTGGCATAGGGTGAAATCATTTGTTAGACAAAGGATTTGTATTTTGTGGAGTAATATGCTTAAAAGAACAAGAAATAACTCCTTGTGTTGTTGTCATTGTAAAAAAAAAAAATCCATCTTTGATCTCGCACAAACCTTCGTCCAATATTTCCTTTTATCCCCCAAGTTTTCAGAATGGGGAGGATGGTAAGGGACAACAATTAAAATAAGGAAATTGATAGAAGTACAGAAAAAATAATTTTTAATTCCAAACAAAATAATTATTCTCTTTTTTTTACCTAATAATTATTACATGATTCATATAGATGTAAAAATTTAATGAATGTGATCATTACTATATCCAAACATTATATAGATAATAATAATAAATTAGAGAGAGAGAGAGAGAGAGAGAGAGAGAGAGAGAGAGAGAGAGAGAGAATTCCAGTATGCATATTAAAGTCGCTCTTAAACAAATTTTTAAATAGGTGTTAATGTCTTGTCAAATCTGACATTGACTTAAACCAAGATCTCATCATGACTCATGTCATGTCAATTTCCCACACTTCAACTGATAGTTTGCATGAATGTACATTTGTCACCTCCTCTTTAATTTAAACCCCTCAATTTGATTACAAGACATCCTTGCACTGAAACAAGCATATCATGCCATCTTAGAGTTTTTTTGGCACCAGGTATTTTTCTCTCTATGTTGCTAGGCTTCCCATTTTATTAGCTTTTTAAGCTCCCAATGGGTTTGCTTTGCATTTCTTGTTCAACTCTTTTTTTGTCATCTGCATTTGTTGCTGTTTAATTTAGTTTGAAAATGTGTTACAATGTTGAACAATTTTTTAATTTAATTATGTAAATAATTATTTTTGTTAATAGAATGCAAGAGAGCTAAGGAGTTTTTTAAAAAAAAATTCCTTCATCCAAGCACTAAAATCAAGATTAGCAAGTAGCGAACAAATTGTAATATAAAAGCATTCATTTTTTGGCCTGAAAGCAATAGGAAAAGTTAGTTTATTCAATCATTACTTTGATGTACTTAATTTTCTTCTAGTTCTGATTTATTTACATGTAATTACAAGAAGGGCAAGATTTGTCGTTTTGTTGATTTTAGAATTAGATTGGGCAATTGCAATATACTTTGATGTACTTATTTTTATTCTAGCTCTTCGGTTCTGGGAAATTGCAATATATGTGAGATTGTGGTTGTGAGGACACTGACTATACATATATGGTTTGTTGGAATATGGTAGATAAGCACAATAAGTAATATTTAGATCCTTCAAGGGCACTTGCAAAATATAGAATCCCAATCATAAATAGCATTGTTTGTATTTGTTGAAGAGAACTATTTATTGTAGAAGGGCATTGTAATGATCTGAAGTGAGTACAAGTCATGATCAGTATGGTTCAAAGCTATTTAAGGTTTTCTGTGTGGTAGATGCAACCAGCATTTGTATTACATTTACTTGCCATTCTAGTCGTGTGTGTTCTACATTTAGTTGCAACTTCTTGTTTCGGAATGTACCTCCTTTTTGTCTCAAGATGTTTCTACATTCAACGACAATATCGCTTAGTAGAGGGTTGCAGCGATGTCTTTGCCTTCCATCATTATTCTCTTTTAAAATAAGGTTACTCATGTACTTGGGCCAATTTTGTGTTACCTTAAACAAAAGCGTAGGTATTATTCCTATTACCTTGATTAGATAGTTCATTTCATGCTTCTAATCAATTCCTCCTTCCATGTTGGCAAGTTGTATATGTTCCGTATTCAAAATATGACATACCATGCAAATTTATGGTAGTTCAATAAGCGCTTCCACTCTCATGGGAGTTTGTGATTCCCTGAAGCTAAATAACTCAACTCATAAAAGATCTCAACTTCTTCTTTGGTATATTTTGGCATCAATAATTCTCTAATTAACTTTACACCTTCTGCAGAGCCCAATGAGTTTAAGCTTTCATATTCATAGAGCTGTCTAAGTTCAATTGAAAGAATGCAACGGTAAAAGCGAATACCAAACTGCAACCACCCAGTCAATTGCACTTTTTATAATTCTTGTTTAACAACAGTTTGATTAGTAATTGACATTAATGCAAGCATAATGCAATCACTGTTGTAAATTAAAAAAATCATTATTTTTTTACCTCTTCAAGATAAACCTGGTGACTGCAATATGTGTATTGGAATATTGCAAGTATAATTTTTTTGTTTTGTGTCCATATGTCACAAAGTATGACACTTTGTCTTCTCCCTATTTATGGCCCAATTGCAGACTGTAGTGGCCATCGCAATCCATCCTTCTCATCATTTTTTTCACGGAGATACCGATGGTATGGGGCCTCCTACCTCGATATTAATTTAAATTTAACATTTCAAAGTTGACAAGCTACGCATAACATATGTGCTTTTGATCTAAATAGAGCCCTTCTTGTATTAGAACCCTCATTACACAGAAATACATATTTACTTCAAAGAAGAAACGAATATGAACTATGAAGATTTCCCTCTTTACATTACACTAAAGAGGCCCTTCGGAAAGATTTATAGAGCTTATGCTTGTATTTATTCTACTACAATTCTAGGACTACTATATTACCGTGTAGTGTATATGCCAAGTGAAGCATGACTTGTACTTGCTTCAGATCATTGCAATGCATCATGCTTGTATTTTGCATGGGACAAATAAAAGTTTCCCAAGATAAACACACTTATCATGATGTTATTTTTTGGCAAACATGTCTCCATGATCTCCGATGATCTTATGGATGTGCCCTGGTGGCTCTGCCTTCTGCATTTTCACAAATTTAATTTTTTGCTTTTTGTTGTCTCTAGAAGATGAGTTGCATCAACTTCGAGGTCTTCTTTTACAACAAAATTGACACATAGATAGCATTCAAAGGAAGGTTATGTGGGAATTGTGGCCTTCCATTTGGCAATGGCATTGATGGCAGTCTCTTAGATAGTGTCATATGAGAGCTCATCATATAGGCCAATATTATTTTGAATTCTAATGAAGTTAGGTGTATGTGGAACTTAAACTAAGGAGAGGCGAAGGGAGAATGTGGCTCTCATAGTACAAGAAATTTGGGCTGATTATATATATATAGGTTTCCCCTCCTATAACAACTTTACATGGATGAGTTATCATATACAAATAAACCAGACATCATGATCATTATATGAGTTGTAACAAATGCTCATTTACTCTGAGCATGGATATATGTGACACATTTCTATAGTTTGTTCAATTGCTTTTATGATATGTAATATAGTTTTTCCAGATAGTGCATATCGTGGTCATTTTCACCATATGAGTGGTAATGTATGATGTAAATAATTTGGCAACACAGTTGCTACATGATTTTATAGTTACCATAGTTGAATTATAATCGATATGGAGATTGGTTCAAAAGATTTTGCCATTTGTAAACAAGCAAGATATGTAGTGTCCCCTTTTTTCATTCTAGTTATTTTCTGGTTTATCTAGAATGCACACCACTAGAAGAGCAACTAAATGTACCACACAGAAAACCTTAAATATTGGTTGCATCTACCACACAGAAAACCTTAAATAGCTTTGAATCATACTAATCATGACTTGTACTTGCTTCAGATCATTGCAATGCCTCATGCTTCAAATCATTGCAATGCCCTTCTATAACGAATAGTTATCTTCAACAAATACAAACAATGATATTTAAGATCAGGATTCCACATTTTGCAAGTGCCCTGGAAGGATCTAAATATTGCTTATTGTGCTTATCCAACATGCAAACCATATATGTATGGTCAATGTCCTCACAACCACAATCTCATGTACATTGCAATTGCCCATGACCGAAGAGCTAGAAGAAAAATAAGTACATCAAAGTTATTGCAATTGCTCATCTTCATTCCTATCAATAATATATATATGTGTGTGTGTGTGTGTGTGTGTGTGTGTGTGTGTGTGTGTGTGTGTGTGTGTGTGTGTGTGTGTGTGAGTAGGTCATCACAATTGCGACAACCAACCCGACGAAACGTCGTTGGACCAACAACAGTTCCATCGGATGCCCATCGCACTTGTGACAAAATAATCCAATGAATTGTCGTTGCATCCACGGCATGGTTGTCGCACACTATGGCACTTGTGTCAACATTCCAACAGATGACTGACGGCCATAGAGCACGAACGTCGCTACGGGGACGACATAATGGAATAGTTAGCCGTCGTAATAGCGACGCCCACCTGTCGCAATTACGACAATTGGACAATGACCTATTGGCATTACCGCCTGCCAAATTGCGACATTTTTTGCATCACAATTGCAATAGAAGAGCTTGTCGTCATAATGTACAACGCCCGTCCGACAGGAGCCAATTCATGATACTGTCACTTAGGCGACGTTTGACAATCGCAATTCGAATCCAAATGCAGTAGTGACTTAGTCAAGTATTCCCCTATATCTTTACTTTTAGGATAAGATGTAAGGGGATTTAATGATCAAAGCCATCGAGATTGTGAACCATCACGAGGCAACATATCATACATGAAAGCAAATTTTCCCCTCAAACAACGTACAAGTTGAAGTTGTGAACATTCTACTTAGTAGCAACCAAAGCTAATAATAGTAATAAGAATAGGGATCACGTTGCACAAGATAGTTGACGCTTTTAACTCCTCGATTGCCACTTAACCCCATTGACAATAACCACCATAACAATGTAGTAAAACTAGACATTGAGTCTCAATATAGCTTATTCCTTTGTTGTTTATTCCCTTTTCTTTTTTATAAGGCACTTCTCATCTCCATTGTTTACCCTACTGTAAAAATTCCTTTAATATTTTCCCCCACTTGCCTATTGAGAGGATAACACATGTTACAATGTTTCAAACATCGAATTGTTCTAGCTATGCCTCTTACTATGAGATTTAACTTACAATCTAATCCATATTGTTAGTCTCACATGAATTTTAGTTGTTTGAAGATATGATCTTTACTATCAACTGTGATACTTTGAACCGCTTTATATCATTTATGCAAATAACCATCATCGCATTCTAAGCAATCTTACAATCTTCCCACTAAAATAGTTAGCTTAAGCAAAGAGCAACCATCACATTCTCTACAATGAGCAATTTTACAATATTTCCCCTTAAAATAGAGATTGAGAAGCATGGTAACTTTCAAATGCTGAATACCCTACGAAAATAATTAAAACCAATATTTTTTTCAAAACAAGCAAGTACTTAAATATCTAGAATCACCTACTTTGATTTAAAAATTTATAACCACCGAGCACAAAACCCACGATATCTTTACTTGCCCTTATATTGTAACTATATACTAGACATTGTTGATAATCATACATCAAACAACAATTGACAACATATACCAATTCTACATGTTACCATTTATACCATTATAAAATAACCAATTCATATCATATTTGAAACCATAGACAGCCCCAAATCAAAGATTACAAACTTCACCGCATCATTTAGCCTCGCCATATGGTGCAGGAGCACCTCAAATATTCAAGCAACAATTGAAGATTATAAAGACTGCAAAGATCCTCAAAACAAATCAAAAGGAAGGAATGTATAAACAAGGTCATCAAATCAATTAGGCAGTCTTGGAACTTATAATGATGCTAAAATAATATTAGGTCTTCAAGATAGGTTTAGGTATAGGAAAGAGTTTAATGTTTAATAAAACCATTGTATGGCTTTTGAAGTTCAAACATTAAATAAAAAAAAAGTAACGACTGGTTTAGAGGGAAGTTTAGGTTGTAATAATTTTAAAATACCCAACTCAACGATGATAGTTGGTTGGAGTCAGTTATTATAAGATGTCTTATAAATTGGAAAGAGTCTCTGATGTAAAAAGGAGAAAAAATATTAGAATACTGGTATGTATGGACTCATGAACAACAATATTAAAACTTAGATATTCTGCAACTCAAATTGCATATTGTAGTCCGCAAACTGATTGGTTGGCTCTACAAATGCATTAATAAGGTTTCCTTCATCATTCCAAGTACTTTGTTGATAAGTTTCATGTTATTGTAATTTTGTTGTTATGCCTATTGCAAAATGAGTAGATTTCTCTTAATTATTTATTTGTTGTAGTAGGTTTTAAAAGAAATGAAAATCTTTCCATGAGGATGAAGGCCTGATATTCATGGAAAGAGTTATTCTAACATGTATGATATATTACTAATCAAGCACGTGCAGAATTAAACAAGATAGAAATTCTACCCAAACAAGGAGTTTATTTGCTGATTGGAGACATTAAACAATGTACATGTGAATGTGAATTCATTGTTAGTTGGGATTGGAAGTGTTTGTAATCAAGTGATTGAGAAAGCCCTAGTTCAAGAGTAAGAAGTGCTAGGAGGAGTCTACCATATGGTTCCTTTTTAAATTGTATAGTTTATTATTCGATTGTCATTATTGTGATTGCTCCTTATCACCCTAGTTCTCATGTTGACTACTACAAGTTACATCAATCACAATGTGGAATATTTTCACAAGGAGACTACCCAAAGTATTCAACCCACACAAGTAGAAACACTCTTTGCTTATATGATCTCACATTTTGAAATATTTAAAAATAAATTTGGCCAATAAATATTGTATCTGTTCAAATCTATCTTGCATTTTGAAATATTTGAAAATAAAATCGGCCAATAAATATTGTATCTGGTCAAATCTATATCACATTTTTGAACCACAAACTCGTCAGTTGTGTTTTGCTGACAAAAAACATATGTTTAACAAAATAAGTGTCTAGTGAAACTATGAAATGAATGCATTGAGCACTAAATAACCGAGGAACTCCATCTTTTTCATTCGATAACAATCCTTTGTTTAGCCTTTTAGAACCTCACAAAAGGCTATAAATGTTATATTCCAATTTAAACTCAAATTTCTAACTTTCCATTGCTCGCATTGAAATAATTTAAATCAATCTCTCTTTGTACATTTGAATCGATCCCTCTATCAAAATAAAATGTCTTAGGCAAGGGCATTTCCACTCATGCCTGATATGTATCGATAGTCACTTCTTTCAACACTCTCATTCCAAGTAAGTGCACTGCCAGCAAGTCCTTAGACATAAGCACTTTGAGTCCCTTCAAACCTTGAATGTTTGTCCACTTGCACAAATAATGCTGATAAAGGCACATTAAAAGGTCATCCATTTCTGTGGCTGTGATTCGCAGAAACCTATTAAACTCAAATTTCTAACTTTCCATTGCTCGCAATGAAATAATTTAAATCAATCTCTCTTTGCACATTTGAATCGACCCCTCTATCAAAATAAAATGTATCAGACAAAGGCACTTCAACTCATGCCTGATATGCACTGATAGTCACTTCTTTCAACACTCTCATTCCAAGTAAGTGCACTGCCAGCAAGTCCTTAGACATAAGCGCTTTGAGTCCCTTCAAACCTTGAATGTTTGTCCACTTACACAAATAATGCTGATCAAGGCACATTAGAAGGTCATCCATTTCTGTGGCTGTGATTCACAGAAACCTATTAAAAGATAGCACTAATCCAACTCAAAGTTACTGAACAAACCTAACTATGCTACTTTCACCCCTTGTGCTGTTAATTGCCGCAACTGGCAGTTTAATGCACAACCTAAGGCAGTTAGAAAAGTTGGCAATTCCCAAAAAATGCCTATTCAGGTCAACGCTTGATTCCAAATATAATGAAGTACTATATATGATACTACAAAGTTCGAAAACAACAATTTCAAGTCTATTAATTTGTCATTTCCACTCACAGCCGCCAGCACTTACAACTAGTCAAACAAACCGTTCAACCATCATATAGAGGTTGCTACGAAGTTGCAAACTATTGATATAATACCCTGACCAACAAGTTCATTGTTCTTGTTTATATTAAAAGTGAAAGAAAATGTGCATTCGTACAAGAACCATGACCTTATTAGTGGAAATCAAGTACAAACGAATTTTACATTTTCCCTCGTGTTCTTGATGGAATAATTTCACAATTGACAAAAATCTTGACTCTGGGCTGTCTTGTCAAACAAGAAATAACATCAAATGGAAACAAAGCAGCTTCTAAGTTACAATACTTGCCAGGCTTAAGCATCCAACTCAAATACAGCATCCACAAAGTGCCATCCAGCTGACTAGAAACCAGCAAACTGAGACAAAGAACATTCCCATACATCTAAAGCCCCTAAGAAAAGTCTCTCAATTTACATATTACACAATTATATACATGGGACTTTTCCTGCCATTACACTGCACCAAGTGGAGATACAAAACTTGTAAGTGTCACCAGATGGATCCATCTTCATTTCAATCTCAAGCTACAATGAGATGAAATTGATGTGTCCTCCAAATGGCTACAAAGAAAGTTCAACAAACCCTATAATCAGCTCACATATATTCTCTCTTTATCCATCCCTATAGCCAGCAACAAAACACCTTGCAGAATTACAACTACAAAATCCTCTTGCTCTAATGGCATTTGTATGTTACGTTGTAAGACAATTAAAATCATGAACGGCATTTAAGTACTAACAGTCATTTCCTAAATCTTTCCAACACGAACAACAGAGGACAGCAGGAAGTTGACTTTCTCCATCACAATACTGGGACTCTGGTGGACTGCAAAGATTCAAATGCTGTAAGATTTAAGGGTAGTAATCATAAATTTGTACCTCCTCAAACATCAAAAAGGACCATGCAGACAACTATTAAAGAGTTATAAGCATGCAGAAAATAATAACCCAGTGGTTAAATTATGAGCAAAATAAATTTATACCCTCCAAGAACATCAGAATGTAAATTTAAGGAAACAATATTATACAGCAACATTATTCAATGGCTCCTGCCTTGGTTCTGTACTTTAAAGCAATAGCAATGTACCAAATCATGAGTCTTGTGCACAAAAACAATTGACATAGAGTTGGGCAAACAAACTAATCCAACATGAATGAATGCAAATCATATATACATGCAAAGAAAATTCTAAAACTAATGCAACTGGAATCCCACAATAGAAGTAGTTTTGTAAATCATATAATATATCCAGAACATAAACCAAAAACAATTAAGTTGGAATATATGCTAGTAAATTGTAAAGATGATTCACACAGACCATGGAAAAAACGTGCAGTAGGTGTCATAAACTCCTTAAGCATCATCTCCAAAAACCTAAGTTATTCCATGATAGAAGACACTTATAAAGAAATATGTAATTTCAATAGAAATAAGCATATTTGTTCAGAATGGTGATGCCACTAGAGAACACTGCAAACATTGATAGCAGAAACAAAGTACAGGGCAGAAATTATCTGTTTCCGTGAGGTTGAAACATGGAAAGCAAAGAAATCTAAAATATTCCCTTTACACATCAAAATTGGGAAATATGCATCACCAGTTTGTCTGAAGCACAATATATTAGGTTAAGCTCAAATGGTTAAAGCATTGGCATTCCAAAGTAGAGCCTTAAATTCATATTGTCAGGCGATATTAATAACAACTTGCAACTGTTAAGAGTTTGGTACATCGCCAAAACCAAATTGCTAGATGTGGCATCTAATGCACAATGATCACTCAAAAGAGTTTACAGAATTCAAAATATATATATTGTTATCATTGAATTACAAACTTCTGAACATATTTCATTGGACATTTTTTTCCTGAAACATCTCAAATCAAAATTAAGAAATATGCAAAACTTGTTCATAGGGAAAGTAAACATGACCAAGTGACTATTTGCAAAACTGCAAGGAGAGTATTTAAAGAATAATACACTTATACTTTCTCCAGAAAGGAACGACTGATTTGTTAAAGCTATACGAGGCATTACCTTGATGTTTTGTTTAACCCAGGAAGAGATATACAATGTGCTTAGTCATCACGGCATTCAATGACTTATTACTCTACGACATGGCAAAAACTTTGTTAGTCTGTGGCATGGCGAAATGGGTGAGCCACTTAATCTGAATGTCAAATAATAGCTCATTTTTCATTTAGAAAAGAGTTGCCCATAATACTGTTAGTTATTTCTAGGAAGCTTGAATGTTATATCCAGATGTTAAAAAAGGATTTGTGATCATATGTTTGTAAAGAGACATAATGCATATATCAAAAGCAAGTGGGATAATTTATTAGCCACTCAGGTACAAAAACATATAAGAATGTATTTCAAAATCTTTAGTAATACAGTATAGTAAGTCAAATAGAAAAAAGAATTCAGGTCACCTACCATAAAAGACCATTTTCTTAAGATTGAATTATATTTTCAAATCAAAAACTATTGCACCATCCTAAATTGTAAGCGCCTAATTTGTGTACAATCTAATGACTATTTTGTGCTTAATTGTAAGCGCCTAATTTGTGTACAATCTAATGACTATTTTGTACTTACTTTAGTGTATTTTCTAAAGTAGGACCTCATATGGCACTTCATGGGTACATAAATTCAAATATTGGTCCTCCATTCCTTTCAAACTTGTTCAAAGTTGAGGTTAACCCTTATTGTGTGTTCCTCTATTTTTCACCCAGTCCAATAATTCACTTTCTAACCTAGACCCCTATATATCTGATTTTGGCCTTCGTAATCTGTCCCTATTCTAGAATGAGTTGTACCCAGAAATCCCACACGTACCTTAATGTTCCTGGCACCCAAATCAAATCTGGGCTCATTCTCTTAGGGATTGATGACATGCCCTAGGCGAATGGGGCTCAAAATTAGCCCAGGTACCCATGGCAAGGTTTTAGGGGGAAATCTGGTCTCGCAGTCAGCCCACATAATTCGTAACTCCCGAAATGATGTGAGATGTATATAAACCCCTCTTCTCATTTTGGATCCACCATCATACACCAAGCATCCATTCTTGTTGAAGTATTTCAAAGATCAAGCATTAAAGTTATCAAGTGCAAGGAAGCAAATCAAGCAATCAAGAGCCAACAAGTTCAAGTATTCCACCATTCATTGATCTCAAGCAATCAAGGTGTTTTCTTCCATAGATCTAGCTTCTTTCCCTCGTTGGAGGTCAGGCAAAGGAGATTTCTGTTGAGGAGACCCACATCCATCTACCTACAGTCAAGTCTTCTCTCTCTTATCCTCAATCAAACATTGTGGTGAATTACATCTATACCATAAGGTTTTCTGTTTTATGATTTCCTTTTGGATTTTTGTGTTTCGTCAAAGCTACTGCATCAACATATTTGATTACGTTTAAAGAAGTATTTGCATCTACAAGGCATGCTAAGCTTCATTTTCTAGACCTCATCTCTGCTACATGACAGCACACTTATCTTTATTGCACTTCATTTCAAGATTGATTCCTAAACAAGGATTTGACTGAGGCAAACCCCTTTTTCAACCTTCTTCCACATTGTTTTGTGCTGGAACAAGTTACCAAGCTATTGGATGAGATTTAGAGAGATCACTAACAGTCAGACGATCTGTGAAAATGTCACAAAAAAACACCATGAACATATCTCCATTGTAATCATATCCCTGCCATTTTGAGCTCAGGTTTCAGGCACAGGTCAAATTTGTCTACTATTTTTTTGTTTCTATGAATTTCCACTCACTGTTTTTTTGTTACAGTCTGTTTTGAGTAGTTTTTCAATGACTTTCCTAGTTCAACATTTGCATTGCATTATCTTATCATTTCCACTTTCAGACATTTCATATTTATTGACAAAATCATTGTCCCCATTTAGTGCTTGAGTCACCCCTTGAGCCTATTGAGGATATCTTCCTTCCAAAAGTGCAATTGTGAGAAAGCGAGGTGATCTACCTATTTACATTCTTTCCCTTTTCCTTCTAGTACATTTTGGTGAGCCTGAATCTTAAATGCTTCTGATTTTGAAGTTAGATCTCATTTTGTGCTTGTTAAGTTTCATTAAAATGGAGTTTACAAAGTTAGATCAATGTATGGTAAACTATGTTGTTACATTTCTCCTTACTTTGAGTGAATCATAATTTCGTGCTTGTTATGATGTTTGTATTCCTTCCTGGCATTATGAGGGTAACAGACATCTTTATTCCTTGTAAAGCATATTTCAAGACTTCTACCAATATTCTATGTGGCTTTATCATTCAATTTTTATCAAAATACATTGAATACGTTGATTACATTCGGGTCTATGGATGAACCTAAAGATAACACTAATATAAAATTTCCTAATTCCACCCCTATAGCGCCTACTGATCATGATGATAGAGATCTAGCTCCTAAAGATTCCATTTTAAAAGAGACCTACATCTCCTCTTCCGCAACCTACTTTAATGGAAAGTATGTTGGCAATGGGCCAGCGTCCCTCATTGGATTAGTGTTACGGCTTAACCACCTCACGTGTCTTCTATAAGTCCAGTGGTTGTATCCGGCATTAAAAGGTTGATCTTTTGGTGCAACGACAACCCTAGCAGTTAACAAGTGGTATCAGAGCTTGGTCACATATTCAAATCTTTGCAAGCCACGGTGAGTAATGGGGGTGTTTGTCCGTGAGCCAACATCCCTCATTGGATTTGCGACATGGCTTAGTTGCCTCTTGTGTCTTCTATAAGTTCAGTGGTTGTTGTTGACACAAAAGCTTGCACCCTTGCCTAAAGTTTTACCTAAAGGCAACCTCGTGTAACATGGAAACAATCTTGAAAATGTAGAACTTTGCAATTAGAGATTGAGTCTTCGGAGAAGGTCGGCTTCCTTACTATCAAGGTCCACCTAACTATTTCTTGAGAGGAAAAGGGAGAAGGAATGCATAGAACCAAACTACCTATTCTAATCTAGAGGGGTGATACACCAGATAGTATTGTTTAATCTTGTCTCTACCCAGGGAAGCACAGTTCATTAATACAATTCTCAGATATACAAATTCTATATTAACTTTGACTCAACAATCATGCACAAATCAGAGATCGATAAAATGATATAAGGAAAGAGCTTCACTCTATATCAATCTAAAGATAAATAGACACAGTATATAACCGAAGAATGAAAGCAAGACATCAATATAAGGCAAGAAGATATTGCACGATATATTAATGAAAGAAGGAGATACAATAGAGAATTATGTTCATTCAAAGGAAAAAGGGAAATTACAATAGCAAAGCATAGAATACAATGCTATAGAATCAAAGAAAAGACCAACCCTTGGAAGGGTTACAAAACTTGCTTTTATAGTTCAAGCATAACTAAGAAACTTCTTCCTTAAGCCGAGCTCAACTACTGCCATTAAATTTTCCGGAGAACAATCATTGTTGAACCAAGGAAGATTTGATCGGGTGTGTGTCCATATGCAGAAAATCATGTCTTTCATACCAATTCTGACCTCGAAGAGACAAAAACAACAGTCATTACTGCATGGTTGAGTGAATGGATAACTCAAGGCTGCGATGGAATGTCCCTTGCATCAAACAAGCATGGAGATCATCAAAAAATAGTTGAAGACGACCAAGGAATTAGTTTGTCATTAAAGAGTTGCTTCATGTCGTGTCTGCAACCATGCCAAGTAAGTCGTGTCATCATTTGAATAATCAACCTCGCCACATGGCCCAATAATCTCTCAACATTCTGCCATTTCATCCAGTTTCCACCCTATGTTAACTTGTTGACTGCCTCAAATCGCAGCTTTGCAACCTGAAGTCATTAACTGTTGCAACCCTGCGACATCATGAAATCAAACCTTCACACCATCACCGCAATTATGGGTCTGACATTTCTTGCCCCTACGATTATGCGAAACACTAAATTTTGACTGTTATTGACTTTTCGCAACTTAACTTGAAGCTCACCTCGATGGAATGAAATCAATTGAAACGATCAACCTTCATTCGATGAGATATTCGTTATCCTTGCGATCATGCGAACAAGGTATATGCAAGGGCCCACCATGACACGCATCACAATGTCATTTTCTCGCTTTCATTAAACATCATGTAACTTTGGAAAGCGAGATGGCGACCATCGTTGATGTACCAAGATCTAACAGTAGCAATATGATTAAAGAACCCCAACATAGTCAGCACCCTCAACCAATCATCAAGCACTACCCCTCTGACACGTCCTTCATTGTGCAGCCCACGTACTGAATCTGGTACCACCTTGTCCACGTGTCAACATGTCGTTTTCTCCCATTTGCTAAAAACCTTGCAACTTTATATAGCAAGAATATGTCGATTGTTGATCTGGAAGCTCTAACGATGGGGAAGATTGCAAGCCCAAGGTTTTTTTCTGACGCAAATCTTGACTTGCAATCATGCGCTGAAGAGCAGTCACAAGGTCGCAACTTGAAATCTTCATAAGGATATAACATGCAAATATGAAAAGAGCAAGACTTGGGAATAAAAGAGAAAAGTCAAAGATTTTTGTCATATTCCTATTAGGCTTGCATGGCAATTAATAATTAGTCAATGAACGTGGATCAAGGCTACCACCCTGGTTTTCATGGAATTGGTCAACGTTTGGAAAACAAGGGGGGGCAAAATGATCAACAGTTGTATCAAGCATTAACTGGTCAATCTTTAGGTGCAGTGGCAACCCTAAAGGTTACCATAGTCTTAGGGAGGCTACTCTACCCAATTCCTTGGATGGTCTTATAGATAATCTTCCTTTTATCCAAGCACTATTCATAATCCGGATGTTAAAACATTTTGTTGATGATTTTACTACAAGAATATTGAGTAGACAAGAAGATATTGATAAGCCTTCTTCACCACCTAAAGATAGAACTCCTCACCTTCCTCTTTATACAACACATTTCCATAAAGCTCGAAATGAATCTCCTTTACCTTCAACATTAAAAACCAATTACAATGTAGGATATGATATCACTAATCAACAAAATTACAATGGATTAGGTCTTGGCATTAATAAACACAGTATTAAGGTTCCTATGGATCATCCTACACAAGTCACTAGGTGTGGTCTAGGTTTCATACCCCAAGATACTACTTTGACTTCATCACAACCACCCCCCACCCCCCTTAATATTCTTTTACCAACACCATCTGTTGTCACATCTCCTTTTGATGACTGCTTGACGTTAGCTAAAAGAATGTTTTGGAGAATTAAATATGAATCTAGAATCAGATTCCCTAATAGAAATTTTTCGAAAGAATCAAAGGCTTGTTAATGGTGAGTTTGTGTTTCTTTTATCATAGCAATACTCTCTTGCTAATTGCATTGAGTTGAGACAATTTGTTCAAGATTTGGTTGATAGATCTCTTCTTTGCTTAAAAACAAAGCTTTACATTTTCTTGATATCAAAAACATACCTTAGCATCTTTTTTTTCCGATTATGTTGCTCTCTATTGTGTAAATTTAGTAACTTACATTATTGGGGTCTCTTTGCTTTGCACAATGCAAATTGTGAGCATCATAATAAGTTTTCTCCCTTGTCTCTTCACTTGAAGCACAAGGTCTCTCTACCTTATCTTTCTTCTCCTATTGAAAGATCCATTATCTCTTTGTTGGTTATATCTTTTATACTATGATGTCCTTCCATACATAAACTTGTTTGTCTAGGATCCTTCTCTCCAATGGATTGGCATCCTTGTTTACATTCTCTTCCTGCTTTGGAAGTGTGTGTGTGTGTGTCGTTGATTGATTTACCCAATAAGTTTGCATAATGCGGCATCCTTTTCTTTTCTCTTCATTATATCTTTAAGGATTCGAATTGTTTTTATGATTGTACATCCTTTTTGGTATGAGATTCTTTGTTTCACACAAGATGCTTACATCTTTGCTTAACAATCCTATTCATGCCACAAAGAACATGTCTATCATAAAATAATTCTTCATTTAGGGGCTGATCATGGCTTCTTCTATGAATCATTCATTCTCTCTTTGTTGACTTGTTTCTCATGTAATATGATGTCCTTTATTCCATAAATGCACTTGCTTTACATTAGAATTCACTCTTTTTCAAGAGATTTACATCCTTGTTTACAACTTATTTTTGTTGGAAAGTGCATATCTATTATAAAGAAATATCACATGGGGCATACAATGTATTATGTTTGTCTTTCCCTTCACAATTGGGAGCAAGGCTTCATGTGCTCATCTTCCTCTTCCTTTTTCTTTTGAAGGATCTATTTTCCCTAGTAAATTGGCATTTGTTTATCATGTGACATTCTTTTCTTACAAGATATGGTTTTGTTTTGATTCAAGATTCTCTTATGCTAGTGGTGTATCCTAAATTACAATCACTTCCTTACTTGCAAAACTATGTTCATTCTAAACAAATCTCGTTACTTTCAGGCTTAAAGTGTGTCATCCTTCATCAAGAATCTCATTTTTTGTTGATTTTATACCAGAAGTGAGCATAAGCAGCACAAAGCAAAAATACTATGCACAAAACAATAATTACCTTGAGAAAACCCTCCAACTTAAAGGAGAAAAACCCAACCACAAAACATCACTTTGTTGATGAATAAACAGAAGTCTGATTTACAATTCGCACAAAACCAACTCAAGTAATGAAATACTAACACTTCTCTCAATGTTTATTCGCAGACCATAACAATCTATCTTAATATCAATATCTTTGAGGCAATAATCATGGCATCTAAAAATATTTGCAGACAATAAAGAGTATTGCATACATACAATCACCCTAGCAAAGAATATGAAAACCATATCTTACAAGAATATGAATGCCATCTAGAAGTATGAACATCTCCTCCACATGAAGAGGCGGACTCTTCATTGTCTTGACAATGAAGAGTTTGCCGTGACCATTAAAGCGAAGTTGTTACAAAGATAATTGACTCTTCTTCCCGTTGCCTTGAAATGTTCGTTAATATGGAGATAACCGCTGACATTTAAAAGAGAGACAATCAATTGTCTGACTTGAAACATCTACAGAAAATATAGATTAATATTTATAAAAATATGAATCAACATCAGTAGAATAGGAATCAAACCACATCACATAGAAGGTGGATCGGCAACACGTTAAAAACACATCACGTAAAAGGTGGAGCAGCAACACGTTAAAAACAAATCACGTAAAAGGTGGAGCAGCAACACGTTACAGAGATGGCTACAAATGAAAGATATCTCTTGCAGTTAAGACTCCTCCTTAGCTAGGGAGATAACTTTCCGGATATCTATGTCATTGTAACTCTCAAAATTACACCCACAATGGCTAAACTATAATGTCCCTTCTTTGGGGACATTAGAATTATTACGAAGGAATGAATTTACAATACTAAATTTGACTATGTAAGCTAGAGATTTATTATTAAAGGTCCAATTATTATTCCATGTGGTCACAAGAGGATGAGGAGGAATAAGACAATTTATCAGAGAGAAGTTGAAGAGTCACAAGGAATAGGACGAAAACTAGAGAGGAGTCGAAGAGTCTTGGTTTGTGTATTAAGAGGGGATAGAGGATCATTGTTGGGCATGCTGGATTTTGTTATTCAGATCAGTTTTCTCTCTTGTGAGGGTCTCAGAAAGCTTCAGCTTTCAGCTAGTTAGAGGACGTAGCCCCTCGTGCTAGCAGACAATGGACGCAAACCCATTGTCCTGAGGAACATCATTTCAGGTATTTCATTAGCGCTTACAGGTTCTTATTCTAGCTTTCCAATCTGACTGCTAAATCTCTATTTAGGATTGGGTTTCTGTGTACTGGTTATTGTATTGTTGTTGTGTAATGCAATAACGTATTTGCGGAGTTGTATGGAAGTTTCTAGTTTCAACATTATAAGCCTGTAATGCATTTCTATATGCCTAGAATTCTGAATATTATTCTAAAAGGAACTGGTTATTAATTTGTGAAGAATCTTCTGGTTTAAACATCGTATTGTATTCCATTTGCCTATTTTTGAGTTTGAATATTATTATTTCTGAGTTTGAATATTATTAAGAAGAAGTTGGTTAAACATCTCTCGGCTATTGCATTGGATTCGTTTGTGATAGAATACATCTACAAGGTTTTAATTCTGATTATTTTGTTTTTAAGAGAAATTAGCAAATATCCGGATAGGGGATATTTCATACACCCATTTGTAGAAAAGATTTTTAACACGAAATCACTCAACCTGATAATGTAATCAAGTCACTCAACATGACATCCATCGTGGCTACTCCCACGTGTGGAAAGAAACATATATACAAGTGCTCATCACGAAGACACTCAACTTGATATCATCATGGAGTCTCTCAACATGACTTCCACCATGGTTACTCCAATGAGTGGAAAAAGCAGCATCTCTCAAAGGGCTTTCGCCTCATATTTTCCAATCTCGAAGAAATATACATTTTAGCACATAGTAAGGATCACTAACATTGAGACTCCCTCTCAACCATGGCAACATTCTACACAATACCATGCTTGCCTTGAAAATATGGAAATTTCACCCAAGACAGAGGCTTGGTGAGAATATCAATTGTTTGTTTATCAGTGAAAATATACTCGAGTTGAATTGCTTTCCTCAACACTATATCTCTAATGTAATGATATTTGATCTCCACATATTTTTATTATATTATCAAACACTGGATTGACAAAAACCTTCACACAACTTTGATTATCACAATGAATCACAATTGGCTCTAATGCCTAACCAAACAATCGTGCAAGAAGCTTTCAAATGCTATACTACTTCTCGAGTTGCTCACAAGTTGCAATGTGTTAAGTTTCTACAGTACTTTGTACCACAGTGATCTTCTTCCTGCTACACCATGAATCTTGGCACACCCAAACTAAAGCAACATCTAGATGTGCTTTTCCTATCAGTTACGCTCCCAGCCCAATCAAAACTAGAATAACCTTGTAACTTTAGATCTTCGTCGAAAGTATGTCTCAAGCCATATCCAACTATTCCATACAAGTATCTCAAGATATGCTTTGCTAAAAACTAGGAAGATTCGTCTTCACTCACACATGAACTAACTGAGAGCGCTCACCGCATAAAAAATATCTAGTCTAGTAATCACTAGATACATCAAAGATCCAATCAGTTGTTTGTAGATGGTGGGATTTACAAAATCAGAGCTAGTTGCAGCATCACTCAACTCTTCAAATTTGGCTCCATGTGTATGTATAGGCATGGACTTGCAATCCATCATCCCAAACCTCTTCAAGATATCTATGGTGTATTTCTCTTGACTAAGAATAATCTCATTGGGTCTTTGCCACACTTATAGTCCTAGAAACTAATGCATAAGACCAAATCCTTTGTATCAAACTCGGAGACCAAATCTTTCTTGCATTTGACAATGAGAATACCTTCTCCACTAAGAAATAAATCATCAATGGAAAGAACCAATATTAAGGCCTCACCATTAACTATCTTGAAGTAAAGATCTAAATCTACATCATTCTTGGAAAACCCCAAACTCTTCAAGTATTGATCAATCCCTTCATACCATGCATAAGGTGCTTGATTTAGGTTGTAAAATGCCTTCTTCAATCTCCATAATTGAGAATACTTCCCATGAATCACAAAATCATTTGGTTGTTCACTGAACACTTCTTTACTTACACCATTAAGAAATGCAATCTTTACATCCATTTGATGTAGCTTCCAACCTTTAGCCAATACAATAGCAATAATAGTCCTAATAGATATATAATAAGAAACGGGAGCTAACATCTCATCATTTATTCCTTCCTTTTGAGAGTAATCTCTTGCCTCAAATCTTGCTTTGTACTTCTCAATACTTCCATTAGCTCATGCTTGATCTTAATAAGCCACTCAGAAGACATGACTAATTTTTATTTTGACATGTACAAAATCCAAAAATTCTTCATGATAGATCAGTATTCTTTTTAAATAGCATATCTCCACACTTGCTGATTAATGCCTCCTCAAGGCTAGAAGGCTCAAACTCAATTGATATGACTTGTTGAATGCCACATATTCTGAAAATTCGTTTAATATTCTTTTAACATAGCATATCTCAACACTTGCTGATCAAATGCCTCCTCAAGGCTAGAAGGCTCAGACTTAATTATATGTCATTAATGATTAATGACACATATTCTGAAAATTTGTTTGATTTTCTTTTAACATAGCATATCTCAACACTTGCTGATCAAATGTCTCCTCAAGGCTAGAAGGCTCAGACTCAATTATATGAGTAATTAATGATTAATGCCACATATTCTGAAAATTGTTGTGGTCTCTTGCTTCCTCTAAAAGTGTCATAAGGACCTGCATATTTTTTCCTCTTACATAGTTTGTCTAGCCCATAAAGGTCTCTTTCTACCTATATAATATTACATGGTCTATCAATAGGTTCTATGGGATCAGCTGGATCAAAAATCTCGTCTGGTTTAGTACACTCCCTCTGAATCTTAGGAGAATGATCAGGATAAATGTCTGTCCTAAGGTGTCTCTTATTCTTCATTGTCTATCGTGATAGAAGACCCTCTTGATCTTTTGAAGGCTAATTCTTCTTCAAATGAAACATCTTTGTTGATCTCAATTTGTTTCTTCCCTGTAATGTAGATCATGCACACCCTTTGAAGACTCGATATAACCCATTCCTTTTTGGCTTGATAGTTCTAGTTGAGATCTTTTATCACTAGACATGTGATTATAAACAAGGCAACCAAAGATTCTTGAAGTGACTAATCTTAGGTTTGACAATTATAAATAACTCTTCAGGAGTCATATTTATGAGGGCTTCAATTTTAAATATACACAGCAATTCTAGAAGCATTTTCCCAAAGAAAAGTTTGTAGATATGATTATGAATCATAGCTTTAGCTGCATCAACTATAGCTCTATTTTTCCTTTCTACAGCTCCATTTTGCTAGGGGTTGTAGGGGACACAAACTCCCTCTTGATCCCTCCCTCAATGCATGATTTTTGAAGGCCTAGGCCTCCAGATGTGTTTTCTCCTACATAAATTAGAATGAATCAGATCTAAAATTCCTTTTGATCTACTTTCACTATTTAGAAAAAAAAAACTATAATATTCTTACCTAGCGCACATCATTTGCAAATATCATCATGTTTCTGACAGAGCTTTCATAACTAGTGGCAGTAACCATCTTCTCCATGTATGGAAGAACTTTGTAAGCAAGTCTCTTAGGGTTCGTTTTGTTCGTGGAATTGTAGAAATCGGGATTTCTACAAATCTTGGTTTTGTCAAATCAAGGTTTTGTAAATCTTCATTCCTATTTTTGGGATTTTACTTGAACCGTTCGTTTCACTCGGAAGATGCGTGTGAAGACACATTTTTATTCGTAAACTTGGGGTTGAAGGCAGACTTCAAAAAGTAGTCCAATTTATTGTTTTTACACTCCTCAAAAAACATAACGAGGTTTTGATTTTCAATTCCTACTTGATAATAGGAAGTCGCAAATTCCAATTCCAATTTGCCAATTTTGAAATAAACACAAAAAAATTCAAATCCGGGTTATGGAAAAGCCAATTCCTATCATCTTCACGAAACAAATGGACCCTTATGTCATTGCTCAATTGAATTGGTGGAGTCATGCACTACTGCTTCAATTAGTCGAACAAAAAGTTTGTACAGACTCCTCAACTCACCTTGTTATGAGAGTTTTGTCCATTTACTCTTGTTGTCAACTTGGATTCCTCTTGAATGCAATCTGCTCTAAGACAATCAAACTTAGAAATTTTAGATCTTACACATATACCTTGAATAAAAATCTCCCAAGATTGAGGAAGACCATTCATTGCCAGCATAACTATGTCTATCTTCAACTATATCTCCAGTCACATAAAGTTGATCTTTTAACTCAATAATCTTCATGAAGGATATGATTGACTCTTCTTTAGCCAATTTTATATGTTGGAGTTGTTGTCTTAAGACAAGAAGACTATTGGTATCGTTGATCTCATAGAGGTCTTGAAGAGTCTACTTCATCTTGGATATAACTAACACAAGATGATCTTTCACATAATCTATCAAGAACTTTCTAGCCTTGATATCATTCTTCTTCCATTGAATTTTCTCAAACTCATCAGATGACTCAAGTACGTCATTTTCCACATAATCGAGACGATCATTTTCTTCCAATGAAATAGGAACTCTAAATTTCCAAGAGTTGGATTTCGATGTACCATCAAGCCCATCTTCAACCTTGAGTCTGTTGACAATCATAGCATATAAAAATATCAACAGACAATAAAGAGTATTGCATACATACGATTGTCCTGGTAAGAAATATCAAAACCATAACCTAAAAGAATTTGAATACCATCTAAAAGTATGAACATCTCTTTTACATGAAGAGGCAAACTCTTCATTGTCTTGACAATCATTGAAGCGAAATCGTTATAAAGATAATGACTCTTCATTGTCTTGAAGCATCAAGACATATGAAGATAACCACTAACGTTTACAAGAGAGATGACCGGTTATCTTAGTCAAAATGGCTGCAAAGAATATATATTATTAATTATAAATTTATGAATCAAAACATAGCACATAGAAGATGGATCAGCAACATGCTACAAAAACAACTAGAACACAAAGATATGCCTTGGAGCTATATCATCAACATTTTTCACCTAGCAATACAACACTCTTCTTGTTCTCTTCCCCTCTGTCTTGAAGAGTTGCCTTTTTTTCAAGAACTAATGAAGGTTTATCTTACAACTAAGATCTATTAATTTCAAGGGTCTCTTCCCACTTGCAGAATATCCTTTTACGATAATCTATCTCCTTAACTGACAAGAATTTTCACTCTTTCTTAAGGTTATGACATACATTGTTGCTTTAAGGATATCTTCTTGTTGTTGGAAGTAGGTATCCTTGTTCTCTTTTCCTTGTGATCCAACCTATGTTGCCATTATAAGGAGGGGGGCATACATATGCCCTCCCTTGTATACGATGCACCCTTTTATTTATTGATCCCTGAGGAGACAATGCTTTCCTTAGGACTAATCCTCATTCATCCCCTTGGGGACAATGCTTTCCTTAGGTCTGAATGTCTTTACAAATCCACACGAAGACAATGTTTTTCGTAAGACTGATCCCTTAAGTCACCTCTGAATACAAAAACTTTTTAGGCCGCCCTTCTCATAAAAACTTTTTAAGCCACCCATATGCATAAAAACTTTTTAAGCCACCTATATGCGCAAAAACTTTTTAACCCCCCATACGCAATTTTCAATATAGAATTAACTAGCATAATATAGCTCGTCAGACTATCAATATTCCTTTATCTTTGGGATGAGTGGAACTAGCATAACACAACTTGCTAACTTTTCTACTCTTCTCCCATAGATCACCTAGCATAACATAAATTGCTAGCTTATTAGATTTGCGGTCTCATAGTCTCTTTCCATGCTCTCGTAGCTATGCTAATGGAATAGATCATAGAGTTATGTATCATCTTTGGTGATGCACATGTTTTTTCTATGTAGTCACTCGTCCTCTTGCAATAGCTTTCCAAATATGACATTATTGGTTGAGATGTGTTTAATCGAGGTCTCTTTGGGATGAGTGGAAGTAGCATAACACAACTTGCTAACCGTTCTACTCTTCTCCCATGGATCACCTAGCATAAAACAAATGGCTAGCCTATTAGATTTGCAATCTCTCACTCTCTTTCCATGCTCTCATAGCTATGCTAATGGTTAGATCAAAGAGTTATGTATTGTCTTTGGTGATACACATGCTCTTTCTATGTGGTCACTTATGCTCTTGCAACAGCTTTCCAAATATGATATTGATGGTTGAGATGTGTTCAATCGAGGTCTCTTCTACTAGTTGATTTGAAGATTTGGTTTTAGAACTAAACCCTTTTTATGGTTTGTGTCTTTGTCTTTGACTTTCCCATTTGTAATTTTTTCCTTCGCTTGTACATTGATGTTTGAGTTGAGATCCTTCTTTTCGGGGGTTGCATCCTGAACTTGTTGATGTCGTATCTCTTTGCAATTTGCCTATGATCATATTTCCTTCTCCTCTCTTTCTTCATTTATTATAAGGTGAGTTTGTCTCATACTCCCCCTAAAATGGGGGCTAAATGTATTGTCCTAAATAATAAACACCTAATTTGTGTAAAATTTTAAGATTATTTTGTGCCTATTTTAGTGCATTTTCTATGGTATGACCTCATATGGCACTTAATGGGTACATAAATTCAAATATGGGTCCTCCATTCCTTTCAATCTTATTCAAAATCGAGGTTAGCCCTTATTTTCAGGTGTACTCTATTCTTCATCCAATCCCATGATTAATTTCCTCACCTAGGCCCCCATATACTTATTTGGGTTCTCCATTCCTTTCAATTTTGTTATAAATCGAGGTAAGCCCTTATTTCCAAGTGTGCTCCTCTATTTTTCATCCAATCCCATAATTTATTCCTCACCTAGGTCCTATATACTTATCTTTGGCCTTCGTGATTTGTCTCAACACCAAAAAGAGTTGTACTCAAAAATCCCGCACGTATCTTGTGTTCCTAGCACCTAGATCAAACCTAGGTTTAATCTTCTAGGGACATGGGCAACATGTCCTAGGAGAATGAGGCCCAAATTGGCCGAAAGATCATTGCCACGATTTTCAGGGAGATCTGGTCCTATGATTGACCTTTTTAATTCTTAGCCCCCAAAATGATGTGAGATGTGTATAAAGTTATAAACCCCCATCTCTTTTCATTTCGGATCCATCATCATATAGCAAGCATCCATTATTGTCAAAATATTCCAAGAATCAAGCATTCAAGTTATCAAGTGCAACGAAGTAAATCAAGCAATCAAGAGCCATCAAGTTTAAGCATTCATTCTTCTCAAGCAATCAAGGTGTTTTTTTTCCATGGAATTAGCTTCTTTTCCCTATTGGAGGCCAAGCAAAGGAGTTTTCTATCAAGGAAGGAGATCCACATCCATTTATCTACATTCAAGTCTTCTCTCTCTTCTCCTCAATCAAACATTGTGGTGAATTACAACATCTATTCCATGAGGATTTGACTTTCATGATTTCTTTTTGGATTTTGTGTTTGGTCAAAACTATTGCATCAACATATTTGATCACATTTACATTAGTGATTACATCCACAAGGTATGATATGCTTCATTTTCTAGATCGAACCTCTGCTACAAGACAATACACTTTCCTTTATTGGATTTCATTTCAAGGTTGTTTCCTAAATAGAGGCTTGACTAAGGGAAACCCCTTTTTGAACTTTCTCCCTTGTTTTTTTGTGTGCAAGAACAGGTTACAAAACTATTGGACAAGATTTGGGCACATCAGAACAGTCCAACTATTTGTGAGAAATTTGGACAAAAATACCAGGAACACATCACCATTCCCGTCATATCCCAGGTACGGATCGCCATGTCCTTGCCATTTTGAGCTCAAACTTCAGTCATGAGTCAAATCTATCTTCTATTTTAGGTTTTTGTGAATTTCCACTCACTGATTGTCTGTTACAACCTGTTTTTACCAGTCTTTCAATGACTTTCCTACTTCATTATTTACATTATCTTAAAATTTCCACTTTCCCCACATTTTATCAATTCACATTTAGTCAAGGAATCATTGTCCCCACTTAGCGCTTGAGGCACCTCTTGAACCTAAAGGAATTCATCTCTTGTATTTGCACTTTCTGCATCTTTGCAGCAAAATTAACAAGGATCTTCTGCAGAAAATAAGGGAAGAGGGCAACGAGATGGTTTTGGAAGAATTAAATTTTGGGAATAAGGAAAGATTCCATACAGTTATAAACAAGCATAGATCTGCCTGAGCATATCAAAACCCTTCACAACTATGGCATAATATGTTAACTTGTGAGGCTTAGATCCACACAGAGACCTTTTACAATGGTCGGTAAAGAACTAGGAATTCAAAAGATCTGCTATTGGCGTTTAAAATTATGCACTTGACAATTTGTTAGAAGGCCTTATAACAAAGCAGTGAAAGTGCAATTCAGCATTTGACCTAAGGGAACTCCAGATTAGCCCTTGTATGTGAACCTTTTGACATATCATTTGAAATTTAGGCACCAAATGAAGCATGAATTTTTACCAATGACTTTTGGGGCTTGAGCCTAAGAATTTATGGACACACATTTACCTGTACTGGTAAAAATTAGCCTAAGGAATCGCTCTTTCAGCAGTAAATCAGCTGGGAAAATTTATCATTCAAATGCTCATCTCCTTTAAATACAACCAGTCAAAGTACTTTTGTCAAAACATTGAAATGCTTCAAACATTAGGTGGTCAGAGAAATGAATCAAAGGGGAGACAATATATTGATGGAACCAGCAAAGCCACCTATGAAAGACAAGTATTGATGAAAAAAATCATAATGGACATTAGACCAGTTACTAAGTTCTAGTCTAGATGATCCATCATTGTCAAAACATGCTAGCTATGTTCATAATAAAAAAGACGGACTCAAAATCATTAAAAAAAGGCCAAAAAGAAAACTGAAATTAAAAAAAATACCAAGCAAATATTCAAAAGCATGAACTCTATCTTAGTATTATACCTTCTAAGTTCTATAGAATAGAAATTATTATACAGGACAAAGGATGTAGATAAGATTGATTGAGATTTGATTTAAAGTGGGTCAGTTGATTCACTCTTACAAAAACAAATTTTCATATACATGATCACAAAAACAAGAAAACATGTTTTTATGTCTTTCAAACTGAGTTTTCTTCATGTTTCAGTTAGCAGCCAGAAATCAATTACAACCTGAACAGATTGCCCTGGTTTTATTGATAGGCAGAAGGATATATGTATGTATGTATGTATATATATATATATATATATATATATATATATATATATATAATTTATGTAGACTAGCAGACTTCTTAGAATAGACCTTCTTCACTTTCTATCTCAAATTAAGCACTCCCATTTGCATTCAGAGAGGTTCGGACTATTAACTAGAAGATCAAAATACTGTTAATTGAGTAAATCTCTGACAGCACTTTATGCAAACATCAAAGAAATTGAAGGCATCAAAGCCCAGCAGTCGTGTAAATTCTAATGAATTCATGATAAAATGCTTTATCTAAAGATTTTATCATTTTCAAAATAGGAAAGTGAAATCTCAAATCATTAAACGACCTTAACACAGAGTCACTTTCCTATTATTTCAAACAGAACCTTTCTTCATGGTCAGACAAAACCCTTTTTCATGGTCAGACAGAACCTTCCCCTTTATTCACTTACTTCCTTATACGCTAATACCTCTACTGACATTGGGTCAACTATGGTCAACCCTCAACTGAGAGAGAGGAAGATGAGGGAAGAAAGCAGCTATAGATATATAGACAATAGAAATAGTAGCACAAATTTACAATAACTTGTGCTTTGACTCATGCCTATCAGGATCCAATTAAATTTTTATTGTCAACTCAACCACGATTCCCATGGCAAAATAAAATGGGCAATAAATTGCAATTTAATCAAGAATCGCAAATTTAAGGGAAAAACACGATTCTCAAGCTCACTCACCCTTATGAAATTGGCATTTTTTATTAAAAATTTGGCATTTATAATCTACTCTCATTTTTCTCTAGTTTTTTAAATTTCAGTGTCTTCTGAGTTTCCATTGTTTTTCCAATTAATTGAAAAACTTTATCGTTCACTTTCCTATGTCAATCCCAAGAATGATCTGTGCGTGTAGTTTAAAAAGCTGAACTTAAACCTGTAGGCAAGGTGACAATACAATGAATTTAGCTGAAACACAGTATCCATTACACATCTTACTCGGAAATACTCAGACAAGAAGAATAGGTTGTTGTAGTGCCCAGACATCCATTAACAAGCACACTTGGTGTTCTAATCATTAAATAGAAATTCTGAGAATAGTCACACTCTGAAAAGGGCCAGAAACTGAACAATAATTCGTAGGCTTGTAAGATACATTCAGCAGAGATAAAAAATTATTAAAAAATCAGCCTACTACCATTTACAAGAACTTTTGTGTGATTTAGAGTGTGGATTGATCAATTTTTTAAAATTCCTCAGCTGCATTTGAAAAATGGCATGTGACATGAAGGTCCATGTGCTCTCAAAACCTTAGTTTGGTCTTGGCAGCAGAGGCTCCTTCCCTTGACCCTGGCCTGTATAATGGGTTATGAACTAGGAGTTCTGTTCCTACAACCCACCAGGGGCTTTGTATCTCAACTCCAGCGAAGGGCCCTGCCCCTCAAAACCTTAATTTGGGCTTGGCAGCAGGGGCTCCATCCCTTGACCCTGGCTGTACGATAAGAGGATTATGCACTAGGATTTCTGCTCCTACACCCCACCAGGGGCACTGTATCTAAATCCCTTCAAACCCACTAAAGGATGCTGCACCCAAATCTCTGACTTCATATTAAAAAGAAGACAAAAATATTTAGGGTCCATATTTTCCACAAATGAAATTTGTAAAATATTTTTACAGATACATAATTTAAAATCATATGACACCATACTGTGAATTGAACTCAATTTGTGTTCTGTAAGTGAAGGAAAAACTACTTATGATCTCTGTAAATTCAATTTCATGCATTTTCGTTAAGATAATTTTACAAGTTTGTGTTTCAAAATGTTAACATATTTTGCCTAGTTTTTGTATGTCCTCACTCGGGGTCATTAGGCCTGTCAAGTTTCTGAATTATGGTTCTAATCACAACAGTACCGTAAATAAATAAGTCAAAACAATCATTTAAGTTATATCTATTGTAGTCCAAATTGCAAACAAGATTTAAGACAACACACAAGTGATGAATATTTTTTCAATACCTCACTTCTCTTACAATTCTGTTGAAAACCAATACAAATATTTAATCTAAAAACCAAAAACACACAAAGGAATTGACACGATGAATAAGATAATTGTTCGTCAAGCATTCATATGGCAGAAATAAAGCACGGTGTGGCTTGCACAATTAGATATGAAATCATTTTAACATTAATGTATTGCCAAATTGAAATACTTATTGCCATTAGTTATTCATTATTCCAGAATCATCTTAGAAAAATAGAAGCCAGAAAAAAAGGTAGAAAGTCAGAACTAAAAGCAAACATATCTGGATATGAAACCACAAAACCACTGCAACATAACCCAGTGAACAAACAAGGCTATTTAAATCTATGACCAATAGAGCATAATCCTATTTATAAAAGTCCCAGTCCAAATTGTTGGGCAATAAACTGAATGAGCACATTTTACCCAAATATGTTAACTAGCAGTTTAGAGAATGGTCATGGTCTAATTAGATATATGCAAATGTAAGAGCATCCTAGGCATTGTTCTCCTCAAGCTCTCTATTATCCTAATGATTAATCAGGAGTGTGAAACAAACGTTGATGCAAAACAAATCTTACATAGTTGAAAACTAAGAGATCCTTTTAAAAACTGGAGTGTTTATCCTAAACCGTATAAAGAAACACTTCCCCTCCCTTTACAACATACAAACTCAAAACATAAACAAGTAAGCAAATAGAATAAGAAAAGTACTGATATGTTATATCACGTATCAGTCTCAATGACAATACACTGGTTATTTGCATGTCAAGAAGCATTCAGAATACCTAAAAGCAGGAATAAGTTTGTAGAGTTGAACATTTCACGGCGAATGAATAAACTCAAAAAGAATAGCTCAGTGAAGTTTCAGATAAAAACATGTTTTAATCGCACCCATCTCAGAAAGAACCAATCTATATAATAAAACAAGTTTGCAGAAAACAAGTGACCCAGAGGGTCAAAGGAATCATTGTAGCATATAGATCATAAAGTTGCTCAAGAAGTTGAAATTTAATTAAACTTTAAGGGAAAGATCAGCAAGTCTTGCCTCTGATAATCAAAGATGAAGCAACCAGTGTATCACACCTATTAGAACTGAAGCCGAAGCCAGCCGTTTCTTTTCACGTTTATCAGTATCGCTTTCTTTGCAATCACACCAAGACTCTTGTACTCAGTTTCATGTGTTCCCAGCATGTACGTGTGTTGCTAGCAAGATAACAGGCAGACTAGAAATTAAAAGGGCAAGCCAATCCACTCCATAACTGGTCTGAACATTGATGCCACCACAATGAATTATCAATATGAAGTCTATTAGTCATGCCTTGGAAATCAGTCAGAACTCATTGTTTGCCTCCATTATGCTCCATTTTAGCAAAGTGGAAATAGAGCATTCAATTTACAGACTTCAAATTCCAAACCCCAGGCACGGGGTGAAGCCACAATCATTCGGTTGTATCAGCAGGTAACCGGCGTCTCTTGCCATAGTCTGTTTCCTTTGATCGTGGACGTTGATCATCTTCTTCCATAATCCGACCTTTACCTCTGGATCTTGACGGCTTTTCTTTCTCCCAGTCATCTTCGTTTTCCCAGTCACGTTCTCGTTGTCTCTGGTCCATATAACCATCTTTCTCCTCTCTATAGCGATCTCTGTGCCAATCTGCTTCCCTATCATCACGGCGTCTCCTATCTGTCCAGTCCCTATCTGTTCCCCTTTCCTTATCCCTAGGGGCACTTGATCTTCCCCCTCTCTCGTGGACTATCTCACTATATCCATATTCTGATCCCCCATCCTCTCCATAGCTTGACTCCCTCATCCTCCTATTATGTTCCTCTCCACCCCAACCACCCATACCAGAATCTCCCCACATCCCTGACTGGTGCCCATCCATGCCCCCACTAGATAACATTCCCATTCCGTTGCCGGATACTCCCCTACCAAAAAATGCTGGATTGACATGAGGAGCCACACCAGGAAGACCCACAGTTCCAACTGGAGGAAATGTTGGCATCATCCCAGGAAATGGAGGTCCGTGTGAAGAAAATCCACCATAACCTCCCCCCCTGCCCATATGTGCACCATAGGTTGGATCAAATCCTTGACCCATCATTCCCTGGGGATGCATCATTCCACCTGGAGGACCTCCCATTGGAGGCCCTGGAAGCCCTTGACCATAAAGACCTCCACCCCCATTGCCACCCCCACCACCACTGCTGCCACTATTCTTCATACCTCCCCTTCCCCTTCCTTGTCCACCACCTTGCCCTCTATTGCTGCCCCCTTGTCCACCCCTACCCCAATTTGTCTTCCCATAATTTCGTCCACCGTCACTGGTACCTTGATAAGAACCACCACCCCCACGTCCCCCACTTCCATCACCCATAGTCCTCCTCTGCTGTGATTGCCCCTGTGTTTGTCCCTGTAACTGTCCCTGGCTTTTATTCATCTGAGCAGCACCCATCTGCCTCACCGTATGCGGTGAAGCATATGCTACCACACAAGGCCTCCCATTAAATATATGCCCATTCATCCCCTCCTTGCAAGCATTAGCCGCACCTGCATCATAAAATTCCACTTGGCAATAGCCCTTCGACTTCCCACTGGCCTTCTCGTCAAAAAACTTCACCTCCTTAACCCTCCCATACTTCGACAACTCAGCCTCTAGCTCGGCATCAGTAGTCCACCAATGCAACTCCCCAACAAAAAGCATTGTCCCCCCGTTACCACCACCAGTTCCTCCTGCTTCTACGTTCCTGGTGCCCCCTGCGTTACTGTTCTCATTCACAGAACCCTTACTCTGACTCTTATTCACAGCCGCCAAAGAAACCATTCCTCTAACTCCCGAACCGCTGCCTCCCAAATCCCCGTTTTTGACATCCTCCTGCCCTCTAAACCCCTGCCCAAGATTTAACTTCAGACCTTGGCTCTCTCCAGTGCCCTTGGAGGCCTCTCCCGGCCCCTTGGAGACGACTGCCTGGCCCTTGGAACCCTCCCCGAAGCCTTTAGAACCTTCTCCCAGATTCTTGGAGTTATCACCCAAACCCTTAGAACCGTCATCGTACTCCTCCTTCTCAGCACTCCCATCATTTTCCACCCTCTGAGAAGACTCGATCATTTGGCTCATCCCATCATTTTCTTCAACCCCATTTTCGTTTTCACTGGGGATCCCAACATTCTGAATAAAGCCCTCACCCACGTTAACATCGTTATAAAGATCGTCGTACTCATCGTCTTCCCCCATCATTTCCTCTTCTGCAAGGGCAGAAATCTCTCCTCCTGCCTGAAAATTTTTCTTTGGTACGTAGTCCTCATCCTCATAGTCCAATTCCTCTTCCCCCACAGGATCCATTTTATTAATGATAAAAACAACACTGCAAATTTGCAAAAACAACACCCTTATTCTTTTCCCTATATATTGATAAAAGATGAGAAAAATTCGTTTCTTACAGGAAAGTTTGTTGATTTTCTAGAGACCCTCAACTAGGGTTTTCATCTTCGGACACTCTGATGCTTCATTTTCGTGGAGTTGTTTGCTGTGTATGGGAACCCGCCTACAGCAGAATTGGTGTGATGCCATCCGGCAACTCGCGTTGGCCCTTATCTGGGTTAGCGGAACTTGGCCTGAGAAAATGTGGAAAATGTTGATGACTGAAAAAGAACGTAGGCCAATCAAGGCGACAGCGAGCACGACTGGCGAAATCCGCAAAACTTGCGTTGTTTGAGGAAGAGGAACTGAGGATTATTCGACCTAAATTTGAGGGTTTATATAGCAACGTCCAAATTATGGTCCCGCAACGTGATTCTACCTAGAGAAGCTCGTATAATTTGATACGAGAAATGGCTATAGAGTCATGAGGATGCACCAAGGTCTCGATGATAGGTAGAATGTTCACATTGGTAGGATGCACTAAGGTCTTCGGAGGCTCTCGTTTAGGAGGATCTAACTATGAAACAGCACAAAGAGAGAAGGGCGGAAGTAGCAAAAATCTGAGTGGCAAGAAATGAAGGCAAAAGAGCATGGTTGTTCAAGGGAAAAGTGGTTATTGCTCAATATGGCCACATTTCCAATTATAAGCAGCAAGTGGGAAGCGTAAACTTAGCAGAAAACTCTTCACTAGGAACAAAAAACTCTTCACTAGGAAAATATGAGTTAGGATGAGCAGCAATTTTAAGAGATAGAAACCCAACTTAGAGTGTACTACATCAAAACAAATAGCAACCAAGTTCAACCTAGGCCTCCTTAAGTATAGTTTGTTGGAATTGTAGGGGGTACTTTTAGAGACGTGAGCTTGGGTTAGGGCTTATTGCAGAAGGCAATGACATTATTTGTCTTGTGGAGGCACATGAACATAAGGGATGTAAGACTCCTTTGTTTGAAGGCTATTGGAAGTTAGTAGTGTGGAATGAGGTGGTGAGTAATGGTAAGGGTCAGGGGGCATAATGGTTCTTGAAAAGGAGAAGGAAGGACGTGTCATTCAATTAGAAAAAAGAAGACACTAACAAACAGTTCATATGGCTCAAAATCATGAAAAACAACAGTCTACTTAGGATTGCAGCATGTTACTTTCCTCCACGGGCCTCTAAAATATATAAAAAGTGCAGGTTAGATTACAAAGAGCCTTATGCAGCTTTAAAGAAGGATGTCATTATATTTTCGCAGCGGGAGGATGTTCTTCTTGTTGGAGACTTCAATGCTACAACAGTGAGCGATCAAGCTAACATTTTCAACTACAAAACAAATGATAATCCTATTTGGCTCACAGAAAAGAGTAAACTCCAATGGGAAAGAGTATCAAACAATGCTAACGGCTACTATCATTTTGGGGAATAATTGGTCACCTTATGTGGTAATTTTGATTTAATTACTTGTAATGATTTGGCTAGATGGATAATTTCACTTACAATACTTACAACGATGCAAGTGTGGTTGATTATGTAATATGATCGCACAATCTATATGAGAGAATTGAGGAAGTTATGATTGGGGAGCACATATGGGATCTTAAATCATATCATAGACCGCTGCACATAAGGTGTGGAAAGAGTGCGGGCATATTAGCGTAAAAGAACATAATCATCAACAACCACCTTTACAGGGCATAATTCTTTTGACTTCAGAAAATAGGGACATCTTCATAACCACACTTGAGAGAATATATAAGGGCAAGGGCATGCACGTACATAATGATAATAGTCGTGCATTATCTAACCTCATTTTCAAGGTTATTTCCAAGTGCAAAAGATCAAAGCAAAGGAAATCTGAAACAAATTATTTTCCAACCAATGTGTGGTTTGATAAGGAGTGTAAACTAGCCAAGAGAAAGCTAAGAGATTCTAATAAAAAAAAGTCTTGACATTAAAGTGTACAAGCATATTCTAAAAAAGAAATAAACAAACTTTATTAATAAGTAGGAGATAATTTCCACAACAAGTCAAATTGTGATATTGCTATCAAGATTTAACTGTGTTTTGAGTCAAACTCATTGACCCATGTTTCATGAGTAGTGATTCAACATGAATCCATCTCTCATGAGAATGAATGGAACACTTAGCACTCATTGGATCTAGGTGATCCTCACAAGGGTGAAGCACCGGGACTTCCCGGTAGGTCACCCATCCCAATACTACTCCAGCCTAAGCGCACTTAATTGTGGAGTTTACTCCATGGTTAAACCCAAAGCTTGCAACCCCATTTGCAAAACCTTCACCAAGTGTTGTGCCTTGTGAACAATTCATTAGAAAGCCCCTTAAGCTTATCAATTGATAAGTGGGAGATAATTTCCATAGCAAGTGAAATTTCAATATTGCTATTAGGATTTAACTGTGTGATTTTGAGTCAAACTCATTGACCCATGTTTCATGAGTAGTGATTCAACATGTATCCATCTCTCATGAGAATAAATGGAACACTTAGCACTCATTGGATCTAGGTGATGCTCACAGGGGTGAAGCACCAGGACTTCCTGGGAGGTCACCCATCCCAGTACTACTCCAACCTGAGCATGCTTAACTGCGAAGTTTCCTCCATGGTTAAACCCAAAGCTTGCAACTCCATTTGCAAAACCTTCACCAAGTGCTGTGGTTACCAATTTAACCTACCTCCTAAATTGCTATGTCATTCTTGCCATTATACTGTGCTAGGTGTTTTAAGTTGCTAAGCATACAGATTATAGAATGAAATGGATGCAGAAAGTAAAGTACAAAAATCAATAAACAAGAAAATTTGATCATTTTTTTTCGAGATACAAGTACCAAAATAGTACATTTTATTGAGATATTCAAAACTATTTTGATAAGGTACAAAGTGTTCAAATTTTAAACAGTACTTAATACAATGCATTCAGATACCATACAAGCATTCTCAGCTCCTGACATAATATATGAATAAACACACTGTATAAACAGAAAAAGTACTAAAAAGATAAGGGGAAAGGCGTCCATTACCTGAATGGAAGGATTGTTGATCTGAATGTTGAAGAAGGTTTGAGCCCGCATCTTCGTCTAGGAATGGACCTACAAAAAATGTAAAAAAAGAGGAGGGTCAGTTCATACGAACTGAGCAATGGAAACTATTACAATCTCTACACTACTTAGTGTTCTTATGATGTAATTATTCAGATAACTACATTAAAAGATGTGAAGGCAGGAGAGATATCTTAAAGCAAAGCAGGTTTTATGCTAATAAGCTTGTTTCATGTGCAGATACAGGTATGAAGTTTGAAGTTGTTAGAGGATCTTGCATAAATTACACGCATGAAGCCTTTCGACTAAGATTTGTAGAGGCGAAGATTGAAGGACTAAGGAGACTATCGAAGGGACATGCATAAATTACAAGCATGAAACCTTCTAGTCAAATCATGTAGAGGCGAAGACTAAAGACATGGGGAGATTGTTGAGGGGGCATACATAAATTACAAGTATGGGACCTTCTAGTTGAACCATAGCAAAAGATTGAAGATACGAGGAGATTGTGAAGGGACATACATAAATTACAGGTATGAAACCTTTCAGTTGAATCATGGAGAGCACATGGAATTCTTAATCTATAAGTTGAGAGAATAGCAGCAAGTATCTTAGAACAAAGACAGTTTCAATAGCAGAGAAGATAACATTCAGAAATAACAAAATAAGCATAATAGGCAGTAAGCTACAGGTGGACTCAAGGATTGATCAGCAAGGCTGTAAAGACATGAATGTGAATATGAAAATAAAAGTGCAAAGGATAAACACAGAGTGAACTAGTGATGGTAGAGAACACGGAGGAAAAATTTATTGACCAATCTAAAAGCATGCTACAACAACCATTTCAATTGCAAGCTACATGGTTCCAAAAGATCTAATATGTATTTTTATGGAAAATAATGGTTTATTTCTTGAAAGATCTAGTCTGTATTTTTATGAAAAATAATGCTTTATTTCTTGAAAGATCTAATTTGTATTTTTATGAAAATTAATGCTTAATTCCTTGAAAGATCTAATCTGTAGATCTATTTGGACATGGAAAATGTCTTCATCAAGTAATCATGCAACAAACATATTTGAATTTGAAGAGGAATAACAAATCATGATGCAATTAACAGGAGCTTCAATCAATTACAGTGGTGGAAGATAAAAGCAATATTACTCGAGCAAATTGTAAAAAACTCCAAAATTACAGCAGCTTGGTAAGGAAAGTGCCATTCTTAAGTAAGGAAAAAGCAAGATAAAAGTGGGAAAAGAAGATGCAATAGAGAAAGCTCCATAATATATTAGTGTTTCTCTTCATAGAAACAAAATGCAGGTATGAAATCTTTCAGTTAAATCATGGAGAGCACATGGAATTCTTAATCTACAAGTTGAGGGAATAATAGCAAGTATCTTAGAACAAAGACAATTTCAACAGCAAAGAAGATAACATTCAGAAATAACAGAATAGGCAAAATAGGCAGTATGCTATAGGTGGACTCAAGGATTGATCAGCAAGGTTGTAAAGACATGAATGTGAATATGAAAATAAAAGTGCAAAGGATAAACACAGAGTGAACTGGTGATGGTAGAGAACACAGAGGAGAAATCTATTGACCAAACTAAAAGCATGCTACAACAACCATTTCAATTGCAAGCTACGTGGTTCCAAAAGATCTAATATGTATTTTTATGGAAAATAATGGTTTGTTTCTTGAAAGATCTCATCTATATTTTTATGAAAAATAATGCTTTATTTATTGAAAGATCTAATCTGTATTTTTATGGAAAATAATGCTTTATTTCTTGAAAGATCTAATTTGTAGATCTATTTGGACATGGAAATCATCAAGCAATCATACAACAAACATATTCCAACTTAAAGAGGAATAGCAAATCATGATGCAATTAATAGGAACTTCAATCAATTACAGTGGTGGAAGATAAAAGCAATACTACTAGAGCAAATTGTAAAAAACTCCAAAATTACAACAGCTTGGTAAGGAAAGTGTCATTCTCAAGTAATAAAAAAGCAAGATAAAAGTGGGAAAAGGAGATGCAACAGAGAAAGCTCCAGAATATATGAGTGTTTCTCTTCATAAAAACAAAATGCAGGCCTAAGTTTTTACATTAGATACAAAAGACTTTAATGACAATCAACATGAGAGGAAAAGGTAACAACAAATGGAGTCAGAACATATATAACAACAGAAATGAAGCCCATCAAAAAGAGAAATCCATGAAACCATATGAAGTATAAATGAAACTCACAACTATAATCCAAATGCCTAGAATGTGGAAGGAGCTTACTACAACAACTCTTAAACATGAATAGTAGATTCACGACATTCAAATTGTAGAAACCCCATGAAGTAGAAATGGAAGTCACAAAATGAATATTTGCATCGTGGCGTCCAAGCAAGGGGCTTATAACAGAGATTCACCACAATAGTATGAAGAAGTCCACTCACGAAATTACCCAAATCTGAAGTAAACTCAGCAAGGTGAAAATGGAACATGTGCCATGAGAAGACAAGTATCTCACGACATCATAGCTCATACCATAAACCCATGAACAGGATGGAAGAACCACGAAATGGAGAAGATCACGACATCAACAACAAAGCCAAGAAATAAAGAAAGAACCCTAATGACGTTAAAAAACCACAAAATAATAGTCTCTGGCTCACTAGTAGTATAAATGGAGCCATGAACTAAATAAAGACCCAGTAGATATGGCATCCAAGAGCCATGAAAGAAGGAAAATTGCAACGACATCCAATGTATCAAATAGAAATAACGAAGCCATCAAACCAAGAAATGACGACCATACAAACTACCAGAATGTAGAAGAAGCACATCTAGCCTCGACAAGAGGAGGAGAAAATGTGAAATATCTCATGGTGTCCAAGATTCATTTATAATAAAAAATGCAGTCATTTCTTCTCCATAGCGGCTAGGTTTAAAACCTTTCTTCTCCTTATTTGCGTGAATGCACAAATGAATAAAACCAAAATAAGGACTTTCATTTTTTGCCTTTGATCAAATTGAACTCCATTTAATATAATTTCGAGTCCGCCCATGATTTTGAGGAGGTAAAAAATTATTTATTGATATAATATGAGTTTATTTGATATAAGTTGTTATTGTGTTAATAAATAGTTTTAGTTATATTTCCTTTTGTTCTAAAATTAGAAATAATGACATTGTTATTATATTAATTGACTAATTTATCAATTGAGTAATAATTATTATTTTGAACAAAATAATTTCTTATTGTTTGCATCAATCATGTAATTAATGTTAATAAATTGGTAATTATAAATGAATTTGTTAATGTTAAGTTAAGTGCAATAATAATAATTTAAAAAGGCGGTTAAGGTGAGTTTCAATTTTTAATGCCTAAATGCAAAGGCATGAAGTTCAGAGGATATTTTGGACTCACAAGTTGAAGTCTAGACCGTGGAGTCAAATATGGAGTTATTTTTGGAGTCTTTTTCAGAATTGTCCACATGCATGACAGGTCAAAAGGTAGTTTGAGTTTTCCATGTAGTGATGGAGCACTTTAGTGCTATTTTTGGCGATATGTAGAGCAATTAAGGCTAGTTTTGCATGTAGTTTGTTATGGGAGCCTATTTTATGCATAATTTGCATAATTTTTAGGAGTTTTACATGTTGTATTATGGGTTGATTTTGAAATTCAAGTTAGGGTTTTATGCATGATTTTGAGGAGTTAGAGGCAGTTTTCCAATTAGCTATCAGTTGGATAGGTGGTTGAGAGCACTTTTCAGGGGCTTCTTCATAGTTTGGATCAATTTTGACTTTTTTTTTTATCCATGATTTTAAAATCTAAATTAGGGTTTTGAGCTCAACTTATTGTACATTCACCTCATTATGAGGATCATCTTCTTTCAAATTTAGATTTTTTGCTCATTGCAAATTTTGAGTTGATTATAAGACCAATATCCATTTAAAATACTATAATCAAAATATCATTAATTTTTTTTCTCAAATTTTATGGATAAACATAAAACCACACTTTTAATAATTATTATTAAAATTAAATAACAATATTAACCATCATTATAATTAAATTATTAAAGTAATAATTTATTAAATTATAAAAACTAAATAACACTTATCTCTTAATAATTATACTTTCTAAATTTAATATAATATAATTTATTAATAATACTCAATATCAAATAGAGTATTAATTAATAATTTAACAAACTAGAATAATAAAACAAAATAAATAAAAAACTTAATTAAAAAAAATGTTTTAAGCTTGTCATCTATCAAAGTAATGCTGCTGGAACAACAAGGTACTACGTCAGCAGTACCTACTGCTGTCACAGCAGGATTGTCGCACAGTCCTTAAAAATAACGGCCATGAGGAGAAGGGGGGTGGGGGGGTGGTTTCCCCAACCCACCAAAACATTTTTTTTTAATAAACCAAAGCCACTAGAAAAAGGAAAGGAGGAGGAGGGACGTGGGGTTTGTTAGAGTAATTAAATATTTCCTAATTAACTCCAGTTGCTTAAGCTAAACTTTAGGCATCTAATAATTAATTCCTTTTTTAATTATTAGATGCAACCTAGGTTAGACCTTTTTTAGGGTTTCAATCTCCTTTATAAGGATGATATCTCATTGTAAACATTCATTGAGATTAATTCACTTTTGATATAGCAATCTACTTTTCTGCTCATCAAGAATGTCTTATCTATGGATCTTGCAATTTTTGCCTCCATAGCTTTTTGCTTCTGTCTTCTATAACATGTGTTTGCATGTAGATGGTTCTTGGGAGCTATGGGGTTGATCTTTCATCAACTTCAATGTGGTATCAGAGTTCCAAATTTGCATGCCCCTGTTCTGTTTTTAAGAGATTTGGCACTGGTTTTTCGATCTGAGCTTTCAAAGGATTTTTTTTATTAGATTTGGGGTGGTCACTGATTTTTGAGGCACTTTGAGCAAAAAAAAAACATCACCATTAAGCTTAGAGTGCTCGAAAACCCCCATTTCCATATAAAATACGTCTAATTTGGATGCCGTTGAAATCTGTGGCAATCTTTTTTGCACCCAAACCATTTTTTATTAGGGCACACGAATTGAGACAATAGTGATTTGTGGCCTTCCTTTCCTCGTGCCTTGTTGGTCCACCTTTTCTTGGGCTAGTGGTCTTTGCCTTGGACCCCAAGTCACATGAGTTGATGTTTTAGGTCAGATCTTTGCTGCGGGAAGCTTTGGTGGATCATTTGAATTTTGTTTTGGCACAATATTTTGCTCACATCCAGTCATCCTGTGGACCACTATTTGGGCGTGCACTTTGACTTGGCACTTTCTTCCATGCGTTGCCATGTACTTTGGACCCTGCATTGGAAGCTGAACATTTTCTGCAATTAGTGGTGTGTAGTTGGCATTTTGAGCCTTTGTGATTGGGCATTTTTCCATGCTCATTGGCGATTTAGACCCATCAATGCTCAATCAAAGGCGGTTTTCCTTTGTGGATGATGGGAACTCAGAAATTTGGCAAGTTGATGCTTTTTGGAGTCTATGCTTGGCCTCTTTTTACCTTAGTTAGTGGTAAGCCTACAAGCTTGTGCCCATTTTTGAGGAACTTTCTTGCAAATTAAGGCATTTGTGCATGGTTTTGAGAGGAGTCAAGCAATCTTTTTTAAGATGGGCTCTATTTGGCAGGCCCTGCCTCATGCCTGATTTCATTCCCATGGGTCCATTGGTGGTAGTGTTTTTGGAGAGTGATTTTTGTTTTATTACATGATTTGACATGCCTATTTTTGTGTTGCCTTGAGTCTCGCTCCTCAATTCTTGTGAGTGAACCTCAGTATTGTCGCGAGTCATTGGAGTTGGGAGATTTGAAGAAGTGATGACACTCAAAGAGATTAGCATGGTGTATGCCATTGGAATCAACCTTGTTCCTTTCCCTCCTCTTGATCAAATAGGTGATATGCTCTCACCCCTTCTAGTACAACACAATGGTGATTTTTTCTTTGGTCAATGTGAGGCAAAGTTTTTTAGGAAGGACATTTGAGTGAAGGTTCTTGATTAGGCCTACCTCCCACCAAGCAGGCTCATCCTTGACCTCTACCAACCCTTTTTTGGGAAACACAATTTTTATTTGGTGTTGCGGTTGTTATCTTGTAGCAACAACTAGTAAGGGTCGAGGGCTACAATTCCTTCGACAACCAAAACTAATTGGTGGAGACTTGAGTTTCCCTGTGTATTCATATTTACTTAATGTGAGAGTTTTATGGAATTTCATAGAATTATTGTCTGCAAATGATGATCTGCATGCTATCCAAGCACTAGCTGAAGGTGGGGATTTTATGCACTCAAAAATCCAACACAAATATTTATAGAGGTAGTTCGACGACTATGTAATGCAAATTTGAGGGAAATTTACATGGAAGGCAATTTCCTCCCTCTAAATTTTTATGCATGTTGACCAACATGCAGCCTTTCCTTCGCCGCCCATGGGCGTCTCAATTTCTGGATGAACTTGGATTGAGAGACTCAGTTTCTTGTTCTAACTGCTTTGTTTTGACATCATACAATTTAGTGGGGGCTTGTTGATGGTGGAAGGAGACCAAAAGCCTGCAATTTTAAGAAATGTGCTTAGTTAGCGTCTCTTTTTGAGCACTTGGTCCCTCATCTTAGTGCCTTCACCAACACTTCTTCCAACTTTTTTGAAAGTGGTCTATGATTTTTGGAGTTGAAATAACAACTTTCAACTTGCCTTGGAGCTTGTCAAAGGCCAATGCCTTACGATGTGCTCTTGTGCCTCAAGAAGCCACATGGCATTCTTTGGGAAATGCACACATCTCCCTCACTCTGACTTGAGACTTGCACTCAAGCATTAGAAATCATACCTGTTTTTTAGTGCATGATTAGGTTTGGCATTCTATTTGTTTTTTGAAAACTATTATTTTTCACGGTCACCAGATTGTTCCTGCTCTAACCCATTTATCAATAGGTATATTTTCTAGCATGCTTTTTTCTTTTCCGACAAAAATGATTTTCTGACAAACTAGTCTTTTTCAAGTCAACTAGGTCATTTTAAAGCATTTTTTTCCTTGAAAACCATTTTCTCATCAAATTTGGGCTTGTCACTTGCTGATGTCAGCACTGCATTAACATATATTGTCACCTCCTTAGCCTCTATTTGGACCCACCTTCACAATTTTGCTCATATCTCAGGCATACGGACTTTGTTTTTCGCAAACAAGATATCGTCGAAAAGATATTTTTGAGGCTGTCACAGTGGTGCAATTAGTTTTCATTTTTAATGATATTTTGATAGTTTTTTCTGCTATCAAAGTTAGGGGTACAATTTTGCACTCTGGGAGACATATCTTGAGCATCTGATCTCCAATTTAGGAATTATTTATATCATTGGAAAGGTCTTTCTGACCTCTTTTCAGTGATGCTGGTTGTTTTTCTAGATTTTGCTCCAAGCACATTCTATTTAGTCTTTTGCATTTTTGCATTCTGGTGGATATCTTGGTTGTTTCAAGTCTGGGGACCAATTTTGTTGCTTCAGTTGATTCGTCATGACTTTTGCTATCTATTATATTAGTCGCATGTCTCTTCAGGTCTATTTAGACACCATTTGTGTGCATTCTTGCAAATGCACTGAGATAAAGTACCATATTACATCTATATTTTTATTTTTGTTGTTTGCCTTATTTTTCCATCTAATTTAAGCAATGTCATCTAAGGACACTCGTGCAGACTATTGTATCCTTGGGATTAACCATATCTTGTGCCTTATTATACATGCACTACTCATGATTAAAGTGCCATGGGGGGTTAATGTTTTGCCTTTGTTTGCCATCTTCCTTTGTCCAGTGAGTGTTCCTTCTATGACATTAGCCTCATGCAGTGTCTGAGATTGATCACCTCAATACACACATATGTACTCTTTTGTGCATCTTGATCGTGGTTTCTTGACATACAGTTCTTTTGGCCCACTTTCTCCAATTTCCTGTCACCTGACCCTTGTCTGCATTAGGGGGGGTTCTTATGTTGTTTCTCATGCTTCCTTGGTCTGATTGATCAACTCTTCAGACTTTGGTGTTTCATGTCATCTATATCTTTGAGTTCAATTGTTTGCCTTTGTGTGCCTCCTGATTTGATGTAGATTACAGTCTTCTCTACATGGTCAGGTTATATTTTAGTGGAGGTTCTTCAAATCAACAATTACTTTTGATAGAGCTTTGCAGCTTGTACATGCTTTAGTGGTGTTCTACATGATCATCTTTTGTTCCTATCTTTAGGGACATTCCCTAGTTTGGAGGCTTCTTCAGTCCTTCGCTAGTTTCTTTCAGCATGTTTTCCATCTCTTTTCAGAGGAGGGTTTTTCCCATGTGGTTTTCTTTATTTCTCCTATTTTCAAAGATTTGGTTATGCTTGGGTACCTCGTCAGGCCTTATTGTCAGGACCCAAATCTACTTTCAGTAGTACTTTCTAGGTTTTTAGCTACTCCCTAATTTTATCTTAAGGGGGATGTTAGAATAATTAGACATTTCCTAATTAACTCTAGTTGCTTAAGCTAAACTTTAGGCATCTAATAATTAATTCTTTTTTATTATTATTAGATGCAACCCAAGTTAGATCTTTTTTAGGGTTTTGATCTCCTTTATAAGGATGATCTCTCATTGTAAACATTCATTGAGATTAATTCACTTTTGATATAGCAATCTACTTTTTTGCTCATCAAGAATGTCTCATCTATGGATCTGACAATTTTTACCTCCATAGCTTTTTTCTTCTCTCTTCTGTAATAGGTGTTTGCATGTAGATGATTCTTGGGAGTTGTAGGGTTGATCTTTCATCAAATTCAATAGGGTTAGGGCCCGCATGCCCATAACAAATCTGGGTTTTCTTTTCTAAACCCATATCTCAATTCTAATAATCCAAATACGAACCCCCAATTCATCAAACAAGGGTTTCAAAACTAAATCCATTCGTAGATGTTTTCAAGAAATGAAGAGTAATAATTTCAACACAAGGGTTTCAAATTTCCAATACAAATGACCTCAAAATGAAGAACAATAATATCACGAACAAGGATTTCAGATTCAATTCATGTACAGAGGTTTCTCAAATGAAGAACGATAAAATCACATACAAGGGTTTCAACTCAATTGAATTTTGAAAACAGGTTCACAAACATAGAGAAGACAGAGAAATCAAAGAATGAGAAACTATTGCACAAACCCACAAGATCCTACATAGATTTGATGCTATAATAACGAACGCACAAAACACGCAGGAACTTTCTCTTCTCTTTCGAAAACCCTCCTCTCGAAAATCGACTCCTCCAAACATGTGTATGGAGAAATGAACTCTAATTTCCTGATAAAGAGTTTTTCCCCAAATTAGGGCTTCGATTGTGCAATCACATGAAAACCCTTTTTCTTTATTATTTAATTATATTTTAATTTCATGCACAAGCTTTATGCAATCTAATTAAAATAAACTTTATTAAATTAATGCTTTCTCTTTCTTATTAAATCATGAGACACTTTTAATATAGTATAATATTATTTAGAGTTTATTAATTAAAATAAAACTCCTAAGTAAATTATTATTAAATTTAATAAATATAAATATGCCAAAATTAGAACTTTAATAAAATCTTTCAATTTAATTCCTTTATTTAATTAATTTCTCAATTAATTGGATACAATTAAATATTGAATTTTCTTTATAAATTTGTCATTAAATTAAATCAATAAATTATCTTTTAATTTGATTTAATTAGAACTGAAAATCACACTAGACCCATAAGACTAAATACAACAACTCAACTAAAGACAAAGAACAAAATCAAACTCCAAGGTCATAATCATGAATTTACATCACTTGACGAATTCAAATGGCTAAACAACTCAAATACTTGTCCTACTTTCTAGGACAATTGGCTTAGGTTAGGGTTTGGACTCAAGAATTATCTCCCCACTTATACCATTGAGATACTGTGATAGGGTACGCTTATCCTAGCAATTCAGGGAAGTCAATACCCAGTACCTACAATCTGCATAAAATCCACGCATGTACATACACATGTATTCTAAACTAAACGGGCAATGGCAAAGAGTGGTACATCATGTAGATCTCAACTAATGGGTGACTGTGACTCCCTCCCTCAACAACATCAGGAACGTCAATCAAAAAGTAAAACATACACGTACACCATACACATGCAAGTATGGGGTAAGTAACCATAGAATTGCATATAAATCATTCCTCTAACTAACATCAACGAAATAACTAAAATCACTATATGAGCATACATGTAACATCATCGAAATTATCTTGAACACATGAAATAACTAACTCATCACATATATCAACTGAGTATGAAATAACATTTACTCAAATCTGGCAATCAAGTATCGCTAACCATAAAACATAATTATAGAACAAGCCCAAAAGAATCTAACAAAATAAATCTGAAAAGGCAACTTGGGGTAGGAATTACATCCACTTGCCTAGACTTAGACTTACTCCTAGAAGCCTACAAGAAAGATGAAAAGTAGGCATTACACCTGCCACCCTTGGTCAATAAAATGAGCCATATTTTCACTATGCAAGAGGTTGAGATGGGTATTGAGAAGTTCGGTATGGGTAAGGCAAAAGTCTTGGCTGAATTTCAAGTAGAGTAAATCAAGTGGGACATGAAAACCCTTACAACATACATTATGGAAATCTTCAATAATATCAGCCAACACAGGTTTCCTAGAGACTAGATGATTAGCCTTGATATAGCCCTTTTTAAGAGCAGTGATGTTAATCCCTCCAACTATAGGACTATAATGATCAACCCTACATTTGCAAAACTCTTTGGTATCATGATAGAGAATAGAGTTAGCAAATGGACTGAAGAAAATCATAAACACGCAAAAGGGAAAGCTAGTTTTAGGCCAAAGCACTCAACAATCGATCACTATATCACCCTGAGGCATACTATCGAAAAAGTGTGGGAGAAAAAGGATGAGGTTTTTTGCTGCTTTGTGGACTTCAAAAAGGCTTTTAACACTATCCTTAGGGACAAAATTTGGCTCAAATTGGGGATCCCTACGAATCTTACAGTTGTTGTTCATAAGATGTATAAAGGGGTGAAAGTCAAAATCAGAACTTCAGATGGCACTTCAGAGTGCTTTAGGAGTGATATTGGGGTCAAATAGGGTTGTCCACTATCTCCTACTATGTTTGGGCTATATATTGACAAACTTGAAGAATAGTTAGACATGAAAAATGGTGAGGATATCCAATTAGTTGAATTTTTAATAAGGTTGCTCCTCTATGCGGACGATCTCATTTTGATTGCCAAATCTACTCGTGGTTTGCAAGATCACTTACTTTCTCTTAAGCACTTTTGTAAAATGGTAAGTATGCAGGTCAATATCAATAAGACTAAAGCCATGATTTTTTTGAAAAATAGAAAACCACATCAACGTAAGTTCTATTTTGAGGGAAACATTCTTGAGGAAGTTGTAGAGTATAAATACCTTGGGATTGATTTCAACAAAAAGCTAAGTTGGGAAGTTTGTAGAAAGAAAAGAGTATTAGGAGGATGGAAGGCATTTTATGTGCTTCAAAATAGGTTTCATGAGGCAGAGCTTTGGGATTTGAAAACTACTAAAACTTTATTCGGGCTTCTTGTGCTACAGGTTATTCTCTATGTTTATGAAATATGGGCCAGCAGTACTTCGGCCTTATAGTGAAAACAAATCGAGGGGATCCAAAAGTGTTGGATCATAAACAAGTTTAAAATAAAAAATATTATTTCATGTGATATTGTGTTAAGTGAATTTTGGGTTGCACCTATCGAGGCAATTATTATGGTTCGCCTCATTAGTTATCTAAAAAGAAGTGGAAAAAATGTGTGAAGGTAGATGGCCTAAAGTGGTCTTTTATCATATTTTGTGCAAACATAAAAATACATGGATGTAAAAAAAATCAAGTGGATGAGAAAATGGAATATTCATTTCAGCATGTGTCTCGCAAATAATAAAGAGGTAAAGATCTTTGTTATGGAGAAATTCTACAAGAGAAATTGGGGAAACAAACTTAGAAGGAACAATCCTATTATATCAGTGAGTTCAACCTGACGTGTGATCAACTCCAAAAAGCATACATTGGGGCCAACATTTCTTGGAGAGCTAAAAGACTTATTGCACAACTCAAAACTAATTCTCATCAACTGTGATGTGAAATAGGGCAATGGAAGAGGCCAAAAGAGTTTTGGGAAGAAAGAGTTTGCATGCTTTGCAACTCTAGAAAGATGGAAACCAAGCAACACTTTGTGTTAGAGTGTGAGGCATACAAGGATATCAAGTTAAAATTTATGGATATTATATCTGTTAACTCTTGCCACAACTTATTAAGCGAGGAGAACATTAAGAAGTTAGGTGGGCTCATCATTAGCTTGCAAAAAAAAAAACATAATTGTTAAAGTTGGTTTAGTTGGAAGGTTGTTCCATAGGCTATGTTTAGCCTCGTGGATGTTAAAAATCATCCATCTATCTATTGAAATTGAAAATTTTGCCTTAAAAGCAACATATTCATCTTTGGAAATGAGAAATTAGAACTTTAGTTTATAGGTAAAATGATCCAGAAGTCGCCTAGGTTAACTTCATGCACCTACAATTTCTAATCTATATGTCAAATTTTGCCATTTTTTTTGGTGAGCCTCCGTAGGTGAGTGAAGAGCTTAAAGCTAGCCTTTTAGCTTTCTTGCATTTACGGAGCTCTTTGTAGAACTTTTAGAGTGCGAGGTGGTCTAAAAGTGTCTTTTAAAAATGTTTTCCCAATACCTACCACTAAGACCCCCCAATAGTCGTTATAGTACTTTTTGGACAAGTGGACCAATCAACAATCAAGAAAACTAAAAAAATTAAAAAGGTGAATGGCTATTGGTGTTCATGGTGATTTGTTTTGGCATGTTTGTGTGCAAGTAGCAGGGTTTTTTTGGGTAATAATTGGGGGGGTGGGGAAGGTAATAGTTAATATGGTGGTATTATGTACATGGGTAGCAACTGGCTCGTTTCCCTAATGTGTTAGATTATTAGTTCCTCGATAATATTTTTATATTTGTTTGATGCAAAGTGTTATTTATTTGAATCTATAGTGTTTGATAACTTTTTAAATATATTAATGTGTTATAGTTTATAAATTTATATGAATTTTTTTAAAAGTTAGTCTATGAGTTGAAAGGTAAAAGAACAAGGGAAAAAAAAAAGAATTTGTACATTATAATAGACCAATTTTTATTTATTTTTTAATTTTTACATTATAAAGACTAAAATAAAATAAAATATAATAATTGATGGGTAGTAGCTTATTTATCATCTATCATAAATCTTGAGTACATTAAAAGTTGTGTAATCCTTCATCTCTAATTTTGATAGGCATTGACTTTTTTGTGGAAATACATAGTTACAGGTATGTCATTGAAACATGAGGGTAGAGGCTTGTGACTTCCTAAATCACATTTTATCTAAGATGTATGAGCATTGAGCTAATGTAAGTATGTATAGTTTGAAGGATATGCATAGATAGGGGAAAAAAACTTTGTAATGAAAACTATGATACCAAGGAGTGACTTTTTTTAATTTTCTCTATTTGCTCTATATATCTAATTCAATTTGGGTTACTCCATTTTCAATATCCCTTGTGCTTCTCCACCTAATTTTAGTGAAAGTTGCTTTGGTTTTATCTGGTTTCTCAACTCTTAGAGATTTTGGGGGGGGGGGGGGGGGCTAGGATTTTTGAAAACCTATGATAGAGGTCTATGAATTCAGATTCACGTGAGTATGAGAAATTTAGTGAAGCTACAGTTGCATTTTTTTTTCTATAAATCTAGTTCAAGTAGGGTTTGTCCATTTGCTTTGTTACCTAGTTAAGTTGGAGTTTCTCCATTTCTTTTTATGTGTTTGTTTTTGTGATAGACTTGAGAACTTGGAAAGTAATATTAAGTCAAGTATGGTTTAATTTATTGAATTATTGTGTTATGTAAAGGCATTTAAATATTACACATGATGTTCTTTCATCTAGTTTCTAAGTACTTCATTTTATTTGTAAAGTTGCATTATACGACAATTTGTCTATTTGCTATGTATTTTCATTTTTGCAATGTAGGTTTATGTTTTCTTTTGGTCTAATGTTATTTGGGTGATTTAGATAGTGTTCTTAGAATTGTAATTTATGGGTCTTTTTTTTGTTAATTGTTTATTTTGGACTTGCATTATATGACAATGTGTTCATTTTCTTTGTATTTTCATCGTTGCAATGTACGTTCACATTTTCTTTTGGTCTAAACACATTTGGATAATTTGGACGATGTTCTTGGCATTGAAAATTATGGGTGCTTCATGTTTTTGTTAATTATTCCTTATGGACTTGCAGTAAATGAAAATTCCTCCACCCTTCTAACTAGTTTACATCTAGATTTTGCATTTTTCCTATATTTGGTATTTTCTTTTGATTTCTTGTCATTTAATTCACCTAGGATTTTTTCATTTATTTTGTATATCTAGTCTCATTAGGATTTCATCATTATGTGATGCAATTTTTTTATAGATAATAGACTTGGTTCCTTGCTATTATTTTCAACCCATTATAGTAGGGAGTATTTATGTTGAATGCATACATTTGCAATTATAAGTGTATTGTATCTACACTTTATGCATTTGCATCCTAGTCTTTGATTAGTTATGTGATCAACTTTCATTATTCATTATGTCCTTTTTGACTTTCAGCATAGCTTTCAAATTTGCATTAAATATAGTTAGTTACTTTACATTGATATTCTTGGGTACGATTTTTTAATATTCTTTATAATATTAGGCATTTTTGCTCAGAGTTTCATAATCTACCCACTTTCACTTTTTGTGTAATGGTTTCTTGTATTTATTGTAAATGCATAACAAATAATCAAAGTTAGAAGGCCTTGAGGTGCATCAACTACATAGGTATTGAACGTAAGCATTTTCTTTGTAGACATTTAAAAAAAAAAATTGAATGATGTGTTTATTTATTTATTTAGTATTGGTTATAAGTTTAGCTTCTTAAGTTTAAAAATCATCTTTAGGGCTTGTAAAGTAGGGGTAGTAGATTGGTGGTGGGGGGGGGGGGGTTAGTAGATTAGCATGTTGAACTTAGGGTTAGATTTAGATTTTATGTGACATAATGCACTTTCAATAAAATTTCTAAATATTTAGTACTTGAGTAAAATTGAATGTGTACATAATGAATAATTTTTGTTTTATATGATGTTTTCTCATTTGATACATGTTTTGGTTGTTGCAACGCAACGTTGGGAACTTGGTGAGCAAAATTGAGTCAACCCTTGGTTTCCATAGTTAAATTACTATGTTTTCTAAAGGCATTTGGATAATTTAGATGGTGTTTGTGGCACTACAGTTTTAAAGTGCTATATATATATATATATATATATATATATATATATATATATATATATATAGGTAGTGGGTCAAAGCCTTGAGTATAATTTATTTATTTATTATTATTTGTTGAAATTAATAATTATTATGTATAAAGATTGAGTAGACTTGAACCCAAGACCTACTAGATGAGAGGCTTGTCATTTATTGTTGTGTTGTCGGCTCTTTCCTTTCAAAGTACTTTATTATATCAGTTAATTTTTCACATTTTTAAATTTTTGTAGATTCCAAAAAATCATGGGGAATTGGTATGTTTTATTTTTTTCTTTCTTTTGGACCTACAATATATGACTATTTCTCAATTTGATATTTATTTGGAGTTTCTACATTTGATAAGATCTCTTTTGTTTTTCTTTATAATTTTATTGAAGTTATTTTGTTTTATCTTTTCCCAAGACAATGTACACTTCACGGTCTATATCAAAAGGGCTACATATAGGTTTGTGAAGATCGAGGCTTATGAGTACGACCCTAAGAAATGTTTTTCAACATCTACGTGCATAATTGAATCCTATAAACTTTATGTACCCTCTTTCTATGTATATTTAGTTTACCTAGGGATTTTCCATTTTCTCTTTATATTTAGTATGATTTTTCATACAATTGTTTTTAATTTTTGGAAGACCTAGGGCTACATGTTTAATGTTTACAATATAAGAAGAGTTGGTATATCTTTAATTCAACTTCTTTTAAACACTTCCTTTGACTATGATTTGCAAAAAGTAAATGATTTATCAAACTTATATTTTTTGAAATAAATCTAAATTTAGAACTGTAAAGAGAGAAGGCGTATGGATCTTACAAAGTTTATCATTTGTTTCGTATTGAATTCTAACCAAGAGATAAACAAGTTGTGCTAGTTGCATCTCTCAACTATATCATTTTTTCAAGCAACAAAAGGTCTAATGGATGTGGGCAAAGTAAATATTCTTTGTCTGCAAGTTTGTATATTGTAGTAGCTTATAGTCAATATAGTAGGAAGCATTTATGATGCAATTAACCTTACATTAATAAAAACTCTATGTAGTTCTTAAAATTAAATTTGTGCAAAATGTTGTTGTATATGGAATATATGTATTTTTCAAACAAAATTCTTCTATATCTATTACAAAGAAGCAATGTACAATAATGTTTGTATAAATTTTAGTGGTTTTTGTTTCTTGTAGAATTGATATGTGCATGACCAATCAATGTTATAAGTATATTTGCATTGAAACGAACATGCTTTTTATGTCTTATTTGAAGGTTGTGTGCATGCACTTGACCTTTTTATGCCTTTTTCTTTATATAGAGCACAGTTTGCAGCTTCAGTTATACTCTCACTTGCCTATGAAGGTATGCTCAATTTGTTGTTAGATAATTTCATTTCGTGACTCTTTAACAGAATTTTCCACTATGTTATGTTAAAATGCAAGTTCTTTTGGTTTAATGTACAATTTATAAATGTTTATAATAACTATCATTCAAAATGATAGATATTGCTTCGTGAAAATTCTTTAAACTATGACTTCATTATTTCCATTCTTGGCAATAGTTTTTGCATATTTTGTTCATATTATCCCATTCAATCATTGTGATACATGGAAAAGCTTCAAAAAAAAATTGCTTTGCATTATCATGAACTAAAGACTACTGCCTGGGTATTGATTAAATTTTTGGAAAAAGATATGCATAAATAATGCCTTCTATAACTCTTAAATATTGCATACCAAGTTCTCAAATGTATGTGTAATTACACCCATTCAAAGTCGTGTTGATATGAGCCATCTATAATACTTCTCGCTAATGTCAATTTTCTTTTAGAATATGAACACATCTATAAACTATAGCATGTAGAACATGATTGCACAAAAATTTAAACAATATTGGTTGAATAATTATTATTTTCATTACCTATTTTTATGATAGCTCAATGCACAAATCTCTAGTAAAATGATTGATTTCATACATAAAAGCCTTCATGTGTATATATATGATGTTGCACGATTTTTAAATTGCATCAATAAAGTTAGATGACAAAATGCATTTAACAAGTATTACTTTTTAGCATTAGTATCTTAATGGCTCACTCTACTTCAAATTTGTATAACATTCACTCTCCTAGAATAACAAAGAACACAGTTTACTATGATTTGTTAGTATTTGAAAAATATCACATTTCAAAAGACAAAATATGCATTCAAACTATTGAATCCCTTCGAATCTCTACAAATAAAGGGATACAAAATAAATCCCCTACTATCCTTAGTGGCAGCTTATGCACTATCCGATGATATATACAAGATGGCTCTGAATCATAGGCAAACTTACTTTAGACCAAAGGAAAGGAACTACCTAAAAAGATAGCAACATGAGGTAAACCACCTTGCACAAGTTGTCAAATAATATTTTTACAAATTCAAATACTATACATAGGAGATCTCAAAGTTGGAGAAGTCGAATCTATTAAATCCTCCAGTCAAGGCTCCCCAAAAGATCAAAATTAGGGCTCCAATCTCAAATCTTTTGTAATGCGATAATAAAAGGATGGATACAAATGAAGATAAAGATTGTATTTTGGTTTCTAGGCATTGAAAGACAAGGAAAAGAAACACAATTAACCAAAACAAGATATCAAATCTCTCAGATTTTTCTAGTCAGTCAATAAGAATATCCGAGGTCAATACTAATCCTCTAGCCAATAAACAAAGACCAAAGCAATATACCAAAGGTAAGGGGATCTCAAATCATAAGAAGTGTTTTAATCCATTAAGATTTAATTACAAAAACCCTAAACTCGATGTTAACCAACAAATCCTAGTGGCAACATCACTAACCAACAATAATAGAAACTCAGTAAGGGTAGATCCACATGGGAAAAGAAACAAAAAATAAATAATAGAAGAGAAGAGGAACACTAAAAATATACCACAGATAGAAAGAAATATAAATGTTAAAGACATTTTGGTTGCATGATAAAATTATCTATTGAGAAACCCTATAGCAAGCACCAATGCAAAAAAAAAAAATCAAACACATCTTTGTAACAGTCAAATCAACAATGACAACATATTAATAATAATAAGTTATGGAAACATAGAAGATCACAAGTTAGATTGCAAATATCGAGGTCTCTTCACTTTCTAAAATAATCCAAGTCTAAAAAAGTTAAGTTTGTTTGAATGGCTCTAAGTACAGTTTGTAGAGACTAGGTAAGTATTTTTCCCTGTTGGATTGCTTGGTATATGCACATTGTATGAATAGGAAATTTAGGAATGGACTACTATATGGGCCTCTTTGTTCCCTCAAGCCCGGCTTAGCCTCAATTATTTTGAATGGGTACCTAATTTTACTAAAGGAAATATTAAAAGTATGATCTTACCAACTTGGATAGCAATAAAAGACTTCTTGGTAGATTTGGTTCATAGTCAAAATTTAAAATGAGTAGGCAATTCTATAGGTGAACTTTTAGGATTTGAATCTTGTTCTAATGCATTTAATGAATTAAAATGCTAGAAAATATTAAGGTTGAAACCCATGAGCCTAAACTCATCAAAGTCATTACTAATTGATCAATATGCCCAAAACATTTTTAAGGTCGCGTCCAAGAAATAATACTGTATGACCCTAAACCAAGACACATCTATGACTATGAATATTTCACATACACCCACAAAATATCAAACCTAGGAAAATTCTTCCATCTAGATACAAAGAAGGTATTGGCAATGAAGATACATAAAAATATAAGGGAAGAGGACTATAAAAGTACAAAGGTAAGATAAATTATAAATGAGACTAATAGACCAAACTCCCATTTAGCTAGTCAAATCCAGGTATCAAATAGGGAGATAGAAGAGGGAGAGATTACAAAGGAAGAGTATAAATCTAAGTGTCGAATCTCAACAATAGCCATTAGCTAAAGACAATACAAAACATGACCAATATTAGACAAACATAAAGAGAGTTGTAATCAGGATAAAGTTACTGGCATTTCAATATATGAGGTGATGAACATAAAAATTGTTGGAATAGATATCCTAGATAACATTAACTATGATGATAGATTATATGGGTTGGAGCAATGTAAAATATGTAAATAATAGAATTTGTTCATTTAAGGCATTAGAGAAAATATTATAATACATCATAAGTTGCTTAGGGATATTATGTTAATCCACGCGAATATATGTGACTAGATGATCATATAGGAAGATGCTTGTAAATCACACAAAAAATTTGAAATTCAATTAATCAACAATGAACTAAGCTTGGATTGCATGATAACAAATGAAGAAGACGCAACACATGAAACAATAAACACAACTCTAGGAGAAGGCATAACAAAACACTTAAAAGAGTAAAGGGCAAATTTTTCCAATTAGTTAAAGCACAACAGTATTAGGGAAACTATCAATGGGAAACACTCATTAGATACACAAAATATGACAACAGAGGATAGATCTAAACAACTCTCAAAAGAACTTTAAAAATAAAAGGAATTGCATATCGTAGCCCAAGTATAAGAATAAAATGATCAAGAGAAAGGGAAGCTTGAATCTCCAGGAAATAGAGAGAATGGTTTTTTAATTTGTACAAACACTATAGAAAAATCACCAATGAAAGAGGAGGAAATAGAGAAAGGAGCAATATCACAACAATAAGACAACCTACCACAAAATGTGTCAAAAAGGTTTAAGCCATCTATAGTAAAAACACAAAAGAAGAGAAACTAAAATTTGTTTTTGAAACACTAGAAAGAGGCTCATAAGGATCATTAGAGGCCTTTAAGCTTAACAATAGATAAAAGCCCAAACATGGATACATTTTTATCAGTGGAATAAGTTACAAATAATAATATCACAATTTTTTCACTAAGGGATTAAAAAAAGAGTATGACAAAGACAATGCCAAGTAATGGCAAAGCAACTTAAATATGGATAACAATAATAGAAAAGAAGGATATGAAGTTTACCTTAAGAGATTGGAGGTAGGATCATAAACATAAATGAGATATGATAAATATTATATAGAGATAAAAGATACTAACCCTCTATAATGAAAATCATAGCAAGAGGAAAGGGATGAAGAAGATTCAGACAAAGTAGAAGAAGACATAATAGTTTTCAATAAGATAATGAAAAAAGCTCTAAGGGGGAGAACTAGAAAAAGAAGAAAACTCATAAAAAGATATTCTAGATATCGTATAGAAAGACAAAACATAGAAAAAAAGAGGTAGATAGTCACTTATGGAGCTTAAGATGTAAGACTGGAGAGGAAGAAAACCAAGCCAAATTAAATGAATTATTTCATGCAGCGAAGGGGAGTCATGTAGGGAAGGGGTTGTTAGGATTAACCTCAGACAGAAATAAGAATTACATGCAAATATAACCAATATCAGAAAATAATAGATCGCACATAAGAGAACACAAGACACCAAGATTTAACATGGTTCACCCAATCCTTGGGCCACGTCCACCAACAACAAGTCCAATATTATTATTATCCAGTGATTACAACCTGATTACAATCTGTAATCCCTTATAGCTCAATACCATCGTAAGAACCAATTTTCACATCACATATTATGAAAATCCCTAGCCCTAAGCTTTTTTATACAAACTTTTTGCCACTTACAAAATCAGGGCTAGAATAATAGAAAAATAGTTGCCGACACCTTTTACAATATAAGGTCATTTTTGGCTTCGGGGGTGCTACCCCTGAAAACCCATGCGAGGGCATTGCCTCTCGACCCCACCCTATACTGTGATAGGAAGCACACCTAGGGTGTTGCCCCTTCTCCTCGTCTTGGGGGCGCTACCCCCAAACCCCTGTAGAAATAATATGGGGACAAAACTACGTCGAATAAACCTCCGAGTTTGATTAGGCTTCACATCACAATCAGGGCTAATGAGAATCACAAAATGGAACGTTAGGGGCATTAACGCCCCTAACAAAATTAATTGATTAAAAGATATTTTTAAAAATTCAATTCAGAAATAATAATATTACAAGAAACTAAACTCATCACATAAGAGGCAAATAAAATAAGCACAAAGATAGTTATTTAGAAATTAGAATGGATGGAGTTTGTAGGAGCATCAAAAGGTTCAACTATAATATATAATCCTAGGAAAATCTTATACAAGGCATTAATAAAAAGAAGTAAGTGGATGTTGGGAAGAATCAAAAGTACTTGTTGGAATGTTTACAATAACTAAGAGGGGGGTGAATCAGTTATCCAAGGTCCAAAAGTACAAATAAATATTTTTAGTACTTAACAGATTCATATCCATAAAACCATATCATGCACACATCCATTAGAACATCCAATACCTTAACTTAGTAGGTCACTATCTTAGGTCAAAATAACTTTGTAGAAATATAAGCATGAAATACCACAAACTCATTTTACGTAGAAACCCATTTGGGAAAAACCACCAATAACATGCTACCAATTTTTAGTCTTATGAAGTGATGCCCTGTTAAAGGACAACCACGTTAAAGGTTACAATACACACTGTTAAATGTGACCTGGTTAAAGGATTTCAACCACCCTATTAGGACTAAGCCTTGTTAAAGGACTTTACAAGATTCCATTAGAATGTCACCTAGTCAAAGGATTTACAAATGACTGTTAGGTAAACCTTAATCCAAAGGATTTATCCAGACTGATACAATGATTAGAAAGTAACAACAAGACTTGATCTGATAATAAAAAACAACTCACTTGCAGATTTCAAATCTCTAGTTCAGTCCTCCATTCTATTCGGCATTCATACTTTTCATCTCTGACAGCTTGTTCATGCTTCAAGCATTCATCCTCTTAAGCCTGCTTACTTTGTATGCCAATTGCAGACTCTTCTATTTGGCTACCATATGAAGCAACACCCTAGGCTTCTTGTCTTCCTTAGGTTCTCGCACATGACAACTCTTGCTTTTGGCCTTCTATCTCTATAAATAAAGAATTGAGCTCTTTTTGTTACTTAACCACAATCATCCATTCTAGGGTTAGGTAAGATTCAATGAATCTACACACTTTTTCATTTTAGTCCCTTCTAGAAACTTCTTTTACGACCCTCTTTGAATTTGCCTAAAAATGGTTTATCTTGAATTCTGTGCCACCAGCTCATCATATAAATTTTCCACACACTTTACACAATTCAATTAATCAACTTTGTCGGCTCAAATTCATCAAATCTTTGATTAAACTCTTTTTACTATCACTCAGCCTCCGCACTATTCACTCAACAATAATAGTCTTTTGATGCTTGACAAACACTAGGTTGCTCAACATCAACTAAGTCTTCCTTGCTTGATTACTACTATTATTTACCTGATGCTCAACACATACTAAATTTTTATGATGCTCGACTAATATTAAATTTAGCTCGGCCGAAACTAAGTTTGCTCGACTTACATTATTTGCTCGGGCAGGCTTGGCAGACACTTTTTATGAAAACTATTCTTCTAGGCTTAGCTAAATAACCATTCACTTTAGCCTTAAGTAGATCAACAATACATAATAGCATCAATCTCTTACTTGGTCTTAATGCACCTTTTATACACCAAATAACTTAACCTTTCTCTAGGTTCTCTTGTTATCCTTTATTTTCAAATCCTCTTCATTAATCAAACAAATAATAGCATTTAGACCAAACTAATAAATTTTCTCACTAACAAGTAGTAGGTTTGACATCATTGACAAAATAATGATTGTTCCATGATAGGTTCCACACTTCAAACAATCTCTTTTCAACAATCTCCCTCTTTGGCATTAATGGCAAACCAATACCAACAACAATACCAAAAAGAAAACTAAGGCCTTGTATTGAAATCTCTCCCTCTATCAATATATGTGCCTCTTTCTCTTTCCTTCTCTAATATGATCTCTCTGATATCTCCCTCAATACATTCTTTAGGTTTTAGGTACAACATTTTGTTATATGCTCTCTATTTCTCTTATATCTCCCTTAACCTTATATCTCCCTCTTTGACGACAATGCCAAAGACTTGTCATCTATACATGTAGATATAATCAATTTAGGTTCTCCCTTTGTCACCTTGTATGTGACTGTAGACCTTTTGATCCAGCTCCTTCATTGCTTTAGGTAGCTCCTAAAGTAAGATCCACTACATCAAATTTTAAAAATATGACATTCAACTCAGTTGATGCAAGGCACTACTCCTGTTTCTTAAGTAGCTTTGGATAGGGGTATCATCCCTAGTTTACCTCTAAGATATTCATGTGCATCCTTAGGTAAAGCATTTCTGAATATATCATCTATCTATTCTTTTCTATTCACATGCTTCATTCTCATTTCTTTGTCTTTAACTAACTCTCTCAAGTAATGATACTTGATTGCAATGTGCTTTGTCTTTGTATGAATCATAGGGTTCTTTGATATGTTTATAGCATTGGTATTGTCACAATAAAGTACCACATATTTAGTAATTTCTTCCTCATTCCTTTGAGTAGTTGTTTGATCCATACCACATTTGTACAATTCATTGCAATAGCCACATATTTAGCTCCAACAGTAGATTGTGATATACAATTTTGTTTCTTAGTAGTGCATGAGACTAATTTTTTTCCTAAGAAAAGTGCTCCTCCACTTGTACTCTTCTTGTCATAAGTGTTTCTAGCCCAATCAATGTCAGTTTAGGCTCTCAATTCAAATTTGTCATTTTTCTTGTAGTATAGACCATAGTCTCATGTTCCTTTCAAGTATCTCATGATCCTTTTAACAACCATTAAATGATTCTCCTTAGGATTTACAGAAAACCTTGCAACAATCCCAATAGTTAATGCAATGTCAAGTATGTTATGAAGTACATATTGTAATTTGCTAATCATAGACATGCACAATGTTTGGTTTACTTCAGCAAAATCATTAGTGTTGGATAGTTTCTGTCCTATCGCCATAAGATTTCTAATAGGTTTTGAATCCTCCATACCAAAATTTTACAATATTTCTTTTACATACTTGGATTGAGTGATGTAAATACCATATTTCATCTGATATTCTTACAATCCAACAAATAAATTTATCTCTTCAAACATAGACATCTCAAACTTTTTCTTCATTTCATTTGTAAATGTCTTACATAATGCATTTGGTCCTCCAAATATGATACCATCAACAAATATTTGAGCTAGTAAAATCCCTTTACCTCCTTCTGTCTTCAAGTATAGATTATTGTTATCATCGGTCTTCTCAAAACCAATCTTCACAAGATAGTTGTGCAATCTTTCATACCATGCTCTTGGAGCTTGCCTCAAACCATATAAAGCTTTGTGCCATGTTCTTGTTTTTTGGATCAACAAATCCTTTGGGTTGTTCAATGTAAACATCCTCTTCTAATATGCCATTCAGAAATGTTGACTTAACATCCATTTGATAAACTTTAAAACCTTTATATGTAGAGCAAGCAAGCAGAGTTCTTACTCCTTCCAATCTTGCAACTGGGGCAAATGTCTCTCCATAGTCAATTCCTTCTTCTTGTGCATATCTCTTGCAAACTAATCTTGCCTCATTCCTTGTGACTTCACCATTCTTATCCAATTTGTTTTTGTACACCCACTTGGTTCCAATCACATTATTGTTCTCTAGTCTGGGTACTAGAGTCCACGTTTTGTTCTTCTCAATCTAATCAATTTTTTCTTTCATGGCTCTACTCCGGTCTTCATTCTCTAATGCATCCTTCACCGACATAGGCTCATGCATACTTAACAAACATGTTTCATTTCTCAACCTATTCCTTATTATTGGTCTATCTTCTTTATCTCCAATGATTTGTCCAATAGGGTGATGTCTTCTGACATACTTTGACAATCTTGGTTCTACTCTTCTTTCAACAATGGGTCTGTTAACTTTAGAGTCATTGTGCACTTCTCTATCAGGTAACTCAACAGTCCTTTCATGTACACTAATCTCAGTATTAGAATGTACCTTAACTTCCATCGACAACTCAGTTCCTAAATGCAACTCGACATCTATTATATGTGACTCGACAATCATTGATAATTGTTGTAGATTTACAACTTGGTTCTCAGCTTCATCAGCATTCATGTCTTCATAGTAGTACATGAAGGTTTTGTACTCTTCAGGTTCCTTCTTAGGTTCAACTTCATGTACCTCTGTATATTCATCAAATTTTATATTTGCACTTTCCACAACTTTGTTAGTGTTAGTATTTAAACACTTATAAGATTTACTTCTTATGGAATAGCCTAGGAATATACCTTCTTCACTTTTTGCATCAAATTTACCATTCTTGTTGTCCTTAAGAATGTAACACTTGCTTTCAAATACCTTTAAATATTTTGCATTGGTTGAGTATCCATACCATAGTTCAAAAGGTGTGGAATTTGTACCATTTTTTACTTGTACTTGGTTCAGGGTATAGACAGCTATGCTTATAGCTTCTCTCCAATATTTAAAAGCGACATTGTTCTCCATCATCAATGTTCTAGCACAATCCATTACAAATATGTTCCTCCTTTGAACAATCCCATTTTATGGTGGGGTCCTAGGTGCAAAAGTTTGTATTTTAATTCATATGTCATTACAAAATATCTCAAACTCATTTGATGTAAATTCTCTACCTCTATTAGATCTCAGACATTTCAAGCATTTACTAGTCTCCTTTTCAACTATTAACAAGTACCACTTAAACATTTGAAAAGCATCAGATTTTTGTTTCAAAAATATAATTGTCATCATCCTAGAATAATCATCAAAAAATAGGATAATGTACTTGTCACCTTTGTAGCTTTGTACATAAATTGGTTCGCATAAATCAGTATAAACTAATTCCAAAAATTCTTTTGAGGTGTGAGTCTTACTTTTAAAACTAGATTTTGTCATTTTGCCTAACTGACATTGTTTGCAAATCACATTATAGGTTTTTTTCAATTTTAACAAACCTCTGACTCTTTTCATGTTACTAATACTGACTAAGTTATCAAAGTTAACATGGCATAACCTCTTGTGCCATAGCCATACATCATCAAATTCTATAAGAAGACAAGTATAATCATTTGTGTCAAGATAAAATAGATTACGTCTAGTTTGATCTCCATTTTCAATTAGTTTTACATCAATTTCATAGATCTTTTCTTTCTTGCTATCAAATTCATCTTTGCAACCTAAACTATTCAATTATGACACATTCAACAAGTTATAGTTAAGTTCGTCTACATAGTAAGCATTGTCACACATGATCTTTTCTATCAGTTTCATTGATCCTTTACCTTTATTAGACACGGTGCATCATTACCAAATCTAAAACTATTTTCATTGTAATACTCAAGGGTAATGAACTTACTTTTGTCTCCAATCATGTGATGTGAACATCCACTATCAATGATCCATCTATCACTTTTGTTCGCATAAGATATTAATTTAGTTGCCTCATCTTTGTTAGAATCATCTTTTATAGCAACATGCACAACTTCATCATTGTGGTCATCAAATCCATCTTTTGATTCCTCTTCAGCAATGTAGCAAGCCTTCTTTCCTTTGTCTTTATAGTCTTTGTTGTTCTCATGTCTTTTACCTCTTTATTTATCTCCAGTTATATTGTTGTTCTTCTTTGGACACCTTGTAGCAATATGACCAACCTCACTACAATTGAAACACATGATAGGTAACTTACCTTTGTTTTTCCCTTTGCCTTTGTGAAATCTCCTAGCCAACAATGCTTCAAGCTCTTCTACATCATCTCCATTTGTATCAATGTCACTAGAAACATGCTTGACCTTTTTCTTCTTCTTTTCTTTAGGTTCTTTTAGTGTTAGTTTAGCTTTGAAAGCAGATTCCATATTTCCAGTTTTGAAATTATCAAATTAGAAAGTTCAAAAGTAGTGAGTCTACCCATTAGTCCTTCGAGGGTTAGATTACTACCAGGAACACACCTTAGTTCTTGTATGGTAGAGACTCTAATAGCATAGAAAGGTAGTAGGGTTCTCAATACTTTATTGATTACAATCTCATCTTCAATAACACCATTTTCCCCTATGATAGAATTCACAACATCTTTGATTCTTGTACAATATTCGACTATAGTCTCACCTTATTACATTCTCATGTCATCAAACTTTCCTCTTAGACTTCCAGCTTTGGCTCTTATAACATTCTTGTCTCCTCCATAGACCGTCTCTATAGCATCCTACATCTTTTTAGTAGAATTACATCCTTTGATATCATCGAACTCTGAGTACCTTAGGGCATATGCAAGCTCTAACATTGCCTAATTATGTTCTTTCTTCTTTTTTAGATCATCAACAGTAGGGGCTCCTGCAGGATCAACATGCTTAGTGTTAATGGGAGATTGTGCATAATCTCAAAGTCCTCCTAGATCTAGCTTCATCAAACTTTGTCATGTAGGAAAGTGTTCCTTGTTCAGTTTGGACACCTCCTTTTGATACATCTTTATCTTTAGCTTTTAGTACCTTCAAACTATATTCTTACAAACACCAATGGCTCTGATACCAATTGTTGAAATGTTTAGAATAACTGAGAGGGGGGGTGAATTAGTTATCCAAGGTCCAAATGTACAAATAAATCTTTTCAGCACTTAACAGATTCATATCATATATCCATCCATTAGAACATCCAATACCTTAACTTAGTAGGTCACTATCCTAGGTCAAAATAACTTTGCAAAAATGTAAGCATGAAATACCACAAACCCATTCACACAATTTGACACAAGGATTTTATGTGGAAACCCAATTTGGGAAAAACCACAAGTAACATGCTACCAATTTTAAATCTTCAGAACTGATGCCCCGTTAAAGGCCAACCCTGTTAAAGGTTACAATACACGCTATTAAATGCGACCTGGTTAAAGGATTTCAATCACCCAATTAGGAGTGAGCCTTGTTAGAGCACTTTAGAACATTTCATTAGAATGTCACCAGGTTAAAGAATTTACAAATGACTGTTAGGTCAACCTTAATCCAAAGGATTTATCTGAACTAATACAATGACTATAAAGTAACAATAGGACTTGATCTGATAATAAAACACAACTCACTTGCAGATTACAGATCTCTGGTTTAGTTCTCCATTCTGCTTGGCATTCATACTTTTCATCTCTGACAACTTGTTCACCCTTCAAGAATTCATCCTCTTAAGCCTTCTTTCTTTGTATGCCAATTGCAAACTCTTGTATTCAACCACCATACGAAGTAACACCCTAGACTTCTTGTCTTCCTTAGGTTCTCGCACATGACAACTCTTACTTCTAGCTTGCTATCTCTACAAATAAAGAATTTAGTTCTTTTTCCACTTAACCACTATCATCCATTATAGGGTTAGGTAAGATTCAATGAATCTAGCCACTTTTTTAGTTTAGTCCCTTCTAGAAACTTCTTCTACAATCCTCTTTGAATTCACCTAAAAATGGTTTATCTTAAATTTTGTGTCACCAACTGATCATAGGAATCTTCCACATGCTTCACACAATTCAAGAAATAAACTTTGTCGACTCAAATTTGTCAAATCTTTGATTAAACTCTTTTTACTGTCACTTGGCATCCACACTATTACTCGACAATAACAATCTTTTGAATCTCGACCAACACTAGGTTGCTTGACATCAACTAAGTCTTCCTTGCTCGATCACTACTATTATTTACCTGATGCTCGACACATACTAAATTTTTATGACACTCAGGAGATATTGAATTCTGCTAAGCCTGAACTAAGTTTTCTCGGCTTACACTATTTGCTTGGCCAGGCTTGGTAGATACTTTTTATGAAAACTCTTCTTCTAGGCTTAGCTAAAGTAACCATTCACTTTAGCCTTAAGTAGATCAATAATACATAATATCAGCAATGTCTTACTTGGTCTTCTTTTATATACCAAATAACTTAACCTTTCTCTAGGTTCTCTTGTTATCCTTTCTTTTCAAATCCTCTTCATCGATCAAAAAAATGACATCATTTAGACCAAAGTAAGCAATTGTCTCACCAACAAGTAGTAGGTTTGACATCATTGACAAAAAAATGATTGTTCCATGATAGTTTCCACACTTCAAACAATCTCTTTTCAATAGTACTAACTTTAATAATAATAATAAATATTGACTAATGTTTATGATCCTATACAAAATGATCACAAGTTAACATTACGGGTTGAGCTTGGTGATCACCTAAATTCACACAATATGGAAAATTATGTAATAGGGGGAGACTTTAATGCAATTATTAATATCAATGAAAAAATTGGAGTATCTAAATTCATATCACAAGCGCAAAATGATTTTAATCAATGGGTAAACAATAATAATCAACCTAATATTATAAATATTAATGGTATCTTCACTTGGAAAAATAGGAGGACATGCTTTCTAGCTACATTGCAAAAATATTAGGCTGCTTTCTCTTCAAAGGAGACTCAAGGAACTTCAACTATTCTCTCAAATCTAAAACACTGGAAATATCAAGATCTGATTATTTTTCATTACATTACAAATCTTAGAACCTTCTAAAGCTATTAGGAATAAAAAATATGTGGTTAAAAAATAAAGAAGTTTTGGAACAAATAGAAAAAATGGTGGAACGAAGAAAGCTTTGAAGGATCCAAGATGTTTTACTGTATGGCAAAACTAAAAACTCTAAAGATTAAACTTCTGATCTGGAATAGAGAAAACTTTAATAACATATCTGGAGATGAACACAATATAGAATAGGCTCTTGAAGATCTAAAAAATGAAGTAATAAACCACGTAATGGATGAAGGAAGATGTCTCGGAGACATATAATTGCTCATCAAACTCAAAGAAAAACAATTACTCGTCAAACATGAGGACATCCTTGCAAAGAAAGAGATATTTTGGAAACAAAATTCTTGGGAAACTTGGTTAGCAGAAGGAGATAGGAATACTTTTTTTTCATAATAGTATGAAACATAGGAGAACCATTAATAGAATCACCCAAATTAAGGAACAAACAACAAAGTGATACGAGAACCATAGGAGATTGAGCTGAATTTGTGAAATATTTTGAGAATATATATAGTGACTCTTAACATATCCAACTTAAAATACCAATAAGATATGATGTCAAATATACCAAAACTTATATTAAATAGAGATAACAAATGACTAAATAGAAAATTTACATTTAAATAAATTGAAGAAGAGGTTTTCCAAATGCACCCAAATAAAGGACCAAGGCTGGATAGCTTCAACACAAAATATTTCTAGAAACGTTGACATATGGTAGGCAAAGAATTATATAAGGCCCTAGAAGCTACACATAATTCAAGATCCTTACTAATAGAAATTAATAATAACTTTATCACCTTAATTCCTATAATTTGAACTATTTTGAACTTGTGGATTTTAGACCAATAACTCTTTGTAACACCAAATATAAAATTCTTTCTAAAACATTAGCTAATCAGCTAAAAGCACTTTTACCTAAGATTATTTGTGAAGAGAAATCAAGATTTGTACCAAATAAATCTATTTTAGAAAATTTTATTGTAGCACAAGAAGTGATTTAATCATCTCAAGTTGGAAAGGAGTCGTGTATGCTAATAAATTTGGATTTTCAAAAAGTTTATGATAAAGTAAACTGGGTTTTTTTTATGTAAATACATGGAAGCCATTGATGTTTCCAAAATATGGATCAACTTAATAGTTAGTTTCATATCCACAGCCAAAATATCCATCCTAGTAAATGAAAATCTCGAGGGCTTCTTTCAGATATCGGGGGGTATTAGACAAGGCGATCCAATGTTCCCTTTCTTTTTTGTGATTATGGTTGAAGCTATAGGTAGAGCTATACACAAGTATCATCAAGAAGGAAAAATTAAAGGTATTAAAATCTCAGAGAATACAGACAATATAACACACCAACAAATTGCAGATGATACAATCTTGCCAAGTGTTAGTACCAAATGAGAGGCACAACATTATAAAGAAATACTCAAGAAATACATGTTCACATCCAAACAAATGGTTAATGCTAACAAAGAAAAAATATTCTTCATGAACACCAAGCTTGAAGTAGAAGTATAAATATGCAAGATAATGGGATTTAGAATAGGTAATTTCGCATGTAAATACATAAGCATTCAAATTGATATAGGTAGTAAGAGTGATAACCTATTGGAACTAGTGATGTCCGAAATTCACAACAAAATGGATAGCTAGAAAGGAAAATGACTTTCTAATGCAGGAAAAATAACTATGAGAAAATCAATAATAGCAACAATACCTATATATCAAATGTCAATTCTACCCATGTCGTGAAGTGTATGCAGGAAAATCAAATTTGAAATCAGGAATTTCTTTTGGCAAGGAACTTTGGAAAATAAGAAAACATCAATGATAAAATGGGAAAACATCTACAAACCAGATTAGATTTGAGGTCTAGGAATTAGAAAACTAGATTCACAAAACCTAGCCCTAGGAATAAAAATCTATTGAAAATAGTGATTGAACCCTATAGAAAATGGGTTGCTATTCTTTTGGATAAATATGTATTAGATGTAGACCCTATCTATTTATTTATAATGGTTCCTAGATTTGGAACTTCATTTTAGCCTACAAAGAGATCATAAGAAAAAAACAATCTTGGTATATTGGAGATGTGAGGGATGCCCTCTTTTGGGAAGATTCCTAGGGAGGATATGCCCCTTCGCATTTCAACTTAGATAGACCCATACATTCAAGACACTTCAAAGCAAGTGTGGGGTAATGAGTTAAGAAACTACATTGAAGTATTTGACAAATATCCAACCTTGGGATGAAAATGGAGATCTCTGGATAACATAAACCTCTCAAATGAGCAAAAAGGAACTATTATGAAACTCTTAGAAATATAACTTTTGTCTTGAAAAAAAGGAAAGGTAAAATCATATGATGTGGATCCAACGATGTGAAGTATAAGGTTAAAGATGGATATAATCAAGTTAATAAACTTATTAATAAAAAAATCCCTGAGTACCCACTTTCGTTATGCTAGCATAATGCATGTTAACCAAAAGTAGGCAACTTCTTATGGGTAGCTATGCAAGAACATATACTAACTACAAAATGGTTTTTAAAAAGGGGGTACGAAGGACCATCAAGATGTGTTTTTATGCAATCAGGACTCAGAAATAGTTAACCACATCTTGCTTAATTTATGAAGCTACATGTTGGAAAAATATTTGTAGTAAATTGAATTTATCCTCTGTATTTTCTAATGACCTAAATGTTTTTTTATAACAATGGCCAACTATAATGACAAATAGTCTATATCTATAGAAAGATATCTAGATTATTGCTTCTTTGATAATCATTAGGAAACTATGGAAGGAAATGAATAGAAGGCTACTCCAACATAAATTGATGTCTTCTAAATCTCTTGGAATACGATAGAAGCAAATATAGTTAAAACCTTAAACAATAGATTGGGGAACTCTAATCACATTAAGGGAATTTTCTCTATATGGGATGGTTTGATGCATAGAAAGTGGAGAGGATTGATAATCCTCCCCTAGTTTGGAAAAGGAAGAAATTACACCAAAGATACACGACAAACTATAGATGGGAACCCACAAGAGAAGGTTGGCATAAAATTAACTTTGACGAGGCTTCAAGGGGTAATCTAGGAGCACAGTAATATGTTCTATTATTCACAATAACACATGAAAAATTGTAGGCAAGTTGGCTAAACCCCTCATTGATACCAACAAAAATATGGCAGAGATTATAACATAAGGTCTCCAACTTAGTAAGGAACTAGGCATCAAATAGTTGATAATGGAAGGAGATTCACAAATCATTATCAATGCAAGTAAGGACATGGTACACAACTAATTGGAAATTAAATTCAATGTTAGAATCAACCTTACAATTATTAAAATTATATACAAAAATTGGATTCAAACACATATACAAGGAAGGTAACAAACATGGGAACAAATTAGGTAATCAAGGTATCGATGATTGATAAATTAGGGATTGTTTCATTAAGTATCAAAACATACCCCAAAAGGAATAAATTAGACGATTTTCACTCTTTTTTAACATTACTATACTATAGAAGTCATAAAATATAAATATTTACAATAATAAACTAAACCTATTCATTTAAATAATCTTAATCCTATATCTTGATTATAGTCATTGTCAAACACGATAAGGTTCCACTCTTTGAAAAAAAAAAATTCAATTATCCCCTACAATAACTGGTTAGTACTAACAATGATCTTAGCTAAAAGAATAGTGTAGGTAAGAGAACATTTGTTCATCTGGTCTTTGATAGTTTCATTTCTTAAAAAAAAAAATTCTATAGAAATACAAGAAGCAACCAGGTTAAGAAAGGAAGCCAGTTGTAAAATTTCAATACTAAAGATTATAGTTCAAAGTGGTGCAAGGAAGGATAATTACTTCCAAGTTATAGTAAATATTTATGAGCCATGTTTTTTTTTGGTTGGTAATAAGTTTTTTATATATATTATTGAAATATCAACATTATAGAAATACATACAAGCTTAAAAAAAGCCAGCCTTTTCACATACTTGCTACTTTTCTATAACCCTTTAAAATTTACAAGTAACCTATCCTCTATCCCCTTCCCCTTATCCTAATAAAACCACCCCAAATACATCTTAGCCATTAATAATTTGGCTTTATTGAGTACATTGAAAAGCAACAAAAACAAAATGCACATCATTTGAGATTTCCAAAATTTAGCTTTTCCTACTATCGCTTGGCCCTTGTCTTGTCATGACCATCTTCTGCATTCACTTCTCTTATTTAATTCCCCGACCAATCACGTCTTGCCATTAGACTCTCATTTTATTCTTTGGTTAATCTGCTTCACAATCTGGTTTGCCTTCAACAAAAACTTCCTTTTTTAATCCTTAAAGATGTTCCTGTCGATTTTACCCACAAAAATATTAAACAAAACTGTCATTCTTCCCCTTCTGATTCATCATTCTTCCACCCTCACTAGGAACTTTTCCTTGACCACCCCCCTTATCCTTCTTGCACCAACACTTCTCCTCTTCCTTAGATAGTTTATGAAAAATCCTTTAAACCTCTGCCCACTCTCCTCCAAGAAAACTTCAATTTCTGCCACCAATTTTGCCCATGCTTGCTTTATTTTTTCTTTATATATTTCCATATCAATTCCTGTTGGCCACCATAGGAAACCCACTCTCCCTCTTCTCAATCCTTCTTTATAGTCTTTGTAGCACTCACTTTAGTCAAAGCCTTTTCTCGGTTAGGCCCATTCTAGAAGGGATTCCATTCCCACAATTAAATTAGCAGTGAACAAGTTTTTCATCACCCACTCCACCTCATCCACAGGGCTTGCGATTTCCAATCCTCACACCATTATAATTTCTGCAATGTCTGCATTGATCTTCTAATGATGTGCAAAATTTTGAAAAAGCTCTCCAATTGTCTCTTTCACAGTTGCCATCACTCCTAGTGTTGGGCATTTTAACAACAATTTTAATTGTTTGTCCTGCATCGGCCCAAAAAGGGCTTTTTGCTGTCGATTTGTTTGAAAAGTAAATGTTGCCCCCATCGCCTATCAAATCCGTTGCTTTCACTACTTTCAGTTTACTATTTTAGGTGATTAGATTTACATCCTCTCATTAATTTATAATGCTTTCTGATTGCCTTCCCCTTGAAGCCATTGTCCCATCCTTCCTTTACCTACTTCAAACCTGTCGATTGCCATCTTTTGTCATCATGAAAACCATAATTGTCGATCTTCCCAATCTTTTCCTCCTTCTTTTTTATAGTCCTTTATGATGTTAGCCATCAATATTTCCTTTCTCCAAAGCCTTTGATCTACCTTAAAAAGGTCTCCATTTAATCAAAAGCTAAATTCAACTACCTTTAGAATTACCCAATGGCTACACAATTCAAAATTTTGCTTTCCATCATCTACTAAACCTGCTGCCCATTTTGACAAAGCATCTGCCTCTCTATTCGCTTCTCAAAAAACATGACATATTTTAAACTCCTCAAAAACCTTTAACTCCTCCATGATAGATTCTAAAAAATTCCTAGGTGCCATGCATTGATTGAATTTTTACTCATCGCTTACACCACCACCATTAAGTCTCCTTCTAATTTTATTTTCTCTCCCTCCACATCTTTTTATACATTTTAAAGCTAGCAAAGTAGCTTGGAACTCTGCTTCATTATTAGTCCCATCTTTCAATTTTAATGCTCCATAAGCCACTATATTCCCTGAATTTTCCTTTACAATGCAACCTGCACCTAAGCTCCCCGGGTTTCCCTTGGAGGCTCCATCAAAATTTACTTTTAACCAGCCTAATTCAGGAGCTTCCCACTTTGCCTCCTCCCTTGTTTTGCCTTTGGAATTTGTTATTTCTCTATCTTCCACCTTACCAATTTTAATCCCTGGCCACTTATTTTGAATTTCCCTATCAAAGTTCATGAACCTACAATTTGATAAATTTTTTTCTATAGACTACTGCATTCACTACTTCTTCAATAGAATGATTCATTTGTTTTAAAAGTTGATCTATTGTCTCTGATCTATTTTGAAAAATCTCCTATTTTGTTCCTTCCAAATCTCCCATATCATAATTGAGAGGCATATTCTCCAAATGCATTATAAACAATTTCTTTTTCCTCCCCTCGGCCATGAAATGAAATAGTCTTTGAGAGAGGGGCTCCGTGGTCCTATCAAGCCCAGTTTTCCTTGAAGGTGACTCCAACATTTTGCTGTTATATCACAGTTAGCAATAAGTTATCCACATTCTTCCCACACATAAAACATTTTGTAGGGCCTTGAAAACCAAATTTTCTTCTTCTCTCCCCTGTTAAGATTCTTCCTTGAATTGCTAGCCATGCAAATGTGCCAACCTTAGGGAGAATTTCCTTACTCCAACATAAATCCCCTACCTCAAAACATTCATCCACCCTAGAATCCAAATTTTTATATCCCAATTTAACTGAGTATTTACCCGAGGCTATTGCACACCCACTAATATTATCTTCCTTATTTATAATGTAAATCTTTCTTCCCTTAAAGATCTCCCTGAGGGAGCATTGTTGTCCATTCGAAAGACCCTCTACTCTCTAATCTTTCCATTGCCAAATTTCCCCTAAAACCCCATCATTTTCCACCATATAATTCCTAACAGTCCTACCTCACCTATCACATAAAAACCTTTTCAAGTCTTCATCCTCACGCTACTCATCTAAATATTTGTTTCCGTTCCATGAATCCTCCCAAAAAATTTCCCTATTGCCATTTCCTTTGACCCAAGAGATATGGTCAGTAATGACGTGTCTGCATGAAAGGATAAAATTCCATATTGTAGAGCCTCTTATCGGATTTTGAATAGTTAAAATCCATAAATTCTCATTAGAATCCATATATTTTGCCTTTAGAATCCTCATCCATAATTGCTCAACATCATTTGCTAGCTGCCACACCAACTTAGCCCCTAAAGCTATATTCATTGTATTCCAGTCTCTAATTCTTGCCCCTCCAAACTTCTTAGGCCTACAAATTTTCTCCCATTTTAGTAAAGGCCACTTCTTTTCCTCCCTTGCCCCACTCTAGAAGAATTTATTGATCTACCTTTCCACTAAATTTATCACCTTCTTCAAAAATTTTAAACACATCATTGAAAAAATTGGCACTACTAAAACCAAAGATTTTAACATTAGAATCCTACCTGCTGAAGTTAGCCACTTACCTTTCCAGCCTTCCATTCTCCTCATTAATTTCTTAGCTAAACCTTTTCAAAATTCACCTTTATTTTGTCCTTGGAATAAAGAGATTCCCAAATATTTACTTGGGAGAGCTCCTTGCCTTATATTCAGATTTTTTCCTATAGCTCTTCTTCTAGAAAGAGGGATATTAAAGAAGAAAATTTCAGACTTTGCCCAATTAATTTTGTCCTGAAACTTTCTCATAAATTTCTAGAGTTTTTTCATAATTCTAGCTTCCCTCTCTGAGGCTTCTCCCATTAGGAAGGTGTTATCCACAAACTGTAAATGTGAAATTGGGTCCACTCCCCTTGCAACCTTAACCCCTTTCCCTTGGCCCTTAACCCTTCTTTCTGTAATTAACCTTCCCAATACTTTAGCCAAAATTATAAATAGGAAAGGAGATAAAGGATCTCCCTATCTTATCCCTTTTTCTAATTTGAAAAAACCTTGGGAACTACCATTAACCAACACTGAGAACCTGACTAAATTTAGACAACCTTTTACCCAACTATTCCATTCCTCTTTGAAACCAATTTTTTTCAAAACTTAAAATAAAAAAACTCTATTTACCTCATCATAGGCTCATTTTATATCCAGCTTAACCATCATTTTGCACAATTTGTTTGTTCTAATCAAATGGATCATTTCATGAGCTATAATCACCCCTTAAAGAATTGATCTTGTTGCAGCAAATCCACTTTGTTACTACGAGATTACATCATTTAGCACCTCTTTTAGCCTATTAGCTACAACCTTTGATATGATTTTATACACAATATTGCATAAAGAGATAGGTCTAAAATTACACTCTTTTTTACAAACAAGTGCAATAAAGGTGTTATTTAAATCTTTTAGAACAAACCCTCCTCTCCTTGACTCCTCCACCATTTCCCATATTTCATCTTCTATACATTCCCAAATGTGTCTAAAGAAACTTCTCGTGAATCCATCAAGCCCTAGACTCTTGTCTTTCCCCAAATCCCATAGCACTTCTTTTACTTATTCTCTCGAGACTACAACATTTAACCTTGCATTTTGCTCATCAGTAATGCACTTTTGAATACATTCCAGAACCTCCTCATCTAAATTTGCCCCCTCCATCCTCTGTTCAACCTCTATCTTTGAAGAAACTAACTACTGCCTTTTTTTTTATCAAGATTTGGTTATTTATTACCTCACCTTCTTAATTCTTTGTTAAGAAGATTTTATTGGGAGCCCGTCTAATTTTTACTGAATTATGGAAAAATTTTGTGTTCCTATCCCCTTCTTTCAGCCATGTTTCCCTTTATTTTTGCCTCCAAAACATTTCTTCTCTTAACAAGGTCTCATCATACTCTTTTTTTAGCCTCTTCTTTTGCTTAAAATCCTCCTTATCCATTCCTCCCTATATTATCTTATCATTCAATATTTTAAATTCAGCTTCCAAGTATTCTTTTCTTTTAAAAATAATTTTGAAGAGATTCTTTGTTCCACACCTTTAGTTTTCCTTTTATAAACTGAAGCTTCTTAAATATCTTAAAAGCCATGTTTTCTCCCCTCTTCGAAGCTTCCCTCCACCATCTTTCTACCATTTCCTTGAAACCATCCACCCTCATCCACATTGCTTCAAATTTGAAAGGGCAACGATCAGGGGTTAGCTCCTTCTGTAATCTCAAACTAATTGGAAAGTGGTCAAACCCATGAATAGGTAGGATCTCAACATCCATAGACCAATCAACTTTAGTCCAATCCCCCCCCACCAAAAGGAACCCATCCAATTTTTCAGCAATATTGACAAAACCTTGTCTTCTATTGTTCCATGTAAAGTCGCCCTATTTTAACGAAATATTAATAGGTCCATTGTCCATCACAAAGGATGAGAAGTCCTCCTGTGAGGTTGACCTCTAGCCTTTACCTCTTCTTTTTTCCTCTGGGTATAAGATAGCATTGAAATCTCCTCCTACTATGGTGATTTCATCTTGTAAGATTTCTAACAAATATGTAAGTGTTTTTCAAAGTTCTCTTTTCTCTCTACTCTAAGTTGGGCCATATACATTAATGACATTTAAGTCATATCCCAATTGTTTTGAGGAGACCTTTAACCACTGCCAATTCCTTTTAGACTGCATCAGAATTCCCTTTACTATTTCTTTGTTCCATAGGACACATAAACCCCTTGAGGCTCCCTCAACAGCTGCCCATACACTCTCCCATCTACATAACTTTATTTTCATTCCATCCTCATCTTCCATCTTTACCTTGGTTTCTTGCATGAACATTATATCAGTTTTTCTTGATCCAGGCCTCTCCTGACCAAGTGGATTTTGTTAGGGGCATTGCATCCCCTGACATTCCACGATAGGATCTTCATCCCTTCTAAGAGGGGTTCTTACCCCTTCCCACTTTCAGTTTACTTTGACCTCTGGCACTTCTAGCTATCTGAATCAATGCATTGATTGTTCTTATTCCTCTTTTTTCACTTTCCCCAACCAAAACTTTATGCTTTCTGCTCTCAAACTTCTCAATGATTCTATTTTCTTTAAGGATCAAATTTTCCTCCACCCCGAAAAAATCTTCATCCTCTTCTGCATCCCCATCTACATCCTCCCCATTTAGACTCTCCTTTGAACTTGATTCCTTTGATCTACCTTTTAAGTTTTTCATTGGGGAAATTTCAATATCCTTAAAAACATCCTTAGTCCCTCCTTCCATATCCCCTTCTTGTCTAGTTATATACTCTTCATTTTCTTCTCATTCTCTATGTGCTTCTACTGGTTTCTCAGACACCAATTCTAATTGATAATCACATTCTAGAGGTCCTAGGTTTCATCAGCTTCCTTATTAACCCCTGTTATAGTTCCTTCTACATTTCTACTTGTCAATCTTTCCTCTCCTTTGACCCTGGTTCTTACATCCATCACTGTATCATCAACCACCAATCCTTTCCTTGGGGAATCAACCTTTGTACACTTAATGGGTTGTAGAGGACCTAAAGTACTACCTGTGGTTCAAAGCGCAAGTTCTAATTTGATATCGTGATTTTACTCAAATATCAATTTTGGGAATTTAATTTCTGTTGGAGGCCGACTTGTGGCATTTAATTTATGTATAGGCATTTAATTTGTGTTCTAGGCTAACTTGTGGCTTAGTTGGGTATAAGTAGGAGGTCCTGTGGAGTCTTTTATTCTTTCGTTCCGAGGAGGAGTGAATGTGGGAGCAGTTGAAGGGTGAGTTTTCTTGAGTCTATGGATAGAGCATTGAATGTAAGGTAGCTTACAACAGGATTGTGATGAAGTTGCAAGTGTATGGACGAAGCATCGAATGTGAGGTAGTTTACACTTGGATCTTGGAGAAGAGCTAGGGTTGGGGTTGGAAAAAAAGGAGGTTGCTTGGTGGGCTTGTGAGCACAAGTTTAAACTTTTTTGGTGGTTTTTTCTAGATTGCTGTTATGTTACAAATCTGGGCTAGCTGGGATTTTTTTTGTAAGTTGGATCTTGAGGGATCTTGTAGAATTGTTATTGTAATTGCTATTTGTATTTGGCCCTAACCAAGAAGGCCTTACAGTTGGGCATATTGCATCTAGGGGCTACAACATCTCCTTTGGGGATTCCCCTACCTTGTACTACGTCAGATGGTATTAGAGCGAAGGTTGTTCCTGAGTGTGTAGATAGATCATCAAAGTTGTGGCAGTTTGGACCAGGACTTGGGTTGGAGAAGTAGATTTGATTTGATCTTTGATCTGTTGGTGGATTTTCTTTCTAGAGTCCTAGATCTCTTGGTTGTGAGGTGGCAGATCATGGTTTTGACTTGCAACTGTAGAGGGCTTACAGATGGATTGATGGATGCAAAGATGGAAGATTGATCTTGTTGAGGCATGATCATAGAGAGTTTGTGGATTGCAGATCCGTGGTCCTTGACTTGTGATGTGGTTCTTGATTGTTCATGTGAGGTGGTAGGTTGCGATTTGACTTGCAAATAATTTGAGGTTTTCACAAGGAGCATGGGAAGGATTTTTTGTAGAGGGTTTACGAAGATCTTAGGAGATGGCTCCGAGAGGATTAGACCCTAAGATTATTGTGAATCTCCATGATGTGGTGGAGACGAAGTTTGCTGAGATGTCTACTTAGTTTAAAGCTAGTTTGGCTAATCAAACTAAGAAGGTGGTTGCTCAGTTTGAAACTAGTTTTGATCGAGAGAAGGAAAAGATAAGGAAGGCATTCTGTAGATGTTTGTGGAGCTAGAGTCTATCGATCTAGAAGAGAGTTGTTTGGATAGTTAAGAGACTTGTTCATGAAAGAAGATTGCATTACAAGGTCAAGGTGGAAGAGGTTGGTTTTGTTCATCAATTTGTGGAGTCTGATACAAAACTTGTAGAGTAGCTGGAGGTTGTTGTTGAGGATATTCCTAACCTTGTTGATACTTAGATAGAGGTTGGTTTTCATGATCGGTTGGCTGAATTTGACATGGAAATTGTAGAGCACTTGATCTAGTTGTTGTTGGTGATGAATTGTGTGTTGTAGAGCATCTTGTTGTGAAAAATGAGATTTATAGTGTTGTGAGTTTGGCATGTGTTAATGGAGATCTACATATTGTTTCCGATGTGGAGTTTATTGCTACTGATATGGAGTTTGTTGTTGCTGGTGTGGATTCGCTAGTTGTTGATGTGGATGAAGGTTTGCTGATGAAGCATTATGTTCAGTTTGTTCTTGGGTATGAGCATGTTGATTGGGTTGTTGATATGTATTTTATTCTAATGTTTCAATGGATGAAGCATAAATGGTGGATTTTGAGATTTGTTCTATTGACTTTGATGAAGTGGAAGCCTTTGGTAAAGATGAAGTTGGTTGCAGATTCTTTGGGCATCAAAGTACGGGATATACTTTTCTATTTAATTGGGGAGTCTAATGTAGGAGCATCGAGATTCAATTTTGGTGGAGTTATGATTTTCATGTTTAGGGATGTTTTGGAGATACTTTGGGGAACCTTTCCTCATGATTTCATAGAGATCGGATGAATTGAGTTAAAGTTTGAGTTGTTTGTACCTTGCTGGTGGAACTGTGTTTTTTGGTTTCTAGATGTCAATTGTAGGGTGTGTAACTAATTTTCCACAATGAGTTAGAGGCTACACTTTTCAAGGATTGAAGAGGTTCTGGATTACTATCTATGGTCCAAGGAACAAGTTATAATTCCTTATATATTGGGAGATATGGAAATTCTCCCAGAGTATCGATTTCTAACAAACTGCGCAACAGGTTTCTGTATGTGACTTTCAGGATGGATGCGCACATTTCCTTGGGGAATTAACCTTTGTGCACTTAAGGGGTTGTAGATGACCTAAAGTACTACTTACATTTTGAAGCACAAGTTCTAATTTAATTGGAGTTATAAGATATCACAATTTTACTCAGATATCAATTTTGGGTATTTAATTTCTGTTGGAGGTCGACTTGTGGCATTTATTTTATGTATGGGCATTTAATTTGTGTTCTACGCTAAATTGTGGCTTAGTTGGGTATAAGTAGGAGGCGTGTGGAGTCTTGTATTCATTCATTTAGAGGAGAAGTGAATGTGGGAGTAGCTGAAGGGCGAGTTTTCTTGAGTTTGTGGACAGAGCGCCAAATGTGAGGTAGTTTACAATAGCATTGTGATGGAGTTGCGAGTGTATGGATGAAGCATTGAATGTGAGGCAATTTACACTTGGATCTTGGAGAAGAGCTAGGGCTGCAGCTAGAAAACAAGGAGGTTGTTTGCTGGGCTTCCAAGCACAAGTTTAGACTTCCTTGGTAGTTTCTTCCAAATTGTTGTTATATTATAGATTTGGGCTAGCTGGGATTGTTTTTGTAAGTTGGATCTTAAGGGATCTTGTAGAATTTTTATTGTAATTGCATTTGTATTTGACCATAATCAGAAAGGCCTTACAGCCTGACATATTGCATGTGATCAGTTATATTTTATGAACAAATTATTGTATCTAGTATTAGATCTTGCATTATTGTTTCTTACTCTTGTGTTTCCATTGTGTGGTTGTATTGTTGGGGGCTAGGACATCTCCTTTGGGGATACCCCTGCCTTGTACTGCATCAATCACTCCATTTTTTTAGTTGAAGACTTGTTGAATTTATGAGTCATGTTATAGTAACAATAACTCGGTTTCAATTTCATGTAAGAGAAGGTATGCCTTCTCAAATCCCTCTAATAAAGAGTCAAATGTACAAGTTTACAGGATGCATGCATCCCAAGCTATACTAAGGGTTTTCTTCCTTGTTCTTTTTGTATGTGTTAGAATCAAGATGTAAAAGATATAAAGCCATAGCTAGACATCTAACAAACTAAATCAATTAACAAACATATATAATAAACCAATAAGGAAACTCAAACAACGAGAATGCAAACCTTGTACCTTCGCAACTTCCTTGATGTGTTGATGTGGTCGTGATTATGGATGTGTGCTCAATTGTATGCTCAATGCTTCAACAATGGATGGATTTGATAAATGGATGCATGAAAATATGAATATCACCAAATAGCACTTTGAAAGTAATTAGCTCTCAAAATGGTATAATAATTCTACTTAGAAGGTGGATAATTTATGAGGAGCAAAGGGTTCAATTTATAGGAAATTGGGTGAGGAGGAGATAAGAATTCTCGATGGATAGTTAACTGAGTGAGGTGTAAGATAGATTTGAGTTGACTAAGATAGGTGGAGGAGATGGACTTTCGTGTTTAGAGATGGATGAAGGAGAAGTGGCATGAGAGTGGACTTGGACTTGAGTCAAAGGGAATAAGTCATGCCTTAATTTATGCAAGTGATTTGGAGAGGGATTTTAGACATGGAAGAGGAGGTGACGTGTTGCAGTTAAGGTGGGTGAGGTAGCTCAGTTGACTGGATGATGTGGGAGGTGGATGGATTTGTTAGAGAAAATGTTGGTGAGTGAGCTTAAATAAATGGATTATTTAATTAAAAGGAGAATTATTGATGCATGAGATTTAATTAAATAAATGAATTATTTAATTAAAATAGGAATTATTGGTGCATGAGTTGAGTATGGGTAACTGCTAATTTAGAGGATGAGTTTTTGAGTTGGGGGGCGGGGGGGGTTAATTAATTAAATAGAGAGGGGTTTTCGAGATTAAATTAAATATATGTTGTATTTATTTAATTAATAGAGGAAGGGGGTTTTATTAATAAATTAGACTATGATTGTTTATTAATTTATTAATTGGGCTATAGTTAATTAATTAGGGGATAGTGCTAAAATAACTAAATATTTAATATTTAATAAAAATATGCTTTAGGACATGACTAAATTTGATTACAAATTTATGCGATCAGATTTAGATGTCTGTACTTTTCACCCAGTGCCTACACTTTGAATGAGGACAAACAAGAATGTAAAAATATATTAAAAAAAAATTTAAAAATATTGGCAATAGCCTTTTATTGATCTAAAAAAACAAAAAAGGAATTACTTTTTAGATTTATATTATCAGTTCTTGCAAATAGGAAATATATTATCGCATCCATTAAATTCAAATTGTCCTATAATTTGACAAGAGGTGTTTTAAAATTTATAAAACATATACTACTCTCATCTAGTTAGAAAACTTGAAAATAGTTTTAAAAAATAATTACTCTATATCAAATGAAACAATGAGATTGAAAGGAAAAGGAACAAATGTCAAAATAAACGGTCAAACCCATTGGATCTAGATGTACAAAGAAAATGAACAAACCCTATCTCAACTAGATATATGGTGTCAAAAGAAGACCACCGAAGATGCAAATAAATTTCTAGGTGCTTCATTTTATCTATAATTCTTTACACTTATGTAAATTTTTGTAATCCTTAAAAAAATTTAGGAATCAATGGGTTTTTTCTTTCTTTCTTTTGGACTTCAATTATATGAAGGTGTATTTGTTTGCTCTATATTTTCCTTTTGTATAGTTTACGTGGGGCTTCTACATTTGTCATAGGGTTTTATAATATTTTATTTTTTTATTCTTTTAATTTTAATTTTAATTTTGGGTAATCAACTTTTTATGTTCTATTATAGAATATCAATCATGCTCTTTGAAAGTTGTATTGTGTAAATGTAGTTTTCCTAAGGCTTCTCAAAATTAGAAGAGATGTTTTAAAATGGATAAAATCTAGCTAAATTAGATATACAAAGAAAATAAAGAAATTGTATTATACACATGATACTAATTTGTAAAGAAAATTCTTATATATCACATAAAAAGGGAAAGTTAACATATCAAATGAATTGTTAAGAGATTGGTTTTCGAAGAGCATCACCAAGATTATAACATGCCTTAATACTATAAGGGTTGGAAATGTGAATTGAGGATAAGTAAGTCTAAGTCCATCACATGACTCCACATACATAAACAAAGAGGGAGGGAAGTCAAGAAGATAGATCCTTTCAATCCTAATGTTGAAGTACTAAATCTAAAAAGATTAGTGCTATCCAGATAAGAAAGGAAGACAAATGCAAACTAGGTCTAGGGAAGAATAAGGGAAAAGATAACCAAGTCCTTGAAAGCCTTTGTGAGATGATAAACTAGGGATGGTTATGTGAATTAAATAAGTAGATATGTTGAAAGGATGAAGAAGGTAGAAGAAACACCTTTTAAACCTGATTTATGCTTGTTGTGTTGATCATAACAAATGGAAATTGTTGGATTTTAGCTTGAAATTGGGTGACAAATAAAACTCTAAAATTGTTTGGTGATCTATCAGGGTTGAACAAGATGATTGGGAGTGATCCAGTTGAACTTGCATGTTAAGGGTGACTTGGTTGACCCTACAAGAATGGGTCTGGCATTTTTTCTAATTTTGTAGTTCCACATAAAGTTGAAAAGGGTATCCAAATTTACAACATGTTTGTCGATTTGAGATCCACAACTTGCAATAAAAAAAAGGGTTTTTGTTTTTAATGGGGGGTTTTCCTTGGTCAAACCCTAGTTTAGGAATTAACCTTGAATTAAAATAATTAAAATTACACAATTGCAAAGCAAATGCATGAATTTATCTTACAATAGTAGGATATCTTGAATCAGATGTAATGTGCATACTTCACCAATTGATTTGGATCAAGAAGATGAAGATGAATGGAGGTAAAAGATGCACCAAAGGAACTTGAATGGATTTAAGGGGATCTTGAAGATGAATCTCTCTAATTTTTTAATGCTTGAATTCTTGATCTTCAATGGAGGAATTACTTGAAGGATGCTTCAAGACTTGAAGATTTAAAAACTTGAATTCTTGAGTGCTAGTGGGTGAGTGTTTGTTAACTTGTGAATTCATGGAAATTAGATGATGAAGAAAATGGAGGGGTTTATAAAGGGCTTGGAATTGAATAATTCTCCTAGGTCAACTTGTCTAGGAATTAACACCCTAAAGCTATCAAGACACGAGACTTGAATAAAGGACCTAAAATAGGGCCCAAATGGAGATGTACTACGTGCCTAAATGGCCCTATAGGGACAAACTATATCCCTAATTAGAAAAGGACACACTATGTCGCTCTCAACTAGGGCCCAGAACCTCTGGGATCCCAAAACAGGTCTTAGATCCCAGAAATCAGACACATAGTCTGCGATATAGTCATTTCACTGCGGAGAGTAGATTTTGAGTAATTAAATGAAGGGAAGGGAGGACCTAGGTGAATAATCATACCTTGAGCTCTATTCCATGAAAATATGAGCTTTAAAGAGGATTTATTAGGTTTTAATCCAATTCTACTTAGGAGAAAGGACAAGAAAGGGAAGAAAGAAGGAAAGACGCAAGAGGGTTGATGATTTTGCATTAAATAGATGCTAAACCTTCATTAAATTGGAGTGCTTCCAATTTAAGACAATACAAAAACTCATTCTAAAATACTCGAACCTTCATTACAACTTCACCTAAATAAATTAGTTTTGGAATCAGTCATCCCGAACTAATCATTCTTATAAGTATTAAATTTATTTTAAAAATGCATTTTGCCCATCTAAACAAATGCTTCGAACTAAAATCACTTCATTAACTGAAGTCACTTAAATTAATTCAATGTTATAGCATTTCAAACACAAGTATAATTTTCAACACAACCCTTTCTTCTCAACTCTTTGTCAATAAAATAAGATATTAAAGTTGTGTTTAAATGAATCATTCGTGACTGGTGCTTATTATCAATATTAGGTTTTCCATAACAATTCTTACAATCTTTAACAAAAAAATATACATTATGTCCATCCCATCAAATCCTTGAAACTAAAGGAACTCACATTAGCTCAATAATGTTGTTGTGTATGCCTACCATCAAGACATAATCTTTAAATATTTTTTGGGACAGAGGATGTATAGCCTCTCTAATTCCCACACAATTAGTAGAGACACATTTCAAATAAATTGTATTGAATGATATCATACCTGCTCTTTTTCTCCCATACTAGAATATTAATAATTTGATCAATAAACAATTACTAGGCCATGTGTCAAAGTAACTTGATTAAATGATATACATGTTACTATTGGTCAATGATTGTCAAGAGTTGGTATATCTTGAATTCATCTTCTTTTACATTTCCCCTTATTGTTATTTACAAAAAGATTATTACAATGGTAATCTCTCCTCAATAAAATACAAGGCAATGACAATATGGTCATTAAATATTTCTTATGTTACAACACACATCAATAATCTATATTACAACACAATATAATATTCAAAACAAATCTAAAAGTGTGACTTTGAAACAAGAAGATATGGATCTTTCAAAGCTTAAAATAAAATTTGTCTGAAATGTTATTGTATACTCAATATCTATATTTTTAAACAAATGTATTCTCCTTTTCTTCCAACTAGTCAATTTATACAATAATGTTTACAAAAAAATTAGAGCTCGATGTATATTGTAGAGTTGATCCTTGCATGATCACCTAATATTGCAAGTATTTTGCATTCAAATGAACATGATTTATTTTGGCTTGTTTTAAGGTTGCTTGCTTGCAATAAAGCATTTTTCTTTATATGTCGATAGGTTTTACTATCATCTCACATGAATATATCGTTAAGTTGGACATAGGTCCTTATGACACAATATTTTTGGTTTTCCTTACACCTTAAAAATAAAATAAAAAATGGTGCAAGGAGAAGAGGTTTGAGGAAACATGAAAAGGCATTTTCTTATTTTAAAAATAAAAAGGCATTTTCTTATTTTAAAAAGAAAAGGAAAAGGAATATCATTCTTCCTAAGGGGTAATAAGGTGCATAATGTGGAATATTATTGGCTTAAATTCCATTTACAAATGGCACTTGATCAAGTATCAAATTGATAAATCTAAGGCATATGTAGTACTATTACACACAAAAAATATAGTAAAGAGGAGAGTACAAAGAGGATGAAAGTATGGAGGAAATAAATAGGAGCATTCGTTGAAGTCATCAACACCTCAAGAGGGTTGGCAATACTATGGAACCCATGAATGGTGTAAGTATGTTCTGATGTGGAGCCTAATCAGACTTGGAGGTTTATTTGGCACAATTTTCTCCCATATTATTTCTATGGGGGTTTGGGGGTAGCAAGATGAGGTCAAGGGGTAGTGCCCCTGTGGGGTCCTGTGGGAGCTATATTGTAAAAAGCATTGGTTACTATTTTTCCTATTGGATGACTTATTCTAGCCCTAATTTTGTAAGTGGCAAAAGCTTGTATAAAAAGGCTTAGGGTTAGGGATTTCAAAATGTAATGGTGATATTGTAGCTTCTTGCGGTAGTATTGAGCTATAAGAGATTACGGATTGTAATAACTAGATAATAATAATATTGGACTTGATGTTGGTGGACATATCCCAAGGATTGGGAGAACCATGTTAAATCTTGGTGTCTTGTGTTCTCTTTTTTGCGATCTATTTTTTTTGATATTGGTTATATTTGCATGTAACTGTTATTTCTATTTGAGGTTAATCCTAAAAAGTGGTATTAGAGGTAGACAGTCGTTATTTATTTATTTTAGCCAAACCGTTGTCATTTTTTATTTTGTTTTTATAGTGATCATCTACAAGAAGGTCTTACGACTAAGTGGGAGTCTCATGGTTGAGTGGGAGCAATGGCAAGTGAGGGTAGGCTAAAGGTGGAGAAGTTTAATGAGTAGAACTTTCAATTATGGAAGATGCAAATGGAGGATTATCTTTATCAGAAGGATTTATGGAAGCCATTGGAAGGAAAAACAAAGAAATAGGGAACTATGACAGATGAGGACTAGGAGATTTTAGACAGAAAGGCACTTGGAAGCATTTAACATTACAAAAGCAAAGACGACATAAGAGTTGATGCAAACCCTAGCGAAATTGTATGAAAAGCCCTTCGCTTCAAACAAGGTATTTCTAATGAAGTGTTTATTTAATATGAAGATGACAGAATGTGGATCTATTGTAGATCATTTTAATGAGTTTAATACTGCAACTAGTCAGTTATCTTTTATGAGTATTAATTTTGATGAAGAAATTAGGGCTCTCTTGATTTTATGTTCTTTGCTTGAAAGCTAGAATGACTTGGTAATGGTTGTGAGTAATTATGTTTCTAGATCTAATACTCTAAAAAATTATTATGTGATTGGTGTTATTTTGAGTGAGGAAACTCGTAGGAAAACCTTAGGTGGATCTACATTAGGAAGTGCTTTGAATGCACAAAGCAGAGGCAAAATGACTTCAAGAGAGGAAATAATTTCAAAAATTGTGGAAAATCAAGAGGAAAGTCAAAGGGGAAGAGGTCTCGATCTAGAGGACCAAGAGATTGCTGCTACTATGGTAAACTAGAACATAAGAAGAAAGATTGTTGGACTCAAAAGAACAATGAAGGAGATAAACCAGAAGGGAACAAGTAGGCAAATGTAGTGAGTAACAAATCCAAAGAGGATGCTTTGCTTCTATCTTTAGAAAGTATTGATGATTCATGGGTTTTAGATTCTGGTGCTTCATTCATACTACACCTCATAGAGGTTATTTTATTGATTATGTCCAAGGGGATTTTAGGCTTGTTTATTTGGGGGATAACGAACCCTATTAAATTGTTGGAAAGGGAAAAGTGAAGATTAAGTTGCAGAATGGGAATCATTGGCTACTATACAAGATACGACATGTTCCAAGGTTGAGTAGGTATTTAATTCCAACAGGGCAATTCAGTGATGAGGGTTGTGTAGTTACTTTTAATATAGAACTTGGAAGGTTTCAAAAGGTTCCCTTGTAGTAGCAAAAGGTGCGAAAGTAAGCACCTTATATCTTTATACAAGTCATATTGTTCCTTCTACTTTGATTGTTTTAGAGAAAGATGAATGTTCAAGAACAATTGCTATAATTGAGCAGGGAGAACAAATGACTACTATAGATTATGATACAACACTATGGCACCACAAAATTGGGCACATGAGTGAGAAATGTATGAAATTACTTCATTTAAAGAAATCTTTACTAGGTACGAAATGTGTTAATATGGATTTTTGTGAAAGTTATGTGTATGGAAAACAAAAAAAAAGTGAGTTTGTGAAGACAAGGAAGGAAAAGAAAAGTGAGAGATTAGAGCTTGTGCATACATATGTATGGGGAAAAGCTCATGCATTTTCCCTTGGTGGCTCTTATTATTATGTTACATTTATTGATGATGCAACAAGAAGAGTATGGGTTTATTTCCTTAGACAAAAATCTGATGTATTTCAATTTTTTAAGAAATTAAAATGTCTCAGATCTGATAATGGTGGTGAGTATTGCAGTCATAAATTTGAAGATTATTGCTCCACTAATGGTATTTGTAGACATAAAATTGTTCCAAGGACTACACATGAAAATGGAGTGGTTGAACGCATGAACAAGACTATAATGGAGCATACAAAGAGCATGAGGTTGCATGCAGGGTTGCCCTTAAACATGTGAGCAAAGGCTATCAATATTGTTGTATATTTGATTAATAGAGGTCCCTATACTCCTTTAGGCAGTGTTATTCTAGAGGAAGCATGTACTAGTAAGAAGGTGAGTTATTCTTTTCTCAAAACCTTCGGTTGTGAAGAATTTGCTCATATAGATTCTGAAAATAGAACCAAGCTAGAAGTTAAGTCAGAAACATGTATTTGTTGGATATGGTATTGATGAATTTGGCTATAGGCTTTGAGATTTTGAAAACCATAAAATTATAAGATGCGGGGATGTCATATTCAATGAGAAAGTGTTATACAAAGATCTGTTGTAGTAATATGAGAAGAAAGAAGATGATTATGTAGTGTTGGATGATACTCCAAAAGCTGATGTTCTAGCAATTCCTCATGATTTACAACAACCACAACAACAAATACCACACACCCCAGTGAATGTTAGTCAGTCAACAAGGCTAATAGACCTCCAAAAAGATTTTCTCCTTTGTTTTCTATTTACTTACTAATGTTGGTGAACCTAAATTTTATGATGAAGTTGTGCAAGTGGATACAAAAATTTAGTGGGAGTCTGCAATGAAAGAAGAAATGGACTCTTTGCTGAAAAATAAGACATGAGATTTATGCAAGTTGCATGTAGATAAAAGGGCTTTACAAAATAAATGGGTTTATAGGTTGAAAGAAGAGGCTAGAGGTAAGAAACGATTTAAAGCCAGGTTAGTGGTAAAAGGATTTGCACATAAAAAGGGCATTGATTTTTGTTGGTGTAAATAAGTATTTACAATTTACACTTTACTTAAGTTTACTTAAGTTAATGCATTATTTTATTATTTATTTAAGTGAGACACTTAGGAGTTTGTGTACTCTTATGAGTTGTCATGTCGACAACACAAAAGTACACAACTCTAATGAACAATACATGGTATTTACAACACTAGAGTTCGCATCATTCACTGAGTTGTCATATAGACAACATAGTTATTCACACTCCTAATTTAGCACATGTTGTCTACACCATTGATTTGCATGATACACCATTGTAGGCTTATCCTCTCATCATTGTACATAATTCCGTGCTTAATGGAGGATAACCCATATTTGGTGGACATGTGCCTAGTTGTATGACTTATCATGTTGCTGACTTCTATGCATTCTAGAAGCTCTCTAAAGGCCCTTATATACAGACACTCCTAGTGCACTTTCATATGGCATATTGAATGAATATATCATCATTCTGATCATACTCTCTCTTTCTAGTCTACTGTTGTGCTTGTGTTTGAGTTCCTTGGTCTTGGGTGAATTCTGCCCTAAGGCAAATTCTTACATGGTACCAGAGCTTGGGGAGATTCTCTACACAGCCATTCGAGACCATTCATGCTTCAGCACCTCGACCCAAATCTATAGTACTGTAAAAATTGGGAGCGTCTAGAGCCAAATCTGACCTCACCATTACGTCTGAAATGTCAATTTGATGAAGATCGACTATAAATTTGCCTATGTTGGGCGAAAGTTGATCGTAAGGCAAAAAAAATTTGTACACCAGCACCCAAAGACACCGATTTGCAAATTGGTTATGATCGTTTAATCGATCTGTTTATTTGTTTTTCAAATTTGCATTTTATTTAATCTATACTATTTATTTTTGAATTGTGCATTTTTAGATTTTTCCCTAGTCAGAGAATTTGTTTTTTGCATAACCCGGTAGTCACACCTCGACTTTGCAATTTATTTGTGAGGATGTTAATTAATCACAGGGAATCATCATTTTTATTGGCAAGCATTATATCAATTTTCATACCATTATTACAGATACTACAGAGTATTAAATTAGTGGGCTAATCCATCGCTAGGCCGTACCATCAAATCCAGTGAAAATCACAGACTTTCACCAGCTGGCAACCCCATCCAATACACCGGCAAGTCACTCCAAACTCTGGCGGGCATGTTATTTGTTACCCTGTGGCGTGTTTATTTTAAACACCTCATGCAGCTCTAAACCCACAAATTTGGGATAATTCCATAGAAGCTCAGTGCGAATTTTAAAAATTTGGCATTGTAAAACAATTTACAGTGTCGCAAAATAAATCTGGGCTGGCAGTCAAAAATAATCTAACCCCCACCGTTTAGTTTTATCATTCGCTGGATAATTCTGGCGCAGTTCACAATCCAGCCATGCGAATGAATCCAAAGTGGACATGCGTCTTCACACCCCTATGTAGGACATGTGAGAACACCCATGTAGATAGTGAACTCTCCAATCTATGCCTGACACATGGCACATTGCCCCATGCCAGTTTTTGCATACATGGACATACACATCAATGTACAGTCACCGTCCCAGTCAGTGTATGATAGAGTACAATTAGCATCTAACTACGTAGGTCGAGTCAACATTACACATCATCTTGCCAACTAAGCATCCATACGTGACGCATGGTAGGCTGTAATTTTTTGTATGATGTTGACATCATCAAAGGGACCCATTTTCACTGATGTCATCAAATCCATGAGCCTAAATTTGATGACCGTCTGACCATCATTCTATGCCAAAATTGAACTGCTGCGACGGTTGTATGACTGTCAAATTTAACCCCATCTTTTGCTAATGCAACCCCTCTCCAGATTGATTTTAGATTTTGTAGTTCGACTTTGGGAGGCCATATCTTAGTCATCCAGACTCCAAATCAGGTGCAATTTTTTTTGAAATTGGGTAGAATTTCCTAAACTTTTTAGTGGTGCAACTCTTTTATGATTTTGGTGCATGAATTTGTTAGAATTTGCATTTTTTGGTGACTGTACCTACATAATCCTACATTTTGCAACTTCAAACACTTCATACGGGCATATCTAGAATCAGTTCCATTTTTTTTGAAAGTGCATTATTTTTCATCTACTTTCCAAATCAATAGTTAGATTGTAGGGTTGTGTGGACAAAAGTGTCACTTTCAGAAATAGAGTTTTTCTTTGCTTTGTATTGCTTCAGAATTGTAGCACATTGTAAAGTTCCAGATTTATAATCCATTAAGAGGTTGTAACAAGCAAAATTAGAAGAGTGTCTATTGTAATTGCACTACTTATAAAGTTCCCAATGCATCTATTTTGGGGGGGTTTCTTGATTTAGTGAAAGGGGGGTGTTCTTGGTGTTGTGTTCCTTCTTTTCTGTAATTTTCTTTCATTTTTTGCATCATGGGAAATTTAAGTTTCCAAAATTAACTCCACATAACAATGCTACATGGTCCATCAAAATGTGGTATCATTTAATGCACAACATTTGGAGTTTCTCAATATGTAGATGGTACTCTTCTTAAACCAATAGGTGATAAGGTATTAGCAACTGATATTTCAACTTGGGTGGCAATGGATAGGAAAGCCCTAAGTGATATATGTTTGGGGGTTGATGACAAGATCATGTATCAAATTAAGAAGTGTTCTACATCCAAAGAAGCTTGGGATACCCTCGAAAACCTATATGGTAAAGTGTCTGAAGAGGATGTTTTTAAAATTGAAGATAAGCTTGTCTCCTTAGATCCTAAGTCATTTGATTATATACAAGACTTCATCATTAAGGTGAATGAACTAAGGACAAAGCTTACTGATTATGGGAGTCCTATCAAAGATTAAAGATTGATCTATCTCATACATAACAAGCTTCCATCAGAGTATTCCACATTTGTTTCTTCTTTTAAAACCTCAAAGACTACACTAGGGTCTACCTATAAGAAAGTCAATTTTGATGAATATGTTGATTTGTTGGATATTGAAGAAAAGAAGTTGAAATCAATGGGGATTCTCAAATCTCATAAGTCTAAAGCATTCGTGGCAAATAATGAGGGTTCTCAAAATTTAGCTGGACAATCTTCAAATACAGGAAAGGGTAAGAATAAGACATGGAAGAAAAAATCAGAGGATGCAGAAAAGACAACACCAAAATCTAATCAACAAGGCAAGTCTTCCTCAAATTCAAACAAGAAGGGGGACAACAATAAGGAGAAGAAAAAGTGTGCCTATTGCAAGAAAATGGATCATGAAGAACATGAGTGTTATCATAAAAAGATTGATGAGTTGACCAACATCATGAAGAAACATAATGTTCCATTGCCTAATGCTTGTAAGGATAAAGGGTCTTCTTCAGATTCAAAGGGAAAAGGGAAAGCACTCATGGAAAATTCAAATTCTTCAAAGGAATGGATCCTTGACTTGCTGCAGTAGCAGAGCGGGAAATAAAATAAGAAATGTTTTATGTTTTCAATATTTAAATTTAATGTTTTCAATAAACGTCCTACATGTGGTGGCATACCTAGAGTAGCAGTTCGATGAGCTCTCCAGATATAGCCACCTAGGACCAGGTATAGGTTTTTTAAATTAGAATAGTTTTAATTCGTAGATAATGATTGTTAGATTCCAATAATAGGTAGTAGGCAGTTTCAGATTCTTATCTTTTTCTTGGATAGAAGACTTTAGAGCTGGTTATTGAATCTAATTTTAGTGTGTGATCCTGAAGGTTGTAGATGCCCCTTGAAGCAACTCAATTGAGTGACTAATTCCTCCTGAGTTTCCCAAGGTGTGGCTCTGCATCATGACTTAGGTGCCTCCTATCACATGGGTTCTTCAAAAGAGGTTTTTTCTTCATTGAAGCAATCAAAGGTACCACACATCTTCGTGGGAGATGATACCAAAATGAAAGTTGAAGGAAAAGGAAATGTGGAGATGGAAAATGGAGAGTTTCAAGATGTTCTCTATGTTCCAAACCTAGGTTCAAATCTCTTAGCAATCTACCAAATCACACACCTTGGAGATGGACATAGAGTTGAGTTCCTTCCAGACTCAGTATAGGTGCACAGTCATAAAGACGACTCCTTGGTTGCAGTGGGGAAAGTGAATCATGACAAAAGGTTGTACTATTTCTCCCATTTTGTGCCCAAATCTCCTTCAAAGGCCTTGTTATCACAATCCAATTATGGCATGAGTGATTTGGTCATCTTGCCTTTTGCGGCCTTCAACAACTATGTACAAATAGAATGGTCAAAGGCCTACCTCAAATAAACTTTTCCCACAGTGAATGGTCAAAAAATTCAGTGGATATGCATCTAGAGAGGAAGTTATAGAGAGGAAAGTCTTCAAGAGCACTAGGTGTTCTACAAATGGTTCACATGGTATTAGCAGGACCTTTTGTAGTCAGTCATGGTCGCTACATACTGACCTTCATTGATGACTTTTCAAGATGCACTTGGGTCTATTTTCTTCATCGTAAGAATGGAGTGTTGGACAAGTTTCTAGCCTTCAAGACTCATGTAGAACAGAAATCCATAAAGGCCATCAAAGTTCTAAGAATGGATAATGGAAGCATGTATGTGGATAGAAGACTTAAAGACTTTTGTAGACTTGAGGGCATTGATCTTCAGAATCTGCCAACATTCAATCTGCATAAGAAAAATGTTACAACATTGAGGATCTGAACTCTTAAGTCTATGGCAAGTTGCATGATACAAGCCAAGTCTCTAGATCCATCACTTGAAGTCAAAGCAATTAGTAGTGCCACTCACATTCTTAATAGGTCTCCTCATCCAACCTTAGATGGCAAGACTCCTTTTGAGGCATGGTGCAACAAAAAAACTATTGTGACAAACTTCAGTCTTTGGTTATCCTGCATGGGTAAAGATATCTTTTAGGGGATGCAAGGCACAATCACCTTGGCCTTGTACTTTCATTGGTTATGAAGATGGTGTGAAGGCATACAAACTCATGGATACAAAGACACATCACATTTTTGTGGAGAAGGATGTACACTTTGAGGAAAGTTCACCAAGCTTGTCCTCTAATCCTCTTTGCGCATCATATTGTGTGAAAACTGATAGTGACACCAATGATAGTGCTTCAACAGATTCAGACATGTGGGGTTCTATCGACAGTTGCAGTGAGAGGTCACTACTTCAGTCTAGTCTGCATGCATACATAGCCACAATGATAGATCTAGCACAGTAGGGTACATCTAGTCTTCCAGGTCTAGCTTCTATGCCAGATTTGGGGGACAATATTGATGATTTGCCTCTTCTTCTTGATGCAGCAACACCTTCTTTAGTTGTCACAAGAGCTCCATCTAACCCTCTTGTTCATTCTCTACATGATTGATCGTCACAGATTGAAGTGATTATGGATATTTATGATCAGCAGTTGCATAAGGGTTCTTCATCAACTAAAGAGACAGACAATTCTTTGAGATAGGTTCTTCAGCCAGTTGAGCAAGTTTTAGAGACATCACTTATCTATGAGATTCTTTCCACACACAACAGAAGCATCTCATTTGTACCCTTGGTCTTGTTTCTTCCTAAGGGAAGGAACACCATTCTATAGTCTTGGATTAGCTTCTTCATTGGAGCAATCACTAGCAGGCATTCTTCTTTTGTGGGGGGGGGAGCCTATCCTGTCTCTCTTCCTCTTCTCTTTTTCTCTTATGTATATATTGGATGTATGTCGTAATGGGGGGTCTAGATTACCCCATCCATCCATGCATCCCTATTCATCTCTCTTTTTGGGGGAGGGTTTTCCCTATGAGGTTTAGCCTCTTTCTTCGCTTTATGAGAGACTGTATTTCATCATGTACATGGGTACCTAACATGGCCTAGTAGCCAGGACCCATCTTGTATTGCATCCTAGCTTTTGTAAGCTTAAGGGCATTCCCCTAAGTTGCACTTAAGGGGGGTGTCGATGTAAATAAGTATTTACTATTTACACTTTACTTAAGTTTACTCAGGTTAATGCATTATTTTATTATTTATCTAGGTGAAACACTTAGGAGTTTGTGTACTCTCATGAGTTGTCATGTCGACAACACAGAAGTACACCACTCTAATTCAGCACATGGTGTCTACAACACTGAAGTTTGCATCATTCATTGAGTTGTCATGTAGATGAGACAGCTATTCACACTCATAATTTAGCATGTGTTGTCTACACGACTGATTTGTGTGATACACCATTGTAGGCTTATCCTCTCATCATCGCACTTAATTTCATGCTTAATGGAGGATAACCCATATCTGGTGTACATGTGCATGGTTGTATGACTTATCATGTTGCTGACTTCTATGCATTCTAGAAGCTCTCTAGAGGCCTTTGCATATAGGCACTCCTAGTGTACTTTGTAACGACTCGCCAAGGGATCCAAAAGAATTAACCTAAAGTTTCACTAAGTTTGCTAAACATTTTTTTTTTTTTTTTAAAGTAAGAATGTATAACATACACCTCAAACATATAGTAGCGGAAGCAATAACGTGAATCAACAGAAAACATACATCACAAGTTACATTCCTTAAGGATCCCAAGACGTTGAGTCACATTTAAATTTAATTAATTCTAAGTCTAACAACTACCACATACATATGAAAGAATAATCAGAAAGTCCAATGTCCATAATATAAATTTACTCTGAATGCCTCTTGGCAAATTAATTCGGAATGCTCAATCATCCACTGTACATGTCACAGGGTATGAAAGGCTTAAAAGAATATACATATGTAAAAATAAAGATAAATCATCCTCAAATCCATGATACAAAGTACAGTAAAATAAATGAAACCATATACCATACTTGATACATCCATCCATCATAAAACACAACTAATCTAAGTGTGTGGTTCCTCCCAACCATCAATAACATCATTAGACCATCATGGGCCCTATCCATCCCCCACGCGTAACATCCCAAGTCACCGAAGAGATCATCGGTAGTATAGTAATAGGGACATCACTCCTAAAACATACTACCTTATATGCATAAAGAAATCTAACATGCTACCACATACACATAAAGAATTCTAACATGCAAGAATAAAGCATAAGATGATCCTCCAAAGTAGAACACATCACCTAAACATTATGAACAAGCATCCCAAGAAGCTCCAGCTATGGTAGCATCAAACGGATCTCAAATGGTAAGAGTAAAAGCACTACCACCCGACCACGTGGAACCTAATTGGTCCACTCCCACCGCGCTGAGGAGATAGTCTCAAGTCCCAAACAAGATATCAAAACACAAAACACAAGTACTCTCTAAGTCTGGGAAATCCTAAAATTACACTAACTCAAAGGTTCCAACATAGATAGACATCTAGACCCAGAGGCACCACAAAGACATTTAGGAAACCTGCTATGCAAGCGGGAAAGTGTCATCACATGAATCACATTGGAAGTTACCCGAGCAATCCCTCAGGAGTCTCGGGTCCCCAGTAATCCTGCGGCCATTAATATCCTCTTGTACTGACGAGGCATACTATGGAATGCAAGGTCACAACCAAGCATTCTCTCTACCCCATCCTAGCCTGTACTAGCACTCAAGGCATGGGAGAGAACATACAATTATCTTATTAGGTTCATTTAAGTCAGTATTTAGGTGAGATGTTTTCACTTGTTAAAACAACTTACAATGGGTTACTCCAGGCAGCCTCTTAGGGCCCCGATCCCCATTGCAAGCCACTTCCCGACACTACACATAGATAACCTACCCTAGGCTCATGAAATCACGAATCAAAGAATCATAATAAAATCACCTCAGTCCTATACAAGCGACTGAAAAACATCATAAAAGATAAGCCACAAAAATTACATCAGTTCTTCATGAGCAATAGATAAGCATCAAATAATAATCATATGATCACAACAGTTCTCTATCAGCAACTGAAGGCATCAATGATAAATCACAAAATCCAATGGTTCTCCAATGAGCAACCAGAAAGTATCCCAATAATAAATCACAATACTGATCAAAGACTCCAAAATGGTCCAGTTAACACATGACATCATCAAGAACATAACAAACACTTCAGTCCTCTCAAGCAACCGAAAAGTAATCCAAGTATAACTGATCGATGACTCAAAAATGGTTATCAAATATAATTGATCGATGACTCAAAAATGGTTATCAATTATAACTGATCGAGACTCAAAAATGGTTAAGTTAGGTATCTCAAATACATACACTTCAGCTTCATGCAAGGAAACTGGAAAGCAATAACAACAGTAAATACATCTCATCATAGAGCATAGCAACACATTACCAAGGTCGGGTATAAAAGATCGAGACTGATATCAGCATGACATCACAAACACATAACCCCCGAGCCTCTGGTAACAACCTAAGACTAGTCAACTAAACAACCCCCAAACTCCCAAAGCATAGACAAAACATAGAAAACATCATAATCTCACAGTTCATACTAAAGTTCCAACTTTCATTTTAGTGTAAGTTTTTGAATTTAAAGGGGGTACATCTTAATCCCTATAGTTTAACCCATGTCCCATATCTAAATAGAAGTCCAATTATCCAACTTGGTTTAAATCAATTTTCTAAAATGATTTAAAGGCAAGTTATTTATTTAACTTATTGAAATAAATAAATACTTCTGATCTAAACAATATTCTTTTTAAAATATATATATATATTACAATAGATCTACAATTTCCATTTAAAATAAATTCATCATTAATTTAATTAAACTAATTTTTAATTAAATTAATTATTGATTAACAACCTAAGTACTTATATTAATATCCCAGCAATTATTAGATATCAATAATTAATAAAAATATCAATAATTTTATTAATTAAAAATAAACTATATTTAAATGCTTTAATATTTAAATCGATAAATAATAATAAAACTCACATTATTAAATAATAGAAAAGTAATGTTATAATAAAATAATTATTATTTATAACATTACAAACTAATTATTAATATTGTTACTAACTACTAATTAAATTTTTATAAAACTAAACTAAACTTTTATTAAAATGATTAATTATTAATTAGAAGTTTTATTAAAATTATTAATAATTAACAAAAACTTTATTTAAAATTATTAATAACTAATATTAAAAATATACTTTACACATTCAAAATTTATCATACATATACCAATTGCAAAGTACGATTTAAATAAATCGCAGGCTGTATGACTGCGATGCTAATGCAGACGTACTGCGACCACAGTCGCAAGTACGGCTGCAACAACCACCGTCGGTTCAAAAGCCGCTAACCTATGGTAAGGGGGGGTAGGTTTTAAATTATTATTGTTTTATTTTTTTATTTACTTTTTTCTTTTTTATTATTATAATTTTTTATTTTATTTTTAAGATTTTATTTGTATAAACAAACTCACTTTCATTTGATAATATTTTTTTTTAATAAAAAACTTTTAAATTAAATTAAAATCGCCTCCACTAAAAATAGTTTTGTTTAAAAGACAACCCTTCTCATTTAAGTTCAATAATATATGTTTTATTATTACATATATTTTATAATTAATTAATTCTAAATTTTAAATTTTTATTTTATTTTTTAAATTTTTTTTAATAAGCATTTACAAATATAATCTGATAGAGAAAATAATATTAACCATTCGAATTTTCAACTACAATTTTCATTTCCAAAGATTCAAACTCCTGCCAAATTTTAAATTCTTTAAGTCTATTAATTAAACACAAATCCCATTTTGATCCAAATTCCCTTTTTACCTACGAACGAGGTTTTCTAAATAGTTTTCCAATCTAGATTTACAGATGAAATCGAATAGCAAAAGATCCAGAATGAAGAATTCACACATTTGAGAAAATAAGTTCTCATAATCACGAAGTAGACAGGAATATCAAATCACATAATTCAATTAGTGATCACAAAACAAGATCGTACCTGAACCTGATGCTAACACACAACCAACTGAGAATTGTGAGACGATTCGCTTCCAAAATTTGCATCCAAATTCTCCTCTAAAAATTTGTCTCCTAATTTGTGCCTCCCAAAATTCATCCCCCCCATCAAAAGGAACCTTCCATTAATAATAAAGGGTTCTCTCTCCTTGGATCGGGGAACTAACTTACATTCACCCTAGGAGAACTCTGTGCTTACAACCCTTAACTCTGTATTAACTTTTTATTAATCTTTGTTTTTATCTTTTAATGCATGTTAAATGAATTAATAAATAACTTTATTTAATTTTTCCACTTGACTTCTATTTTTAATCTTTATTACTTTTAATCCCATGCGCACTTTATGAAATTAAAGTAACATTATTATTTTCACTTATTTTATCTTTTAATACATTTCTTTTATTTAATCTTATGCATAAGTCATGCGAACTAGAATTTTTTATTAAATAATTATATTTTCACTTTTTAAATTATTTTAGAAACTTAATTGATAAAATATTTATTAACTCAAGTAATAATAATATTTAGCATTTATTTAAAAATGAACTCTAAATATATTATTATTAAATTAACTAAATATTATTACGTTCTAAATTTAGACTTAAAGCTTTTATCTCCAAATTTAATTCTTTTTATTTAATTAATTTCTCAATTAATTAAATATAATTAACTATTAAAATATCATACTAATTTTCTATTAAATTAAATCATTAATTAATCTTTTTTTTAAATTAAACTTAATTAATAGAAAATACATTAAGGATTCATAAAGCAACATACGAAAACCCAACATAGAAGAACACATACTAAATCAAACAAAAGGGTTATAATCACGAAATTACATCATTTGATGTATTCGGAGGGTACATGACTCAGATACTTGCCCTAATTATCAATTAGGACAATTGCCTAAAGGGTTTAGGATTTGGACTTAAGAGTTTATCTCCCCTCACTTACCATTGAGATAATGCGATAGGGTATGCTCATCTTGGCAATTCAAGGAAGTCGATACCCAGTACCTGCAACCTGCATAAAATCCACGCATGTACAAACACAATATTCTAAGCTAAACAGATAATGGCAGGAAGTGGTGCATCGTGTAGATCCCGACTAGCAGGTGACTACGACTCCCTTCCTTAACCACATCAGAAACACCATACATAAAGAAAACAAACACGCACACCATACACATGCAGTATGGGGTAAGTATCCATAAGAAAGCACATGTGATAATAAACCATCAATATCTGAAAACATTGTATAATCATCATGCATATATGAAATATAGAGTAAAAATCACCTGAATCTAAGACAATATCTGATAATCACCAAACAATACTACTAATCATTAAACATAGAATTAGCCTAAAAGAGTTCGACAAAAATAACAGAAATGCGAACTAGGGGCAGGCACTACATACTTTCAAATGAAATATTGAATGAATATATTATCATTTTGATCATACTGTCTCTTTCTGGTCTACTGTTGTGCTTGTGTTTGAGTTCCTTGGTCTTGGGTGAATTCTACCCTAAGGCAAATTCTTACAATTTTGATGAGATATTTTCTCTTGTTGTTAAAATGACTTCTATTCATACTATTTTATGTATTGTGGCTACTAAAGATTTGCATTTGGAGTTGCTTGATGCTAAAACAACATTCTTTCATGGTGATTTGGATGAACAGATATATATGGCACAACCATAGGGATTTGAGGTCAAAGGTAAGGAGAACTTATGGTGTAGATTGAAGAAAAGTTTATATGGCTTGAAGCAAGTACCTCGGCAATAGTATATGAAATTTGACAGGTTTATCCATGAGCATGGATATAACAGGTGTCACTCAGATTAGTGTGCTCATTTTAAGAGGTTGGATGATGACAGCTGCATTATTTTATGTTTATATGTTGATGATATGCTTGTAGTTGGGTCTAACATGGATCGCATTAAGGGGGTAAAGGAACAATTAACACATTCATTTGCTATGAAGGATTTGGGGCAGTGAAACAAATCCTTGGTATGAAGATTTGTAGAGATAGGAAGAACATGAAATTGACATTATCTCAAGCTAATTATATTGCAAAGGTGTTGCAACATTTTTCTATAGAGAATGCTAAAGTTGTCAGCACACCTTTACCTGGTCATTTGAAGTTGACTAAGGAGATGTGTCCAAAGATACAAGAAGAGGAGGATAAGATGTCCAAGGTACCTTATGCTTTAGCTATAGGAAGCTTGATGTATATTATGGTATGTATGAGGCCAGATATTGCACATTCAGTAGGAGTTGTTAGTAGATATATGAGTCATTCAGGAATTGAGCATTGGAATATAGTTAAATGGATTCTCAAATATTTGAGAGGAACATCTATTAAGTGTTTACATTTTGGGGGCTCTACTACTAATTTACAGGGCTACATTGACTCGGATTTGGCAGGAGATATTGATACTAGGTAAAGTACTATAGGTTATGTATTTATGTTGGTGGAGCAACTGTGAGTTGGGTTTCTAGGTTGCATAAGGTTAATGCTTTATCCACTACAGAGGCAGAGTATGTTGTTGCTACAAAGGCAGCCAAGGAGATGATATGGCTTCAATTCTTCATGGAAGAGTTGGGACACCCACAAAGAGATAATTATTTGTTCACAAATAGCTAGAGTGTCATTCATCTTGCAAAGAATTTAGCTTTGCATTCAAAGACAAAAAACATATAGTTACAAAACCATTTCATTCAGTTAGTTTTGGATGATGGATAGTTAAAGCTAGAGAAGATACATACAGATGATAATCCAACAGATATGTTTACCAAGGCAATAACAAGAGAGAAGTTGAACTCCTCTTTAGCTTCGATTGGTCTTTTAGGCTAAACTAAATAACAAAACAACAAGGTCCAGGGTGGTTTGATATTCCAGTGGGAGCTACAAGTTTAGCAGTTTTATGATCAATTTCCAAGTGAGAGGTTATTATTGTGCAATCTTATCAGTCTCCAAGTGGGAGATTATTGTGATCTGGAGCCTAATCAGACTCAGAGGTTTATTCAGCACAAATTTCTCCCCATATTATTTCTACGGGGGTTCGGGGATAGCGCCCCCATGACGAGATCAAGGGGCAGCACCCCTATGGGGTCTTGGGGAAGCTATATTGTAAAAGGCATCAACTGTTATTTTTCCTATTAGATGACTTATTATAGCCCTAATTTTGTAAGCAACATAATCTTGTATAAAAAGGCTTAAGGTGAGGGATTTCAAAATGTAATGGTGATATTGTAGCTTCTTGCGATGGTATTGAGTTGTAAGGGATTGTGGATTGTAATCACTAGATAATAATAATATTGGACTTGTTGTTGGTGGACATAGCCCAGGGATTGGGTGAACCACATTAAATCTTGGTAACTTGTGTTCTCTTTTTTGCGATCTATTATTTTTTGATATTGGTTATATTTGCATGTAACTGTTATTTATGCCTAAGGTTGATCCTAACAAAGCAATAATCACTAAGGAAAATAGGAACTAGATGGTGATGATAATTAGAATATAGAAGAACAACACATCATTCTATATATGTAATGTGTATGTCCCCATTACCACATAGGAAAACATAGAAGTGTGGTCCCTGATAAAAAGAGTGATTAATGACCAAATCAAAGAAAGATTGGGTATGGGTGGGGAATTATATGCCAGGTCCAACATAATGAGAAGAAGAGATGAGGTCTAACCATAATGTCCATTATTGAAAGAGACTTCCAAAATTGCATAGATCAAAATCAATTGCTAGACATCAAAACTAAAAATGGAATATTTGCATGGAGCAATAGAAGGAGGAAAAATATTCATAATCATATAATAGAGATTGGATAGGCTTCTAATATATGGAATATGGGATCAAATTTTGGGAATTTGGGAGGCACAAATTTTACCTTTCACATGATCAAACTAGTACATAGTTTAATGAAATTTATCCCCAACAAATCTACCAAATGGAATCTCTTTCAAGTTTTAAAGCATGTTTTTAGGAGAAAATACTCTAGTACCTCAATTGAAACAATGGTGGGTGGAAGTGGACACAAATAATAATTCAAAACTCTTCTTAAAGTCAAAAGATAAAGTATGTGAAAAATAAATTGAAGGTATAGAATAAAGAAAACTTAAAAAATGTTTTTGAAGAAAGAGACAAGATGGAGAAAGAACTATCATAGTTAAACCAGACCATGATTTCTAGATGAATGAGGATTGAATAGTTTGAAAATTAAAAGGCACTATAAAAGAATTGGGAGAGATACAAGCAAGATAATAACTCTTTTGGAGGCAAAAGTCTAAGGAAATATGGCTTAGAGATGAATATAAAAACACCAAATCAGTCCACAATACAACAATGGAAAACAAGATAGGAAAAGGATTATATAAACCATGAGACAAGGTGCGAGTATGACAAGTTCCATCAAGGAGTTGAATGCAAAGGTAGTGAACTATTTTGAGGAGATATTAAATAAGCAGGCGCAAGTACACCAAGCACAATAGTGCAAAAGACTGAGATCTATCATCTCAAACTGCTCCATCAAGTCTCTCTAAACACTCTGAATCATGGAGGATGAACTACTTACAATGATGAAATCATCAATATGGAGCACAAGTATCACAATATCAACCCCCTAACATTGAATGTTTACTATATGATCAGAATGAGAATGTGTGAAGCATATAGAAAGAAAGAATGAGTCCATCTTCTTATACCAAGCCAGAGGGGCTTGTTGGAGACCATACAATGAACATCAAAGCCTACAAACTAAAGAATAATCTTGTATAAATCCTCGAGACTTCTCTATATAGATTTTCTCATGAAGATCCCCATGCAAGAATGCACTCTTCACATCCATTTGATAGACTGGCCATCCTTGTGAGGTTTCTAATGAAAGTACAGAGAAAATGGAATTCATCTTGGCAACAACAACATAGGTCTCAGAATAGTTGATACCTTCAACTTGAGAGAATCCCTTTATAAAAAAGATGTGTTGTATACATATTAATATAGCCATTTGTAACATCGCTGGTATGGTACACCCACTTGCACTGAACCAACTTTCTTCCTTTCAGAAGAGAACAAAGATCCCAAGTATTATTCTTCATCAAAGAAGAATATTCCTCATCCATAGACAAATCCCACTTTAGGTATACTGTTGCCTCTGAAAACTTCTGAGGATTTGTGGAAATAACATGACTCAGAAGACTAGAAACAAATGTCTAAGCCCGAGTATAACAAGTATCAAAAGGAACACCTACCAAAAACCAATTGGCTAAATTATGATTCGTACTCATATGGGAAAAGGCAAAGCAACTAGTGGCGGGGATGGATCATCATCTATATCATCCTCAAGAGATGTGAAATCCTCAAAAGATGAAGAGGGAGGAGTAGGCAACGAGGAGGAATCTAGTGATAGAGAATTTGTAAGAGGAAAGCGATCATAAAATTAGACATCTCATCAAAATAAGACCTCCATAGAATCAGGACCAGACAACATGTATGCCTTCACATCCTCACAATAGCCAACCAATATGAGTGATTGACTCTTCTTATCCATAGATTTCCTCTTAACATCAAGAGTAAAAGCTCACACTTCACTACCAAAACCTCAAAATGTAGAAACATCAAGCTTGGCATGAGACAAAGCTACTTCACACTCATATGTTCACAATGCCTAGTGGGGCATCCGATTTTGAATATAGTTGGCATAATTGATAACTTTAGCCCAAAAAAAAGATTGCATATCCCATGAATAAATCATGCAATTTTCCATCTCTCATAGTATTTTATTCTTTCTGTTGGCAACACCATTCTGTTGAGGGGTATGAGGAACTAAAAATTGATGTAGTAAACCATGCTCAGTGCAAAAGTTTTTGAATGATTGATTCACATACCCCAATATCCGTGTGTATCCATTTGAGAGAGAAACCAAAATGCTTCTCCACAAATATATTAAAGATTCAAAAGGAGTCAAAGCCATCAGATTTGTACTTAAGGAAGCACACTCATGTATGTATGGAGGAGTCATCAATGAAGGTAAGCATATAGAAGGCCCCTAAAAAAGGAGTAGGAAATGACATAATATCATTCTAGACCAACTCTATGTGTGCCTTAGCGTGTATGGCTCTTCCCGTAGGAAATGGATCTCAATGATGCTTGCCAAGAAAACATCCATGACAAACACTACCAATACAAGAGATATGTGGGAACCTAGTAACAAGTGCATGTGTTCTCATTTGCTATAAATATTTGTAGTTGACATGGCCTGAAAGCTCATTCTAAAGCTTGCTCACTGAGTTTGCAGGAGCAATAAGAGAAGAACCCAAACTTTCAAAAATCTCAAAGCCATCAAACTGATATAATTGAGATTGAGGATCAACACTACCATTAACAATAAGTGAATCAGGAACTTGAAGGTCTTGAATAACCACATCATGTGGTGAGAATTCAATTGTCTTACCAAAGCCAAAATGGAAGATCTAATAAACTAAAAGGAGATTCATAAAAATGTTAGGAACAAGAAGTGCATCCTGAAGAGAATCACCACCCAATGTGAACATGAACCAAAAACTACGAGATATTCTTAGTCACCAGCTATAATATGTGAAGTATCACTATGGGAAAATGCAGTGACCAAATCTTTTGAATGTGTCATATGCTACAGTGGCAGAGAAGAGAAACGATATAGGAGGCAACATTGTTGAAAATGTAATAGAGAATTTAATGTTATGTTTTAAATGCTTTTAGTTTTGAAGTTTGTAATAACGTCCTACATGTGGTGGCATACCTAGAGTAGCAGTTCGATAAGCTCTCCAGATATAGCCACCTAGGACCAGGTGTGTGGATCTTAAATTAGAATAGTTTTTTGTTTAGTTCGTAGGTGGAGTGTTTAATGATTTTTAGAATCCAATAATAGGTAGTAGGCAATTTTTGGAATATTCCTGACTTAGAAAATGACTGTCTAATATTGGTAGAAAAACGTTTCAGATTCTTATTCTTTTTTTGGATAGAAGACATTCTTCTTTTCTAAAATAAGAAGAAAACATTTCACATCCTTTAATAGGAAAAAGAAAGTCAGTTTTAAAAGGAGAGTCAGTCGGCTATGTAAGATGAATCGAATTTGGAGAGATATGGAATGTTTTTTTATTATGCAAGTTTTCGATGGTTTGAGTTTTGACGGATTTTTCTTATCTTCTCACTGGAAATAAGTTGATAGTTTGCAGAAGATTAAAAAGTTTTAGTTTTGGGTCGAATTCGGTATGTTTGCAAAAAATTAGTCTCAGTGCATGGGTAATATCTCCCAAATGCACCGTTGGATTTCTCTCAAATTTTTATATGTTGTTTGAAACCTAGTTACACAAAATATCAACGGTTGGATTGAGAAAATATTGTCTGGTTCAAAAGTTATACATGTCTGTTCACGGGTCTATCTAGAGACAGCAAGAAGCAATGTTTTGCAAAAAAAATGTACTCTGATGCGTGGTCAATATCTCGGGTTTGAACCGTTGGATTTCTCTAAAAAATTTATATGTTGTTTAAAACCTAGTTACGCAAAATCTCAATGGTTCGATTGAGTAAATATTTTCTGGTTCGAAAGTTATTCATGTCTGAGTGCGGGTCTATCCGAAGGCAACAAGAATATATTTTGAGGAATTTTATTTACAAAGTTTTGTTTAATTGAATCTGATTTTAGTGTGTGATCCTGAAGGTTGTAGACGCCCCTTGAAGCAACTCAGTTGAGTGATTTTTTTCCTCCTGAGTTTTTCCAAGGTGTGGCTCTGCATCATTTTTTGGTATCAGAGCCTTTGTGAAGGTTTCCAGATTGATGAGTTTGAGCCTTTGAAGCAACCCTCCGAGTTGAGTATATCCACGACAGGTTTCCAAAGTGTAGCTTTGCATCATAATGGAAGAAGAAGAAGCAAAAAGACAAAGCTATAGCCAAAGACATTCTATATTCCGAACAAAGTGCAAGTGCAAGAATAAGGTATGCAAAGTTATAGTTGACAGTGGTTCCTTTGAAAATATAATCTCAGTAGAAATGGTTGAGAAACTGAATCTTCCAAGAGTACCTCATGATTTACCTTACAGAGCTTATGGGTTAGGAGATGAACAGTGGATTGATGTCTTCAAAAAGTCATATGTTTCTTTTAACATTGGACCATATTTTGATACCATTGAATGTGATATTATGCCTTTAAAAAATTGTCACTTGATTTTGGGAAGAGCATGGCAATATGACAGGTCAACCATATATGATTGTAGAGAGAACACATATATTGTCAACAAGAATGGGAAGAAGATGGTTTTGCTTCCATTGAAGGATGATACAACATGGAAGGAATCAAGAAGTATAGGTCTTATTGATAGGATAGCATTTCCAATGCATGATGAAGTGAAAGAGGAAGTGAAAGAAGTTTTGGTAGAGGCAAATGAAACTACAGAGAAGGCAGCCATAAAGAGTGTAGATGTATGTGAAGTTGGTACAAAAATCTCAACAATGATAGATGTAAGTTGTCCTTTGGAAGGGAAAGAACCTGAAAAGCAGAAAGAAGATAAATTGCAGCAAGTAAATGTTGATGAAAAGAATAAAGAGGAAAGCCCTATGGGATTTGAGTGTGATAAAGTTATGGTTGGAACAATAATGTGTCCTTTGAAAATAGAGAAGAGTACAATGTTGGAAGGTACTCCTACGAAAAAGATTTTGGAGGAAACTGATGAAGCCTTAAATATGCATAATGAAGAAAAATGTCAAGAGGAATGGCATGAAGATGAAGCTAAGGAATGTGTAACAGCAAGTTCTAAAGAAGAATCTGATTTATGTTGCAGTGGCAGAGAAGAGAAACGCTATAGGAGGCAACATTGTTGAAAATGTAATAGAGAATTTAATGTTATGTTTTAAATGCTTTTAGTTTTTGAAGTTTGTAATAACGTCCTACATGTGGTGGCATACCTAGAGTAGCAGTTCGATAAGCTCTCCAGATATAGCCACCTAGGACCAGGTGTGTGGATCTTAAATTAGAATAGTTTTTTGTTTAGTTCGTAGGTGGAGTGTTTAATGATTTTTAGAATCCAATAATAGGTAGTAGGCAATTTTTGGAATATTCCTGACTTAGAAAACGACTGTCTAATATTGGTAGAAAAATGTTTCAGATTCTTATCCTTTTTTTGGATAGAATACATTCTTCTTTTCTAAAATAAGAAGAAAACGTTTCACATCCTTTAATAGGAAAAAGAAAGTCAGTTTTAAAAGGAGAGCCAGTCGGCTATGTAAGACGAATCGAATTTGGAGAGATATGGAATGTTTTTTTATTATGCAAGTTTGGAATAACTAGGTTTGGCGTAAATAGGTTTCAAACAACATATAAATTTTTTAGAGAAATCCAACGGTTCAAACCCGAGATATTGACCACGCATCAGAGTACATTTTTTTGCAAAACATTGCTTCTTGCTGTCTCTAGATAGACCCGTGAATAGACATGTATAACTTTTGAACCAGACAATATTTTCTCAATCCAACCGTTGATATTTTGTGTAACTAGGTTTCAAACAACATATAAAAATTTGAGAGAAATCCAACGGTGCATTTGGGAGATATTACCCATGCACTGAGACTAATTTTCTGCAAACATACCGAATTTGACCCAAAACTAAAACTTTTTAATCTTCTGCAAACTATTAACTTGTTTCCAGTGAGAAAATTAAGAAAAATCTGTTCAAAACTCAGACCATCGAAAACTTGCATAATAAAAAAACATTCCATATCTCTCCAAATTCGATTCGTCTTACATAGCCAACTGGCTCTCCTTTTAAAACTGACTTTCTTTTTCCTATTAAAGGATGTGAAACATTTTCTTCTTATTTTAGAAAAGAAGAATGTCTTCTATCCAAAAAAAGGATAAGAATCTGAAACGGTTTTCTACCAATATTAGACAGTCATTTTCTAAGTCAGGAATATTCCAAAAATTGCCTACTACCTATTATTGGATTCTAAAAATCATTAAACACTCCACCTACGAACTAAACAAAAAACTATTCTAATTTAAGATCCACACACCTGGTCCTAGGTGGCTATATCTGGAGAGCTTATCGAACTGCTACTCTAGGTATGCCACCACATGTAGGACGTTATTACAAACTTCAAAAACTAAAAGCATTTAAAACATAACATTAAATTCTCTATTACATTTTCAACAATGTTGCCTCCTATAACGTTTCTCTTCTTTGCCACTGCAGCATCATATGGTGTGAGGCACCAAAATCAATGATATAGGAAGATTCTGAAGGTAAAGCTCATGAAGAAATAGCTTGACCTTTATTTGTAAATGAGGAAGGAGGTTAAGGTGAGGAGATACGAAGTTGTTGCATGACTTCATCTAAAGCCTCTAATCATTTCCAACATTGGGAAACTGAATGTCCTTCTTTGCCACAAAAACAACAAGGATCACCTGTAAACTTCTTAGTCTTGGAGGAATACTTGCCAAACTTAGAATATTTAATATGTTTAGGATTGAATTGTAGTTTTAAAGTAAATTTCGAAGGTGGCTTCGAGGAATGCTCATTGCCAGCAAAATCTTTCATGGGTTTTAGTTTCTACTTTAACGTCTCCTTAGATTACTGAGAAAACAATGCCTTGTCCATTCATCCTATTAGAGAGTCTAACTATGTAATCTTATCTCACTCTCTAGTCGGCCGATCACAAAAAACCTCAAATGTAGGCATGTTGAATCTAGGACCCAAAGCATCCATAGTAGAGTGAAAAGTATATGATAAAATCTAAAAGTTTCCTCAACGATTTGAAAGAATCAGGTAAATACACTCTTGATGAGTATTGATCTTTCCATAACCTTGTAAGATAGATCTGAACTTCATCAAGAAATCCTTGATAGAAGGAAATTAATCAAGTACTAATGAAGTCAACTCTACCTCAATCTGAAGTGTTATAAACTCATTTATAGTGCCAAAAAGTCTCTCAAATTTTGTTCATATAGCCCAAGGAGTTAGACAACCATTTAGATGAAAGAGTAGATTGTTAGTGGCATGCAAAGATAACAAAACCATAGCCTGATCCATGTTGTTCCTTTGTTGCATGACCTCAAAATCATGTATCAATTGAGGCTAAACCGCATCCAAATAGGACCATAATCTGCATGCCTTAGAAGTCTTGTCACACGAGTTTTCCAAAGATGATAATTGCATGGAGTAAGAGACTCTATAGAAGATGAATATGCCATTATTTTAGAAGGCTTTGAAAGTGAAGAGGTTTTAGTTTTCTAATGTAAATTACAGAAAGCAAGAAAGAAACTTCCCCCGCAATATAATTTCCCAACCCTAGAATTAATTGAGACACCTAATTATGTAGAGTTAGCAATGTAATTTGTGATTTCTTATTTTACCAAGATACTTCAAAGGAGCCAATGCAATTAGATCAACACAAGATCACACCCTTGAACTCAATAAATCAAAAGTCTCCTCCCCTCCCAAAAAAAATTTAAATTAAAAAAAAAATGTAAAGATTTTGGCACTTTATAATGTGGTGCAAGTACAATTTGCCACTTGCAAAAAAAGCAAAGTGGACTTAGTTTTTGTGATTACAAATCAAAATACAAAGAAAGGAAGGATTCATACAAAAAAAGGACACTTAGATTACAAAAGGATCTAACAGAGTGCAAGCACCAAATAAGCCAAATAAGACCAACTTTTACAAGTGAAAATTTTGCCCGATAAATACTATCTTTTGATAGTATATTTGGACATATCTCAAAAAAAAAGAAAAAAAACTTGAATATGTGTGTGTATGAGCCTGGACGAACCTCTAGAAGTTGCCAAAATAGCATTTAAGCAAGTACAATCATGAAACAATATCACTACCTAGCATTTTGTGTATTAACTTTTAAAACTTATATCACCATTGGAAAATTGGGAGTTCCTACCCCAAATTTAAAAAAAAATGCATGTGATTTGGAGTCTGGATGACCAAATTATGACCTCCCAAACTCGGACTACCAAATCCAAATTAAAAATGGTGAGGGGCATGAAATAATAGAGCCTGGGTTTAAGATTGACAATCACATGCCTGCCAAAGCAAACAACAAACCAACTATTGCGACATGCATGTGGACATCAAATAAAAAATAACATAAATATTGTGAAAAGTTGAAAAATGTTATGCCACATGCATGGAATTAAAGCTTCTTGACTTCTTACATAGAGAAGTCTTTTAATACAATATGACCTAGCTTAGTGCATGCTTAGTTGGTGGCCACACGTGTGGACACACATGTAGAGATGAGGTGGCATTGTTGATGTGGTGTGCTTGTCACAGTCCCTTAGTTTACATGCCAAATATGCACAAAATGTATCAATTTGTGCATTAGAATACCAATATCTTCTTTGATTTATATGCTAAAGTGCCTCAGTTTGTATTCTAAAGCACCCAAAACACCTTTGATTAGTGTCCCACAATGCCTCAATTTGCATGATAGAGCACCTTAGTTTGTGTGCTAACACACATAACCTCTTTGATTTGTGTGCCACAACACCTCAATTTATGTGACAAAGTGCCTTGGTTTTTGTACTAGAGCACCTCAGTTTGTATGGCAGAGTGTCTTGAACCACTCATAATGTGTGTCGAGGCCTAAGGGAAAATTTAGTTTTGCCTAAGATTTCGACAACATCCAAACAAGACATGTTTTATTTGGAAAGAGGAGTTTTTGGGCGCTCTAAATCGAACGACAAGGTCTGTTTGGGCTCAAAGTGCTCCAAAAAATTTCACCCCTCTAGATACAACCAAAAAACAAACAAAAATTATTGTTTTTTTTGCCTCCAATTGCAACTTTGTCCAAAATAGATAAACTATATAAGAAAAGGCAGTTTTGGGGGGGCTACGAATCCAACAATGATGTCCATTTGGACTCAAAGTACTCCAAAAAATAACTCCCCTCCAAATCCAAACAAAAGGGGTATTTGAAACCTTTGAACCATGGAAGCTCAAAAAACACTTCAAATAAGAACAAGTAGTTGCAGGAATCACTCTGATACTAGGTAGAAGTTGATAAGAACACTGTAACGCTCTGCTAGGGAACCCAAAAGAAATTAACCTAAAGTTTCACTAAGTCTTCCAAACATTTTTTTAAAAATATATTATAACAACAAGAGATAATACAGTAGAACTAATAACTTACTTACAAACAATCCATAAACAGATTACATCTCACAAGGGTCCCATGACGTTGAATCATATATATAAATTCTATTAATACTAAATCTGATACATAACAAAATCCACATCACAAGACAACCACAAGTACAAATCCAATTAAATAATATACAATTACATAAGATGTCACTTGGCATAACTAGAATGCATAATCATCCATTGTATATGTCATAGGGTATGAAAAGCTCAAAGAATATACATCATGAATAAATACATCATCTCATAAGATCTCCAGATAATCAAGTATAGTACAAAAAAATATAACCATCCAACATAAACACAAGATCATAAAGAAAGGAACAATTGCACAAGAACATCCAATAATGGCATCTAGTTATCAGATCTCAATGGTCTAAGAAACACTACCACCCGACTGCGTGGAACCTAAATGGCCCACTCCCATCGTGTTGAGGAGATAATCTCAAGTCCCATATAGATATCAATCCCAAAAGTCATAACCAACATCTAGGTCAAGGAAAACCTGATAGCAATCTATCTCAAAGGTACTAAGACACAAATGACATCTAAACCTAGAGACAACAAATACATGTAGGAAATCTACTATGTAAGTGGGCAAATGACATCGCACAAGCCAACTCTAAGGTTACCTTGGTAGCCTCTATGGACTCTGCCCCCCTAGTGTCTCTATGCGGCATCAATATCCTTTCATTAGGACAAGGCATACTAACGAGACAAGGTCGCAACCAAGCATCTTCTCTACTCCCATCCTAGCTTGTACTAGCACTAAAGGCATGAGCGAGAAAAAAAACCAACTCTTATTAATTCATTTTAAACCCATTTAATTAAATGTTATCACTTATTAATACAACTTACAATGGGTTACCCAGGCAACCTCTTTAGGGTTCCAACCTCCATTGCAAGCCACTTCCCAACATACACATAGATAACCTACCCTAAGCTCATAAAAAGTACAACTCATAATATCACAATTTTGACTTGAGTCTTATACAAGCAACTAGAAAGAACCTAAAGATAAATGACAATATTCACATCAGTCCTATAAAAGCAACTGTAAAGAATCAATAAATAAAACACAATATTCACCTCAGTCTTGCACAAGCAATTGGAAAGCACTAAAAGATAATCGATTGAAACCAAAGAGTTATAGCAAGAAAATCACATTACTCACCTCAATTATATACAAGCAAATGGAAAGCATCAAAAGATAACTGATCAATACTCAAAGGTTACACTAAAAAAATCACACCATTCACCTCAGTTTTATACAAGCAACTAGAAAGCACTAATAAGCAACTGATCAAAACTCATAGAAATACATGAATACATCACAATGGTTGAGTATAAAAGATCATGACCAAATAATAACCATAACATCATCATAGAACAAAAACCCTCGAGCCTCTAGTAAACGTCCTAACTAGTCAATGTACGAATTCAAAACCCAAAACCAACACTAGTAAACCATACATCACATCAAGTATATAACAAATGTAGGTTTCATAGTTCATTCAATTTTGAAAACACAAAGGTTCGATTTACAAATAGGGTTCCAGTTTTCCATTTCCAAAGTGTCATAATTACTAAGGTTTTCAAATTTACAAAAGTAATAAAAAAATCCTTTAGTATAAAATCATTTACATATAAAAAAAATGAACCATTTTCCAAAATAACATCCTCGATATTTATTTTTTTCTTAAATACGATTGAAATCCCTCTATTTATTTATTTAAATATATTTTAAAAATAAAAATAAAATACTTTATAAAACAAACTCATGAAATTAAATATTATTATTATTATTTAATATTAATAATTAACTATTTATTATAATATTTATTAAGTTATTAATAAAATAATATATATTTAATTAAATAATATAATAACTAACTATTAATATAAATAATAATATTAATTATTTTATATATATTTAAAACTAAAAAAAGAACCCATGCAATCTAATATATCGCACCCCGAAACAAGGGGAGGTCGGTTGTGTCCTGGTTGCCTTGGCAGTGTGCCTCCTATTGCAGTTGGGGGGGAGGTCACAACCCCTCTCTCCTTTTAAATTTTTTTTTTCTTTTATTAATAATTTTGCTTAAATAAAAGCAAACACCCCCCCTACAAATAATAGTATTGTTTTTTATAAAACTCGGCAAAGGCTTGGTATACAGATAATTTCTAGCAACCCCTTTTAAAAAAAAATTATACATATCAATTTTAGATTTGATAGGGCAACGAAATAGAAACAATCAAATTTAATAATAAAATTTAGTTTTCTTTTCTAAACCCCCATCTCGATTTTAATTTTCTAAAACAATTCGATTTCCAATAGGAATTTTCAATTGATTTTTCTTAAAAACAATCCAATAATGAAAAACAACTTTTCTGAAACAAAGGTTTCAACCCAAATTAAATTTTGAATACAGATTCATAACAAACACAGAGAAGACAGAGAAATTTTGAAGGGAAACTAGTATGCAAATCTCAACAAAATCCTACCTCGATCTAATGCTAACCAGACCAATGCTCAGAGCTCGCAAGAAATCGTGTCTTCTCAAAAACCCTCTTTCTCAAAATTTGCTCCTCCAAACCTGTGTGTGGAGAAATGAGCTCTAATTTCTTAATAAAGAGCTTTCTCGTTTAGGGTTTCAGTTTTAAAATCACGCGAACCCTTTTCTTTATTATCTTATTTTATTTTAATTTCATGCAATTTTTTCCATTTTTAATTAAGATAAACTTTATTAAATTCATTTTATCTTTCTTTTAATAAATTACAAGATCTTTTTAATAGCATATTTATTAATTTTAAATAATAATAATATTTAGAGTTCATTAATTAAAATGAAACTCTTGAATAAATTATTATTAAATTAATTAAATATAATTACGCCAAATTTGGAACTATAATTAAATCTTTTAAATTTAATTATTCTATTTAATTAATTTCTCAATTAATTAAATTTAATTATTCTATTTAATTAATTTCTCAATTAATTAAATATAATTAATATTTGATTTTTCTTTATAAAATTTTCATTAAATTAAATCATTTAATATTCTATTGATTTAATTTAATTGTAACCAAAAATCACAATAGGCCCACAAAACTAAATAAGAAAACCCATAATAAAGACGGAGTACTAAATCAAACTCAAGGGTCAAAATCTTGAATTCACATCACTTGATGAATTTAGAAGGGTGAATAACTCATATACTTGTCCTACTTTCTAGGACAATTGGCTTGGGGTTAGGATTTGGACTCAAAAACTATCTCCCCTCTTTACCATTGAGATACTGCAATAGGGCACACTCATCTTGGCAATTCAGGGAAGTCGATGCCCGATAGCTGCAATTTGCATAAAAGTCGAGCATGTACATACATACATATTTTATATATATACGTGTGTATGTATGTAGATGTATATATGTATATATATGTATGTATATATGTATGTGTATATATATGTGTGTGTGTGTGTGTGTGTGTGTGTGTGTGTGTGTGTGTGTGTGTGTGTGTGTGTGTGTGTGTGTGTGTGTGTGTGTGTGTGTGTGTGTGTGTGTGTGTGTGTGTGTGTGTGTGTGTGTGTGTAATCTAAATAGGCAATGGTGGGGAGTGGTGCATTGTGTAGATCTCGACTAGCAAGTGACTATGACTCCCTCAACCACATCAAAAACATCAAACATAAAGTAAAAAGTAAATGTACACTGTACACATGCAAGTATGGGGTAAGTATCCATATAAATTGCAAATAAATCATCCATCTAACCATCATCATAAAAATAACCAAAATCACTATAAGCATCATCATCGAAAGAATAATCATGAAAACATGAAATAATTGAGTATCAAGTAGCTCATCAAATATATATAAATTGAGTATGAAATAACATCCAATCAAATCCGATAACCAAGTACCGCTAATCATAAAATTGGCCTATAAGAATTTGACAATCCAACATGAAAAGTAAACTAGGGGTAGGCATTACAAACAACTTCACAAAATCCACAAGATCTCCTGCAAACAAATAAGCTATTACAAGGAAGATTGAAGCAAAGAAGAGTAAGAGGCTTTCAAAGAGAAAATAATGAATGAGTGTGTTACATTATCAAATTACCAAATACATAGAGATGATCTCTTTGTAAAGGAGATCATGCAATCTCCAAAGAGATGAGGAGATAAGGCCATCCTTGTCATCCGCTCACAAATGTATAAGGAGATAAGGGCAGCCTTGTCATCCACTCCTAAAGAGATAACACACTCCCTAAAGGAATAATGACATTTAATAGTGTAAATAATTATTAAATGTCAAATGTACAAAGCAAAATCATAAGTAGGGTAAGAGGGAATTAACCTTTTGCTCTAATACTCACCAATCATTTGCTTGTCTTATTGGTCACTCTACTCAATTATTATGATGGGTTGCCATCAATGATAACCAAATACATCACTGCACATGGCCACTTCCCCTAAGATGATCATTGTTTATCATCACAATGTCAACAATCTCCCCCTTTGACTTTAATGGAAAGCTCTGATATGAAAGTAGGCAAGTAACCAATTAACACCATTCTTCACTGATCATAGCAATACTCCCCCTAACATTGTACACCATTCAACTTCTCCTCTATTGCATTCCTCTTATATTTTCACAAGCCATGTCTTCTCTCCCTTTTGTCATCAATGACATAGCTAACAAACTATACTCTCCCTTTTCTTATACTTACATCCTTCAAATACCTCGTTTAAGTTTGTGTTGGATGAATCCAATGACATTTGCCATGACCTCTTTAGATGACTCATGACAATATTTTTTTCTTGAAAATTTGTCACTAACTCTTTTATTCATATTTTTTTGAAGTTGATCACATGTGGCATTGAACTCATTGATATAATATATTTTCTTCCTTGCAAGCCCATTTCCCCAATTTCTCTTGTAGAATTTATTCACAGTAAAGACTTTTATTTTTTACTTATTTGTGAAACACATATTGCAATGGATATTTCATTTAATCATCCACTTGATATTTTGTTCCATCCATGTTTTTTCATTTTTCATATCATATCATTGAAGATAATCTTAGGTCATTTACCTTCTTCCCTTTGTTTGATTCTTTTTAAATAGCTTATGAGATGTACCATAGCAAGTGCTTTGATAGGGGCAACCCCCATTTCACTTGGCATGATATCGCATGGGACAATGCTTTTGATTTTGAATTTTCATGTGATCAAATATTTTTGGATTCCCTCAATTTGCTTCCATTGTGAGGCTGAAGTGCTACTAGCCCATGAATCATACCCCTAAAAAATAATCTACAAAACCAAAAGATAAAACAAAAAGAGAAGATGATATCCCTTGTCAACAAGTTATCCAACACTCAACAAATTCTATTTTTATCCATCAACAAAGTATACATCCTCAGTGTTAGTTTTACCATCAAGTGCAATATATCCCTTTCTAAATAGGACATGGAGCATTATTTTTTACTCTGACTACACCATGACCATCATATTGAATTCAACAAATTTATCTCTATTCCATGTCCTATGATGTGAGCATCCACTATCTATTATCCAATCACATTTTTTTCTCGATCTGTAATAGTAGTGCTTTCTATTCTCTAACATGTCTTTCTTCCATAATAGTATCAAAATCTATCTCACCTTCATCATCATTGTCTAATAAGTTTAGTTCCTTTGATTCTATTTCATCATCACAAGAATAAAAATAATCTTTTGGAATCTTTGACTTGTAAGGCTTCCTAGGCTTAACTTTTATTTTCCTTTTAGGACACTGATAATAGAAATGACCAAATTCTTTGCAATGCCAATAAGAAAAATCTTTCTTACCTTTAGGTTCTCTCTTTACAATTAGTGAAACAAGTTCATCAATTTTTCATTCTTCTTCCTGCATTTGTACCCAATCTCTAGCATAATCATCACTAGTTCTTACACTCATAGTTAGTACCCTTTTATCATTATGCACATTAGCTTTGAAAGCAGTCTCAACTCTAAGCTATTTATCTTTTAGTCTACTAGATTCAAATGCCTGCAACTTCCCAATCAAAGTTTCTCCATTAATGTTAGGCATAAGTGGACTAACTTCTTCTATTGCAATCACCATAGTATCACAAGCAAGAGTTAAAGATCTTATAACTTTGTATCAGACCTCATCTTCTGATATTGTTCCTCTAGATCCTTTTATTCCTGTGATAATCTCATTAATCTTCTGAACATATAACCTAACATACTCACCTTCTTGCATCTTAGCACCTTCAAGCATAGATTCCTAATTTTGCAACCTTTCTTTGTGTATGAATCACCTTCATAGAGTTTCTCTAATCTATCCCAAATGTCAAAAGCAAGTTCAAGACTTTTTACCTCATACATTTTGTTCCTGAAAGTGCAGAGATCAATGCTTCTCTTGCATACATGTTACACATAAATAGCTTATTTTCTTCATTAGCACAAGAGAATAGATCCTTTTCTTCTTTCTTGAGTTCTAGCCTCTGTAATCAAACAATAATCAATCCCCATACAAATCAAATGAATTTGCATATTATCCTTCTAACTGTCACAATTGTCTCCATCAAATTTTTGACTTTCCTTCCTAAATGCCATGGATCTCCTCAAGTTGCTATGCTTTCTTATCAAAGAGGACCTTATGATTTGATACTAATTGTTAGAAAGTAAAGTCCACTCACACAAATGGGGGGGCGAGGTGAAGCAGTTGTGAGCAAATCAAACTTATATCCAACTATTTAAATCCAACTTCAACAATCAAAACAATGAAGCATAACAAGAGAATAACCATATAAAGTGACACAATGATTTGTTGACTATGAAAATTCCTTGATTGGAGGAAAAACCCCAGTGGGTATGACACCCATAGGATAGTGTACTAATATGAATGTTCCTTGTTAAAGGATGTGATTCTATCAAGAGCCAAATACAATGCAATCAATACAACAATCCTGGTAAAAGCACACCCTGTTAGGAGACCTTGAACCCTTGTCAGAAGGTTCAAACCATATTAAAGGATTGTACAAAGACAACTGAACCCAATATTCAAATTGCTCCAGCCAACAATGAAGAGTATATCTTAAGGATAATAAATTTCATAACTAAATTGACCAATACTACAACTTAATTGTCAATACAGTTTCCTTGAAGTCCAAATTCAACATCCAACTCTTTCTCTGCTATGCTCTGATCAAATTCGCATCCCCAACACACAACTATCACACAACAACCACAATATAAATTCACTCTAACCACACTCCTACATCCAAGGAAAAAAAAAAACTAATTAGGTCGGTATGTTAAGGATTTCCCAATGTACAATGATTACCTAGGATCTCATTAAGGCATACATGCCTTCTCAAGCATTATTACAATAATGTTCCCACCTTTTACAATATAATTAACACTTTATCCAATAAAGATCAACATGTTTCACTAGTAAATTAACTACTAGTAAAATATATGGCACATTTTACTTTTGTGACCTCTCCTGAATAATATCCAATATATGCTATCACAAAGATAACATCACAAACATGTCTTTAACCATGATCCAAGCTCGCTAATCTTAAACTTCATAGATAAGATACAATCAATTTCCCAACAACAATTCATGACAGAATTTCCTGCACAATGGTATGTTATCAATCTTCACTAAATAAATTATAACTCATCCAATACTCAATATAAATGTAATCGAACATAGATGTAGCATCTACACTCATCCGTGAACATGATTCTAAGCTCACATGGCTTAACATGTCTTGTGGCACCTTTGTTGACTCAATAAGCCATTGCGATGTACATAATCCATGTCTGTCATGAACTCAAACATATATGTTGTCATCAATGACAAACCTGTCATCGATACAACACATAATCAACATATCCAAGTGTCAACAAAACTTGTAATCCTAACAAGCCCATTTCCCCGATTTCTCTTATAGAATTTATCCATAACAAAGACTTTTATTTTTTACTCATCCACTTGATGTTTGGTTTCATCCACATTTTTTTGCCTTTTTCATAACATATCATTGAAGACAAATTTTGGTCAACTACCTTCTTCTGTTTGTTTGGTTCTTGTTAAATATTTTATGAGATGTACCATAACAAGTGCTTTGATAGGGACACTCCCCATTTCATTTAGTATGTTGTTGTATGGGACAATGCTTTTGATTTTAAATTTGCTTGTGCTCAAATATTTTTAGATTCCCTCAATTTGCTTCCATTGTAAGGTTGAAGTGCCACTAGCCTATAAATCATACCCCTAAAGAACAATTGACAAAACTAAAAGACCAAATAAAATTTGAATAGTTTTCCAATTTGAAGAGTATAAAATGTCTTCTATCCTCTAACATTCTTTTCTTTATCCTTTTCAACTTTTTTGTTAAAATCAATAACAAAATACTAATATTTTCCAACTTCCTAAAAAATGTTGCCTTCAAAATAAATTGGACCAATAGTGTGGTGATTCCTCTACACAAATGTCGAGACATAAATAACCCTTCAAATTACCAGACCATTATGGTCAACCCACTTCTTGGCAAGCTATTCGACAACATGGTGGAGCAAAAAATTAGTAAATGGGCTAAAATAGAAGGAAAAAGAGCAAAGGGGCGGGAACATTTTAGACCGAAGCATTCCACTATAGATTAGAGGGTTACTCTAAGATACTTGGTTGAAAAAATACAGGACACTCAAGGGGTTGAGGCATTTTGTTGTTTTGTGGACTTAAAAAAAGCGTTTGATATAGTGCCACATAACAAACTATGGGACATAATGGAAGAGTTGGAAATCCCTAAGGAGCTTAGGATTGTAATTCATAGACTGTACGAGCATGTTAAGGCTAAAATCATAACCCCAAATGGGCTGTCTGAGTGTTTTGGCAACGACATTGGGGTCAAACAAGGGTGCTCGTCATCTCCAACCTTATTCGGGATTTACATTGATAAGTTAGAAGAATGGTTAAACATGGCCAATGGCAAGAGGGTGCAACTGGCCAACTATGTAATAATGTTACTTTTATATGTAGGCGATCTCATCATAATCGCTAAATTAGCCAATGGTTTGAGAAAACACTTGAAGGAATTATAAAGTTTTTGCTAGGAGGTGGGAATGCAAGTGAACACTAGTAAAACCAAAGTTACGATCTTTTCGTTGAAGAGAAATAGGAGGTCCTCAGACACATTTCTCTTTGAGGGTAATCCCCCAGATATAGTGAGTGAATTCAAGTATTTAGGAACCAATTTTCAAAACAAGCTCAGCTAGAAAATCTGCAAATCAAAAAGTATCCAAGGAGGATGAAAGGCGTCATATTCTATGTAGAATAAGTGCAAGAATGCAAAATTATGGGACTAGAAGACCAAGAAAATGCTCTTTGGTCTACTTGTCACCCTTGTGATCTTGTATGGGTGCGAAATTAGGGGCAACAATATGTCAGATAAAAAATGGAGACAGGTTGAAATAATTCAGAAGCACTTTATGATCAACAACCTCAAAATAAAAAATATTGTGCCTTATGGGATCTTATTGGTAGAGGTTGGTTCCTTCCTGTTAGAGGCCTTTGTTTTGGTTTGGATGATAAGTTAAGAAACTCAAAATATGGAAAGTCATTGCTGGCCTAAGTTAGTCACGGAGGAAAAGCTTGATAGGAGAAAAAGAACATGGATGAAGCAAAACGAAAAAGTGAGATGTCAACATCCACATGTGCCTGGGTAGTAATGAAGAAATAAAAAAGTACATGTGTGAAAAAATTTGCAATATCATGTGGACAAGGCAAAAGGGGAGAAAAATATCTTATTATATCAAGGAATTTAATCCAGGTATTAGTCATGAGGAAAAAGTGTATATCGAAGCTACTATTAAATGGAAAGCAAGAATACTCATAGCCTAGCTTAGAACTAGCTCTCATATATTGAAGTGTGAAAAAGGTAGATGGCGGGTGCCTAAAGAGAAATGAGAGGATAGGACACGCTTATCATATCATAGGGAAGTTGTGGAGACATACCATCACTTGTGAAGAGATGAATTAATAAAAAAGTTACAACTTAATTAAATATTTTTCTCTTTTTAGAGAAGTTTGCTGATTGCAGGTCTTCTAGACTGTTGTAGCCTCATGAACGTTATTAAAATCTCTTCCATTTCATATCTGATTTGGTTTTCCAACTTCGTCAAAAATACTGCCTTCAAAATAAAAAATATAAGTTACTCTGATTTAGTTTTTTTTAGTTTGCCTGGGCATGTACTCGTAAATCACTAGGCACGGGCACGGACAAATATTTTTTGTTTGTTTTCACTATCCATAATCATCACAATTAAGTCAAAAATTAATCTCTTGTGGGGGGGGACAGGGTTTAAGCATTTCGAAGATATATGCGAGGACTTCCATTGAAAATAGCACGGAGAGGCTCTTGCGTCTTTCTGCATTGCTGTCATGGAGGAGGCTCCTACTTCGTCAGCTTCGAGGGGCAGCACAATCGAGGAGACAGAAAGAATGATCAATGCAAGTCTCAGAAGTAAGTCATCACGTTTCTAACAAAACAATACTTTTATTGTTAATTTGAGAGCTTCGTTCTAGTCTTGAGATTTATTTCTTGATTTATTGAAATCTATATTGTGGTTTCCATGTCTGTTGTTTGCTGAGATGTGATATCACAAGTAGACTCGGCAGGTATGCGATCTCGTACATATGGTTTACTAGGACTTACTTTTTTCTAAGTGATCTTATACATGTCATTGAATTGGAAGGAGTTGACTCTCTGTACCTTATAGTTATAGGGTTTGAATGGAAGGAATTGATATGTGCTGAGTATATATTTTCCTTTCCTCGCCGGAAAGCATGCGCTGTCGGTAATTTGATTGAAGCGAACCAACGTGTGTAGGTAATATTAATAGAGTTAACACAAATTAATGTTGCTTCTAATGTTTTTGCAGCCCCGACCGTTAAATTCCTCATGGAGCATTTGGGGAAGTCTGGGTGTTTGGTAGGACGGGATTTTTTCAAGGCAGAAAAATGCGGTGAAGCGGTCAGTGGCGGATACCAGCCAGGACACGGGGTTTGTTTTCATTGAAGTTTATTCATTTCTATCATGCTTATTTATTACAAAGTTTACTCATGTAATAAAAAGTTGTTCGATCTTTCTATCAAAATCAGAAAATCTTAGTAATGGCTGAAATTAGATTTGAGATTACGAATTTCAGAACATTTATGAATAGTTTGAGGCAATGGCACAGGAGGGGAGTGCCTCAACTGAATAGAGTTTTGAACTTTCGTAGCTGTTGAAACAAAACTACACCTTAAATGATCATAGTATGCTCTAGACAACTTTTTGACTTTAAATTTCAATTTACAGGCCTGCTTTAGATAACGAAGCTCAAAGGAACATTGAAATGGGCATTTTTTTGCTGATGTAGTTTTATGTTTATTTTCTTGATAAATCTTGGGCAAACTCTGGTGCTTGGCAAGCCTTGGGTGCATTCTTGTGTTGGATAAGGTGTACTCCACTAAACTTAGGTCGCGCTTGAATGTACCCCATATTTATTATGCCAACGCCTCACCATATGTTATGTTATTGGCAGGATGTTAGCTTAAATGCACAAAGAATTTTTGCAATCACTTGAATCTTCGCTCCTTTTAATCACCAAGTTCCCAATGTGAGCAAGGTTAAAAAATACAAGAACTAGAACGAGGAGAATGGATTTAAAAAGTAAGATTTTGGCTACTAGCTGACCAAATTACATTAGAAACAAAGTCATAGATTGATTAATGTCAGAATGACAAATAGCCATATGCAATTTCCAATCAAGCTAAGCTGAGTGAATACAAGTGAAAATGTGTTGATGCAACGATGTTAGAATATCACTCAATTTTGATACATGCTAAGTTGGTAGAAAATATTGATGAAGGGGACTCTGCTTAAACGCCCAAATACATGCTCTGATACCACTGATGAAGGGCTACTCTACCCAACATCCACCCATAGCTCAACAAAGAGAATGATACAAGAATTTGCAAGAAGAAAATACCCTGCTTTCTATTGTTTCATTATATAAAATAGAATATTTAGAAAAACACAGTGCTTTAGCCTCAAGGGCTTTACAACTTCTGCAAATTGGAGCTTCGAGCTATTTCTAAAATTCTGAAAGGTGAAACTACAAGCTCAATATCCCAATTTATAGCAATTTGTGGGGAGGCATACCATAGTGGGAAACCAAACCCATGGGCTAAAACCACTTGGGAAAATCCACGTCCCCCTTTAGAAAGGTTACAAATGGTCAAAGAAGACTTCTCAAATGATAAGAAACCGACTCTTCAGCATTCAAAAATGGGGGCATAACAGGGAGACTCTTCCATTTCTCCTTGTAACTGCCTAGGTAGGAAATTCGGTTTTTTTTTTTTAATCATCACTGTCACGTGTCCAGTGCTGAAAATACATTTACCATTTGACATAGGCCATAATTGATAAATTGTTTTATCCCCTATGACCCCTTGAACCTTTTCCAAGGTATGTGGAGACACATAATAGCCTGCATTTAGTCCTTATTGAAAATAGAATTGTTCACCAACTTAATCAAATTCAATAATATTAATGGGTGATGCAAGATTGCTCTTACACTGCTAGATGCTCCTGCATCAAATATACTGAAAATTAAATGGATCCAACAAATAAATCAACCAGGATCTTTCAATGAAAGCAGGGATGTAGTGATAAACTGTTTAGGGTTTTAAAAAAAAAGACTATTGACATCATATCTTCCAATTATTACATCATTGGATTTAGAAAGTAAATTAAAGCTTTAATAATTAACTGAAAAACCAAATACTTGGAAATAAATACACTCACATTAAATTGATACTGGAAAGCTGAAGTGATATATCTTTACTTGGGAATATACTTGAAGAATGCTGGTGAGTGGGAAATGCACAGTAACTGAAACAAACTGCTAGCCACAGTTAAAATAATCGAAAAGTGGAAGTGTATTGTTAGTAATGATGGAACATGTCTTACAGGTAAGAAGTACAGCATGCTACAAAGAAATTTGACCCACAGGTGATTTAGAACTCTACCAAAATAGTAGATGCTGTGACTATAGGTTGTATGGGTTTTACATGAAAAAAGGAAAAATCCTTTTATAGTCCACAACACCAGCCATTTGTTTTTGGGTCTACACATGGTGCCTGTGATATGGAACTACCTTGTACTCCTTGCTAGTGGCACCTAACTGCACTACAAATGAGGTGTACATACCCTAACCTCTTGTGAGATTTGAACTTGTAACCTCACTTTGAAGAGTAGTTCTCCACCACTAGGCCAACTCAGGCTGTACATAGTGCTACAGCTTTTTATAGATTCATTAATGCATGCTTTAAATAGTTCTGAGTAGTACAGCCAGGTATTGACTAATGCTATGGCATTCCTTAGATTCATTAATGCATGCTGTAAATAGTTTTGAATAGTACAGCCAGGTGTTGCCTATTGATATTCCATGGAAAGAGGCATAATGTTTTGTTGGTATAGATTCCCAAAAGTTGAATAATCAGTGCAAAATTCATATAATATTTGTTTTAAGCGAGACCAACAAGTACAGCCTAGAAAAAGTCTGTAAAAAGGTACAACATATTGAGAGGTCTGTCTTAAAACACAAGGGTTTTCCTTGACTTCAGGGGTCAAAATATGTTCATTCACTAGAGTTATTATTTATCCTTATCACTGCTCTATATAGATAAACATACATGCATGACTTGACTTTAATTTTGCAAACTACAATGATAGCTCACCAAACTTCTAAAAATGACAACATTATTTTTTGTATCTTCATAAACCTAAAACTGAAACTAATACTTGGAAACAAACACTAAATAATTAAAACCACTGAAAGTCCTTGAAAGCGTCACCCCAAATTAGAAACCAAAAATGTTGATTGTTGTTGTACATTGCTATCTTTGAGTAGAATGGGCAATCATTTATTGAGGATGTTTTAGTCATTAGAGGTTGCTCAAATGAAAAAACAATGGATAAGAAAGGAGACGAGAGGTCCAAATCTAAGGGATGGTCTAAGTCCCTCGGCAAATCAAAGATGCAATGTTGAAACAGTGGAAGCAGCACGCATATTCGAAACCAGTGCAAGTAAAAGTCAAAGGATGAACCTAATAAGGAATTAAACTCAAAGACATTTGATAATAAATCTGGAGATATGCTCCTGGCATTTTTTATTACACATATATGACAATGCAAATTCATTGATTTTGGTTATTTGTATTGCATAATTTCTGGAGAGGAGGTGATTTATAGAATACAAGAGCTACAATGGAGGAGAACTCTTCTCGAGAGACGATTCACGTCTTAAAATTGTTGACCTTAGGAAGGTCAAACTCATGTTTAATGACATAAGGTCGAATATTCTATCTACTATGTTGCAAATCCCTAGTGTGGCAAGGAACTTTATTCCTGCAGGCTAAATAATGTAGATGTGCATGTTTCATCTAGTAAGGATGTAATGGTTAGAGGAGCCGTGATGTTGGCAAAGACGGTTTGTATTGATTTAAACTTTATGTGGGGAGATATATCATATCTCACAAATATTTAGGTTTCTGTTTCAAGGGTCATACTAAGAAACAAATTGAGGAGACTATGTCGTGGTATGAACATAGGTGAAAAGGCCTTAAGGCTTTGAAATTAAAAATCTGGCCTATTGTATATTCAATTGTTTGTTGGCTATTGACTTTTGTGGAAGCTCGTATGTATGGAAAACAAGATTGTGTTACATTTTATTTTAGCTCTACTAAATTTGATTTGATTTTACACTGGGTTCATGGTGATGTATTTAGGTTTGTTGATGTTCCTTCTCTAGAAAATCCTTATACTATGTTAAAGCTGGGAATTAGGCTATATTCACTTGCATAGATTCCTCGCAGAAAGAGTTGGTCTAAATCCTTGTTTGTGATGATCTAAGGTGAAGTTACAAATGTCATGGAGAGTAGGCAGAGTGACTTACATGTGATAATGGTGTTTTAGGAAGCATGAACAGTGATGCAAGAGCTCTTGGGGCAGATTTGGAGGTCATGCAACGCAATTTGAGAGCAGGATAATGTTGTCAAAGATGACACAAGGTCTTGCAAGCAATTGGCAACAGTGTTATGTTTTTACCAATTACCACAAATGAGGACTTGATTTACCAGGATTTCTATTTTTAGCATATGGGTGTTGAATTGTTGATTTTCTTATTGCTTGGCACCCCATTTCAAGATATAATATGCTTATTTTGAGGAAGGAATTAATTATTGTTGGGAATCTCTCCTCGAGGGCTAGTGCCCACTTTTGAGCTTAGAATGTGAGGCATAAGGAGGATGAACTGGGGTATTTGGAGGTCCTTTCCTCTCTCTAGCAGGTTTATAAGGAACATCTTCTTGCTGCAGTCTATGGTAGAGCAGCTTGAAGTCATGATTGAAGAGGTTTAAGGAATTTTCAGTCTTACTGTGTAGTTTGATAGTCCATTGCAAGGTTGGAGATACCGCTATTAAGGTTTCAAACCTCTTCTTGATTACAGCAGACCTTATGCTAGCCTTTGGAAGGGTTGGAGATGTGCTATTTGATGTTTGAATTGTAAGAATCAGGCCATAGATGTACAGGAAGTTGATTGCTGTTGCTTAATGCTGTGGTTGAAGACATCTTATGTTAATTCTGAGCTGCCTTGTTGCTTTACTGTGTTTCAGTTTCACTAGGACAATAATTGTTGGTGATTATGAGACCCACGACTACATTGTATGAGCCTTCGATGGTGATGGTGGAGATGTATCAGTCTAATTACAACAAGTGAACTGTCCATCTTAAAGGTATTTAATGTGTATACCAGCTTGTCAAGTATTTACTAGTTGTAATGCAAGGTTTTAAAAAAAAGAAATCAGATTTTATGAACATCAGTACCATTAGCTCTTGTATGATGCTCATGTTGTTTTTCATTGATACATGTTTGCTTTGAATGTTTGGGAAACAATCATATTGGAATTTTGAATGCAAATTCTTTATATTGGCAAAACATTGCATCCTAAACTTTACATCAGCACATACAAAAAGAAATTAAAAAAATTCTGGGGTGAACATTTCAGTGGTATTAGAGCAGAGCTTCTTGCCAACCTGTGTTTACACAACTACATTCAGTTGCATACACTCTATGATTAAAGTGGAACAAAACTACTTTAACATTGAACATTAGATATCTCATTGACAAGCCCCACAAGTCTAAGAGGGTGAGACCGTTCATATAAGATAATTATGTAATGTTTCTAATGGTCATCTTTTGTGAGTTTAGTTTTATTAGTTAGTTTGTATTTTCGTATAAATGATTGTTTTGTTTAGAAACATTGCCTTGTACTTCTCTGTTTTAGGAGACTTCATCGCCATTGTTTAATACCAAACTATCAAGTTTTACAACATTTTGGTGTCGTTGCTTGTTCGAGCTCGGAGATCAAATAAACAAAAGGTGTGATTAATAATGGGTCTACTGTTCAAACGACAAGTGCTCATAACTAACAACAACGTAGAAGAAGAGGTAATAACAAGGGAAGATCAATTGTTGCAAGACTCGATGCACACATGGGAGTGTCGATCGACCAGTATGTGCAGAGGGAAGCCTGTGAGAGAACGATCTTTACAAGCATAGTACGCAACAAACTATTCGTGAGACCAACAGTCTATGATCTTCTTAGAAGCATCCCAAGGTTGTTGGCACAAAACTTGGTTGAAATAGAAGAACAATGTGCAGAAAGGCAACTTGAACAACGTCGACAACAAATATTGCAACGTCACAAAGAGAAGAACTGGAGGGAGGAGGAGCAACACGACACAAGTAGATGTCATATCCCCGACAAATCGAATAATTAGTGCCCCTTTTGCAGAAAGACAAAAAGTGACGTACTAGGAGAGAAACAAAAGCAGAGAGGGAAGGGAAAACCTCGGTAAGATAAGATAAATTATCAATGTCCAACAAGAGACCACCAATTGGGTCTAAGGGATTGAAAGTTACAACAAAGAGAGCCAACAATAGGAACACCAAACAATGTCTAGGGAAAGAACGATCAACTAATAGAAAAAAGAAAGAAAGAACAACGAGAGACACCATTAGGGGGCCGAAAGAAGAGGAAAGTAGAGGTAGTGAACTAAGAGCTCCTAGCCATTGAGAAGTACCCCAAAATAGAAGGATAGCCCTCGGGGCAAGGGGGCGTCAAGGATCGTCTCCAAGAACCACTAGAAGTGGACGGCTGCCATCGGGGTGTTTGATCTTGCAAGATCTCATTGATTAGGTATGAATTGAAGTAGAAAGGCCCAACAAACGCTTGGTGCCTCTAGCAGAGGTGGCCCTAGTATGAAGGAGCTGATGAGTTGATTAAAGCTATATCTCGAGGGAAATTGAAGTTGTAAGGTGTGGTCACGAAGATGCGTAGTCTCATAGAGATAGAGCACTAGACAACGCTGATTGGTGTATCTGAAAATGAGGCTAAGGATTGACAATTCCTAAAAAGACAACAAAACCTCTCACGAATCTCATAATAGATGGGGCTGTAGAATAAGAAGTGAAGCTTTGTCTCTGCAACACCCATGTCACAAAGCTGGCAAATCTGATCCTCTTTGTCAATCTGGTGATTGGTTTGAATGCGAAGTAGATGGGATCCCACTGTGAAGAATCCAAGAGGAATACGTAAAGCATGAGTCTAGCTCTGCCCAACATAAGGGGGACACAATGATCCCATTCTTGAATGGCAATGTAATGCTCAACACAAAAGGCCATCTTGGGATGGAGGCCTATCGGGGGGTCAATCCAAGTCATGTGGATATATCTCTTGTAGATGTCCATCCTAATGTGGTTGTTCAACTCTGCCTAGGTAGGAAGGAGATGAGTGGGAGCATCCAACGAGTATTGAAAGGGAGGGAGACGTTCAATATCAATGCACGTAGACCCTAAGAGGGCAGAACCCTGAGCTTACTAGAACCGAGCTTGACTAGTGGGGTCGGTCACCGTGATCGCCTATCTATGTTGACCATTGACAAAGTTAGAAAACCGCTAGAGCCAATGAAGAAACTAGGTTAGGTCAAAGATAGTGTCGAGTATAAAGGCGTGAGCCTCAAATTTGGCCAAAATGATGCTAGTGGGGGTAGTCGGTGACACCTTATAATGTGCTGAAGAAGGGTTTGAACACGCTCAATGGAAGCCCAATCTGAAGCTAGGAGGGAGGGTCCCCAAACCACAAAGCTATAAAGAACAATCTGTGTGATTAGAGAATTCTTAAGGGACATTTTGGACATGGTGCCTTGGAAATGAGCTAGAAGCACTCTCTCTCCAATTGAACAAGGGAAACTAGGCCCTTGTTAGCTTGGGACTACATGGCTGGGCTCATACTAAAATGGGGTCCTGAGAATTTGATACCCAAATAAGTGTAAGTAGAAGAGATCTCGATCTCCACACCTTGGAACAAGAAGTGCAGATGGGAGGTCTTCAAACAGTTGAAGACCATAATCCGAGTCTTAGCTAGGTTAATCATGAGCTATCTTTAATCGTAGAAGGAAGCCAAACCATCTAGGGCGCGCTAAAGGCCCTTAGGGGAGGAGGTAAGGAGAACTACATTTTCAACAAAAAGAAGAATGAAGATCATAACTTGTTATAAATAACAACCATCATTGAGGAGCTAAAAATCCTTGAGGAAAGCCATCAAGAAAAGCCTCGAGCTTGTCAACGTGAATTCAAGAGCAAAGTGAGAGGTGACAATGACTACAGAGGCTAGTTGAAGAATCCCTAAGTCGCCCATGAAGTAAGAGCCAAAGTGTCATTCAAAGCCAGAAAAGCAGAAGGTAGAGGCTGATTGGCAAAGAAGGTAGAATACAACCTATAAGGCAAGAGTGGGAACAAATTGCAAGGAACTTACCACTACTTGACAAAATAGAGGACCTTGTTGACTAGGTGAGCATTCCTTCAGTACGAGAGGTGATGGATGAGGAGAGCTTGGAGTGTGACTCCGTACCAATTGAACCATCAGTGCACTTTGAAGATGATGAGGAAAGAAACCTTAATAGGAGCTAGCTGAATTATTTGAAAACACTTCATGGGGCATTGAAAATCTGGTTATATCAGAGGAGCCTAGGAAAAGGAGACCATAATAGAAACTCTGGGGAGAAGGGAGCACTAGTATAAGGGAGGTGACTGAGGCGTAAATGACATAGGTGGAGGATTTGATAGTTTGCGCGGAGCCGAAGGTGCAAGTAGGGGTGGGGTATGTGTTATTCTCTCCTGCTTCAATTTCTAACATGTTGCAGTCTGGATGGAAAACTTTATAGTCTTCCATTTGCCAATGGAACAATACATTGAGGAAACTAGCTTCGTCCTCTAAGTAGTTCCCCAACTTTTGTATCCCTTCATCATCCGGTTCCATCCTTTCCACCATGTCACATTCTGTTCTTTTCGACCCAAAGTCTGATGCCAACTGTTGGCTCACTGCCTCATTTAGTAAGTTAATGACGTACTTCTTACAGTGACTCTCAATGGAAAGTATGTTCTTCGAGTTGTGGTTGGCCTTAGTTGTAATTAGCCAACCCCTTCCAAGGAGAGCATCGTACCACTTCTTTTCCAGTGACATGAACATGAAGTCCAAGAAGGACTGTTGGGTCCTAATAACTATTGAGCCATAAGTGTTCCAATTGGTTTGATGTCGTGTTGGTTGAGACCCACCAAATTGAAGGTTGGCAGCCAGAGTGTTGGCTTGCTGAGTGCTTTTCGCATTTCCTTTGGAAGTTCATTTATGTTAGATCCATTGTCCACAATGGTGTTTGTCAACTTGCCTCCCATAATTTCCATCTCAACCACCGCCAAGGTGCTTCCTATGCTCACTGCCAATAACATTGGATCCATGGTGGAATTGGTGGGATCACCTTTTGTGCTTCAGTTGTCTCGCCATTGTCAATCAATCTGCCATTGTTACCACTTACGTTGGCGATTGCCACCTTTAATTGTGGTAGGGTCTCTAGAAGGTATCCCACCCATATTGGTACAGTGGCTTGCAACATTTGTTTTATAATGTTTGTCTCAAACACTGATCGCAGGGGAGTGATCCATGTGACATTTTTTGTTCTTCGTCCATTGCTTTGAGTCCATTACCAATTTGCCATGAAATATGAATGATAATTATGGGCCTGCAAGTTACAATAAAATTCCATATTACCAAACCTTTAGGTGGATTTCAGATAGTTAGGATCCTATGATCTTTAGCGGAATCAAGGTATTTTGTCTTCATTATTTTAACTCATAACTACTTTGTATTTGAATAAAAGCTCCATACCAACTTTGCACCCAAAGCTTTATTCATGATTTGCCAATCCGTTAGTCTTACCCCACCTTTATCCTTTGATCGACATACTTTATGCCAAGCCAACAAGGCAATTACATTCCATCCAAAAGAACCTTGTCATTCTCTGCCCTATTGATTTAATCACCTTCTTCAAAATCTGTAAGCACATCATAAAATACACCAGTATTGCTGAAATGACAGATTCAAGCAGATCCTACCTGTTGCAATTAGCCACTTACTCTTCCATCCATCCATATGCCTTAAACAGCTATCAAATCCTTCCGAACTCCATACTTGCTGGCTCCCCCAAACAAAAGTAAGCCCAAGCACTTACCGGGGAGAGAACCTAATCTCATGCCTAACATTCTACAAATTTCCTGCTGCCTTTGAATAGCTGTGTTGATTTTTTTTTCTGATTTCCTCCAATTAATGAATTTCCCAAATGTCTTTCAATGTGTGTTGATTGTCTTCCTCATAATCGAAGCTTCCCTAAAAGATGCTTTTCCCATAAAAAATGTATCATCAACAAATTACAGATGTGAGATGGGATTAATGCTCGTAGCTACTTTAATGCCTTTCCACTGTCCATTACTTCGATTCTTAGATATTAATCTGCCCAGAGCCTCTACCTTTATGTTAAAAAGAAATGGTGAGACCATGTCTTCTTGTTTGCCCCCTTTATTTGAATCAAGAAAGCCTTGGGGCCTTCCATTTACCAAGATTGAGAAGCGAGGAGTGCTTATACAACTAGGAATCCATGTAACCCACTCCTTACAAAAGCCAAATCTCTCAAGGATTTTTAGTAGGAAACCTCTATTTACTTTGTCATAAACCTGTTAGATGTCTAGTTTTACCATCATACAATTTGTTTTGGTTAGTTGGATAGAGTGAATAGTATCACGTGCAACAATGAGACCTTGAAAAATGGACCTATTCTGTGTGAAACCACTTTGTTCAGGTGAAATCACCGTCTCCAAAACCCTTTTCAATCTGTTAGCTATCACTTTCGAGATTATTTTGTAGACCGTGTTGCATAGAGAGATCGGTCTAAAGTCCAAGGAATTGATTGCAATCTTTTATGGGATTAAAGCAATGAAAGTGTTGTTGAAATCTTTAAGAATAAAACCACCTCTCTTGGATTCCTCTATGACTTCCCACAAAACATAAGCAAAAATCTCCCCTAATTTTTGGAAAAAGGCTACTAGAAAACCATCTGGGCTTGGGGCTTTATCCCCACCCAGACTAAATAAAGCTCTTTTGACTTCCTCAATGGATATTTCCATCATAAGCTTTGCATTATGGGCCTCTGTAATGCAAGTAGGAATCATATCTAGAATGTCTTGATTAGTATTCAAGCATGCTTAAAGATGTTCGAGAAAAATTTAAGAGCCTACTTATTAATCTGATTTGCATCATTCAGAATAGTGCTATTAGGATCCTTTATTGTATAAATATTCTTATAGGATTCCCTATTTGCCATTTTTTAAACAAGATAAATGCTTTGTTACTTGAGCATTCTAAGGAACTTCTCCACCATCCAAACCAAAGCTTTAAACCCATCAACACGGAACCACATTACCTCAAACTCAAATGGACATTGATCCAAGGTTGCCTCTTCTTGAATTTTAAATCCAATAGAATAGTGGTCTAAACCGAAAGAGGTAGTATCTTTGCCTCACATGTCCATTGAAAATCAGCCTAGTTCCTTGCAAGGAGAAATCAATCCAACTTCTCTACAATATTGAGGAAGCCACCTCTCTTGTTAGTCCATTTACAATCATCATTTTTAAAAGGTAGTTCAGTGAGACCATTGTGTGTCACAAAGTCACAAAAATCCTGTTGGCTTTGTCTTAGCCATCGTGAACCACCCATTTTATCTGAAGGCCTCAATAAAGCATTGAAATTGCCGCCAAGGAAAAACATCCTTTCTTCTCTGACATCCAAAATTGCTAATAGTTCCAGCCATTAATTTTTTTTGAGCTGAGTTGTCTAGACCATAAACATTGATAACTGGAAAGCTAATGCAAAGCTGTTAAGAATAGACCCTCAACCATTGCCAATTTCTATCTCGATGGAACATTTGAACATTGCCCACTGAGTCATTCCAAAGAACACCAGTTCATCTTGAAGCACCAACAACCCCTACAAGGTTGCATTTCCATCTACTAAAGCACCTATAGAAAAAATCCATATCAAACCTTTTTTTCTTTCAATAAGACCAGATTGGGTCTTGCCTGATCAAAACATCTTTTGATTAGATGGATCTTGTTATGGGCATTGCAGCCGCTGACATTCCACTAAAGGATTTTCATGGCTGCCATGAAAAGGCATAGAGTTTTCCTGATCTCAATTTATTGCACCCAACAACATTGCTAACCATTTCAAGTCTCATTCTGTTAGTTTTAGGACCAAGTTTCTTTTTCTCTAATTTTTGCCTTGCTTAGTGACACTAAAGTTTTCTCTAAGGATCTCTTCTCCATTATCTTGAGACCTGCTTGATGCCCTGACACATCCTCACCCCCAACTCGTCTCCAGAAACAAAATCTGAGTTTGAATCTTCCGAGTTACTTCCACTATCTCTGACCCCCTCAAAGGAACTCTCTATATTTCTAATCGGGGATATTGGAATAACTTTGTAGATAGGCAACTGTGTATCTATCTCCCTATCATCTTCAAGAGGCTTGTTCTCTAATTCCATGTTCAGTTTAACATTGTGGGATATAATCTCACTGGGTCTGCACCTGGCTTCTCTGCTTGTCTTGCATTAGTTTGTCCATCACTTCCATGTTTTCTTAGAAAGAACATCCTTCCTCAAATGGCCCTACTTCAGATTTTTCACTAGTTATTTTGGATTGCTATTGTAATAAATTTACTCCTCTTGTGTACAGAGTCCAACCCTTGCCTTCTTCCCCTCCATTTTGCATCATTATGAACATCATCACTTGCCATCAACAATTCATAATCCTGCAAATTTCGCTCAGCCTCTACATCTTTTGAAACATTTTCTTCTACACTTTGAATCACCTCCTGATTAGAATATTATATTTGTTTCTTTAATGGTCATCTTAGTTAGGCTTTAGTTTATTAAGTAGTTTCTATTTTTGTCTTTAGCTCACGACTGTTTCTTTTAGAAACATCGTCTTTGTAAATCTATATAAGGAGCTTTCATCTCCTTTGTTTAATACAACTACAACATCGATTTACATAACATGGCATCAGAGTAGGTTAGTAGGATCATAAAATTTGGTGAATTTTTAAAGAAAAAGAGCTTGTTTTGATTTGGATTTTTTTCGAGAAATTTGGTTTTTTTGATTTTTTAAAATAAAAGTTGTTAGAGGTATTTTATGAAATTTGTGGTTTCTCTTCGAAGAGTTTTGCTGAAAATCGCAAGCCTGGTTGGGGTTTTGAGTGTGCGACTTCTTGGTTTGGGGCAAAAGTCTCCGATTTTCAAAGGTTGCATGTATTTGCATGCAAGTTGCATGCTACTTGCATATGCTATTTTACCATGCAAAGTCTTGTGTTTTGCCACACCAAGGTTTCTTTGATGGGTTTTCATAATTTTTTCCCTCAAAAAATTTCTGATTCTATAATACACAAAGTTGCATGGAATTCCTTTGTGGGTTTACAAATTTTCCTCAAAAATAATCTGGTGGATTTATAATTTTTTTAAGAAAAAGTTATATGTTGGGTTATATCGTTTTCCTAAAAAATGAAGCTTTCTAATCTTTGATCTGTGTCTTGGATTTTGCTGTTTGGCTCTAATCGATATTTCACCTCAAAAATCGTATATGGTTTATCCTCAAAATTGTGTTAGTTGTTCTGAGTGTTTGTCTATCTCTAGGGAAGAGCAACTCATTATCCAACATCAGGTTGGATGTTTTTGTGATGATTTCTGGTCAGAGGTTTTGCTGATTCTGGGAGGGTTACTGCAGACTCATCTTAGTGGCAGAGTCAGTGACAGACTCTTGTCTCTTGTTTCAAAGCATTTGGAAGAGGGGGACACCCCTCTCTGTTCTTTTTTGGATGGATTTTTGCTTCTCTTGTTCATTGACATTCTACAGATTTGAGGAGGGTCTTAACAACAGCAAAATGTTTTCTAGAATTTGTGACCAAAACATAACAGTTAGACAATGACCATTAAGGGAGGGTATTAGAATATTATAATGTTTCCCTAATGGTCATCTTAGCTAGTCTTCATTTTATTAAGTAGTTTCTATTTTTGTCTTTAGTTCACATCTTTGTAAATCTATGTAAGGAGCTTTCATCTTCTTTGTTTATTACAACTACAACAACATCGATTTACCATAACACTGCTGGCTCATATCATCTCAAAGGATTTCAACTCATATCCTCAGTCAAGAAAAAAGTTGATTTCCTCCCTTTACAACTCATCCTAGTAGCTTTTGTTCCAGGTTACTATGAGTGGATCACTCATTTTCTATTTTTGGGCAGCCTCCCATTCTTGCTTATTCCGTTGTTCTTCCCATTGGTCAGTTTCAGTTAGGCTCACCATCTCATCGACTAAGGAGTTTTGAGCTAAATCTTTCCCCTTTTCCATGTTTGAGCATCTATTATCTAGGTGTTTGACTCCATTGCATTTAGAATACGAATCTATTGCTTCCTCGATTTCTATCTGTTAATGCCAGTTTCTTTCTGCTCTCTTAATTTCTATTGTTTTTGGGAGGGTGTATTTCCTACAATAAGATGCAGATTCAGGTAAACATGCTATAATCAGTTCTACCACCAACTTCCTTAGCCCTCATTATACCAAGTCCATTTCCAATATTCTTTAGGGTTTCATGATCCCAATACTCCCGAGGGAGATTTTTCATCCTGGCCCAAATTGGAACCTCTTAAATGTTTATTGTAGTAGAATCGAATTGGAGAGCCCAATCCTTTAAATAAAAACCCTTTCCAACCATCATAAATTGATGCAGGAGCACCTTGGGTCGTTGGCAATCTTGCATCACCTAAAAATATTTCCCTTTAGTTTTGTTTGTGAATTCCACTTTCCGTGTTTTTAGTGGTGTTCCTTGGATTTAGATCATTTTCTATCATGGACCTAGGGATTGTTGTACATATCATGTTTTACTTATGTCTAGGATCGTGCCTTACGTGGACCACATGTCGTTTTAACAACTTGGCTTTGAGATCCTTATGATTTGGGTCCTGACCCATAATTCTATATTACGTTTTCTTATTCTTGGAAAATGTGATAGATTTGGGCTAACGTGATTCTTGCAAAGGCTTTATAAATTGAGGCCTTGTTTATTGTTTGGAGGATGATCTTGGTAGTAGTGAAGTCGATGATACAAAAAATCTTTTAGAAGGTTAGCACTGTGGTTTAGATTTGAATTTCCATTGTAATTGTGAATGTAAGCCTAAGAATGTAAGTTGCATATTGTAGGACAATCCGATACAAATCTTGATTTTGAGATAATGCGAAGATCTATTGTAATATGTTGATTATCTATTCTTGTGTCTGGTGTTGATTGTTTCTATTGTGTTACTCTTGCGTGGCTTGGACTATCTCCATTGGGGAAACTCTTGCCATGACTACGATAGATGGTATCAGAGTAAGGTTGATGTTCTTGTGTTAGTAGATCTAAGCCCTAAGCTTGTGAAGCCATAGATGAGTTTGTTGTGGGGTGGTAGGGTGTGGATTTGGCCCACAATTGCTTAGGACTTGCGCAATGGGATTACAAAGGAATTGCTTGCTGGTTGGTAACATTGTTTGGGTTGTCTAGGCATTCTAAGGGTGAATAGATCACCGAGTTGGAGGAATAATGCAAGTGTGTTCAATAGATCGCTGAGTGAGAGGCAATTGGAACCTTGTAATCAAATTGCCAAGGATGAGACAATTGCACCCCAGGATTAGAAAGATGTTGCCTAAAAGAATTAACCGTAGGGGACTAGAACAAATGATAGAGGACTTCAAGAATGAGATGAGGAATGAGATCCCAAGGAATCTTGAGACCAAGGAGGAATATGAAGAAGTTGCTGAAGATTTTGAGACTGTAGATACTAAGATATCTACAGTTGAAGATAGATTGTCTAGAGCTATGGCACAAGTAAGTAAAAGTCATAGAATGGAGGTTTGTAATTTGTTTTGTTCATTGCATTCCAAGGATTTGATAGATTGAATTGGTGAATTGAAAGATTACTTTGAACTTGAGGATATTAGAGATTTGCAGAGGGTTAGATTAGCAAAGACTAAGTTGAAGGGTTATGCTGCCTTTTGGCGGAAAGAGTTGTAGAAAGATAGAGAGGAGAATGGTGAAATGGAGATCACTAGTTGGAGGCAAATGGTTGCAACATTCAAGGCTAAATTCATTCTAGAAGTTTATGAGGTTGAGTTATTCAAGAAGTTGCAAAACTTGAAGTAGAAGGACATGCATGTGGAGGAATACACTGAGGAGTTCTACAAGATGACAATTAGATCTGGACGTTGAGATATATCTAAGGAGAAGGTGGCTAGATATATTAATGGCCTGAGATTCAATATTTAGGATGAGCATAGTATGTTGGGGATTTTACAGTGGAAGAAGCTTATTAGCATGCATTGGAGGCAAAAGATAAGAAGGAATCTGAGTAGTCCTGGAGGAAAGGAGAAGCAAGTGGTAATGGAAAAGAGAAACAAACCATTGAAAATGAACGTGATCAGAGGACACTTAGGAGAGGAAGTGACAACAATGAATTCAAAGGTACTTGTTTCAAATGTGGTGGCACAAGAGATAGAACCTTTCAATGTTATGAGGGATCTAGCAAAAGCTTGAGTAAACAAATTGGAGTCCCTTATGCTTAGGAGAGTCATGGAAGCCGTACCTATACAAAGGAGAAATTTGTTTAGGATTGTAGGCAAATCGGGAGGTAATATTGTAAGGTTATTGTGGAAAGTGAAAGTACTGATAATTTAGTAACAAAAGAGATGGTGTAGATGCTTGGTTTGAAGAGGCTTAAACATCCTTGCCCTTATGGGTTAAGTTGGTTTCAAGACGGTCATTTGGCGGAGGTGAAAGAACAATGTTTGGTGAACTTCAAAATTGGACCTTACAAATATAAGCTATTGTGAGATGTGGTATCTATGAGTGCTTGTCATGTTCTATTAAGGAGAGCTTGGCAATATGATAGAGGAGTTATCCATGGTTGCAAAAGAAACTTGGTCACAACAGAAAAGGATGGGCATAGGTTTACTTTGGTTTCCTTGAAGGAGCAAGAGGGAATAAATGAAAGAAATTTGGGCATTGTGAAGAGCTACTATTTGGAAGAAGCAAAATGCAGAGGTCGATATGGATGAGAATAAGGATTTTAGAGGTAGATTTGAGAACAAATTAGTATCAGATAATGAGAGGGGAAAAGTGAAGCAGTAGAAGACTTAGGTTGTTGATCAAATGGCTTGTCACTAAGGAAAATCTGATATGCGAAAAAAGGGGGGTGGTCGTAAAAGATCTTTACTACCTTATGTAGGAGTGAGGCATGATAGAGCAAGTGCAAAACAAAGTGAGCTGATGGGTTTGATAGAAGAAAGATATGAAGTACAAAGGATGAAAATTGCAGACAAAGAGGATATTTGGATTAAGAACGAGCATGGGATTTCTGCCTTGAATCCTGTAAGATGTTCGTAAGTTCCTCTTATGGAACATCTTCTTCTCACTAGAGGTGTCTGATGCAGGAGCATCCTTGGGTTGTTGGCAATCTTGCATCTCCCAAAATTATTTCCTTTTAGTTTTTTTCCTATTTTCCAATTTCAATGTTTTTAATGACATTCCTTGGATTGGGATTTGTTGTCACAGACCTCAGGGATTGTTTTGGACATCGTGTTTTTACTTATGTCGTAGGTTCTCGCCTTATTTGGATTCTTCGCAATGGAGTTATTCTAGATTCTTGTTTGGTTTTGTGTGTTCTTGTTGTTCTAATAGTGAGATGGAGTTTTTCGATCTCGTGAAGCATTTTCTCGTTTGATGAAGCATTGTAGCTCATATCATGATGTTCTTGAATCATTGACTGATGTTCCTCTTCGATCATTTGTCATTTTAACAACTTGGCTTTGAGATCCTTATGATTTGGGTCCTGGTCTATATTTCTATATTACATTTTCTTATTCTTGTAAAATGTGATAGATTGGGGCTGACTTGATTCTTGCAAAGGCTCCATAAATTGAGGCCTTGTTCATTGTTTGGAATATGATATTGGCAGTGGTGAAGTCGATGATAAGGAAAACCTTTTGGAAGGTTAGCATTATGGCTCAAATATTGATTCTCTCTATAAACCCTCGGATGGTGGTGCAAATGCATTCTGGTTCTCGGATGCCTTTGGCTTCTCCTCGGATGCGCCGCCTAGGCTTGTGGATACTTGCAAGTGTGCTTTTTGGGACATCCTGTTGGTCCATGGATTCCCCTGAACTATAAGACTTAGATTATAAGGGATTCACCTTATAAGTTAAGGTTACCCATGTAAAGAGTTTTATTACTGGCCAAAACAGATGACATGCCACAAATGCTTCTCTTAGGTTTGGAGATACTTTTCTAAGGATGTATATGTGATGGGCTGCAGAGAATTCAACTGTCTGTAATGGTTGTATGTGATTTTGTGCGTTTTATTTTATCTTTTCTATTTCTTGGTAACAATCTTTGACCATGTTGCGGAGTTCTGGGAGTTGTTGATTTAAATACTTCAACTATCTAGTCAAAAGCATGTCCTAAAACTAGATCAGGAAAGTTACAAGTTGACTATACACCTGGGCACTGAAGTTTACCCAAATGAACTGTGTTATCATTGTTTGGAGATGCAGGAAGGCATCCCAACTGTCTGTTGAAAATTAGATTTTCTATCTGATTTATGCATGTTAGATGTAGTTTTCAAATGTTATTTTTTATTCTTTTGAGCTGTCCCACCATTTCAAATTGTGGAGCCTTAAATTTTGAGGTGAGAAATTGTCTTTCGCTGCAAACCCAATTTTTTAAAAGATGTGGCTGAAGTCATTGTCCTTCAAAATGTATTAATGCCTAGGCTTGCTAGCTTAGGTAGCTATGGTACTTGAACTTTTTGATTCCAAGCCCACAATCGAATGATTTATTTTTGTATATTTCTTGCATTTCTTTGCGCACGTATGCACACACACATATGTGTACGCACGCGTATGCACACACCACCCAACCACCCAAACACGCACACACCCACACTCACCCACACACGCATGCACGCAAGCACACACCCACACACACACGTAGACACACACCCATGCACGCATGCACACATGCACACACCCACACACACCCACACGCACGCATGTAGACACACCCACACACACATGAACACAATTGCACGCACGCACGCACACACACACAGACACAGACACAAACACAAACACAGACACATAGACACAGAAAGACACATCTGATTCTTGCATTTGCATCCGCATTAGCATTGGCAAATTAGCACTGTGGTTCGGATCTGAATTTCTATTGTAATGGGCATGTAATCCTAAGAATGCAAGCTGCATGTTGCAGGCCAATCTGATGTAAATCTTGATTTTTTGTTAATGTGAAGATCTGTTGTGGCATGTTGATTGACATTTCTCTTGGATCACGTGTCATTTTAACAACTTGGCATTGAGATCCTTATGATTTGGGCCCTAACCTATATTTCTGTATTACATTTGCTTATTCTTGGAAGATGTGATAGATTGAGGCGGACTTGATTCTTACAGAGGCTCTATAAATTGAGGCCTTGTTCATTGTTTGGAATATGATCTTGGCAGTGGTGAAGTCGATGATAAGGAAAACCTTTTGGAAGGTTAGCATTGTGGTTTGGATCTGAATTTCTGTTGTAATTGGACATGTAATCCTAAGAATGTAAGCTGCATGTTGCAGGTCAATCTGATGTAAATCTTGATTCTGTGATAATGCAAAGATTTGTTGTAGCATGTTGATTATCTATTCTTGTGTCTGGTGTTGATTGTTTCTGCTGTGTGACTCTTGCTGGATGGTGTGGACCATCTCCATTGGGGAAACTCCTACCATGATTGCATCATAAATGATCCACTATTGATGATGATGGAGGCCTAATTTTAAGGCCTCCATTTGTGCCCCCGAGCTCCGAAAATGAACTAAATTCCTATTGATGAGTGAAAGATGTCACACCTGTGAATCTATAATGATGGCTTTCATGTTTTATCTTCTAGATGCTATTATTTTTTCGTCTGATAGGCAGAAGAATATTGCACTCAGTCCTGTAAATGTCACAGCACAAGATGAAGCATAGATGGCAATAAGAAAGTTCAAACCAACACCAACTGGTATCTTGAACGATGCGTCCTAGAAATCAGACTCATGATGTATATACGATCCAACAGTCACGACAATATAGAATTGATGGCACAATTCAAAGGAAGTAAAAAACAAAACAAGAAATATATGTATGATAATGTGAGACGACATCATTGACTGTGTGGAATATGATTGCAGACTGTATCCATACCTTTATCAGTTGAAAGTATATACAACGATTAGAACTGGAGCAGCAAAATCAAACTATCTACGCATAAACAAAGATATCAAAAGTCAACTATTGAACAAGGAGTTATACGATGCCCAAGGCTGAAGCAAAATTAACTCATACTTGATGAAGTATCAAAAGATTAGTGACATCGCAAAAGCCAGAGGGAGGAAGCACATCAATAAATGCAACACCAAATATGAGAATGGCTTACGGTTCATATGGAAGCATTGTCGACGGCTGATTCATCCAAGTGTATGCATCTATAGTCAAAGACATTTATCCCAATAAGCAGCAAGCATATGTGGATGACATGGTAAATATGTGGTCCCCAAGCCGGTTGTTCAAGTATCAAATCTGTGGAAGGTGGCATCGTGTATAATCTTTCTGAAGTTACCAGTTGAACTTGGAAACAACAAAGAAGGTTAACCTATAGTTTGCGGCTCATATTCATACTTCATGGTAACGTTACCCCTGCAATTATTAATAAATAGAAGCCACCGTGTGGATATATAGAAGAAGCCGTCCAATATAAGATGATATTTGAGTCACCTTGTGGATGTCGCTAAGAGCTTTCAGTGTAATAAATCAATAATCCTGACAAGTATTGAACATTATGATGTGTTGTCCTGCATTTTGTGGTGACAAAATGCAAGTAACAGTATGAAACATTTTCACCTTAGTTTCGCATTTCTCTGAGTTTAGTTCGTAATTTAATTGGTTAGTATTGATCAACCAATCAGTGCCAATTGATATAATGAATCCTTTTACTGAAGGCCTTCGTCAAGTCTTTTTCATTTTTCTGATTATCGAGCCTATGCTTGATTTTTGAGGCCTTCATCGTTCTTATCTTGGCTTTTGAGTTTGTATTTGTTAGTTTTTAGTCCTTTGGTCTTCCTCATGTCATGCCTTCCACTTTTCCCTTCAATTCGGTCTAACCTAGAGCTCAATCAGAATTGTCAGTCAAGAGATATGCTCATTTTAGTGCCTCAAAAGTGGACCTTTTTGGTGCAACAATATGAATTAAAAATATGATGTTATATTTTTAATTTGACTTTCACTTTTTGATAAATATAACTTAAATTCACTTTTTGTTATGTTTTTAAGTTACTTTAACTTTAAATTTTTAACTTAAGGTGACTATAGTGCACTTTATGTTATAATTTTAAGTTGAGTTACTTTTTAATTTTTCACTTAAAGTGACTATATAACTACATAGTTCCAGTTTAATTTTTGATTTTTAAATCAAATGCTTATTTAAATTTTACTTTTTAAATAATGTTTATATGTTATATTTTTAACTATGATAGATAATTATTGTTTATGACCCATTTAGTAACATTTTTATAAATTTAAGTGGATCAAATGACTTTAAGTTATCAAAAGTGGACATTTTATATGCAATTACATGCAAAATCCATCAAAAGTGGATATTTTACATGTCGCTACAGATAAAGTTCAACTTGGTGGACCTCTTTGATGTCATTACATCAAAAGGTTGTCAAAAGTGGACCTTTTTTATGTCACTGCATATAAAATTCAACTTGGTGGACTTTTTTGATGTCATTACATCAAAAGGTTATCAAGAGTGGACCTTTTTGATGTCACTGCATCAAAAGTTAAGTTTTTATGTCTTTGCATCCAAAACGTGAGATGTAACTTAAAATGTGTAATTGCATCCAAAAGGTCTGATTTTGATTGCTTGCACATTTTAAAATATGCTATTCACTCTAAAAGGTCCGATTTTAAACTAAAGCATGTTTTAATATGTGTATTGGCCTCCAAAAAGTTTGATTTTGAAGAAATGCATGCATTTGGCTTCCAAGAACCCGATTTTGGAGATTGTGAGAAATTTACTTGATGGTTTTGCATAAAATCTTTTCCATTAGGGTCGTTTTTGCTTGGCAACGGATTTTCTAACATAAAAAATGGATTTATCTTGCTAAAAAACGGTTTTTCAAACTCCTTCCAAGGGCATGTTTTTGGAAAAATCTTCAAATAAATCCATTTTGAGTGATTTAAATCACGCTTTTTTGCAAGGAAAATAGGCGTTTTGGCATCTTCAATCATTTGCAATACATCTTGGCCCACATTTTTGCACTTGGAAGCCAAAAACGAATTCATTTCTTGCCTTTTATAAATCACGTTTTTGTTAAAAAAGCCTAGAAAATTGGGGTTTTTATCCACTTTTTTGCATCTTGGAGTCACGTTTTTGCATTTTGATCTATGTATATACATTTAGGGAAGTTATTTTTACATTCACAAGTCAAAAATGGCTAAAAAAATGCACTTTTTGGCCACGTTTTTGCAAAAACGACACAGATTTTTGCATTAAAAAGTCGCGTTTAAAAAAAAAAACCTTAAAAAATGACTTGTCAGCCCATACATTTGGATCAAGAGGGGTCGTTTTTGAGTTTTAATGCGTGTTCTTGTCTTTGGAGACCACGGTTTTGGCCTTCTCGTGTCAAATTCAAACATTGAATGTCCATTTAATGCAAGTACGAAAAAAAGTCAAAAAGTTGTTTGAAAATACAGATTTGAGGAAGAATTGGTCTTCAAGTCTATAAAACTTGCTATTTTGGCTCTTTAACCTCTAAGTAAGTGGACATTTTCAAACTTGCTCATCAATTTGTGCTTATTTTGCTATTTCCATGTACATTATTGCTTGATGATTTCCACTTGTTGCCATGGAAAGTGCATTTTTTCTTTAAAAATGAAGAAATTGTTCGTTTTCTTGTTTTTGGTTCTTTCCCAAGTTCTAATTTCAAATTTGTGTGTTGAAGTGCATTGCATCTTGACATGTTTGAGTCACTTTCCAAAGGTACATTTTTCTTTTGAGTTTTTGTGCTTTGTGCTTGCTTGCCAGTTTTCTCCACTTTGGAGAAGTTACAAGTTCTTTCCCAAGAACTCGTTGTTGCTTCACTCCACTTTCCATTTCATGCGAGAGCATCGTCACATTCCATTTCCATCTTTCCATATGCACTTACACCTCCATGAGCAAATACATGTTATTCCACTTCTCGTGTCATTACGCATTTCATTTCATCTGTCATCTGTATTTACATGTAAGCTCATCCTCCATCCACATTTGCATGTCATCTCACTTTTCATTCCTTATTACATGTAATCCATTTCTGTGTAATGACATCTTGAAAGCCCAAGTCACTTTTTAAAAATCAACAATCTCCATTTGCACGCATTCCCATGCGCCAAACACTTTACTTCAAAAAAAAGAAGTTAAAGGTGCTGATGGAAAGTTATTCCAAGTTTACGTCCGGACATCATCAAGAAGGTTTTCAAAGTGTCAAAGAATCTAGAATGTGTCAATCTACAAAGGAAAATTCACAACAACTTGAGCTAAAAAAGCTTGAACATGTCAAAGTTTTCAAATGACAACGAACAATTCATCAAAAAAAGTCAGAGGTTATCTAAAGATGCAAGACCATAGTTATCAAGGTGAATGCAGCAGTACAAGGTACAGGAACTTTCGATCCTATGATCATGTGGGATTGCATCGTCAGGTAAAAGGCTCTTCAGAACAATCCCTAGGATTGTTTCCTTCTCTTCCGTCTTCTTTCTTTTTCTTTCATATTTGTAGTGGAGAGGATGCATTGCATGAAAAAATGTAATTATATGTAATGCGAGTTATATGTACATGAAAAAATGTAATGTGAATTGCACGTGCAGTTGCATGTAACCCTATATTTTTTCTTCCAGTTAGATTAGGTCAAAGTTGGTTGAGTTGCTCCCACTTTTTCCTCCACCTTTTTCTCAACTCCTGTGCCTATATAAAGGAGTGCCTCCTCATCGTAAAAATCATCTTTTGTTATGCAAGAAAGCTTTGCCACATTTGTGCAAGCATAACTTTGATTGTGTAGTATGAATTTGGGAGAAAAGTGAATAAAAGAAGCAATTGAATCCGAAGCTTTGTCTGGAAGCAATTGTGATAGAGCAAATTAGAAGCTTTGACTATAATTTGTGCCTATTGTCTTTGATTCATGTTATTATTGTGTGTTCAATAATAGAGCATAGTGATTTAAGAAGCAATCGGAGCCGAAGCTTTGACTGGGAGCGGTTGTGGAAATATATAGCTAGAAGCTTTATCTGTAGCTTATACTTCTTTTTTAATTCGCAAAATAGTTAAGTTATTTTTACTTTAAGGAGTCTTTGTGCCCTAATTGTAAACTTTTTCCATATAGAAGTACGACCAGACTTAGAGCCAAACCGGTACGGTTTTCAGCTAGCCTTTGAGTTAGTGAAGGTTTATTGGTATCACTATTTCCAGTGCTTGATAGAAGTGTAGTTAGAGATTCACCCTGCCCATTACTCGCTTCGTGAGTAATGGGATTCTTTCTTGAAAGATAAGAAGAAAGGATATTGGTAACACCCATTTTATAAAATCTCTCGACTTTTTGCTTAACTTGAGTTGATCTAAGGAACGGTGAGAAGGGGGAGCCTTCCCTTTAAGGTAGGAGAGACTCAGTCTCACATGCTGTGGCTAGTCATCCTATTTTGTGACTGGAGTTTTACTCAAAACTGTCGGTTGCAAAATATCCACCCAACATGATGCAAAGCTACGTGAAGCATAGGTTTTAGTAATTACGATATATATGGGAAAGGATTGAACTCCAGTCCAGGAGCCACAATAAAACCAATTACCTATAAAAGCAAAGCATTTTGGAGTTCAGTTAAAAAGAAGGCATATTTGTTACATCCCAAATTTTGACCTAATTTAAATTTATTTATAGCCGTTGAATTGAATGGATTTTCTTTCATAATCATGTGAAAAGGGAAGTTAAATATATCCATTGTATTCATTATGTTAACTATTTAATGATGATGATCGTTATCCATTGTTTGTCATATGATGATTAGCGGTTGCTTGGTTTTGGAATTATGGTTAACAATTAATTTTTTTATCTACATTAAATGTTATTATGGATTTATCATGGAACTTGTTATTATCATGGAAAATGTTGCACGAGTGATTGCAGGAGAAGATGAAGGGGAGAAGCATTGCTAAACGAGATCAACAGAATGGGATACTAGCTTAGTCCAATTATCGGGTTGACAGGTATGACCTTTAACTGTCTTAGTAAGGACCTAACGACTTGAACATCAAGATACAATTGATGGACACATGAGTTATTAAATAAACATGTAAAATATTAGTTATTTTTAATTAATTTAAAATAATGCATACCTCAAATGGCTTTTGATTGATTTTTTCTCCACATCATTATAATGTATATTTATGTATGTGTACATAGATATAGAAATAAAGGTAACACCATAATATTATTTTTATACAAGATTTTATCTAATACGTACATTTAAATACATATACAAGAAGATAAAATAATCTTCTAAATAAAACATGAATTTAGATACACATAATAATAGATACGACCTTGGGTAAAATATATAATATGATGTTAACTTATAAATACATGTACGTGCAAGTAGATAAATATATTGTAAATTATCTTTGATTTATAACTTTCAAATCTTTTTCCATATTTATTCAATTTCTTGCTAGAAACTTGTTAGTGAACAGATTGTCTTTCGAGAAAATACGTGCAAACCTGACCCTGAATGCCCAAATGAAAGAACAAATTGACACCAACAGTTGGATAGGTTATCATGGGATTGATAACCTTCCTCTGAATTTTATTGGGTACAGCTCCCCGCACAAGATATCCAATGAATTAAATGTGGATGCTTTTAACCAGAAAACACGAAAGGACATCAGACATCTACCCGTAAACACAGAGTAGACGCGAAACCTAAGAATTGAAAAGAAAGGAAACAGAATACAACAGATCACACAAAGTTAATTTGTTGTACACTGTATCATGTAACAAGGATAAAACTGTGTCTTTCATCTTCTTGAGATAATTAAAATCAGAGCCTTGTAAGATATTAAGGAATGACAACATAATAAAGGAACAATGACATTAGACTGTAATTTTCAGAGAAAACTGAAAATGACTCAAAGTTCGAATTCAGTGGAAGGAAAAACACATTATAGCCAAAGTTAAATGTATTTCACCTCCAGCTTCCCTTCCCTGACTGTAAAGATCACAAAGCCTCTTTCACACATTACAATCCAACCATCATTTAAACCAAACAGAAATTCTTTCTACCATATTACATCAAACATCAAAAAGACTGTAACCCTCTCTCAGCTACAAAGTTCTGAAAAAGAGGCAGAAAAATAAAGCCCATGCTCTGCTTCTCTCTGTCCCTCAAGAAGATGAAACTATTCTGTCAAAATTTCCTCCTTCCTCGCCTGAAGCCCAAAGTCTGCAGTTTGGAAGCCCGAAGAATTGGAACCCCCCCTCAGTTTTTTGCTCTCCTTAAATAAAACTTCTTTTTCACCTTCGGTTCTGGTAACCGTTTCTTGAGTGTCCCCTCCCTTTATATTCTCGAGAGATTTTCTATTATGTTCTCATATGTTCTTGGTCAATTATTCTTTTAAAACTGACCTTTGATGTTACTCCTCATAGGATTTATTTGAAAATATCTTAAATATTTCCTTTATTTTGGAAATACATATTGCTCAATATATGACACTCGTCCAATGTCTCCTCATATTTCAAATAAAGAAACCTCCAGTTTGCTGATGAGCATTAAACTTTTGACATTTGGAAGGAATGCACCAAATTTTTTTTTAATGATAACTGATTCCTAGCCTACGGAAGAACCCCTTTCCATCAACTCGTGGAGTGTGTACTGGAATTGATCTTTTGTGAGGAGGTGAATTTGGTGTCATTGCATGGTGAATTGGTGGCAACAATGATGAATTTATGCCTTTGCCTTGTCACTTGATGGGAGACACAGAATTAGAATGTTGTCTTCGAGATCTTACGGGAGAAAATGTCTTGGCGACCCCACAACAGAGTTTATATCTGGTGTTTTATTAATAGCTGCTTCTCTTATGTATGAACTAGAAGATTATTTAGATGCTTGTGTAGCTGTGGTGCTTTCTATTGTCTTTGAATGTGTTCCAACTTTGCCGCATGTCAATTACACTTTTTGACAGTGTACATCAATATATTCTTCTTGTTTGCAAGTTTTCTCTGTTGATCAATGGATTAAGATAACCGGTCATTGGATTCTTGCAATGCATAATCAAGCTAGTTGATTTTACCCTCAAGATCTCGTATGGTGGGCTTGATTCCAATCCTTTAATTTGAGCTCGAATGTATCATAATAACCAAATTGGGAACTGGCATTACACTTTTCTCATAGCACTGCATGTAACTTCACGTTTCACCTCTGCCGCTTGCCCTGATCTTCCCATGTTTTTCATGACATTCGAGAGGCCACGATGTCTCAATTCAAACTTTCGTGCAGGTTCATTCTTGTCATTTCATTTATATTGGTGCTCTTTGTACCAGCAGCTTATATGTATGCTCTCGAGCCCAGGCCTTAGATATTATTTAAAACAATCTACAGTCTCCATCACGCGTCCTCTTGCAATTTTTTAGATGAACAAAGCATTGTCTTTCCTCTCTCTTGGCATGTTTACTGTTCTTTATTCCTCTGTACACGCATATTCCCAGGTTTGGGAAAGTCGCACTGCGTATTTTACACATGCATTCACCCTTGGGTTCCGACCACACAACCTTATGTGATGTTATAGTTGTTTGATTTGTTCCCGATTTGTGACTATAATATATTGCGCTTTGCGAAACTAATAGGAGATTATTAGGTTTGCATGAAGTGCAAGGTGCATTTCTAGGAAACAATTGAACAAATATTTGAATGATGGGCATAGCAGACAGCAGTTTCTATTAATGTGCATTCCAAGATCAGCTGCCAGCTCGTGGATGCTCTCATGTTTCAAGATGAGAGAATGCTATATATACTTCAAAAACTGAGCCCATGTACATAATCTGCACAAACACATCTTTGACTAGCCATCCAACGATTTTGTCTACTCTGTTTCCTTTTTGTATTTTCAGTCCGATGGAGGATGAGGCTGGGGTGCTTTGGAGAACATCTTGACTCATATTCACACAAATATGTCGATGCCTTATTCGAGCTCGGTTTCCTTGCTTCCAAATGAGAGACCAACCCTCTCTTTATTGAGCTTGAGCATAAACTATATTCATGTACATCTGATTATCTTAGACCATGCAGCTTTCACAGCCTGACCTCTCATTGCCTCATTTGTGCTTCATTGATGAATTCATTGTAACAAGAAGCCTTTTAGTATGTCAAATTGTATGGTCTCCGTAACTAGTATAGCTCATTATGAACTTCAAATGCCCATCCTTATTACCTTTAATAACATGTAACTCTGAGCATCAACCGTGGAATTCTGAATACGTGGGGCCCTAAATTGCATCTTTGCCTTTATGAATCCATCAAAGATTTCGTACATTTTTAAAAACAATCATCTGAACACACCTTGAACCTTGAAGCTTTGATCTTTGAATATTGTGGACTTAATAAACTCCCGAAGTATGAACTCGAACCTATGACTTCAAACAAATTAAACCATTCTGAATCAATGAAAAGAACTTTGAAGATACACTATGATGGTATTTTATTCTTTGGTTGAGGGGTGTCTTCAAACTATGACCTCTGAACTCTTGCACTAAATCATTGAATTTGATAACTTTGAGCTTGGACTTGAATCTGCATGTTGAACCAATGAACCAACTTGGACCTCTGAACCATCGAACCACTTTGAACTTCAGTTTGAAGTGGTTCAAAAACTCTGAACTTGAAGTTTTGAAACTGTGACCATATCGGGCACTAACAAAACCGAAATGCACATTTGACATATTATATTGGCGATCAAGAAGCCAAGTCTTTTCTTTATGAGTTATGGCCATGATAACTTCCCTTTCATTTATATTTCCTTGCTGAAGTACGTGATTAGTAATTGCACTAAGACTGCATCCAGAGTTCTTTCCGTGAAGGGGCTAGTTGATAGTGTCTAGCCAAAACTCAATTATTTTTCAAATTTTACTAGGTTATGTGGTTGCCCCCATATCCCAATGATTATAATATGTTTTTTTAATCAGATACTACTGCATTTTGAAATTACAGCAGTAAGATACAGTTCTAGAATTTGCCGTAAATCATCTTTGTTTAATATCATTGGTTAGTTCCTCTTTAGGACAAAACTTCTTATGATGAGTCAAGACCAAGTATCCATGACATGATATCATATCTCTACTTTATTGTTGTTTCTCAGGTCACAGAAATGTGATATGTTGGAAACACATAATATTCTTATATCAGTTGAAGATCAACAGAAAGAGCTGGTTGCTCTGAGATTCAAACACCTGGGACTTATCGACTGTATAGCCAAGGAAGAGGTGAAAAGGTAAGATAGAAATCTGCATTAACAAGGAAGAAAAATCAGACATGACATAACAATTCTGAATTATTTGAAAAAGGAAAATTATTTAATAGCTCATGCATTTTCATACTTATTGTTCCCCTGTTGTCAAGTCGAGCGGTGGTGATTGGGTAATTGAACCCATCCGAAAACCTTGGCCAAGGTCGTTAAAGGCATGTTTGCAATCTATGATCACTTGATGTCAGTAGTGCCAGTTATTCAGACATGTCTGTTCATAACTGTGGGGACATTCTAAACACCTGAATGCTCAGGTGGCTGGACTAAAAATATCCCAAGCCTGATCTCGAGGTAGGGAGGGCCTTTCTATCCAATAGATTGTGTGTGGATGAATATGGTCTGAGGTTGGGAGGTTAAGCCTAGGTTAGTGCTTCTCCTCTTACCGGAAGCCAAGGCTTGCACAACTAATTAAAGACTCACCAATTACTTCTCGTATGTTCCTCTTTCTATTTCATGTTATGCATTTACTTTACTTGTATGCAAGGAAAGATAGTTAATTGTTATTTCAGTTATTTCAGGTCATCGTTATTACAGTTATTTCAGTTGATCGTTAGTACAGTTATTTTAGTTGGTTTTGTTATCTCAATTAATCGTTAGTAGTTAAATCAATTAATGTCTCATGAAAAGGATTCAAGATATTTTGTTTCAATAGTTAGTTGAGGAAAACTCTTTCATATACTAGTTCTCCTTTATTTTGTTATGAAAATCCGTTTGTTACAATATTTCAGATGTGGTTAGATAAGACCTATTGAATATTACCCAGGAACAAATTAATTAAGAGAGAATAAAATTATTTAAATATGAAAAGGTGCGATCTGTCGTAAGAAGATGCAGGATATACATTATGACTTTTCATTTGAAAAGTCACAACATTTGAATAATAAGATATAAATAACGAAATGATTGGAGAAGAACAAAGATATTTGAAAAAAACATATTCAAGAAGACATATTCGAAAACCATATAAGAGAAGAAGGAAAGCATTTGTAAGGAGGGATAAGGTGCTTATAATATGGCTTTGTACTATAAATTCATATGATAAATAAAAAGGCTTTTATTTTTATTAAAGACATGGAGATTTAAACTGCAGTTGATTCGTCTTTTATAATCATTTTTTTGATTCTGTATACAATTTTGGTCAGGTAAGTGGATGAGGTCATCTATGGCATTTAAACTCGTTCATCACAAATATTGTGAAATATTTAATTGTTTCCAAATCTGTGTCTAGTCTATTTCCCCAACCTTAGGAGTTAAAGCGCAATCTAGATTAGTTTAGAATTGCGTATATATATTTGATTTGTCGCGTCTTGATTATTAAATTGTTTATAGTTTATGTGCATAGAACATTATAAAATTGTATGTTATAATCTTCATTGTAGTTGACTCTGTTGCTCGGATAAGCTAAAGCACTAGTCTTTTTATCATTGAAGTAGTGGATTTATATTTGAAGTCAGAAAATCTATAACTTCCTTATTACAAACCTCAAATCCATTGTTAAAAATCTTATACAAAAACATTCATTTCAAACTATCACATAACTCCATATTAATCAAGTTCAAAGACCTTGCCAGCCGGAGAACTCACAAAGCGTAAATTCGCTATAGAAAAGCCTTGAACCAAGTAGTCAGCGTTTGAGGTGAAGGTCTACCCGCCTGGGTGTAGCGGAGCCTAAAGTGCAGGGGAATCAAGGTGATTCTCGTTCGTTGGCCAGAATTGATTGTGGAATCCTATCGGAGAAGTGGCAGGCTCTTGGATTTTCAATTTGTGGTTTTGGGAACCAACAGATGGTCCACTCTTTATCTTAGTTGTTGGATAGATAACCAAGTAAAAACCACTTGCAAGGGTTTTTAAAATACATTCTTTGTCCCAATGCTCGTCACACAAACTTCTAATCTTGGAGAGAGCTGGCCATTTCCCACCCCTTTTCATGAAAAAAAAACACGAGCCTTGGAAAAACAGACAAAATCGCTCCATTCTCTATTTTCAACTAATATTGACACCACCCTAGTATGCACAAGATGGAATATTACCTTGTCAAGATCCTCATTCATGCTTTTCTGCTTTGGCCGCTATTACTTCCATTGCAGCTGCTTGAATTCCACTCTATCAACCAAACACATTGTTCCGAAATGGTGTTAATCCTTTGTGGATTCAACCCAGTCTGTTGAGCATGATTCTTCAAGTTAACCGCTCTGTAGCCCAGATTAAAAGTGGAGCCTTCCATGCTCTATAGGGCTCTTTCCTTCTGGGGTTCTGAAAAAGTCCCCCATTTTGTTTGTTGAAAGGCCATTGGGTCTGTGATTACCCACTGTAGTGCAGCCTCTGGTGCCATTGAAAACCCTGCCTGATTAATGCAATACATTTCTGAAATAATTATGGAAGAAACAAATTATTTGATAGACATAAACAAGGTAATCAATTGAAGTGCGATGTAAATTTTGCACTTGGGCCTGTGCATTGAATTTCTAAATTAAGTTGTCAAATCTGTGTGAGTCTTATAACAGTTGGCATGCATTATGTGTTGGAGATTTGCTTTCTACATTGTTTGCAATACTTTGTTATTTACTGTAACTTATATTTGAAAACATATGCAAATGACCAAACATTGTATATCAGATTTGTAGACCATCATCATCTTTTGATGAGTGTCATATGTATATTCTCTATAAGCACTAATATGATTTATTGTTTATTAAAACATTGAGCTTTCAAAGTAATACACAAAGTTGTTGGTGAATATCTTATTATAATTGAAATTATGGATACAGTAATGTTTGTTTTTATCATCATGTGGTCCTGAAAGGTGTGCTGCATTATGATTTCGATTTAAAAAAAAATCTTGTTTGGTACAGATTGAAGTGTGCAGCAATCATGTGACTCTTCAAGATGAAGTAAATCAAGTCATAATTCATGAGCTAATCCATGCATATGATGAATGCCGAGCGGGAAACCTGGATTGGTCAAATTGTGCACATCATGCTTGCAGTGAGGTTAGTAGAGTTTGTGGATAAAAAATTATACCTATTTATTATATGTCTCTGTAGTTTCTGTAAATCCACCAAGATACTGAACTAGAGTAAGTACATTGACATTGGAAGTATATGCCAAGAATTTGACCAAAAATACAGGATCCTGGTTGGGTGTCATTTTCTTATATTCATCTTATGAATGATGAGCAGTTTGTGACCAGAAACTCGTAGTACTCACAGCATAGTTTACATAGAACTACAAAATAGGATGTAGAACTTAAATGTTTGCAGTGATTAATAACTAGATATGGGTTGTTTTTCCTTACTGCTAGATAAATGTTTGACAATAGGATGCTTTCCTTGGATGTGATTTTAGAGTGTTATTATGGCATTAAAATTGTGTGCGATTTATTTCATCTGGATGAGTTTATTGGATTTTACTGTATTTTATCGTACCTGAAGTGATGGCTTTATAAGAGTGGGCACATGCAGCTGTTCAAACATTCTTACAAGTGTGTTGCAACCCTACAGGTTTTTCTAGAGAGGTGGTGACCTAGCCACAGAAAATAAACAGTAAGTTTTTGGAAACAAATAATTGTGTTGTATCACTGCCAACATAAAACTAGGGCATACATGTTTGATGGTTTGAAGTTTGATGTTATGATGCCAAACATTTTGAGGAGATACGATAGCATTAGCATATTCTTAATTGAGAGTGATATTATATTTTGCTTGCATTATCAATAAATTTAGCTGTTAATTTTTAATGACTCTAGTAAACTTATTCAGTTTTCTCTTTTTGGTGAAATTAAAATCTACTGAAGTCATGAAATAACAAACTTAAACATAGCTTGTAATTGTAACATCTTCTGGCCTATTAAATGAGCAGTACCAAAGATGCCTCTCACTGTATATTCAGATTCAACTTTGTATTCAATGTTTTAAAAGTACATTTTTAGTTTTACAAGCTGTCAATGTTAAAAATGAGGATTAGCACTCGGTATGAGTTTCAACTTATCACAAATGTACTTCTTGCTGGGCAAAATAGTGACTGCATAGGGATGATGAAATATTCTTAGTATGATTCATGGTAAATTCCAGAATGTGAAATCTGGAGCAAGTCACTCCTGAGACAAATTTTGATGGCATTGGTAAATATTATTAGTGCCTGCCTATATATAGGCAGGGAACTAATGTTTCCAGTTGTCTTTGTCAATTGATTTTTATAAGTAAATTTATTGAACTTCTAAATTTTAAAAATATATTTATTTTTAAATTAATTTTTAATCATTTATTTCATTTTTTGATTGGCTGATCCTAATTTCCTTGGATAATATTGTTTTTTAATTCAAAAAATATCAAAAGAAAAATTATCTAGTCTCCGGAAAGTTCTAGGAAACTCTGGAATGATCCACTTAGGGTTTGTAGACACAAGCTGTTGCTCATGCATCTTCTTCAGCAAGCAAGGCGCTATGAATATCATCCATGAAGTCTGAGATGAGATTGTGCTGTTTCAACAAATTGGCAGTAACTGCATGGGGCCTCTTTCGAAGATCAACATGAACAGTAAGGAAATCATATATTCCAACCAGATCTCCGAAAGATTCAGGGTAATTGGCTTCAAAGAATTTGCTCTCATTTTGCAAAACATATCTATTCAACCCTGGATCAACTGAGACAACCATCCGTGATCTTCCAAACAGATTAGTTCTAAAAATTGGTCAATACGTGCATTAAAAATGATCTTGAAACTCATTTCCAATCAATTATCTCAAAAATAGCAAGATCAAAGGCAGAGCCTTTAAGGGGCAAAATGGTTCTGAGCATCAACAAGACCAGAGGTCGGGACTTGAAGGGCATACTGGTCCAATAACTCTATAGGAGAGGTAAATTTCAATTTTGTTTTCCAGCAAAATCAGGCATTTTAAAAGAGTCCAGTGGTATTATGGAGTGTGCAAACGGTGCAGGTGCTAGCAGTAGTAGAAGGTGAATCCAGAGAAATAGATTGATCCGGTGACTGTAAGTGCCCTAAGGAGCTTGGAGGGCATAGCCACCGGTGTGCACAAGGGTTTTTGTATGCAATAAGAGAGACTGTCAGGGACTTCAAGGTTTTTAAAGATTCTATCAACAAATTTAGGGATTTTTTAAAGTTTCTCTAAAAATTATCTTTAATAATCATGTTTTTGTATGTGATAAGAAGGATTTTCAGGGGACTTCATCAAATTTTTTAGATTCTGTCAAAATTATCTCTAATGTTTAAGTTTTTTTATGCAATAAGAGAGATTTTCAGAGGAAGTCACAATGTTTTACAAGATTATTTTGAAACATTGATTATTTGATATACTAATCTGTGTTTATCTTTTTAGATAAATTGTTATTTGTGATTCTTATATATATAATATATATTATATATGTAACATAATATATATTATATATTATGCATTATATATCTCATATATATATATATATATATATATGATATATGTAATATAATATGTATTATATATATTATGCATTATATATTATTATATAATAATATAATAATATAATATTATATTACATATATGGTTAATATATTAATATTATATATATGTTAAAGATAAGTTATACATATAGTTATTGATAATGCTGATTAACTATAGAGACATGTCTCCTCTCATATTATACATATATGAGATCCAAATCTGCATTTAGAAATCATCAATTACAATGGTAATGAGAGTACATTTGCAGATATGATCTAAGTTATTTCAACATGGTATCAGAGCCAAATTGCAAATGTACTTCAAGAAATAAAGACCAATAATTCTGCATAAGGAGAATGCCAGGTTCGAATGTTTTAGAGAAGGATAAAATTTCAGAATACTCAACTTGCAAGTTGGTCATGCTTTGCAGTGGAAACATTGGGAAGTTTGGTCATCTGACAGAGGAACCATCAGACATAATCAGGATGGATACAGTTACGCAGATGTTTGTTACCTTATTCCATCCATTGCATAGAAGAAAATGATTTCCTCAAAGTATTAGAAATATCAACAGTAAATGGCTCAGGCTTAGATTGTTGTTATTACAAATATTGACTATGGCCAAATCTGTTTGATGACTGCTTGAATCTTGACGTGGTCACTCTGCACCGACCCAATGTTTTAGACAAACTTCAGGAATGGATACAAATTACAAAAGAGGATGGATACTGTTTCAAAAACATTGGATGTAGGGCTTATTTGTGTGAGGATGACAATCCTACCAATCTTGATGGTATAATAGCGATGGACACTAGACAATTTGAGTGGCTTCTTCATCAAGTAAAGAACGAAAACAATGTGTCTCATTGGGGGATTCGCCCCTTCTCCACTACCACTTCTCTCAATTCAAAGTAAATAAAATGGAGGGGGAGTTCAAGCCTGTTAAACTTCAAAACCGGCATAATCACAATAAGCATCTATGGTTTATTATCCTATTCAAAGCACACTAAGGGGCAGATGGTTAAATTTTACATCAAGCATCATAGCAATCGTAGGACCACGTCATCAGGCAAGGTCAATAGATGAAAGAAAATTATATTTTTTGAAATGGGCGATCCCGTACTTGATCTGCTCTTACATTTCACATGGCTCCAACATGGAAAATAGACCACTAGAACATTAGAGTCAAGCATTAGATGCAAGAATCATGATGTGCAGTAAACCAAATATGCCCTCCGAGGACATAGCGAACATCATCCGGAAACACAACATTCATCTCACCGAGGATAACAACCATCACAGTCCACGTTAGCATAGACAGTGACACGTCTGCAAAAGGAGAAGGAAGAAAGTAAGGCTGACCATTCAATTTGCGAACCACACATAGTTTACGTGGCATCAAAACAACGTGCATATGGGGACAAGGAACACGGACGACCAAGCGGGAGTACAACCACATCATCGACGGAATAGAAAATATACTCTGCACGTACACTTTAAAGGAGACAACACTTTTACCGATACCGATCCCATATACATCAAAGGGAGGGTACGTGAAACAAGACAATACCAAGTCAAGGATAATACCAAGTCAACACGCCCCGATAATATTAAAGACATTGGGTTCCATATTGCAAATAAAGATACAACTTGCGCAAGGAGGATTCCAGATTGAACGGAACAAATGTTATTTAATATTTGATCATTCAATAATGAGTGCTCTGTCTCAATGGTTCTTGATATTGGTGAAGTTCAGATTATGAAGTATGCATAAAAGACGGGCCTATGTAGATATGTATTCAAATTTCCAACACTTTTCTGCTTACCTGAATGACATAATTGGAGATGACTCATGCGATTCTTGCGACAATGAAGATTTCTACGGCAATAACAATTTTATTTTAAAAATGCTTGAAGATAAAATCGACAGGAGTGGTTAACATGAGTTTTTGATCAGACATAGATATGGTGGGCGGAGGAGGAGAAACCAAGAACCAAAATTAGATAAAATATATGTTTAAAGGACTCTCCTACATCAACAATGAGATGGGCTTCATGAATGTTGAGTGGTAGCGTTGGTCCTTTTACCATCAAGGTTGCTCCAAACAAAAGCAACTAGTGGACATAGATTAAAGATATAAGGAGTATTACTTTCCCTAAACACCGAAGGAAGACATATTTTGTGAAAGACTTGGACAATAGTTTGACAGAAAGATTGAATAGTAATGACTCTCCTTCCAAGTACAAGGTGATTCAAATGTTGGACACGTAAGCATCAAGCTTGTGCATTAAGATGCATATTGGGTATGAGGTAAGTAAAAGATAACATTATAGGACTCCATTTGAGTATTCACTTGAAATCAAGTGTCTTCTTGTGTAATATGTTGATCGTAGAAAGCATAAATGTCAAATCAATTTTTGGTGAAGGTATGATATATTTTGTGTTTTATTCCAATGTTGTAAATCAATTAATTCATATTATATGATAGATGTTATGAATTAATTATTATTATGTTATGAATAAGTATTATGTTATCTTGAGTTTATTATTAAAAATATAAAATAAAGAGTTGTGTTATAAAAGCTTATGTTGTTAGTAATAAATATGAGATAAATTTACTAACATCCTAATCAATATTTTTTTAAAAATATTTCTATATGTTAAAATATAGATCACAGTATATGTATATGTGTGTGTGTGTGTATATATATATATATATAGAAAATGGAAGATATACTTTAACTTCAGAGTATACACATTTATCTATATTATATTAGGATGATCTTATATAATTTTGCAGAATTATTTATTATCCTTGAGTATTATCTCTTATTTCTATACGAGATATGTGCCTTGATCTTTTTCTTCGGGAATGTTATTTCAGGCAACCTTGAAAGAGAGGGAGCAAATAGAGAATATGATTCAGTCAATCTTCGATGATCTCGATCATATTGATTCAGAGGGAGTAAACCATGTTGTGATAGAATCTTCAATGATCGATAAAATTGTAATAGTTAAGAGGACTATAATTCATGCAACTATGTGATCTTAATGGGTCTACCCTTTATGTACATCATATGAAAGTGGTGATTTCAAATTAAACTATCTATGAATCTCTCTTTGATTAACAAAACTTGACATATATGTTCAAGAGTCATTCAAGTGGCACAATCATACTCAATCAAGATATCAATGTATTGTGGATGAGGTTGTGTTAGTTTCTACTATTAAACTTAATGAATGTTTGGAGCTTCAATGAATGAAAAAGAGGAAGTTCGGACTTAGAAAGAAGTTGTCAAATTTGATGTGATATAAAAGTCTTCAACGATATAAGAGTAGGAATTTTACATTGAGGGGGGGAATAATAAGCAATGTTCCATTCCCACTTGAACCACCCTTAGAAAAGGAGATATTCCATGACCCTCATGGGCAAATAAGTACTTATATCTTTTACATTTATCTATTCATTTATCTGTAATTCTATACATACTATAAGGGTCATTTGCTTTGATCTTTTCCTTTATGTTTGAGGATATTCTTACAGGAAAAGAAGGTTGGTACTTCAATATGCTACTAAATATTGTACAGACTAAATCTAATGATAGTAATCCCAAAGACCCTGATGATCAAGATGGATAAAGTGTGGCTCTTAATGCAAGTATCTTTGATGATTGAGATTATGAGATCCTTCTACATTAAGAGGGAGTATGACACTTCTTCAAAGGCAATGCTAGAGCTTAGAAGATTGATACTTAGAGGGAGTCTAGAAATCCATGTGGGTGACTGCATGATATTGATGGGCCTACTCCTACGTATATCATGAGGGAGTGATGAGTTTGAAAAACATCCTTGGGAAAAGAGAGTTTTTGAGGAAGTAACAAGAGGACCTGACATCCCAGGATCAATTTTCAGAGGGAGAAATTTTGAGATGCAATCCCTTATGGATGATATCTTCTCTATGAGAAGTTCTAAAGGGAAAAGTTAAATTGAAATATTTCAAAGGTAAAACTTGATATTTGATTTCAATCTATATCTGGTTAGATATGTAATGAAAGGTGGCGATCTTTCATTGGCATATATAAATAGAAGGTAATCATTGTAAGGTGACGATCTTACATATGATAGGCTATTTATCATGGTTCTTTGGGTCGGAATCTGCTGGCCATCATGATAACAAACAAAAGGTAATCTTTGTAAGGTGACGATCTTACAAATGATAGTCTTGTTATTATGGTATCTCTCTAGACATTGCTTAAGTGCAAGTAGAGATCATGAGTGTGTTATGGGCATCTCTAGACATTGCTTAAGTGCAAGTAGAGATCATATGTGTATCATGAACTTCTCTAGACATTGCTTAAGTGCAAGTAGAGATTGTTTTTGGGCTTCTCTAGACATTGCTTAAGTGCAAGTAGAGATTATATGAGCTATCTCTAGACATTGCTTAAGTGCAAGTAGAGACTATGTGTGCTATCTCTAGACATTGCTTAAGTGCTAGTAGAGATTTTATGTGCTATCTCTAGACATTGCTTAAGTGCAAGTAGAGATCATTTACTGTTCATATCATGTTGCTTATATGATGATTTTGACTTAATTAATGTTTTACTTCTCCCTAGCTAAAGAGGGAGTGTTAATGTTTTAGCATCAGTAGAAGTAAAACATTGATTATTTGATATACTAATCTGTGTTTATCTTTTTAGATAAATTCTTATTTGTGATTCTTATATATATAATATATATTATATATGTAATATAATATATATTATATAGTATGCATTATATATCTCATTCATATATATATATATATATATATATATATATGATATATGTAATATAATATGTATTATATATATTATGCATTATATATTATTATATTATATTATATAATAATATAATAATATTATATTATATTACATATATGGTTAATATATTAATGTTATAAATATGTTAAAGATAAGTTATGCATATAGTTATTGATAATGGTGATTAACTATAGAGACATGTCTCCTCTCATATTATACATATATGAGATCCAAATCTGCATTTGAAAATCATCAATTACAATGATAATGAGAGTACATTTGCAGATACGATCTAAGTTATTTCAACAATTATCTCTAATGTTGAAGTTTTTATATGCAATAAGAGAGATTTTCAGAGGAAGTCACAATTTTTTACAAGATTCTGTCAAAAAATTTACCAATTTTTAGTTCTTGTATGCAGAAAGAAGAATTTTGTTGGACTTCATCATAAATAGGTTTCAGATGCTATCAAAGTTATCTAAACAAACAAAATCGGAAAAATGCTTGATAAAATTGCATGGGATCCAATTTAATTTACAGGGAACATTAAGATTTAATGTGCAATGAATTCAATAGCAAGAAACTTGTCTCATAATTACAGTAAATTCTGTGTATTATAAAAAAGATTTGCCCTCAGCTTAATTAAGTTGCACTGGATCGAATTTTATGTACAATCTCATTATTCAATGTACAATTTATTCAACAACCATATCGGTAAAATTGCTCTATTTAGAAACAGATTTGCCCTCGCATACAATCACAGCATGGTAATAGGGCAATACTCTGAATTTCACAGCTAATCACTTAAAAGAGCATAGTAAAATATGTACATGTATGCATCCAAATTCCAAACATTTTAAACTGCAGATCTAGTATGCATTTCGTTAAACAGAGTCATTGATTGGTAAGTAGGTGATATTTTCCACAGTAAGTCAAATTGTGATATTGGTATCAAGATGTAACTGTGTGGTTCTTTGAGTCAAACTCATTGGCCCATGTTTCATGAGTAGTGGTTCACAGTCATTGATGATCACAATACAGCAAAATGTTAAAACTTTCAAGCTTTTAATTAAAACTGTGTATCAGTCATTTTTTAGGGACCAAAGATAGTCACGTTATTATAAAACACTTATTTTAAAATGTAATATATAATAAGCGAGTCTTGGATTAGAAAGATAATTTTCCTACATGCATGTGTAAAATGAATTGGCCAAAAGTATATACCTGAATAAGCAGTTTTGTGCAACTACTGTCTTTGAGATTGAGATTGTTGAATTTGACTCAAACTGTACAATTAAATTATAAATCCAAAATTATAAATATATTTAATTAAAATCACAAACTAAATATATTTAACTATAAATATTTAATAAGTTAAAATCAAAATTAATACATTTTATATTACAAATATGAATTAATTAAAACAAGAAATGTAATATATTTGATCAAGAATATAATAATTAATTAATTTAAACTTAAAATTGAAAACCCCACACAATTAACTTATAATTTAAAATTCAAAATACAAAACAATAAAGGATCAATTATAATTAGTTATCATTTTTCTTTGAGGGAACATCAATAAAACTTCTAATACCTAAATGTCATATAAGTTGCAACTTTATTGCCAAAATATTGAAGCTTTGAAAACATTACCAAAATAAAACATAATGTTTAAAAACATTGAATATTTGGGCTATCCCTCACCATACAACTATAATACAATCGTTTAATTCTACAACACAAGCGATGTTTGTTTAATACCATTTTCTCATTCTTAGTTAATTTTTTGGAAAGCCTCACGTGAAATTTTCGGGAAGCGTAAAGTGAATGAAAATGATTAAGTTGAAAACATTAAAATGGACATTGCATGTATCAGATTTGGAAAAGAAGATAAAGCAATCATTAATATATGTCAGTTTACATCTTTTCATGCTATAAAAATGTTATTTATTAAATCATGAAAAATGAGAAAAAACATAGACATTTGAAATGAGATTTAAAAAAAAAAAAATACTGTGATTTGATTGGTGCCCTTTATTCAATAAATTAATGTTGCTCTTATGAGTCACATAATTGCTTCATAACCTTCAAGCGTTGAAGAAGCCTCTACTATGCAAGATTGGAAAGATGCAATGTAGAAGAATATCAGTCATTTATTGAAAATGATGTTTGGGATGTTGTTCCAAAGGCCAAAAGGTAAATCTGTGGTTTCTTCCAAATGGCTATTTAAAATTTAACATGTTGTTGATGGTAGCATAGAGAAATATAAGGCAAGATTTGTTGCTAAGGGTTTTTCTCAAAAGGAAGGTATAGATTATGAGGAGACTGTTGGCAATATGACCAATCAGTCAATATAAGTGAGATATATGGTTGTCATTTATGGCAACATATGTTTTGCAGTTTAATTGTGATTATTTGTGAAGGAAAATTGTCTAAGTATTGGACAATGTTATAGCAGCATGATGAGATTTATTGATAGCGTAATATTCCCTTGGAATATTCTCTTGCGCAGTTAACCATAGATGCATGACGTCACTCTGATGATGCATACGATTGCGCATGTCCGTACGAGCAACCAAGTTCAAGTTATGAAGGAAATAACTATGCAGTTACTTCATAGTGTAGAATAGAGCATGTCAGCAAATTGAGTTGTATGACTTACATAATTGTTTTGATTACTAAATCTTGATGAGCCGACTCTAAGGATGATATGTGAGCTGACTAAGGAAGAATTTATTGATATGATTGATATAAGTAAAGAACTTCAATTGTGAAGTTAGTAGGCTATGCGATATTGTGTAATGTAATGTTATGATATGTGATGCAAATATAAATGTGAGCGATATGATACGAATTGATATATGCACAATCACTCCTTGTATGGAGAATTGACAATTAGAAGAATTGCAAAGTACAACAACTGATCCAAAATTGTATGTATATCTATTTTCTTGAAGAATTTATTGTATAGTTGCATGTTAGGGAAGTGGGCTCTTCTTGTACATATTTGTATATGATCCACCAACTCTTAATAGGGTTGAAGCAACACCTAATAGGGTTGAGGCTTCTAACAAGGCCTAGTCTCCTAACAGGGACTCGAGACACTATACATTCTTCATAGACTCCTAACAAGGTCAATATCCTTAACCGGATTCTTATATATAGTGAATCATCTTGTGGGTTTCATCCCCACCGGGGTTTTCCCTTGGCCAGGGTTTCCCTAGTTAACAAAATATGGTGTTATGAGCTCTCTTTATGTATGGTTGTTTATACTGTTCAGCATTATTGGTTTACTTCCTTATGCATGTATTAAAATAATTAATAATATCCAGTTGTGGGCAAAAAGATTGAAAATACTGATTCACCCCCGCCTCTCAGTATTATCTATTTCTAATAGAGACTTTTGCTTTTGTAGCTCGCTATTCTTCTATTAGAGCTATACTTAGTATTGCAGCAGTAAAGGGCTAGATTCTTCATCAAATTGATGTCAAAACAATATTTTAAATGGGTTTATTGAAGAAGATGTATACATTGAACAGCCTGAAGGCTTCATAATTCATGATAAAAATTCCCATGTATGCAAGTTGAAAAAGGCATTGTATGGTCTTAATTAAGCTCCTCATGCATGGTATGAAAGAATTGATAATTATCTTCTTGGCTCGGGTTTTGAAAGAATGCTGCTGATCCAAACCTATACTTTTTAAGAAATAATTCCAATATGCTGATTCTTGTGCTCTATGTTTATGATTTATTTCTCACTGGTAATAATGATCTGATTGATAAATGTAAGAAGGATCTTACATGAGAATTTGAAATGAAAGACCTTGGTCTTTTTCATTATTTCTTAGTCTTGAGGTTTGGCAAACTTCAAATGGTATTTTCTTAAGTCAAGGGAAGTCTGCTATAGATTTACTGAAAAGATTTGGAATTTTGGATTGTAAATCTATGGAAGTAAGTCTGAAAAATTATATAAGGAAGCAGCTGTTTCAAATTTGGTTGATCCTACAATGTATAGAGTCTAGACATCTTATTGTTGGTTCGCTTTCCAATATGCTGATTCTTCTGCTCTATGTTTATGATTTATTTCTCACTGGTAATAATGATCTGATTGATAAATGTAAGAAGGATCTTACATGAGAATTTGAAATGAAAGACCTTTGTCTTTTTCATTAGTTCTTAGTCTTGAGGTTTGGCAAACTTCAAATGGTGTTTTCTTAAGTCAAGTGAAGTATGCTATAGATTTACTGAAAAGATTTGGAATGTTGGATTGTAAATCTATGGAAGTAAGTCTGAAAAATTATATAAGGAAGCAGCTGTTTCAAATTTGGTTGATCCTACAATGTATAGACATCTTATTGTTGGTTTGCTTTCCAATATGCTGATTCTTCTGCTCTATGTTTATGATTTATTTCTCACTGGTAATAATGATCTGATTGATAAACGTAAGAAGGATCTTACATGAGAATTTGAAATGAAAGACCTTGGTCTTTTTCATTAGTTCTTAGTCTTGAGGTTTGGCAAACTTCAAATGGTATTTTCTTAAGTCAAGGGAAGTATGCTATAGATTTACTGAAAAGATTTGGAATGTTGGATTGTAAATCTATGGAAGTAAGTCTGAAAAATTATATAAGGAAGCAGCTGTTTCAAATTTGGTTGATCCTACAATGTATAGACATCTTATTGTTGGTTCGCTTTCCAATATGCTGATTCTTCTGCTCTATGTTTATGATTTATTTCTCACTGGTAATAATGACCTGATTGATAAATGTAAGAAGGATCTTACATGAGAATTTGAAATGAAAGACCTTGGTCTTTTTCATTAGTTCTTAGTCTTGAGGTTTGGCAAGCTTCAAATGGTATTTTCTTAAGTCAAGGGAAGTATGCTATAGATTTACTGAAAAGATTTGGAATGTTGGATTGTAAATCTATGGAAGTAAGTCTGAAAAATTATATGAGGAAGCAGCTGTTTCAAATTTGGTTGGTCCTACAATGTATAGACATCTTATTGTTGGTTCGCTAATGTATTTAGTTAACACAAGACCTGATTTTTGTTATGTTGTTAATACTTTGAGTTAATTTATGTGTGAACCAAGACATATCCACTTTGTTGCAGCCAAACATATTTTGAGATATGCTCATGGTACTGTTAAGCTATGGATTAAAGTTTTCTTTTAATGCTGAGCTAACTTCAAAAGGCTTCTCCAACTTAGATAGGGCAAGAGTGTCCATGACAGAAAAAGCACTTGAGGTAGTTTTAATTGGGGTTCAACTATGATCTTTTGGTGTAGTAAGAAGCAATCTTGTGTAGCTCAAAGCATTACTGAAGTAGAGTATATAGCAACTTGTATGGCCACAAAAGAAGCTGTGTGACTTCGTAAATTACTTGTTAGTTTATTTAGTCAACTTACTGATTCTACTATGACTATGTGTGATAATCAAAGTTGTGTAAAGCTCTTAGTAAATCCTGTTTTTCATGACAGACCTGAACATTTAGAAATTAAATATCATTGTCTCAGAGATATTGTTCAAAGGAAAGCCATTGAGCTTAAATATATTTCGGCCAATGAGCATGTTGTAGATATTATCGTCAAGCCTCTTCCTATGGTGAAGTTTAGCTACTTCCGTGAGAAGCTTGGCATTGTGGAGAATGATGCTCTTTCTGAGTAAGAGTCAGTTTTTAGTGATTTATTTCCTGGTAAGTACTCTGCAAGAGAAGTTCAGATTCATTGGTCCACCCTCTGCGAGTAGGCATGATGGAAGTATCCTTACCTTGGAGAAGGCTGAGGTGTAAATCCTCATTCCACCCACTGCAAGTAGGCATGGTGGATCTATCCTCTGCAAGTAGGCATGATGGAAGTATCCTTCTCTGGGAGAAGGCTGAGGTGTAAATCCTCACCCCACCCGCTGCGAGTAGGCATGGCGGAAATACAGTCTTCTTCGGGAGAAGACTGAGGTGCAAGTCCTCATATCTCACCCTTTGTGTGTAGGCATGGTGAATAATTGTGTATTTTTTCATCCTCTAGGAGTAGCTATAGTGAATTTTTTTTGATGATGAGATGACAATTGATCATTGTTATGTTGTGATAACAGTTCTATTAAATCAATGTTGAAATCTGTAATGACATGTCTGATGATTGCAGCATCATGTTCTTGTCATGGGAAGGTAACCTGAAGAGTCTCTCTTGCTAAGAGGGAGTGTTGAAGTTTATTGTAGCAGCGAGATAGATCTCATCTTACCTCGGTTCTCTATATTTTGCATCCTCCAGTCATCATTCTTGGGTTCTCTGTTTGAAGTTCTTGATGCTTCTCTCTGGACTATTCTGGCTCTCTCATCTCCTTCACCTGGTTGCTTATGTATTCAGCTTCATTTCAGACTCTTAGTTTCTGTTGTTATGATAAAGCCATATGAGTTAACTCTGCCGTCAAGCTATCTGCTATCTATTCTCTCTCAGCCACGAGCACTCTGCTCATCGATGGTTCCTGGAGTTTTGCTGCATATGAAGCTCTTATCTCTTATGGATATTTTCTGCTCATGCTGTGTGAATATATGATGTGCGATTATCTCATGTCGTCAAATGTCTTTGTATCTCTTACGGGCAGTTGACTCAGCATGACAAATTAGTCAAAGTCTCATGTTTCCTTTGAACGCATTATTTCCTTTATTTGTGACCCTGTCGATTAATCTTGCAGCGTTACATGCCTTCTTGTTTTGGCGTCTAAGGTTCCCCTGATTAAAAATGAAATATTTAGGAAAGCCCGACACATTTCTTTGAAGTGTTCAGATATATATGAGACAAATTTATATTTTTCTGAAAAAAAAAGTGAGAGACATCGCAAGTGTTGTTTATTGCATTCAGGCAAGTTCTGTTCATTGCTTCAGGCACAAGAAGTACTCAGTCTATTTTGATTCAGCTCTGATTATTTTTTGAGCCTATTAGTTATCTCTGATCTATTCTGTGTTTCCCTGATTCTGTTTGAATCATTCAAGATTGATTTGTTTATGTATTTCTGAAGAGCCTCATTATATCTTCAATTCTGAGAGTCTGGTTGTGCAAAACAGGTTGTGAAAGGGCTCTAAAATATCAGAGCTTGTAATTATTCTTTTTCAGTCAAATAAAGTACTCTATTTTGGTGGGCTGGGTTGTTTCCCTCGGTGAGGAGGGTTTTTCCCAAGTTAAACATTTTGTCTTGTTTTTATGTTCATATTTTTGGTTCAAAATTTAACACTTATCTACCAAGCTCTCTGCACCTAATATATTGAGTTCTGGAGATTGTCAATATTATGAATCATTATAATGATTCATCCAACTTAAGTGTGAGGAATGTTGATGATCTTCACCCTAATTACTACTTGGATATTCATTTGCAATGTTGTTTTTGCCCTGGTTACGTATCCTGCACTTGTAAATGTTTCTGGGTCAAAGAATTTGGTTTAAATGTTTCTGCAATCAAGAAAAGTTGCTCGTTTGTAAGTCCACATTTGTTAACAGTTCTGTATATTAGGAACATTTTATCTAATAATATGATGCAGGACGGACAGAAGTTAAATAACCAATTGCTTGTAATCAGAGGGAAATGTTATTCTTGACAACATTGCTCGAACCGTGTGCGAAATTGGGTGGATTCCCAGTTAGGAAGTGTAGTATGAGAAACATTTCTCTGCACCAGAAATATTCCATCTAAAAATTGTTGCATAAAAACATAAACCAACAATATAATGAACTTTTCATAATCATAAGGAAATGTGCAATCTGTTCTTCGATAAGTGGCTGATCTTATTCATTACAAGATTGTCATACAAATTGTGGTTACTGTCTAATTCTTTTGATATATAAGCATTGTCTTTCTCTAGAAAATAACACTGTTTTTTGTTCCTTGTGCATGCCTGAATGACAATTTTTAAGTTATCAGGCTTGTGTGCTGCATTTTTAAAATTTGCTCTGCCTTCCTTTTAAAAAAAGCACATTGTTTTCTGTTCCTTGTGCATGTCTGGATGCTGCTTTCATCAGGTTTCTGCGCTGCATTTTTTTTCTAATTTTCTCTTTGCCGCAACTACCTTTCAAATGTCACCGTGGAAATATTTTTTCTTGTCCATTGTACTTCTAAATATGATTCTTCTTGCTTGTGAATCTGTTCTTGGTTTTCAGATATAGGTTGTATCCATGGATTTGTTTGGATTCAAATTTACTTGATTGCTTTACATATATCTGTTCAATCAATTTTACATTGACTAGTTTGTTTGATTGTTTTAGATTTGCATATTAACCTTGTAGATAACTCATTTTTTGTTATTCTGCTAGATTCGTGCAGGCCATTTAAGTGGTGATTGCCACTTCAAACGTGAGTTATTGCGAGGCTATTTTACTATTCGTGGGCATGAACAAGTAAGATTAATGACCCTTGAGCTGATCCATGTTATGGGATGAATTTGTTTGTATATTATTCATTTATTATTGGTTTATCATGGACTTCAAAATAGTTTACAGGTACCTTGGTGTGAAAAAATTAAGTAGTGTTTTATGAAGTATGCCGTCTATAGATGGGTGTGTTGTCTTCATTTGCTAAAACTGACTTATAAAATTTGTTCAAACTTCAATAAATAGCTGATAAATCTCCTTTGACAATAGCATTGTACTTCTCAATTTCTACATACTGCAACTTGGTGGATTCAAGTTCAGATGTATCTTTTCTAAGATTGGATCTTAGATCTGCATTCTTAGATTTTAGACCTAACTCAATTTTTCTATCATCTTTCTTCAAGCTTAATTTCATATCAGTAATTTTCAGTTCATGCTTCAGGATCTCGTTTTCTTTAGATTCAATCTCGAAACTTGATCGCTATCCTTAATTTGATCTTTAAGCTCTTTCTTGGACTTGAGATGATTAGTAGAGAAATGTACACCATAGTTTTCTTAGTGGGGAAATTGGAGATAATTTTAGGTTCAGTGACACGCAGGTGTCAAATAACTGGACAATGCATTTTTTTATTCCATCAGGGTAATTTTTAAAAAATAAATAAATTAATAAGTATGTAAACTTAATTAAGGGAAACTGCCTTTCAAAAAACAGTATAGGGTACAAATCCTTACCGTGATTTTGCAGTAGGTTAAATAACTATGTAGAGACAAAATTCCAATAGTCTAGATTATACACAAAACACACAGTCCATTCAGGAATTTATAAGTGTCCATCAGGCAAGACATTGGATAACTCAAATACATGCATTGCCTTCTAAAGGCGCCAAAATAAAAAAATCCATTACAATAAACCAGAAGACAAATAGTTGATCCCAAGAGTATGATTCCTCAATTGAATAACTCTTAGTATATCATGCACCACCTTCTAAAAGTACCAAATTTTTAACCCATTTCAATAAACCAGAATATCAATTGTGTAGTTTAAATTTATAAAACTAGATAGCTCAATTTCTGTCATGCATTACCTTCTAAAGTAACAAAACTCTAAACCTATTAGCATGAATCAAAAGACTAATAACAGGTGTAAAAATATTAGGGAAAAGCGAGAGTAAAATAACACTCATGTGAAGGTCTCATGCCTTATTGTGAAGCTAATTGTCTTCCTTTGTGGGCTAGATGTAGTTGAAAATTTCACTGTTTAATGGAAAAATGGAAAAGGATGAAATAGGTCCAAGGCCTCCACTCTTCACGCGAAAGCATTAGAATATGTATGTGGGGAGAAGGAAAATTCCTCAGCACAATCCCTTTTGAATTTGAATTAGATTAGCAAGACCCAAATAGAGGAAGGGATGCCAATGCTTAACTTGAATTACTAAAAGGAATAAGATGCAAAGAAATACTTCTTTATCTTGTGTGTGATAAGTGAATGTAAATGCAAGATTGAACTAATTGACTAAATAAGATATGTAATGTAATTCTAGATGTCAAATGTATGCAATCAACCCAATTAAGATATGCAATTATGTTGAATTTGGAAATTGAAATGAAAAATAAGAGACTTACCTTGAAATGTGTAGAGGAAGATGACTTTTTGCTCTGAAAAGTGTGGATCCGGACCTATAACTAAAAATCTGATCTCGAATCCCTGAATGAAACAGAAAACCTAGGTAAACTCATAAATTGATTTTTCTGGCGTTGTCTTTGGAACAGGTTGACTCGGTGAAAAAGCATCCGGAACATGTGCCATGAGTGACCCTCTTCTCGGGTCTCTATAACTAGGTTGACCCAGATTTTTCTGGGAACTTTCAGGGAGTTATTTCTAGATCTGCAACCAAAATTTCGCTATCCTATTCCTGCGCACAGTAAAACTGGATTTTTGGTTTTGGGTGGGGGAGCCCTAGATTGAGGAATCAGCCTTGAAATTGAAATGTAAATGTATTTAAAAGCAACGAGATAAATGTAAGTATTCACCTTACTTGTAAAAACCCTTGTCAATAAGGATTTGTGATGTTGAATGTTGTAGATGTTGATTTCAACATGTAGAATGTAGGATATCTCCACAATTGCAATGGATCTATCAAAACCATATCATGGAACCATGGATGTAAATGTGCATCATTGAAGAAGATGATGAATGCCTCAATGGAGATCTCCTCCCTCTATGGCCAACAAAACGCTAGATCTTGAAGAGGAAATACTCACAAAGGATTCTTGAATGCTTGAAGAAGACTTGATTGCTTGCTTGTTTGAATGCTTTGCCTTGCTTGCTTGATGTCTTGTGGATGTCTTGTCAATGCTTGATGTGAAAATGAAGACCCCGAGCCTCCTTTTATACTAGATTTTAGGCACGAAAACGAGGTAGGTTGACTTGAGAGTGAAATAAATTAATTGGAAACTTTGAGACACTTCGGGCTCCGCACCTCCGAATCAATGGGGAAGAGGTTGATCTAGAAGGGAACAGGTTGAGGTCGACCTCTTCCATAATTGGTTGACTCGGTCGACCTATTCTTGGAGAAGAGAGTAGGAAGGGCCCCCAAAGGTCTTGGAGGTGGTGCAGACAGAATCGATATAAGTGGAAAGAGATAGGAGAAAGAGCACATTGAACATAGATCCATCCATGGTCGAAGAGGTTGCTAAGGGATGGGTCCTACAAGGTCTTAAATCATGGGTGCTTCCATTTTATGACGGTATATTTAGCCCCACTTTAGCGGGAGTATGAGTTGCCTCAACCTCATGGTAAAGTAGATCAAAAGCAAAAAGTTGACCTTACCATGTCTTAGGAGACGAAGAAACCATCAAGTCTCCAATAGACTTGAGTCTTCATTATATCCAAAATCATGATAAGGAAGACGTCATTGATGAGAAAGATGTTCAAAGAAGGGGGTGTGATCAACTCACCTAATAATGTTTATGGTCCTTATTGTGAACCACACAAAAGCGATATGATTGAATAGTCTAGCAGGTTTGTGTGCTCGATAGTCAATCCCATGAAAAAAAGGGGTAGGATCAATTGGTTCAACGGGTTTGTTTTCCCGGTAGTCAATTCGATGAAGAAAAGAAAGGGGGATGACTGAATGGTCTAGCGGGTTTGTGTGCTCAATGGTCAATCCCACAAATGTTGCACCTTGCAGCGGCTTTACACCCCCATGATATTGTACTCCTTTATTATGAGAATGGTCTGAGAATGCGCTAGGAGAGGTCAAATGGTCTAGGAAGTGTGTGTATCATGCAAGTCAACCAATCTAATATATTTATAAAGGGAGAGTAACTGGCCCCAACAAATTGTGTTATGCTAGTGTACTCTATATGATGTGCTTGAAAATAAAAGACATGAAAATAAGGGGACCATGTATGCCCCCCAACTAGATGGAAAACTAATCGCTTATTTTAACATCTTAAGGAAGTGATGAAAAAGGACAAAACAATTTCAGTCTCAAGATAGTATCCACAATCAACACCGAACTCAAACCAAAGAGGTCACAACTCCTATGAGGTCATGGAAGGGTAGAATACAATGAGACACCATGCAAGAAGTGAAAAAGAAAATCCCTAAAAAGGAGAATACACTATTATGAGACTCCAAGGTAAGTGATCCATCTACCGTGAAAACCAATTGCAAATGATGTGAGATTGGATGTCACATGATAAACAAATAACACTCAACCAAAGGAAACAATGGATCTGTGCGAAAATGAGAATGATGGATAGGATTCCCTTGCCCCCTAAGTGTAGGAACAAGAGAAGAGAGGACCTATTATGCTGCTCACAAAGTGAACCATGTATGACAATGAGCCCCCAAGAAGAAAACTAACAATGTTATATGGTGTGGAGCGACATAATAGGGACTTAGATGTTATTTGAAGAAATTAGGATTAAAATAGAGCTCATCTTAAGGAGATATTCAAATAACCTTATTACAAATGGTTGTTGAATCTTGTAATGCAAAGCTTGACAATCATTAGTAGAGTGGTCATGATAACGGTGATACATGCAAAACAGAGGATTCATAAGTTTTTGACTATGTTTCTTTCTACGTTTAGGCCTAGTACTCACCTTAGTGCATAGAAGTTTAGGTAGAATTATTTCTTGATTAATAGGAGAAGATATGTTAGATGATGAAGGAGAGGATGTGGACAATGAATGAGATTCGACACTTTGTGGCACACATCCTAAATCATGATTGACAATGGTGTGGAAAGAGTACTCATGCCCCACATTGCCTAAGGGCATATGATTTTCATCACTAGGTTTATAGATTCATCATGAGTTGAAGTTGCAACAAATTTATGAGAGAGGATTTTCTTTAGATTTCATGAATGAAAGGTCATTAACTCTATACTCACCAATAAAAGTTGGATTAAAATTTAATGTACCCCAATCATCTTCGGAAAGGACACTTGTAGAAGGAGGATTATTATTAGATTCTTGAGCTTTACTTTCCTCAACATTTAGACAATTATTTGGGTTAGTATCGACATGAAGAGTGTACATCACATTATTGTAGATAAACTTGATTTTTTGATGAAGAGTTAAAGGAATAGCATGTAACGAAGGCCTACCCAAAAGAAGGTTGTAATTAAGAGGTCCAAGCATAACATGATAGAAGTATTCTAGTTAATCGTAGTCCAGCCGAAGATTTTGAGAAAGACGAGGTGGAGGAGGAATAAAGGGTTGAGATGGTGGAAGAGAGTAGGAGGTTGAAGATTATTTCTTGTACGTTAGGTTTGAGACACCGCATGATAATCCAAAGAATCATTGACTCCACCTTAAGAGTTATGGAAGCTAACCTTGAGAGTGAGAATAGGTTGAGCGGCATTCACTTGATTAAGATCTTGCTTCTCCATAGACTCATAGCTAGAAGGGAGATTTCCATTATTCTCTTTTCGCAAGGAATCCTTAGAATAGGGATTTTGGATTTCTATTAATCCTTTTAGGCTACTAGGAGCATCAAATGAAGGCAAAGTCACATTGATAAAAGTATTTATAATGTTTTCTTCTTGCTCTAAAATATCTCCAAGGGGAGGATATGTGTTAGGAGAAGAAGAAACATCAAGATTGTCATGTGGAATGATGAGAGCTATTTATGTCCCAAATTATGCCATATTTTAGCCTTCATATAAGCCTTCATACTCGTTTCCATATCCATTTTAATATTCCATTTTCTCCTATGTTGCATATGATACAATATATGAGTGATATTTAATCTAGTTATTAGATAAAATATTAGAATAAATAGATGCGATTGTATTTATCTAACATGTTGATTATGAGTTGTGGGTCTTCATGTCACCTACTATGCATCTTCCTGCTACTATTTCACTAATACAAAGCTCCATCAACTTGTAAATGTATGACACTTACCTCTATGGCAATATTACTTAAGTGATGGTTATAAAGAGGAAGACTGCAAACTTTACTTTGTATTGCCTAATGTTTCTTGGCTGAATAGAGACACATTTTGTTTTCATTGATATTTGATGCGTACCTCATACATAATACATGTATGTGTGGAAAGGACATTAAGGTGAGTTACGAGCCAGAAGATGGAAATAAACTTGGCCCAAAATTAACCACTATTATTGCTGAGCATTTTGTATGTAACGGGTGTAAGGAAGTAAAGAAAAGATATTGTAGTTGAGATTCATTCCCAAGTATCACGTGGACAGAAAACCCATCAACCTGATTCTCTCTATAATTGTCTTTTGTTACAACCCAAACATTTTAGAATCATGGTTTAACGAATATAGATAAAGACAATAGTATTCTGTTGGAACAATAACAACAGATTGCCTATTCTTTTTAAGTCATAGATTTCTGTTATAGATTTGTTATGTATAGCCATTCTTTCTATGGAGTGCATATCAAAGGAGTTACTTAATTGTTAAGGCTGCATATATATAAGCAGCACGAGATATAATGTGGAGGCAGATTTTGATATCAAAGTAGATGCAGAGTATTGTGAAGGAGATTCCTGGACGACAGTACTGTATGTTATTTTGTGATAAATAAAAATAATATTTGCTGATGATCCAAACAATGTAGGAGTCGTTTGTGATTTATTCACTGTGCAAGTCAGGGAGTAAAGGCCCGCTCTTTGGCAAAGCATGATGGTAGTTTTATTTTGGTGTGTTTGTTTAATGTATTATTTAAGAATTTAATTTTGTTAATTTAGATGTTCATATTTTAATCTGCTTAGTAATTTTCAGACTAGCTAATTTAGAGTTGAATTTAGTATTTCTATAATAATTTATGTTATTGTTATTTCTTTCATAAATTGATGTTTTTATTTATTTTTTATAGATTGATGTTTATTTCTGTTTCTGATGTTCCTGTCGTCAGGAAGTGACAGTTCCAATTGTCGGGATTTGTTTGGTTTTCCATAGTTTCACTTTCGTGTGTTGTAGCTACATTCATAATCCTTCATCTCACATCTAGCACCCCTTGATGGCATATTGCCCGAAAACCTTTCACAATGAACTTCATCATAAATTTTTTGTTCTTTCTTATTATTCGCCCCAGTGTTGGCCTATCATGGAAAGAAAAGGTATCAATCATCATGTTATCTGTTTCGTGAGGAAGAGAATAGTCAACATCATTAACTGTAATGGGCACCTACCGGTTATAACTTCGTGAAACACTTTGCAAAGAAGCTCGGATACCACTGTAATGGGCTTTGATACCACTGTAATGGGCTCTGTAATGTCCCCATCTTTTTAGCAACTCAGTTAGTAATTTAATTTTCTAGAAGCATATTTAATTATTTTATTTCAAGGGAGAAGTCTCTACAGAGTGCATTCATTGTTGCAAAGGGCTTCTAGTAATTTAAGCACAATTAATTATTGTATTGTAAGGGAGAATCTTCTAGAGAGTGCATTAATTATTGGAAAGGGGGAAGCTTCTAGAGAATGCAATTAATTAATATTTTAGTTCCTTCTGGAAGGGTGAAGGAAAAGAATAAATAGGGGTGAGAGCCTCATTGTTTTGTATCGGATTATTGTATCGGATGATGGGGAATTGCATTTGATAGGAACTTGGATGTATAGTTCTGTTCTTGGCATTAGAGGACGTTCATCCTCTCTTGTGACATTCTAGACGTCATTCCCTTGGGGTTTGGCCTTTGGAATTCATTGCTTTGTATTTGATTTTGTTAGTTTGAGAATTAATAATATTTTAGTAGTAGTCCAACTGTCCGTTTGCATGAATTCCTTTGTTTATGTTAATGTTATGTGGCTTAAATCTATGGAAAGACATCACAATCTCTTTTAGCAATTGGTTTAGTTCTTGGACATTTCCAGGGCGCCCATTAAAGTGGTATTAGAGCTATAAGTCTTGCCATCTTGTGGAGGTTTTATAGGGAACTTGAAACAACATTTATGTTTGAGCATGCGACAAGGGCTTTATAATTTCCGCAATACCAGAGCAAGACAAAGTAGGAGTTCAGACTTGGAGAGCGAACAGTCTAGTTCATCCATGTAGAGGGACATACAATCTAGTCATACAGACACAAAGGAGATATTCTTTGAACATGACAACAGTATGGGTGACCGAGATGATAGGGATACAAGACTGGGTGGAGGCAGGAATACCGGTCCAGATCAGGAAAATGTAATGTTCAGATTACTGGGTACATTAGAGGAGGGGCAACATATGCAACAGGAGTAGAATAGGCGAATGGATATGATGTTGCAGCTGATGGCTAGACAGATGGGCATCAATATCGATGATTTGTATGTTGCTCCAGTGCAGGAGGTAGTTAATTCCTCAGGTGGGATCGAGACACGTATAAAGCCACCTAGCTATGATGTTGGTGATGTGGGTGTTTCAGTGGAGTCAGTAGATGTGGGTTTACGCCCTAGTATTATTGATTCGCAATCTGGCGTTGGGTCACGTGTGCAGAGTCAGGAGTCCATATATAGGGCTTTGTCAGGGGATGGTGATGCAGCAATAGTGGAATTAGGAGAATATGAGGATATTGTCATATCAACAACCGCTTCTGTGTCAGTTGAACCATCCAACGAGGAGTTTAGCAGTATGCATGGGGTTGTAGATGTGTTCTCTGATGATAGTACACTTGTTATTGCTAATGAGGTGAGTGATATAGTGACAGAGTTATATTATACTATCGATCAACAAAGTGTTGATGTTCACTTCTAGGATAGTACTATGTTCAACATGGATGCAACATTATCTTATGACAATCTAATGTTTGAGGTTGATGTTGATCACTCACTTGAGTGGAGTTGGGCTCAGTTTTCACCATCTACAAAGATTCAGTTTTGTGTTGCAACAGTTAGGAAGAAGAGGTTTCATAGATCTTCTATGGAGCCGCCTTCAAGTGACATTCTGACTTCTATATCATCAGCACAAGTTTTGGGTACTAGGCTACAAGACATTTGGTTGCTCTTGATAATGCTGGTTTGTAGTTGGTTTAATGTCCACAGGGATGTCACATACTACTTCATTTGGGATCTAGGTGGAGATTGGAGTTCATTGTGTTGCTGGATTGCTTGAGGACAAGCAATTTCAAGGAGGGCGGACTGTAATGTCCCCCTCTTTTTAGCAACTCAGCTAGTAATTTAATTTTCTAGAAGCATAATTAATTATTGTATTGCAAGGGAGAAGTCTCTAGAGAGTGCATTAATTATTGCAAAGGGGAAGCTTCTAGTAATTTAAGCACAATTAATTATTGTATTGTAAGGAAGAATCTTCTAGCGAGTGCATTAATTATTGGAAAGGGGGAAGCTTCTAGAGAATGCATTTAATTAATATTTTATTTCCTTGCATTAAATATTGGAAAGGGGGAAGCTTCTAGAGAATGCAATTAATTAATAATTTAGTTCCTTCTAGAAGGGTTAAGGAAAAGAATAAATAGGGGTGAGAGCCTCATTGTTTTGTATTGGATGATGGTGAATTGCATTTGATAGGAACTGGGATGTATAGTTTTGTTCTTGGCATTAGAGGACGTTCATCCTCTCTTGTGACATTCTAGACGTCATTTCCTTAGGGTTTGGTCTTTGGAATTCATTGCTTTGTATTTGATTTTATTAGTTTGAGAATTAATAATATTTCAATAGTAGTCCAACTTTCCGTTTGCATGAATTCCTTTTGTTTATGTTCATGTTATGTGGCTTAAATCTATGCAAAGACATCACAATCTCTTTCAGCAATTGGTTTAGTTCTTGGACATTTCCAGGCTGCCCATTACAGTTTGTTTAATGTATTATTTAAGAATTTAATATTGTTAATTTAGAGTTGAATTTAGTATTTCTATAATAATTTATGTTATTGTTATTTCTTTCATAAATTGTTTTTTTTTTTTTTTATGGATTGATGTTTATTTCTGTTTCTGATGTTCCTGTTGTCAGGAAGTGACAATTCCCATTGTTGGGATTTGTTTGGTTTTCCATAGGTTCACTTTCACGTGTTGTAGCTACATTCATAATCCTTCATCTCACATCTAGCACCCGTTGATGGCATATTGCCCGGACACCTTTCACAATGAACTTCATCATAAATTTTTTGTTCTTTCTTATTATTCGCCCCAGTGTTGGCCTATCATGGAAAGAAAAGGTATCAATCATCATGTTATCTGTTTCGTGAGGAAGAGAATAGTCAACATCATTAGCTAGAGGTTTATCCCAAATGGTGACATTATCAATATAAGGAACATCTCTATCAATACAAGGGGAAGGGTTAAAATAAGATAAAGGACCACCCTTAATCAATGCATCCCCATAGTCAAGACCTATATTAGGAGAGGGCCAATATCAATCCGCCACTCATCTCCATAAAGAGGAACATTATGTGGTAAATCTAAGTTAATAAGAGGGTGATACTTTATGTCAAAGATAATGGAATGGTGTTTGGAGAATTCTTTAAATGATTTGTGCAACATGAGAAAAAGATAAGTGCATATTGAGTAGATCCAACTAATCATTGTTTCATCAAAATGTATGGAAGATCCAATAAGCATTTGAATAATAAAGCATGAAAAGTATATACTCAATGTTGGAAAATCCAAAAAAAGAAATCTAGCTAAAAAGATCCTAAATGCTACTAAAACAAGAGTAGATCTAGATGCACAAAAAAGAGAGAAAGCAATCAAACTCCATAAGATAGTAAAATCTAACTCCAATAAGAATTGGGAAATCAAAGTCTCCAAAATACAAAAGAAGGGGGAAAGATGTCGGGTTTGCCAAATGTTTATTGTAAAAATGGAAGAGGGTGAAATAGGTCCTAGGCCTCCACTTTTCATGCTAAAGCATTAGAATATGTATGTGGGGAGAAGGAACATTCCTAACCACAATCCCTTTTGAATTCGAATTAGATTTGCAAGACCCAAATAGAGAAAGGGATGAATATGATGCAAAGAAATACTTCTTTATCCATGTGTGATATGTGAATGTGAATGTGAATGTAAATGCAAGATTGAACTAATTGACTAAATAAGATATGTAATGTAAATCTAGAAGTCAGGTGTATGCAAACAGCAAAATTAAGATATGCAATTATGTTAAAATTGGAATTTCAAAGCTTTCCTAGACGACTGGTCAATTTATAGTGGAAAGGTGCACCTCTTGAAAGCCATTGGAGAATGCTTAGAATGATGTCGGAGAGCAAGGCTGCGTTGAATCTAAAGAAGTGCAGATTTATGGTTCCTCAGGGTAGATTCCTCGGCTACATAGTGCACAAAGAAGGATTGAAAACAGATCTAGATAAGATCAAAGTCATTCTTAATATGGAAAGACCTTAAGATGTGAATGGCGTTAAATCATTCTCAGGACATGTGGGATATTGTAGAAGGTTCATAAAAGGATTTTGAGAAGTATCCCTACCCTTGGAAAAATTAACTAGGAAGGGAGAACCATTCGTTTGGCAAAAGGAGTAGGAGGAGGCTGTCCAAGAAGTGAAGTCGAGACTTGTGGGAGAGCCATTCTGATATACCCAGATTGGAACAAGGAGTGCCATGTTCAATAGGACGCTTCCAACTATGCAATGGGTGCTACACTGGCACAGACTAGATAAGAGAGATTGGACCATTCCGTGTACTTCGCAAGTTGGCTACTTTCAAAAAGCTGAATGAAACTACAACACCACGGAGAAAGAAGCACTAGTTATGGTTTATGCCATTCAAAACTTAGATATTATTTATTAGCCACACCTTTCACATTTTTTGTTGATCATCAAGCTCTCGTGTACTTGGTAAAAAAGCCTATTATACAAGGAAGGGTAAGTAGGTGGCTAATTCTCCTTCATGAGTTTACTTTTAAAATTATAGTACGTCCAGGAAAGAGCCATGTGATTATAGATCAGTTGTCTAGAATAAGATCAAGAGAACCTATTGGAAAGGGAATGAACGAGGATTTTTCGAATGCACATATTTTCCAAATTGTTGTACTACTGCATTGGTATGACGACATTGGCCAATACCTATCAACTTCTACTTTCCCCAGAGAGATGCCAGTTGCAGAAAGGAGAAAGATCGCATTGAAAAGTAAGATATTCCAACTTATCAATGGATTGTTGTACAAAATGTGGCCGAATGAGGTATTACGAAGATGTGTGATGGAGGAAACTCTGGGCGTGCTGAGGCCGGATGCTACGATACGAAAAGTATTACTAGCAGGACTCTGGTGGCCTACACTTCACGTAGATGCTCGAAAATGGGTTCTAAGTTGTGATACATGTCAAAGAGCAGTCAAACCCCTCAAAAGGGATTTCATGAAACTTTTTTCATTAGAGCCACAACGGCTATTTGAAAGATGGGTGTTAGATTTTATAGGCCCTCTACCTATCAGTAACATCCATAGATGTGAATATGTCATATTGCAACGAAGTACTGCACAAAATGGGTGGAGGCAGAGGCACTTCTTGAATACATGACACTGAGTACAACAAGATTTCTCTATGAACAAATAGTAACTCTATTTGGCATACCCCTACAAATAACAAGTGATAGAGGAGTACACTTTGTAAATCAAGTACTTAGGACGATGACAAGTGAGTTCAAGATCTTTCATACTCTGTCCAGTCCATACTACGCTTGGGTCAACGGACACGCTGAAGCCACAAACAAGGTATTGGTGTCCATCCTGTACAAGACATGCGAAGTAGAAATAGAGGATTGGGAAGAAAGGCTTCCAATAGCCTTATGACTCCCTTTCACTTAATGTACGAGCAAGGGGTTGTAATGCCTGTAGAATATATAGTACCAATTTTGAGTGGCAGTTGAACACATATTAGGAGATACACAAAGCCTAAAGGAGAGGCTCATTTCCTTAATAAAACTGGATGATGGCATGATGGGCTATGGAGATAGCACAACATAGAAAGAAATTTTGGCACGAAAAACATTTAAAAAGGATGAATTTTCAACCTAGGTAGTACTAAAATACAATGTTAAGAATGAATTACAGCGAGGAAAGTTCAAAGTACATTGGCTAGGATCGTACAAAATAACAGAGGTAGGGACAAATGGAGCAATTAAGATAGCAACTCTTGACAACAAAATTGTAAAAGACTTCGTTAATGGGTCCAAGTTAAAACTCTATAAAGAAAGGGGAGAAACCTTGCATATTAATTTATTAGAAATAAAAGAGGATGAGAAAAAAGAACGAGTGCTTAAGAAAAATAATAGATAATTAAAAGGAGAAAGAGAAAATAAAAGAAAAAAATAAAGAAAAAGGAGGCCCTAAGCAAGCTATAAAGTCAGCCAATGCGAAAGAAACTAGGTAGGAGAAAGTGAGGTGACCATAAGCACTGGGAACTCCCAATGTATGAGCTTGGAGTGATTGAGGCAGCCACTGGAGGACTCGTACCACAGAGAAGGATGTATATTGTATAGTGTACGGATAGAACAATGACAAAGGAAGAGGACATGAGTGTCATACAACATATGAGCAAGAAAAGGATGTATACTGTATAGTGTACGGATAGAACAATGACAAAGGAAGAGGACACGAGTGTCATACAACATATGAGCAAGAAGCAACACAAGAGTGTCATACGATGGACAAACAAGCAACATGAGGATAGGAGTGTCATACACAAACCGCTTATGGGCAGCATGCAACGTATGAGCAAAGAAAGGGAGAGCCCACGTACGAGTAGTAAATTGTCATATCATGGGAAGGTATGGAGGAGCACATTGCTGTACAATGTATTAAATAGTACATAAGGAGCAGTACGTGTGGACTGTACGTAGACAGAAAAGTGGCATCCATACACAAAGTAGCAGTTAAAGATTGAGACACGTGGAATGAAATAGTTTGGATAGTAGAAGCACAAAAGCGGCTAGGGCATTTAAAAAGCATCACAAGATGGTGAAAACAAGCATAGGTAATTCAAGTAGGGGAACAATTATTGATTCAACAAAAGATGCTTACAGGTGAGGAAAATGGTGTCTTCGAAAAGGAAGGAGAAGGGGAAGACCAATGAAGAGATTACAACAACTAGTGTGACATTTGAAAGCATGGTGGGAAGTGAGTGTTGAATATGGTGGGATAACATAGAAGAAAACCATGTGCTGAAGGAGGCTTTGCGCAAGGTAGAGGTAGATAAAATCATTTCCATGCCCATTTTTTATTTAAAAGAATTTGAGCCTATGTTGAGAACAATGGTTGCTGGATATGATAAGGAAGGACATAAATCAGTGATTCAATATTTTCAGCAAACCATCACCATTTCCTATTCTCAGAAGGAGATAAACAAGGTGTTTGGAGTTTTTACCGAGGGCAAGATCCAACAAAAACCCCAACCAAAATGACAATGGAGGAAAAGAAGAAATGGTTGGGATTGATGTGCACGAGAGATCTCAGAGTAGGAATGAGAAAGTATTCTAAGCAAGAGCAATAGCAGAGGATTGAAGAAAATCTTTATAGAAAATGAGGAATGGAGATGCATTATGGACTTGGTCAAAAGCAAACTCATTGGTGGGAGCTGAACATCTGACATAGTCATTTGGATGCTGTTGATAATGAAGGGGTTGAACATAGGGAAGGTATACAATTGGGCCCAACTCCTTTTAGAATAGTTAAGGGAATTTTTCAGAGTTAAAACATAAGGCGTTTTACATGCCTCATCATGCAATAGCCTTGTTCTAGATGCAATTCGAATACAGGTGGCCTTGAAACATAGGACATTTATACTAGCAAATAGAGTAGAACCCTATAAGTTGACCATGGCATACTGGATCCATATGGATACATTTGGATTAGGCAGCGGAGGAGAGCCACAAAGGACGAAAATAAAGCACCAAGTTGCGTACGAAGCTTCTATTCAAACTTAGAGTACAAAACCAAACGAAGAGGATGGGAGTTCGGATGGATAAGAAGGGACAAATATAGGAGCATCATTGTTCTCCTTAGATTTCGGGGGGCGTGAATTTCGGCTAAGTCAGATCAAAGGCACACCTGCCGATGTTGCATTCCTCCTTGTGGAAGGACCATTGCCTAGAGCTATACCCTAGCCGGCCGAGATCCACACACAGGCACATACAGATGAGGAGAGCCGTACTCAGAATGGTTGTCCAAAGAACACAATGGGGAAAGTCCCAACACAAGGAGGCCGAACGCAGGAAGTAGATCAATGTTGTACGAAAGAGACCATAGAAGAATACCGTACGACAAAGACACCTGTACGACAGGAGGGAGACAACAGGTCTGTATGGCAGGAAGGAGACAATAGGATCGCATGGTAGGAGGGTGACTATAAGTCCTCATGGCAAGAAGATTTCCATTTAGGAGAGGAAGAAAACATTTTGTCCATACATAAGGAAGGAGTCTATACAGTGATTGGAGAAGTCAACCGTACACAAGAGGGCAACTAGGTGACACAGACTCGAAAGACAATTTCAGATTTGGGAGTCAAAAGGATTTCTTCTCTAGCAATGGCAAATTTGGTAGTAGAAAATTTGGTTCCACCAGAACAGATCAACCAAACCAAGGTGGTAGATCTTCGACCGCATAAGAAGGCTCCCCATACTATCAGACTCAACACCTTTGAGGTAATTGAGGTGATTGGTCTATTGCATTGGTAGTAACATCTCTAGGGAAGAAGGGAGTGTAGGGGACACCCATCAGTAGTGGGAAGCAAATGGAAGGGGCTAGAACTAGAAAAGAGGTGTACATGTGAAGGATAAAGTGTTAGATGAGGCGCATAGATTGCTGGAAAAGTTCGAAATGATTGCGAAGGATGTATCCCCACCTTCACTGACCCTATTGGAGGTAGAAGAAGTTCAAAGTGGGATAGCTTCGTTGGAGGAAAAAGCTGAAAAGCTCCTCAAAGGCATACAGGAGATGGAACAAATCACGAGGGAAATCATAATGCAGGCCAAGGGGCATAATTTGGACACTTTAGCTAGAGCAATAGAGTCCCTTGCAAAATTTATGAAGGAAGATTGTCATACAAATTGGAGCATGCTCATGCAAAGTGGAATAGGGCATGAAGAGGCAACAGAGATATGGAAGGTTGGATGTATCATGCCTACACTTATGGAGCAACCACCCCTCATGTTGCACTTGCTTAGATGGAGGAGGTGTTTAAGGGGACATTCCTGGAACTCCAACAAGAAAAGGAATTGACAAGAATAATGAAAGAAGAGAAGGAATTGGAGAAAGCAACCTAGGCAGAGAAGTTGGCATCAATAGAAAAGGATAGGATGGAAGCCTTGAAATTGTTACAAGGGGTTTGAGCTAAGCAAATGGAAACATAACTAGATCTATTGCTTTTGCAATAACGCCCATCCAGTTTAGGGACGTCTTCCTACCCTACATCTTGAAGTAGGGCGTACTAAAACAATTATGTAATCAAACATAGTACTGGGTTTGGGTAGTTAGGTAGCGAGGGGATGTGTTGGTTGGCCTCCCTAACCAACTGAGCATTATTTAAGAACATTGGAACATGAATGATGTACTTGTTTTTGGTAATGATTAAAAACATACTATCTCCCTCATGCATATTTGCTATGAATAACTTTGGTAATAACTGCATATGTTGATAGAAGTAATATTGGATTCATGTCTTGGTATATTGTACGACAATCATTCTACACTTTTGTCAAGCCCTATATTGAGGAATCAACCTTGAAATTGAAATGTAAATGTTTGTAAAGGAAATAAGATAAAATGTAAGTATTCACCTTACTTGTAAAAGCCCTTGTTAATAAGGATTTATGTTGTTGAATGTTGTAGATGTTGAAATCGACATGTAGAATGTAGGATATCTCCACAATTGTAATGCATCTACCAAAACCACATCATGAAGCCATGGATGTAAATGTGCATCAATGAAGAAGATGATGAATGCATCAATGTAGATCTCCTCCCTTGTGGGCCAACAAAATGCTAGATCTTGAAGAGGAAACGCTCACAAAGGATCCTTGAATGCTTGATATGAAAATGAAGATTCCAAGCCTCCTTTTGTACTAGTTTTCGAGAGGAGAACAAGGTAGGCCGACCCAGGAGTAAAATAAATTAATTGGAAACTTCGACGCTTCGAGACTCGTGCCCCTAAATCAACGGGGTTGAGGTCAACCTCTTCTGGAACAGGTCGACTTGTTCCTTGAGAAGAGAGTAAGAAGGGCCCCCGAAGGTCTTGGAGGTGGTGCAGACATAATCGGGAAAAATGGAAAGAGGTCGGAGAAATAGCACATTGAGCACAAAACCATCCATGGTCCTGAAGGTTACTAAGGAACAATTGCTAAAAGGTCTTAAACTATGGGTGCTTCCATTTTAAGATGGTACATGCACATTCTTTATTTAGCTTTTTTGTATCTAAGCTTTAATTTTGCTTCAATACTTCAATATTTTGAAAAAGTAGATGTTGATTACTGTGCTCAATGCTTGCAACTTTAATAACATTACAGCATCATTGGATGCTTTCTAATCTCACATTAGAGAGCACTTTTTTGGACGTGTATTAGTAGGATTAGTTACTTGTTGCAAATTTTTTTATTGATTTACCATGGAGTCTCCAAGCATGCAATGACACTTCGGAGACGATAGAGAAACATTACAGAGCAGATTTATTGTTCATTCATCCAATCTGGTATTATATGATGTTCTGTGGCATTATAACAAGATAATAAATGAAGAGAAGACATGAATATTGGTTATGTCCCTATGTATTGTAGTGTGTTAAGGCACTATATATACCATGGCACTATGGATTGAGAATCTAGGTTAGAGGCTACAATAAAACATTCAGTGATCAAATCTGATTTAATATACTCTAGTAAATCAGTAATCAGCACTAATTAGAAACAAAGAATAATGGACACTATAAGTTCCGTCACAAAATAAAGTACACTGACATATTTGGAAAAACCCTTATAAGTTACAAAATTATAAACATGACTAGAACTACAAGCTTGTATTAGTCTGCAAGAAGAGAATACATAATACACACAGACTTTTCCTTCAACTTAATGTATATCTGGTAGTGTAACCTTGTTTTAACTTCTAATGATGAATCTACTATCCCAAGCTCTCATTTTGTAGCAAAATAGGCTAAGATAAAACTACCAGGATAGCAAACTACCAAGCAAAACTAACATGACACATGTCCAACAGTCACAAGTTTAGTTTAAAATAGTGCTAAAACTTGCAAACTTGCAAGAAAACCATAAGGCAAGTTAAATGCAAGGTAAATTGTCAATGTTTATAAGTTCGTGAGAAGTTGCTTGCTGATGCATAAATACAGTTTGATGCAAGAAAAGTGTCAAAATACTTTATATTTTCACAATTCCTTCATTGAGCTTTCACTCCTTCAACATGTTGATGGCATTTATTTATTACATTTTCAAGTAGTGTTACCTTGACTTTCCAGAACGGGGACAAATTTCTAGGATGGTAGGTTTTTTTTTGCCAAGGTTGGGAACGGTGAGAGGATGTAAAAAGGGACGACTATATAAAATATACAGAGATTTTAAAATGTATAGGGAAGCTTGCAAATGTAGATGACATTCATATGAAAATATGGTTAGAGCATGCCATTTAAACATTGTATAACCTTAACATAGAGGTGTACAACATTTCATTTTTCAAATCACAATATGCATTCAAAATTCGTAATTTGGAGTTCGTTGTCAATACATATAGGCATGTGATAACAAAATTATGTAAATAAGGTTAACTTACAAAACCAAAATGCCAAAGGCTAAGTGCTACCATATAGTTTCATGTTCAATATAAAAATCAAAACACAAAAAAAAAAAAGCACACTGGTGCTCCTATTCCGATTCAGCCAACTCTGCATCAGATTCAAAGTCATCTAAATCATCACTATCATAGCCCATGGGAAGAAGGGCATCCTCAACTAATGGAACCCCAACCAGTCTTGCTAATGTCTCCTCCTCATCAACCTGGGACGTCCACATCAACTTGGGACACATCTTTAGGATCAACATCTTGCCGTAATGCTAGTGTCTGCCTGTACTTTGGAGTTTGACGGTCCTGAAGTTGAAGAGCACAATGCATCGTCAGTAGCTTCTCCACTCGTCCATTCCTCCTGAGAGAGTGGGTAGACCGATTTCTCTTCGTAGCAGAGGGACTAGAAACCTATACAAGGTGGTGAGTGACAAGCACCTTCAATTGTGGCGTATCTCTCCCATGCCATGTCCACTACCCAATAAGATCTTTCTGTACCAATATAACTTATTCTAACCTCACATGTGGTTTACTCAAATTTCGGCCACAAAAGTTTGTGAAATCAAGGAACTTTGCACAAAGTGTTGAAGCCTCTTTCTTTGAAAGCATATTACCAATTACTTGTGAGAAGCCATCTAATAACTCTGGATCATCACACGAAGACACCCTTCCATCCAATTTTGCATACCATTTGGGATTTAGAGCATAGGCTGTCGAATTAAGCGGGGTATTCATACAATGGGTCTAATATGTTCCTTATAAAACCCCAAAGTAGGATCCTTATCTGCAACTGTAGTTTATCTTCCCCAACATATTGTCTCATATATCTCTCCAAGATTAGGCAATTCATTTTATCATCAATCTCAATGAGCAATGAATTGGCTAAAAATCTCAAACTTACCTCTAGAAAGGCTGCGACTTCACTCCAAGGGCCACGATTTCTCTTTGGTAGCAATCTTAAGACTTAGAAAATGATTTTGGAGAGAGGTTTGAAGTGAGAGCATCACTGTTTTTTTCCATAAAATCAGAAATATAAGGTATTGAAAGGGAAGAAATATGGGGTAGAGATTTCATGATAGAGCTGCATTTTACCTCTTTATTTTGATGGGAACTCTACATCAAGTTGATCTAGTAGATAAGAAGGTTGATTTAAAGCAAATATAGATGCAATTTCATTTCATAAAAACATTGGGATGTCCTTCATTTCGATTATTCCCTATCATTTTGTGAACTTAATGAAAATTTCCCTTTCAGTTTTGCAAGGTAGTCTATGGAAAGAGCGAGGCATGGAGATCATGGAGGTGATGGCAAGGCCAAATTTAAGACTTCTAGGAAGGAGAGAAGAAGTGGATGCTACAAGATCAAGTTCAATGACTTCAAATGAGGAGGTTCGAAAATCAAATTATCAAAGTTAAAATTCAAGGCAAGATCAAGATGGAGCTCAAGAAATCAAGGATACAAGTGAAAGCAAATCATCACCAACTTGAATTTCCAATGGAAATCTAAGTTCTCTTTGAAGGATCTAGCTATATGAAATTTGATCACTTCAAGAAGTTCAAGTTTCAATTTTGCAACTACAATCAAGTTCAAAATCATGGCAATGAGAAAATTTCCACGAATAAAGACAGAGAATATTGAGAAGAGGAAGCAATTTGGGAATATGCCATCATAACTGGGGACTTGATAATGTTAAGTATCCAAAGATATTTCCTCATTACCAAAGAATTGATCAAGTCTATAAGGTGAAGATGTTGGGGTGGTGCCTACTTGTCTTCAACCAATAAGAAAATTCCAATTACATTTGCCCAAGCACATTCAATCATATTATGCCAAGTGTGCATGCTTTCTTATTCGATTGGCCCATAAGGTGGGGCCTTCATGTAATTGGATGATAGTGTGGCAACCCTGATTAGCATCTATAATGGGTAAATCTTGGCCCTTAATTGTAATTGAGCAACTATAAAAGGCCAAGACCTTCTCGTTTTGTGAGGGAGTAGACTTTAGATGCATTAGAGATGAGATTAGAGGTAGAGTAGAGTAAGAGGAAACTTGTTGAAATTTTTTCCATAATACTATCAAAGTAATTGTTCCATTCTTTGTCTTCATGGTGGATTACTTGTGTTGCTTTGGGTTATTGCATGGTTTCTTCAATTCCTTAGATTAGATTTCATTCATGCCGAATAGAAGTAGATGGATGAAATATATAGTTGAATGGTGATTAGTGGTGAACCTAGTGTTCATACTTTTTGGTACTTGTTGATTGTAAGTCATAGTATAAGGTTAGTTTGGGCCTAAGTTGCAAGCTTCTATTGGAAATATTCATTTAGATTACACCTTAGGTTTTTGGATGAATAAATACATTGTAAAAACCATTTTCGCATCCTTAGAAGATGGCATCCTCCTATTCGTAGTTGAGACGGTGAAGCAAGGGCTGTTTAGAGGCTCACCCCATAATCAACAACGTGTTGCATTCTTAGAGTCAGATAGAATTTCTAAACCTTGAAGTCAAGTTGGTATCCATTGATTGAAGTTTGGACAGCGTAAGTCCCTTTGTGATAACCAACATATCACATTATTATAACTGAGTGAAAGTCCGCAATAAGAAGGAAACTTGAGGTTGTCTTTTGATCACACAATCCATAAATGATGTTTAGCATATGAGCTTCCTTATTCAAGAGAGAGTTGGAGATTGGGTGTCTTGTTTGGAATACTACGTATTTGATTCTCTATTTTGTATTCGTACAAAACTCACATCAACGATGTGGATAAGGTTTTGAACTTGTTAAAGGTCTTGTACCTAGTGTTTTTGCTAGTTCCTAATGGGGGACTTATTCGTGCAACTTTAAATTTACTGAGGTCTTAGGTATCCTTCTAGAATATTGACTAGTTACATAATAAGGCTCACGAAAACTGCTTTCGCTTACCTAGGTCAATGCTATAGTTGTCTCATTGTACATGATTAAGACACATGTCAACATCCCATTTAATCCTACTTCTTACTTTGCTGTTAAAAGGAAGGCCATCTCATTGTTTAATTTTTATCCATCAACCATTCTTGCATTCATTGTTAAAGCAAGCTAATCTACATTTTCTTTCTTGTGGAAGTTATTTTAGCCTTGTAGGGAACCTAGGGTATTGAGGGGCCATCAATCTACTCATACCTGGTATCAAAGCCTTAGTGCTACAAATTGCTTCTCAGATTTGAGGGACAAGTTGAGAAGGATTTCGACAATGAGTGAGATGAACAAGTGAGTTTTATAGATTACCTTGCTTAGAGTGATGTTACTTTTGCTTTTGTCCGTTCTTCAGATAGTTCACCTTTTGTATCTTCCATGCATGCTGTAGATAGCAATTCTTATAGTCAGTTTAAAGTCCCCAGTAAGAGTCCAAGTGAAATCTATTTTGATGTAAGAGGTTTAAAAGGAATTACTCATTATTAGTCTAAGAAACTATGTAAAGTTGCTGAACTTCAGCATAGATTAACTAATGGTTCTGAACGAAAGCTTTTATTATTCTCTGCCAAATAAATTGCTAAATATAGACATGGCTCTCTTTAACAATAATGGATATCAATATATGCATTTTTCGTGGGTTAGATTTGGTATTGAAGGCCATTATAGGAGGAGATTGCCTATAATCATTTGAATGATGCTAAAAGATGCTAGGCATTTCTGTACTAGTGATGCCCTTCTTGGTATTGTATGTGATAGCATGGCCAATAGTTCCATTATATTTGACTCGTCAGTGAATTTCTCATTGAGTCTCTAGGATGATAACCTTAATGATGTTCTTACCTATAAATTCAAAATAATGAATTTCCTAATAAAGAAGGATTCCATAGATCACAATCTCCATTTTGTCATTCATTTTTTGTTTGTTTAATACCACTATGCCATTTATGGATGACCCTTGTAGAGATCTTCCACTTAATGAATAGTTTTCTACAATTTGGACCTTACCCTATACGACATCCCAATTATGAGCTCCTCAAAATATCAGATGGAAGGATATCGAATTACCCAAAGAATGGTCTATGGAGTTGTTTAATGAAGATCAATAGGAATCTAGGACAATGCAATTGTGATGTATTTCTATTAGAAAGACCCTGAGCTCCACCATTATCAACTTTTCTGAATCTGGTGATCCCATGACCTTGCATCCACTTGCCTTCACTAAGAAAAATTCCTTGAATACTTTACAACCTCCTAAGCTTGATAGAAGACAATTTAGAGCCATAAGAGAATATTTTCATGGTATTCTATTTTTACCCATTTCATATAATTGGGAATTATAAGCGATCATAGAAGTTAAATCCCATGGTTTTTCAAATTAGGGGCCACTAATTCTTCAAGGCATGGATCACGATAAAATTGTCCTCTTAGTCTAGAGGGTGGCTCTATGCGAAGAAATCCTTTTTCTAGAAGAATTCATTTGCATCTAAAATGGTCCCGGTGTGCTTTTTCCCTTATTGCATTAAGATCATTGCCTTTAATATTAACATACCTATTGTAGATGCGGGATTCCATGACCATATGACACTACTTTTCTTCAGCTTGACATCCTTCCTGAGAAAGAAAGTCAGCCAAAAGATTTTGCTTGTGTGGGCAATGAACACAATCAAATTCAAAGGTATCCAAAAATTGTGCCCACCGAAGTAGCTTGCCACAAACGACTTTATTCTTTGACTCCTTGAAGAATCCTTTGAGATTTCTTAGATGTGTCCTCAAAACAAATTTTTGATCAGCTAAAAATATATGAAATGCTTTAAAGGTATTAACCATAGCAAGAATTTATTTATGAGCACTATGGTAGTTCAATTCACTCCCCTTGAATGATCCACATGCATATCTAACAATCTCTTCTTTACCTCTAGAGATAAATTCTTTTGAGACTCCTCCACAAGAGGAATCACTTGCATCGGTTTCAATATTTTTAGTACCCAAGCCATGTAGAGAAAGTGGAGGAAGCTCCGCACATTTGGCCTTGATACGTTGGATAGTCTCATCATGTGCACTGGTTGATGCAGGGGGATTCTTTTTTAGGAGCTTGTTTAACAATGCCCTATAAGAAGCAATATTTTGGTAGAAACCAACAACATAATTTACCAATCCCAAAAATCTTTGCAATTCTTTGACATTGGTGACATAGAGATTCTGTATTCATGATAGAATATGGCTTTGAGCTTCCATCTTCCCATGGGGAAGGAGTTTGGTGCCTATAATAGGATTCAGTACAAAACTGACATTTGTTGGGGTTTAATAGGATACCGTCCTGAAAGCATACTTTAAGGAAGATTTCAAATGCTCAACATGACTCGTTGGATTCTTAGAAAAAACTAAATTATCATTTATGTAGGAAATCAAAATTTGGAATATGGGCAGAACAAATTATCCATGACCTGCTAAAAGATAGATGGAGTAGTCTTGATGTCAAATGGGAGAATTATACATTAATAGAGCTCTTGTGGTACAAAGAAAGCAGTCTTGAACTGATCAGATTCTATGGGCCTTATTTGCTAGAAATCCTTTGACAAATCAAACTTTGAATAGATGTTAGCACTGGAAATACATTGCCATATATGTTTTTTGGAAGGAAGAGGATATTGATTATCCAATAAGCAAACATTTAAAGGCTTATAATTAACTACTAACTGCTTTTTAGGTAGTTAATTTCCATTTTCATCCTTTTTTGGAACATACATAGCATGGCAGGAAATTGGTGAAGATGAAGGCTTGATGATACCTTTAGATAACAAATCCACAATCTCTGTTTTGCACATTTTATGTTCTGATCTGCTTAATTAACATGCCCTTGAGGTATGATCGCTTTGTCGCTCACGTCTGCCTTGAGAGGTAAAGAGCATTCAAGATTTCATTTGAGTTTTGTTAAATATTTGGAAAACACCTTTCTTTGAACATATCTTGTATTTCATTAAAGTGAGACAGAACTGAATCAATTTTCTTAGTAAACCAAACTTGATTTCACTTCTCTTCTTCTGAAATAGTTCAATTTCTTTTGTAGTGTAGCATCTTACCTGAGTAAGTCATGGCACAAAAACCCTTGTAAATTGAGAGGAATCCTTAGTCATGGTAAAGGGTTCCCATGTAGCCAAAGTATGACTTCTAATAAGCCCACCATAACCATGAAGTTCAAACTACACAAAATTGACATACTCTACTTGATTGGCAGAGAGAGCAATGGGTACCCTACAAACCAAAGAAGATGTGTGATTACCATTTCTAAAGCAAAGATTAGTTTAAGTGGATGGCCATTGATCCTTTCGAAAGCACTTATAGTAGACAATATTAGCATCTGTACCAGTGTCAAGCAAAAAGTGAAGATTATATGGATTGATGGATGGGAAATGGACCGAGAGTGTGATACCAAGACATGCTGTAGTAGAAACCACATGCATTTTGTGCAGATTTGTTTGTGAATCCATTTCATCCAATAGTTCAACCTCTAACACCTTGTCTAATAAAGGAGAATAAGGCTTTTCTTTGCATAATAACTCTTCATTTGATAGGATGTGGGCATTTTTAGGACTGTTTTAAAGATATTTATTGCCAGATGGTGGTTGTCCTTCTATTTCCTCAATGTATTGAGAGAATTCATTTGTTGGTTCCTTCGTAGCTTCTTGTTTAATGAGCTTATTCAGGAATGCACAACGTTGATTGCACCAAGCTTGGTGTGTGAATCTTCCTATATAGGGGTAGAATTTGTTTGAAGAAACAATCAACAATGTCCAGAGAGGAATATCAGTTCCTGGATCAGACCAAGGCCTAAGGACTAATGGGTGAGGAGGTGATAGACGAGAAGCAACTTCCTCTTCTAAGTTCTTCATTTGTAGATAAAGCGTAGAAAGCCTTTGTTTATCTCGTTGCCAGGTACCTTGAAAGATTAGCATTGTTTTTTGTTCCTATTCTATCGCCTTAATTTTTACACTGACGTGTGGTGCTTAGACTGATAATATGGTGTTGACGATATCATCCGTCAAAAGAATGACACTTTTGAATTAGAGGAGTCAGAAGATTCACCATTATCTTGAGCAATTGACGATGTTTGAGAGTATTTGGAACATCAAAATATTCATCCTCATTATCAGATGAAGATTCCAAAGGAATATCTGAGGGGTCTTGTTGTCCTCAATTTTGGATTCACAAAATTGGGGCAATTGAAGAGCACACGAATATACTGAGAGGGGAGGTGAATCAGTATATTAACAACTTTTCAATTTAAACTTTTGTATCCAAACAATTGCTTTACTAATGTTAGATGCTGAAATAGACAATTATGCACATGGACACTATAACACAAATTTACGTGGAAACCCAATGTGGGAGAAATCCACGACAATAAATGCTTTTATATAAACTGTGTTCTTTTACAATGTATTGTAGGCTTTGACCTACTAGAGGTTCCAACCCTTATGTTTATGAGCATCGACTCATTGGAAGCTCCAACTCCCACTCTTCGCAGGGTCCGACCTACTAGAAGCTCCTACTCCCACACTTTGCAGGCTCTAACCTACTAGGTTCAAACTTCTTTTCCACTTTGGCAATGTTGCTATCTTCAACTGATGATGGACTATTCAAACCACTCCTTTATTTGTTTCTTATATTTCTCCTTTCTGATTTGCATTTGCACTCTCTCCATTATTATCAAAAGTGTTTCATTTGTATTTGCATAATTATCTTTTAACTGTATAGAAGCCTCTTCTATATCTGCAAATGAATATCCTTCTATATCTGAAATAACCTTGACACTCTTTATTTGATTCACATTTGACATATATCTTTTGATATTCTTCTTTGTTTTCCTTTCTCACACCATTAGATAGTTTTCTCTGGTTTACGATTCTAATCTATATACTCTTACAGCTCTTCACATTGCTATGTCACTTCAAATAGAATATATATATATATACAAGATTTCATTTGAAAAGGACACATCTTTTCAAATAAATCACGCGTCTTTGTTGATCACACCTTTTCCTAATTAATTTTCATTTGTATGTATAACCTTGATCTTATCGGGCTTGTCTAATGTTATCATTATTAAAATCCTTTATTTTAACTTTCTCTTTTCTTAAACACCCCTTTAATGGATTTTATCAAAAGTCCTTATTCTCAGCCTGTTGACGCAATACACAGACATCTGCAATATATAGATTGTATCATATAATATGCTCCCTACCTTATCATCATCGTTCACTTGTCTTTTGGCGGTTCTGACAAACACATAGGAGCATGACAGTGTATATGGTATGGCACATAACCATATCGCTGTTGCATCATCTTTATATAACATTAATGCAAGTATAAATCCGACCTTCATGCATTTCATGAACCTTCACATGGCTGTCCTATGGTTGAAAATATTTCCCACATGCTTGCTAGATCAAATATCATGAGTTGCATCTATAAAAACATGCTACGTCTCTCATTTGCTACTCATTTGTCCCTCATTTGCATAACTTAAAGCTTGCTGTCCGCACATGTTATGCACTTAGAAAAACCTAGTTTTGATTTTTCTAGTCATTTTGAGCCTTTCTAAGTTTAGTCCATTTGCTCAATTGTTGTTAGCAATCATCGCTTAGGCTTTCACTATTCATACCTAGCCCAAGAATTTGTGTTCTTCCATCACGAAAGCTTGCTATGGACCTTTCATATGATGATGTTCTTACACTACGAAACTTTCATTTGACAATTGCATAGGTACATCACTCAGCGATGCCAAAAGAATTTGCACCAGAAAAAGGCAACTATAAGAAAAAGATGAAGTGCCATTATGACCAGTACTACAACTTCATCCCACCATCACAAGTAACTTCCTACAGTGATGAGGTTTGAGATACAGACGTAGAGCACATGAATATGGAAGATTTTGTCAGAAGAGTCAATGCTGAAACCACTGAGAATATCACTTGGACCAAACTAAGTCATATTCATTTGCTATCTACCTTTTTTGTGGCGGCTCATGAACTCGAGTTCATCCTTGCATGTGGTAGACATTTCGATGCAACCTCCAGAATTATCAGGGACTAAGACACCAATACCATCATCCAAAGACTATTGATCGGATCTTTCATGTTCCTCACACTCCATTTGTCACAAGCATCACTAGACAAAAGCCTTAGAGCGAAGATAGTTCTCATTGCATCAAATTCATTAGTGACAACTGGATGATCGAAAGGAGGTCCAATCTTTCCAAATGGCCTGAAAGCATGCAAAGGTTAGAGTTCAAGGAGGAGATCAATGATCTTATCACATTTTTTAGCCGCCTAGCTTGCAAGGCTCAAGGATCCAAATTTTTCATATGCTTTAAGTAAACAACAGTAGGAAGATTACATGTAAAGAGCAATTATGTTGTAAGTATAGGATAACATGTACTTGTACAACAAGCTCATGTAGTCAAGTTTCAATCACATTAGGCATGCAACTTTGAATAAGTCAAATTAGTTAGTTAGAAGTTTGTTAGAGAATAAGTCAAGGTGGTCGAGGATTTCCTCTTTTTCCTCTACCTTTCTCTCCCCTATTTCCCTATATAAAGGAGGGAGCTCATTGTAAATAATAATCTTTTGGCAAGACAAGAAGATTCTGTCAATTTGTATATGCACTCTAAGACTTTGAGCTTAGATGTAAATCTAAATTGCTTTCATAAAAGAGGGAACTTGCTTTCAAACTTTGTGTTGATTCAAGGTGTTATGTGATGATATTTTCTAGATATTGATTGTGAGTTTTGGAGCTTCGCTCAAGAGGGATTTGAATTTGATTGTACAAACTTTGAGCTGCTTATTGCATTCAGAACCAATTTGAACTTTTGAAAAAAATGTGCTATAGGAGGAAAAATTGTAATAGATAGAAGTGGCTGTAATCACTTAGCTTTGAAAACTTTGGGCTTCAATTGTAAGTGTCTTTATTGAAATTGAGAGTGTCCAGTAAGAGACTTTGTGCCTCACTGGTTATTTTGCTTGAGTCTTCATTTGAAACAAATGCTTGAGACTTTGGTTCCTGTTTTTGTTTCACTAAATATAAAAAGTAAACTACTGCCCCTAGTGTTGTTCTTATGTCAATTCTAGGATCACCAGTATTATCGTAGCAATAAGACACTTTTTGTTAAGTTGAAAAGTTATAGTTGTATGCAAATCATTTTTGAAAAAAGAGAATTGATTAAGAGAAGCATCCTTTTTGTAATTTCAGTTAAGTTCTTTTTGAAGCAACCTACAGTAAGAAAGGAGCCTCCCCTATTGCTGAGAGGAGAGAGAAATCTCATGAAATGTTGCCCAAAGTCACAATTTTGTACGTTGTGGTTAGTGACGTACAAAATTTTTAGCCAATAGGTCTGTTGGATAACCATTAATATATTCATATTCTTCTTCATAAAAAAGCTCAAGTTGATGAACCCTATTAACTTTAGCATTTCCTTTCTTGCTTTGTCTATCTGGACATTTAGTTTCATAATGAGGACCTTTGTAAATATAAATGTAGGTCACCAATCTCGTTTTTGTCGAAAAATTTGTTCTTTTGAAAAATTTCTTTTGTTTTAGGGGATTTTCCATAGGTAGGGTTTTTCATTTTGCAAGAAGAATCAATAGTTTTCCTATGCATAAACCTACCTTTCTTATGTGAACTAGAGATATTATCACAACCATAATTAGGTAGCAACGGCTTACATACTGATTTAGCAATTATGAGCCTTATCCATTCTTTGAGCTTTTCTTGTTTATAGTTTTGTCAAATTTCCCTATTCGGTTTATAATGAAAGTACAAATTTGTGGAAATGCAATGTCTGCCATCGTGTGGTTTGTGAGAACTAAATGTTCCAAACACTTTTGCAAGTAGTAGTTGCCAAGCTTGTTCCCAAAACTCTTGAAAAATGTAAAGTTAATAGCATCATGATTTTGCTCATGCCCAAAATAGTAGAAATTTTGATATTGGTCATTGTAATATTTATCTAGTTGTGTGAGATTGCAACACTTGGCTTCCATAAAATTATTGTATGCCATATGTTGAATTAGAAAGGCATCAATATGACCGACAAACATGAGAAGAAGCTGATTACATACTGTATCTAATCCCACCGCTAATAAGTCTTCCCTATATTGAACATCCAACCTATCAAATATTTTTCTAGCCAACCTTGTCATTCCAATTAAGGCTTGCAAAACATATTCTCTTGGTGGAACAGTAGGATTGGTGCTGATATTATGTTGGCTGCATGCTCTTAGGGCCTCAATACTTCTAAGATTATTAGTAGGATCAAAAAAGTCAAAAATTGACCAAAGAGGAGTCTTAACCTTGAAATTGTGTAAATTACTGAATGGACTCTGATTATGATTTCCATCTCCATTTTTGATATTTGTCATGAAGATTTGCCGTTCTTTGACAATATCCTTGTTTGTACTTGGGGCTGGATCCCAATCCTTTAGAGATTGAGGGCCCCCCTGCAGGGAATAGTGAATGTTCTTCAATTTCCATGCTAGTTGCTCCCATAAGGAAAGACATGGGCGTGCTTAATGGGTTTGGGATTTTTTTTTGGAAATTATGGTCAAGGTTTGTAAGATATCAGAATTAGCTTGCTTTTGTGATTCCTACCATGCTTTTGCTTCAACCTGAAAGGCACGATAATCAGCATGCAAAGCAGCAAGGTCGACTCAGAGATTGAAAATTGGAGTTTGATGGTTGTTTTTCAAGCAGGGTTAAGCGAGCAATGACGTGGTGGTTATGCTGTATTTGCTGGGATTGAAACTTCTGCTGAGAAAGTTCACCAAATTGTTGGGAATGAGAGCATCATTGGAAATGAGAAGTTGTTTGCGCAAGTAGAGATTTGTCCAATTAAGCAGTTTAGATTAGAGGGGATATCATCATCTATGGGAGTAGCATGTTGCAGCCAATATGGGATATATAACTTTTGCGACTCATCAATGTGCATAAAATCACAAAATTGAGGATTCAATCCAGGTATATGTGATACACTATGGTAGGTTTCTAAATCGTGGGCCTTTGAAAATGCACCAGCTATGGATCAATACTTCTTAGGAACACGATATCATGGGAAATACTGGCACATCGGGTTTGCTGATCTGCGGGGACATGATGATTTCAACCGAAAGATTGTTGATGAATATGGTCCTCAAGGAGTTATTCCCACCAAGCCATTATACGAAAGAATACCTATCATCGTGGAGTGTCGTATTCCCACTTGGGTATGCACACTGCATTACCTTCATAAGATCCAAGTGTATGATGCTAATCATCCTAATGGAGAGTGTAGACATTGGCAACAACGAACTACCATCTCTATTGGTGGGATGACCTTAATCTAAATTATCATGAAATTCATAATGAATCATCAGGTGGTATTCCTTATGATTGATGAATATGACTATGATGGTGATTAATGATGTAAATATTTCAGCTTATGTCAAAAGCAAGGTTTGACATTGTCTAATGCTCGGTATGATTTTCCTCCTTGCCATTAAACAAGATTATCATCATTTTGACTTGCATAAGGGTTTGTCTGTACCATGGGTATTTCCATGTAAAAGATCCCTGTAGCCACTAATGGGTGTTAAGTGGGCCATTCTCACTTTTTGGTTATTACAAAAGTGAAAATAAATAGTAATAGGAAAAGTTAAAACATTTGGTAAAAAATCAAAGGAGGACAAAGTGAGCTCACATGCCTCACCTACCTACTTTTCATCAAAACCTTATCCAAATGCCACTTGTCATCATTCTCTTATATTCCTTATCTCTCAATGAAGATTACCATTATCCTTATCCAATTACCACTTGTTCTCCTATCCATCTAACCTTATCCTTATGAAATCCAACCTTATCTATACACCCCATACCCTTATCTTCTAGTTCCTTCCTTCAACCTCGATAATTAAGAACTTGTGAGCTCATTGAAGGCATCAAGTGTTAAGAGTCTTGAGTGTGTTTAAGTGTGTAACAATTTAAAATTTGTGTATACTCTTTGCACGTGTGCTTAGAGCAATCATCCCTGCAGATAAAAAACAAAGTTTAAAGTTCAAATTGTTGTAATAACTCCATCTCATTGTATGTCCATTATAAGTCCATATGCTAATACAATCTACTTGGTATCATACAATTTTACATTCTTTTTTTCAAAACACAATATGCATTCAAAATTCGGAAATTAGAATTTAGTGTGTTGTCCTGCATTTTGTCATCACAAATTGTAGGTAACAGTATGAAATTTTTTCAAACTAGTTTCGCATTTCTCTGTTGAATTTGTTAATTAGATTGGTTAATGTTGATTGATCGATCAAATCCAATTTACGTAACAAATTCTTTTACTGGAGGCTTTCGTCAAGTCTTTTTTGTTTTTCTGTTTGTCAAGCCTATGCTTGATTCTTGAGGCCTTCAACATCTCTTTTTCCGTTTTTGAGTGTGTTTGTTGGTTTTTGGTCCTTTGATTTTACTCAAGTCATTGCTTTGGGTTTTCCCTTCGATTTGGTGTATCTTAGGGCTTAATCGGAGTTAGCAATCAAAAGATATGACCATTTTAGTGCCCAAAAAGTGGACTCTTCGGGTGTAATTGCATGAATTAAAAATATCATGTTATATTTTTAAGTTGACATTCACTTTTTGAAAAATATAACATTATGTTTTTAAGTTACTTTATCATTTTGATTTTTCACTTAAAGTAAGTATAGTGCACTTTATGTTATATTTTTAAGTTGAGTTACTTTTTAATTTTTCACTTAAGTGACTATATTAAGTATATAGTTTGATTTAATTTTTAATTTTTAAATCAAATTTTATAGCAAATATTACTTTTTGTAACATCCAGATTTTACGGGTCTAAATTAACATCTAACATAAGCATAGAATACAGTTATAACTTCGATTTCATCATTCATGTTCATGTGAAGAAGATTACCGTTAAAGTCAGTTAAACAAAATTTCTTAACTAAATACTTGGAACACCTTTTAATGAAATTACTTTAGAAATTAAAATCACATACCTCAGAAAACTGAGACTGAAAATCATCTAAGTATTACTTCTGCAACCACCCGGGTTAGTCCACAAATACACTATAACAATTTCTCAAATCGACTACTATCTCAAAAAATCATTTGAAGATTACAACTATATCTTAAATTAGGGCATCACATATCATCTTACCAATTAGGGCATCAATTACCATCGGTTTATTTAGGGCTTCTGATATCGCTTTATCACTTAGGGCTTTTGCAACCACGTAATTCAATTAGGGCTTCTGTGACGACTGATATGCTTTCAATCAGCCTTTGAGTTGGTGTTGATTTATTGTTATCACCGTTTCTAGCTACTAGATAGAAGTGTAGTTAGAGGTTTCATCTTGCCCATTTCTCGCTCCGAGGGTAAGTGGATCCTTTTCTAAAAGTTAAGAGGAAAGAATATTGGTAACACCCCTTAAAAAATCTCTCAATTTCTTGCTTACCTTGAGTTGATCCAAGGAACAGTGAGAAGAGGGAGCCTTCCCTTTAAGGTAGGAGTGACTTTGTCTCACATGATGTGGCTGGTCATCCTATTGTGCATCTGAATTTTACCCAAAATTGTCGGTTGCAAAATATCCACCCAACACAGTGTCAATATCATATAGGCATGTGATAACAAAAAATATGTAAATAAGTTTTACATACAAAACCAAAATGCCCAAAGGTTGAGTGTTACCATATAGTTTCATGTTCAATATATAAATCAAAATACATAAAAACAAAGCACATTGCTGCTCCCATTTCGATTCAGCCAACTTTGCATTAGAACCAAAGTCCTCTGAATCATCACCGTCATAGCCTACAAGAAGAAGGGCATCCTCATCTAATGGAACCCCAACCAATCCTGGTGGCGTCCCCTCCTCGTAAACCTGGGACACATCTTAAGGACCATCATCCCATTGTAATGCTGGTGTCTGCCTGTACTCTGGAGTTTGACGATCCTAAAGTTGAAGAGCACAATGCACTGCCACTAGCTTTGTCGCTCGCCTATAGGTAAGTCTATTCCTCTTGAGAGAGTGGGTAGACCAATTCCTCTCTGTAGAAGAGGAACTAGCAACATATCCAAGGAGGTGAGTGGCAAGTACCTTCGACTATGGTGTATCTCTCCATACCATGTCCACCACCCAATAGGATCTTTCCGTGCCGATAAAACTTTGTGTAACCTCACCTGTTGTTTACTCAAATTTGGGCCACAAAGGTTTGTGAAGTCGACGAATTGTGCGGGAAGTATGGAAGCCTCTTTCTTTGAAAGCATCCTATAATGGCTTGTGAGAAGCCATCTAATATCTCTGGATCATCACACAGAGGCACCTTTCCATCCAATTTTGCATACCATGTGGATTTATTGTGTTGGCTGCCATATGAAGTGGGGTATTCATAATGTGGTAACCCTAATTAGCGTTCGTAATGGGTAAATCTTGGCCCTTGATTGTAATTGAGAAACTTTAAAAGGCCAAGGCCTTCTCGTTTTGTGATGGGTTAGACATTAGATTCATTAGAGAGGAGATTAGAGGTAGAGTAGAGTAAGAGGAGATTTGTTGAAATGTTTGCCATAATACTATTAAAGTAATTGTTGAATTTGTTCTTGCTCTTCAAGGTGGTTTACTTGTGTTGCTTTGGAGTATTACATGGTTTCTTCAATTCCTTCTTAGATTAGATTTCATTCATGGTGAATATAAGTAGATGGATGGAGGATATTGTTGAATTATGATTAATGGTGAAGCTAGTGTTCATACTTTTTGGTACTTGTTGATTGTAAGTAATAGTGTTAGGTTAGTTTGGGCCTAAATTGCAATTGTTAAACCTCTATTGGAAATGTTCATTTAGATTGTGCCTTTATAGGGTATCTAGATGAATATTGACAACGTGAAAACCATTTTCGCATCCTTAGAAGATATCACACTCCTATGCCCAGTTGACACGGTGAAGCAAGGAGTGTTTAGAGGCTTACCCCATAATCAACATTGCGTTGCATTCTTAGAGTTGGATAGAAGTCAAATTGGTATCCATTTATTGAAGTTTGAACAACGTAAGTTCCTTTGTGATAAGCAACATATCACATCATTATAATTTGGTGAAAGTCCACAATAAGAAGGAACCTTGCCGTTGTTTCATTTGATTACACAATCCATATACATTGTTTAGCATATGAGCATCCTCATTCAAGAGAGAGTTGGAGATTAGGTATCCTGTTTGGAATACTAAGTATTTGATTCTCTATTTTGTAGTGGTACGAAACTCACATTAACGATGTGGATAAGGTTTTCGACCTAGTAAAGGTCTTGTACCTAGTGTTTTGCTAGTTCCTAATGGGGGACTTATTCATGTGACTTAAGTTTACTTTGGTCTTAGGTATCCTTCTAGAATATTGACTAGTTACATAATCTTATCTCATGAAAACTACTTTTACTTACCTAGGTCGATACTATAGATATCTCATTGTATAGGATTAAGACACATGTCAACATCCCTTTTAATCCTACTTCTCACCTTGCTGTTATAAGCAAGGCCATGTCATTGTTTGATATTCAACCATCAACCATTCTTGCATTCATTGTTGAAGCAAGCTAATCTACATTTTGTCTCTTGTGGAAGTCATTTTGGTCTTGTAGGAACATAGGATATTGAGGGGTCACCAATCTACTCCTACATGGTATGAAAGCCTTAGTGCTACAAATTCCTTCCCAGATCTGAGGGACATGTTATGCCTTGAAGATTTAGTTGGGTGCACTTTGGAGCTTTAAAGACCTCACAGTTGAATCCAGGGCATCAAAGAAAGTTAGGTTGTTGGAAATATTGTCATTAATGTTAAGGGCACTCAGTTACAACTGTTAGGTTCCATCATTGATGTCAAAGGTGAGATTGTATATGTAAGATTTTCATTATTTGTATTTTAACAAATGAGATCAATGGCAAAGGAAAATTAATATCTTTTAGATTTAATGAGAGGAGTACAATGATCTTATCAATTCATACAGTAATATGCTATCTCGACGACATATAATGACAAGTTTTTGACAGAAATGCTCCTTCAAGAACATGATATCGATGCATTTCCTTTGGGAGACATTGGTAATAGTGAAAATGATAGAGCTGAAGGGAATAACATTTATGGTAATGATTTTGATCAAATTAAATATTTTTAGATGACACATGATCATTCACATAAAACAATAGCAATCGGAGTGATATATTTAAAGCAACTGTAAGACGATCTGTGATTGTTGAGTAGGTAGTAAACAAGCTAAGGCAAATGCAGCAATTTATACACTACTACAGTGACTCCATCATAAACTCTTAGAAGCAATGATATAATTGATATGCTGGCTGATTTGACACACAGAAATCTTCTATTTAAAGCAACTGTAAGACACAGTTTGTGATTTGTGAGAAGGTTGTAATCAAACTAAGGCAAATGCAGCAATTTATAAACTATTACAGTGACTGTCGTAAACTCTTAGAAGTAACGATATAATTAATATGCTGGCTGATTTGACACGAACACAGATCTTCATCCATGATAGAGTAAGAACTTTATGATCAGCTCATAGAACAAACAACAAAACAGCAAATCAAAGAGATTGGTTTGACTAAATCCAGCAAGTTTGAATAAAAAATCATGATTAATGAGCAGTTTCAGGTTAACCCATGGTGAATGATCTGTATAAAGCAGCAATATGTATGATTAATATTAACATACATAATGGACAGTGAATTCATTGAGAAGCAGTGATTAATCTAAACACAAGACAGTGACTTCAAAGGTGATCTTGAAAGTACAGTTGACTCATTAAAAGGTGTCCTATCCCTTAGCAACATTATGCAAAGATGGCAACTTTAAAGGTGGTTTATTTTATTACTGTGATGGCCAACTAAATAGAAGTGGTTAATATGTGTGATGCTCCCCATCCGAGAGATAAAATTCAATAAATAATGATATTTATTGAATAATTAAATAATTAATAATAAATAACTGAATATATAATCAATTATTAATATAATAATATATATAATGATAATTAAATGGAGATCTTGATAATTATACTATCATCACTATCTTTGTATATCGAGCAAGGAATGAAGGCTTTCGTCACTAGTTCTTTCCTTCAGGATCACTTGAACCAGTTTTTTATATATATAAATATATTGTCAAATGTCTCGTATATCATTCATAATTTCTCCTTTGCCAACCCTCAGGGTTTGATTGAATCTCCTAGCTCTTGCTTGGTTTTGGTATGGTTCATGACATTTTGAAGTTGAAAACTCTCTGTTTTGGCTTTAGATTTGTTCTGAACTCGAAGATTGATTGAGATAATGCTTGGATGTCACACCAAGATCCTACTATTTGAGGGCCGAAATCAGGCATAAGTTAGGATTTTGTTCAAGTGTTGGGCAGAAGTTTCGTACATATTGGGATTAAAATCCCAAGAGGAGGGCAGATCCTGTCCCTCGCTTGGGATTTTACCTTTGCCTTTCACCATTTTATTGTGTTCAAATCAAACTCCAAACTCCATCATTCTTGTTTGGTGTCAGCCGATTTCATCCTCAATGGATTCAATTTTTTTTTACCTCCCATGCTCTTATGGAAATCATCCTTCTAGGGAAGTAGAATTGTTAATGCTTGTTGGGATTAAGAATCCCAAGACGAGGGTGGTGTTAAGATTATAACAGTGATAATCTACTGGTTTGAGAGTGCAGACCGCACCTAATCTTCCTCTTATTTAATATCATTTGAAGGCATTAAATATATAACAAACACCTCTTGTGATGGGCAGCGATTTCTGAGATAGTTTAATATTTAACTTAACACATTGTGTTAGTTATTGATTATTGTTAACCATCTTTACTAGTCGCCAATTTCTGGGAGAGGGGTTTGAGCCGTCTTAGGGAGGGTCATGTCCCTTTGAGGGACATGCCCTTTGGTCATGATACTAAAGGAGGGTGTTATTGTAGTTTGAGGACACACAAGAATAACAAGTCTGCTCCCTCAAGCAATAATACCTAGTCAAACTTATTGCAGAGATAAATAACTTGAAGTTCAGAATAAAAGTTGACAACTCCTCCATACTTCATATTATTAAGAAGTTATTTTTCAGCAACCAAGGATAGAATACAAGTCTGAATTAAAAGGTACAGAATTAGCAGAAATTTTACATGGTATCAGAGCTTTGGTAGTCGAACCTAGGCTCTACAAAATTCAGTAATCAGACTATATATATATATCTAGCATCTATCTACTATCTTCAATGGCATACACAATCAGACCCGATGACAGATTTGATGGGAAAGAACACTTTGATGCCTGGAAATTCAGAATCATGATGATTCTTCAAGAAAATGATGTAAAACAATTTGTTGATAGAGCATCCAAACAACCTAGTATTGAATCTCATAAAACTATATGGAGTAAAGGAAATAGAAAAGCCATTCAGATCATATTAGATGGAGTAAAGAATGATATTGTATCTATGCTAATAAAACATCAGACAACATTTGATATGATGAATGCATTACTAAGTGCATATGAGGTCAACAATGCAACTAGAGTTCTCACACTGAAGAGGCAACTAAATCACATACAAATAAAGAAAGGAGAATCAATGAATTCTTACTTCTGAAGGGTTGCCGACATAAGAGATGAACTATCAAGTATAGAAACCATTATTAGTGACACGGAACTAACACTAGTGACTATAGATGGATTACTAGATTCGTGGGAAACTTTTGCATAAGAAATAAGTGCCAGAGATAAACTTCCTGACTTCAACAGACTTAAGGGGGTTTGTCTTCAAGAAGAATCCATAAAATTAAAAAAAAGAGGGAAATTGAAAACAGAAGATGAAGAACTTCATGTTCTTAATACAAACTCCTATAAGGGCAAGAAGAAGCATTTCAAGAAGAAAAAGGGAAATCAAAAGAATGGAAAACACAAGAAAGATCTATCCAAGATAAAGTGTTTTAGATGTGAAAAGTTTGGACACTACAGATCTAATTGTCTTGAGAATTCTAAACAAGAAGTAAATTGTACAAATGTTACTAGGGAAGAAGACAACTATGATCCTGAGAATCGTGTATTCTATTCATCACTATCAAATGAAATCTCGAGTAACGCATGGGTAATTGATAGTGGATCTTCTAGACATATAACAAGATACGCAGAAGTACTAGACTCTATTTCAGAAAAAGTTAATGGCGAAGTTAACATTGGTGATAATTCAACACATTCCGTTGAAGGAATTGGAAACTGCACCTTGAAATTAAAATCAAAAAATTCTCTTCTCCTAAAAGGATTACTCTACATACCAGGAATAAAAAGAAATCTAATCTCGGTTACAATACTTGAAGATGATGGGCATAATGTTGTTTTCATGGATGGTAAAGTAATAATTTGGGCAAAGAACTTCTCAATTAAGAAAGCGAAGTTGATTGGTTAGAGAAAAGGATATTTGTATGAATTGACTTCAGAATCTAGTCGACCTATTCAAGCCTTAATTCATGAAGCTGCAAACATAAATGAAATATGGCACAAAAGATTAGGGCATCTAAATTTCAAAACCTTATCAACTATGGAGAAGATGGTTACCGGTTTACCTAAACTAAATAAAGACCACTCAAGCATATGCAAAGGGTGTGCTCTGGATAAAAACACCAAAAGTTAATTTTATGATAGCACTAGAAAAACAAATAATGTTTTGGAATTTAATTCATTTAGATTTATGGGGACCTATGTCCGTTCCTTCTCTTGGAGGATTCTGGTACTATATTTTGTTCATAGACGACTTCTCCAAGAAAACATGGATTTACTTCTTAAAATGCAAAGAATCAGAAGAAATCCTAAAGAGATTTAAAAAATTCAAAACATTAACAAAAATCTTATCAAGACATAAAATTAAAACTCTTAGAACTGATAACGAAGGGTAATACACCTCATTTGTTTAAAAGGTTTTGTAAAGAAACATGAATTAAGAGGGAGTACACATTCCTTATAATCCAGAACAAAACGGAGTAGCAGAAAGAAAGAATAGAACAATTATAGAAGCTGCTAGAGCTATGATATTTGATCAAAATCTAGAATATTATCTTTGGGCAGAAGCCTCTTGTATTGCTGTCTATATTCAAAACAAAATCCCTCACTCTTACCTTAGAGATAAAATTCCTGAAGAAGTATTTACTAAGGTTAAACCCAATATAAGTCATTTAACTATTTTTGGGTGTCCCATATATATCCATGTTCCAAAAAAAAAGAGAACTAAGTTAGAACCCTCTGGGAGAAAATGTATTTTTGTAGGGTATAGTGAAACCTCTAAGGCATATAGGATTTTCATACTTGGACAAAAAAGTATTGAACTTAGTAGGGATGTAATTTTTGAAGAAGATCTAGCATTGAAAAGAGCCCTAAGTTCTGAAGAACGTTCTCCTCTACCTAGTTTTGAAAGAAATAGTGAGTCTGAGTCCCAGAGGGAGAACATAGAAGAAATTGAAGATGAAATTCAAAATCTAAATCTTGGAGAAACTCAAAATTCAAAGAAAAGACCACTTTGGGCCATTAAAATAGTCGAGGAAGCACAAGACTTTGCTACACCTTTCGGAACAGTCAAAGAAAGAAAAAGACCTAAAAGATTTTCTAGTTATACAACAAACATGAGTGATTTATCCAAAACAAAACCAACCAATCCTTCAGATGCTATTAAACATATAGCTTGGAAAGAAGCTATGATAGAAGAATACCAATCTATTATGAAGAATGATGTTTGGGAAATTGTTCCAAGACCTAAAGGAAAATCTGTTGTTTCTTCCAAGTGGATATTTAAAATAAAGCATGTTGTTGACAGTAGCATTGAGAAATATAAACTCTAGATTTGTAGCCAGAGGTTTCTCTCAGAAAGAAGGGATTGATTATGAAGAAACTTTTGCTCATGTTGCCAGATATACCTCTGTAAGAGTAGTCCTAGCAATTGCAGCATCGAAGGGATGGAAAGTACATCAGATGGATGTAAAAATAACATTCGTAAATAGAAAGATTACAAAAGAAGTATATTTGGAGCAACCTGAAGGATTTGAAACTCATGATCCTAACGTTTTTGTTTGCAGGCTCAAGTAAGCTCTCTATGGCCTTAAGCAGGCTCCAAGGGCCTGGTATGAAAGAATTGATAAGTATCTCACCGGCTTAGGATTCTCCAAAAATGAAGCCGATCCAAATTTATATTATAAAAAGGATAAAGATGATATGGTAATTCTGATACTGTATGTTGATGATTTACTAATAATAGGTGATGATCATCTCATAGATCAATGCAAGAAAGATCTAATTAGAGAATTCGAGATGAAAGACTTGGAACTCCTTCATTACTTCCTAGGACTGGAAGTACAACAGAATCTTGATAGTATCATACTTAATCAAGGGAAGTATACATTAGACATTTTGAAGAGATTTCGAATGTGGAATTGCAAGACTATGTCTTCTCCAATGGAGAATAATCTACATAAACTTAAAGAAGTAGCAACATAATCACCTTTCATAGATTCTACTATCTACAGACAGATGATTGGGTCCCTTATGTACTTAGTAAATACAAGACTTGATATTTGCTATGCTGTTAATGTCTTAAGCCAGTTTATGTGTGAGCCAAAGAAGATTCACCTAGTTGTAGTTAAACATATTATGAGATACAAAGTACTCTTAATTTTGGGCTCAAATATGAGAAAGTTGATTTAGATTTGCATGGATTCACCAACTTAGATTGGGGTGGAAGTGTTAAAGATAGAAAAAGTACTTTAGGATGTTGTTTCAGTTTAGGATCAACAATGATATCTTGGATATGTAGAAAGCAGTCTTTAGTAGCTCAAAGCTCCACAGAAGCCGAATACATTGCAGCAATAATGGCCTCTCGAGAAGCAGTTTGGCTAAGTTACGTGTGGGATTATTTGGGCAAGCTATGAATCTTACGATTATTCATTGTGATAATCAGAGTTCTATCAAACTTTCAGTGAATCCTGTTTTTCATGACAGGTCCAAGTATATTGAAATTCTTTACCATTATGTAAGAGATATGGTAGACATGAATACTGTAAAATTAGAATACATTTGCACTGCAGATCAGACAACAGACATACTCACCAAACCTCTATCTAGAGTGAAGATAGATCACTTTACGAGAAGACTTGGTATGGTTGAATTGTAATCCATTTGTATTCTTTAAATTATTAATAAAATAATTTTATTTGTTAGGCTATTGACTATTATGGGCTCCACCATTTGTAATTATTATTTAAGAGGTGACGATCTCTGTGATAATGAATACTTATAAAAAAGACATTATGAGAGATGACGATCCCTCAGATAATGTATTGAACAGTAAAAGAACTACTGTTAGATCTAGGTGAGTTCAAGATCATTTGTGAAATAAGCATTTCTATGCCTATTTATCACAACTTGGATAAAGGAAAAATTCATTCTTTAGTCTTTATCCTGTTTTCTGGTAGATCTTAACTCAAGATCAAGTTGTGATATAGGATTATCAATTCGTATGCATCACAACTTGGATAAATGAAGAATTTAATCATTCTTCAGATTTTATCCCTTGTGTATACTGACATAACTAGTATAAGTGAGGAGTCATATCACAAGATGGCTATATGACTCAGTATCTTGTGATGCTATTTTCTCAAGAACATTTAGACAGATATAGAGTATCAACCTATGCGTATTCATCATAATTGATGATGCTAGATATGTTATCTCTCAGCATGATTATCAAGTTAAGAGGGAGTGTTAAGATTATAATAGTGATAATCTACTGGTCTGAGAGTGCAGACCGCACATAATCTTCCTCCTCTTTAATATCATTTGAAGGCATTATATATATAACAAACACCTCTTATGATGGGCGGCAATTTTTGAGCTTGTAATGTGTTTGTGATCCCAATGTATATTTGCATGGACATGAACGTTTCCACCCCTAATTGCAAAACATTGTTCACTGTATCACATATTTCCTATCTCAGTTATCACTGTGATGACCCCTTCCCCTTTGTAAGTTTTCAAAAAATGGGCCCATGATGCCTAGTACATTTTGTTATTAAATGAAATAAAATTTTCGCTCTCCATTTGTTCAAATCAAATACCAAAAGGGGCAAGGTATATATAGCAGCTCTCTAACTTCCTTTCAACTTAATTCTTGCTTTCTTTTTCTCAATTTTTGATGATTTCATCGAAAGTGGTAGGTAATATATCTTATTTTGACAATAAATGTACACTTTTATTCTTTGAATCAACGTATTTCATACTTCCTTCCTTATTGTGTTTGTCTTACTACCTTCTTCAACTGTGACAATATCAAATTGCTTTATGAGTTTATAACATATATGTTTTACATATACCCACTCTTTAATATTTCCTTCAAATTGTATTTTGTGTAATTATAGCGTATCTGTGGCTTTGAATTTATCATAAAAAATTTGTCTTAAATTTGATATTATAGATTCACCTCCCATCCCTTACTTGCAGCTTCTTGACCCAAACATACCTTTGGTTTGGGTAGGCAGATGGTTCCAATAGACATCTTGGTCGTAGGGATATAGTTTCGATATGTAGGGGTGATTTTGGCTTGCTGGAGGGTGCAATCATTTCTAATCACCACTATAGCCTAAGCTTGGATTACCATGGTTGTCTCCACCTTGTATGCCTCCTATCTCTGAATATAATTTTTATTTGTAGTAGAGAATTACTTCTATGCAAGATTAACGAGACATGGTGCAATATAGTTTTGATTCTCTGAATAGATGGAGCTTACTAGTTTCTTCTAATATAGAAGTGAACATCTTCTCCCTAAAATGTACTAAGCATTGCCTTCTTGGTATATAAATAAGAATGTCAACATAAATGTTAGTGATTTAACTCATGCCCATTACTAACAACAACATAAACGATTATAACATTTCTCTTTATTTTCAATAATAGAATTAAGATAATATAATACTTAATTTGTATATATATATATATATATATATATATATATGACTCTCCCTCAGATGACATATGATCCTATAAGTTCAATATTTATAATAATATTTAAATTCTATCTCATTTCAAGAACAATATTAGTACCTCACATTAATACTAATAATTTATGTTTAACATATTTATATATAACAAAACATAATATTAAGTTGATAAGTAGAAGATAATTTCCACAGCAAGTCAAATTGTGATATTGCTATCAGGATTTATCAAACTCATTGACCCATGTTTCATGAGTAGTGATTCAACATGAATCCATCTCTCATGAGAATAAATGGAACACTTAGCACTCATTGGATCTAGGTGATAATATTAAAGTTATTAAATATCATTCTTAAATTAAGATATTCGGCTTATAAATTCTCATTTAGATACATATCTACATAAAAAATGATGTCTAAGAAAGACTTAAAATAATAATATACCTCTTATACTTACCTCCCATTTTCCTTTATCATGTATCGACTACTCTAATTGGGACGGGATGGCCTTTCACCACATCATGAAGAACACTGTCAAATTTTGTTTAATCACACCAACACATCCATTTTATTTTTATTTGGCACACATCTGTGATCATTTTACTTGATGAGATGCCATCTACATGCATATCTTGTTAAACAATTTGTCACGCCTATGTCTCTGGTATTCATAGGGACCTTTGTGCATTATATTTTGTAGATAGAAGACATACCAACACGTAGTGTCTTCACCTGGGTAGGATACAATATTTCAGTAGTTATATTTCTTATTTCACGTGCCCTATGTAATCATGACATTTTATTTGAAGTTCCTTAATGATCAACAACATATGTAATGATTTTAATATTCTCAATCCTCTTATTTCATTTCTTGAGATAATGTTCCTTTAGAGGCATTCGATCAAACATATCATGGCACCCTACCTATGCTTCTATATTTCTCATGTGTATTTAGTTTTGCTCTGCCACGTTTTCTAACTCGACAACATTATGTCTTCCTGTCTTCATATTTTGTCCACGATGATCACATTTTATGGAACTACAGATCTCTGATGATTTTGTCAAACCTCCATGGTTTCATATATGCATATGGTTATCGTGGGTAGGAGGAAGAGTTTGGTGATAGGGGTGAAATAAGTGGATTTATATGTAACTGCCAACTCCCTCTATAAACATGTTTTAAGAGTCATCCAACATAACTATTTAATTGAAATGCTACAATGTTATATCCTTTGTTCCTGAGATACTTAAACGCTATAACACTTCTTCAAACAATACCTCTGCACACATGGAAATGATGGCTTTCAGATTATTATATTCAATCTTCTCAGCATGTGATTATCGCCCTCCTATCCAATCACCTTTGATCAGTTATCGGTTCAGAACTGTGATTCTGAGCTTATACACTCATCATGTCAATGCTCGCTGGACTATTCATGTTAGCATCTATGCAATATTCGACAAACTTCACCTTAAAGTGTTTGTAACTATCCCTTGTCTGATGTGTCCTTTACTTAGGTTCCATCCACATACAAACCAGGAACTCAGATTGGCCAACCAATTTCACTAGCACAAAGAAGGCTGGGTCAAGATCTTAACCATTGATCAGCTTGCCTCAATGTGCGCTCCTCTCTGATACAAAGAAACTGGTGTCTCTAGATTGGATGTGTGCCAATCATATAATGCATTTATGCTTGTTGATCCTTAGCTTGTAGATCTGCATAGACAGAACCTATTATTTTTCTTCTTCTTATTGCAAATGGGGGATCCAACCTGCTTGGATACCATGTTGAGTAACATGGATCGTTTTCTGCAAATGTACTAACATGTCCATTGTAATTGATGATTTCCAAATGCAGATTTGAAAACTCATAAATATGAGAGGATGAGACATGTCTCTATAGTTAATCATCATTAGTTAATATATATATATATATATAGAAGAATATTTATCTAATGATGATTTACCATCAACAATGTATCTCATGATTGAATCAATCCGACTGCAACTGCAAACTTAACATTTTCGACTTGGAGACTCGAAAATTTTAACCAAGACCACTACTGCTAAAGCAAAAAGAGGGGATCCCCATTTGCAATGGAGTGATGGTGTGAAAATCTCACAACACACACCAATAACTTGTGGATTGGAGTGGATTTTCTACGTGATATTGTTTTGCAGATCTACGAGATTGGAAAGTAGAAATGTATGAATTAGTATGATATAACTATTTTGTTTGCAGTTCATCCGTACAGACCTGAAGCAAGGATTTTTTAATGATGTTTTTATGCAGATGGCCATTCTAAATTTATTTAGAACTTTGGCAAGAAATGATTAAGCTTTGTAAATATTCAGTTCTATTATATTTTTTGGAAATGGAAAGTTCCACTGTATACAAATTTTGGTTTCAACTTCCACACCTGAAAAGTAAAAACTCAGGCGCAACCGATGCACAAGAACCTATGGGGAATAGTAGATGGAAATGTGAAACATTTTACAAATGACAGTCAAGTTATGGAATAGCAGAGCAAAGATGATAATGCCAAAGCTATTTTTGGGCTTGTCCTCTTCATTTTTTGAGTTACATCATATAAATTTAGCCAAAAGTTAAAAGTCATCCATGGAAATTGGGGAGAATTTGAATACACTATTCAGAGTAGCAGTAGTTAATGCAAAGTTTTCTTTAACTTTTCAAGTTCAGGATGACTAACAAAGGCACTATGGTTGGCAATCTCTGCTTTGCCAGCTAGCAAAAATCAATGCTCTACTGGATGATGAGGATGTTAAAGATATTTATTGAACAGTTTATCTTCAAAATTCAGCCTTGTCATCTTTACTGTTAGTCAACTTTCTGCTAAAAGTTCGGAGGATGTGATTCCAGCTCTCCTAGCTGTAGAAAATAAACTATGGCAAGAGTTACAAGTTACAACATATGATCCTTAGTTTGCCGGGCTTACAATACCATGCCTCAGCAGGGTAACTGGCTCACCAGCGGCCCTACAAGACCACAGACCAGGCTGATGGGTACACACACATGCAGCCTTGGCCGATCTTAAAACTAAGGTAGCATTATGCTCAAACAGTAGAAGTTTTGATAAGAAAAAAAAAGGGACAAAATGCTACTATTGTATAATATGCACCCTTGATATTATTGAAAATATTTTGTAATTTTGAATGAAATTAAGAAATCGATAATAACAATTTGGTGATTTGTTTGTTTTCAGTTTTCATTCATTTCCTTAAGAATTTACATAGGTACAATGCATAGAAAAAGTTTGATAAAGAATTTTCATCATTTTCAAAACGACACCACAAACTCTTCAGTGTTGCAAATTACATATAATCTGAATTGAAATGAATATGAAAGCATGGCAACCTGCAAAGAAAATCACTAAAGTTCACATCAACTTATAATCAAAGCATTCACCAAGTGATCCCAACGATACCCCGGACTCTCTAGAATTGCTTATTGAATCGTGTGCAAACTTGGATGTTTAGCATGAAGATCCACACCCTTTCAGAGGTCCCTAGTCTAGTACAGTAGAAGAGAAAACCACATGGCTATTAAAAAGTAGAAAAGTCCATACACACATGAGACTGCATAGAGAGGAGATAATAGTCTGGGGTGATAGGAGATCAGTGACGACTATACACTGAGAGCAAAGAATGTACAAATGGCACATTCCTATAAGGCTGCACAATAGAATATTAAATGACTACGACAATATAGACAAGACAATCATTTGAAGGGGCAAAGACGAATTTGCCGCACACCCACGGGTAGAGTCCGTACAAAGTCCGTATGGAGAAGCACTACATAGTATAATTGTACAAAGTTGGTGGGCATCAGAAACAAGTATAGAAAAAAATTATGTGCAGCCCTACAAGACCATATAAAGGTGTTGAGAGACAGTGTGTAGGAGTTGAAAGACCATATGGTTTATGACAATAAGACATATGGCTTGAGACGGTATGATGTTGGAACAAAGTTTGTATGGATATTATATTTATTAATTTTGCACAACGATAGGAGAGTTGATGGGGTTGGGAAGGGGAAACAAGATTGGCAAAAATAGTTATAGCAGTTACCTTATGGAATAGGAGTTATACCTACTATGAGCGACAAAGGGAGGATTAGTGGAGCACTGTCACTGAGAATAAGAGTTGCTGGCAAGATGGATTCGTGAGAGGCTGCAAGGGGAAAGAAAATATGACCCACAATTTAGACTCAGAAGGTGGCCATGAGCACTATTACATTTGAGGGTTTGAGTGACACTAAATGTCGAACATGACACTGAATGTTGAACATGGTGGCAGGAAACAAGAAATGACCACTTGATTAAAGACGGCCTTCGGCACATAGGAGTACACTTGGCAACTCAAATGCCCATGTTCCCCATTTTAGATTTTGAGATACCCCTTCGAGTTATGGTTGCTTCCTATGATATAAATAGTCAAAAGTCTGTCTTTGAGTACTAGTGACACTCAATCGCCATTTCATTTTCATCCCCTGCATTCACTCTAGTGTTCAGCATTCCAAGTCAAGGCTGAAAGATTGATAAATCAGCAATGAAGAAGATGACTGAGGAACAAAAACATAAACTTTTACGTTTGATCTGCCGAGGGGATTTGATACCAGCTGAGTGGGAGAGTGTGGCATAGGCAAGCAAGGGGCATGGTCTCAAAAAATCATTTATTGCACTTGGGGAGTTGTGATGTTTGCTGGATGCCATGAAGAGACAGCTGACAACTTTATATATAGCATTTTAATTTCCTTCAAGTGGAGTGGTATAGTTTTGTTATGGTACTGCTTTTGTGACTACTTTGGAGATACATTATAATTCTGTGATCAATGAATAAATATCTGTGAATTCTCTATACATTGTGCATATGCGTTTTCTTATATTTTACTTGCATTCTGTTATGTTCTGAATATTACTCTTTGGGGCAAACAATATCTTAATCAAATTCATGCTAGTGTTATATGATCAGCATTATAGGAATATAAAATACCCAACCTTCATATCGGATGTTATATATGTCAATCTTTCAAGTGTTCTTGCTTACTTAGATTAAGATTTTCTTGACTGTAGCTGAAATGTTTTTTGGTGTGACTGTGTATGGGTGTATTTATTTATTTTTGTTTTGTTTTCTTCTTTGATTTGGTGATTCTTCTTTAGTTTTTGTTTCTTATTTCTTTTTCTTTTCACTTTCTCTTGTTTTGCATGTCTCCTTCCACCCTCTCTTTTCTTCCTTTTAAAATGTCTAGGTCTGCATCTTGTCATATTTTTGCAACTCTCATCCTGATGATGGATCATTAGTATTATCTGAAACGTTGATGTTAAAAAATGTGCATGCAATTATACCTAGATACATTTCAGCTATATATTTAATTCTTGAAAACATGAGATGAATTCTAAATTCGCAATAAATTTTTGGTCAAGGCACATGTTATGATTCATACTCATGTTAGCGAATAAAATGTTTTGGCTTAAATATCTGGAATATAGTTAAAACTTGAGATTGCTTACTGTTAAGTAACATGGATCTTTTTTGCAAATATAATTATATTGCCTTTGTTATTGATATGTTCCAAATGTAGATCCCAATCTCTTATAAATATAAGAGTAGGAGACATGTCTCTATGACTAATCATTATATATAAACAATATAAATCACAATATAACATATATATATATATATATATATATATATATATATATATATATATATAAATATAAACATTGCATCATAAGATTAAATCAATCCGACTGTAGCTATAATCTTAACACTATCTTAGCTAGGGAGGATTTGTTAAGGAACACAACGTGCTCTCAAGCATATGGAGTTATATCATCTCAATGTGATATTCCTGGAGTGACATATTTACGGATATCAACATAAGTTCATCAACACATGTCATATCCCCATTTTATGATAGAATTTTAATAATAATTAGATAATACAATGTTATTAAATAATGATAATAAAGATATTAAAACTAATACTAAAATATAAAAATAGGAAATAATAATGATTAATCTGTATTATTAATGAAATAATATTTAGTATGATATTTTAAATAATTAATAAATAATAAAATTTCAATGAGTAAATAAAGAAATAAAATTAAATACAAGAGACAATATTGTAGAAAGTATGTTAACTTTCTAAATAGAACTTAATAATAAATAATAATAAACACAAATAAGTAAGTAAATAAATAATATAAAATAACTAAATCTAATGAAAAGTCAAGAGATGTTTAACAAATAGACATTACTCCTTAAAATTAAGATATAAAAGGGAGGAGAGTTTATTTTAGAGAGGGAAAAGAAGAGGAGAAGAAGAGAGTTCAAAAAGGAAAAAATGGAAGAGGAAAGTAATATGAAGAAAATAAGGAAGCGACTTTCTGAAAAAGTAGCAATGATATTGAAAGGATGTGAACCTTCGAAACAGTCATAATTATGAATAGTTGTGACTCTTCAAAAATATTGTGATTATAAAGTATTGAGATTTTTCTTAAGGATTTTAGTTATGAAGTGTTGTGACTTTTTGAAAGGATTATAACTATGAAGTGTTGTGACTTCTCAAAGGATTTGTATTATGAAAGGTTGTGACTCTTGGAAAAGAAGAAACAGACAAGTATAATTTATCCTTTCCTTATAATTACAAAAGGAAAAAGTTTAGAAAGTAAATATAGTGTTGAGATAATCTAGAAGGAATAATTCATTGAAGGGTTGACTAATGATAGGTCCACATGGACCAAGCAAAGAGGAAGGTAAGAAAGGTATGTTTATGGATTATATTTGTTTAATTATGTTCATGGATTTATTTCTATTAATGAATCATACTTGTGGATAATATTGTGTTAACCTATGGGGTTAGTACCATGGATATTAATGAGACTCGAAGCATGGAGCATGTGAGATATTATGATCTCCATTATCTGCCATGGCCGAGAATTAATGTGAATTCGAAGCATGGAGCATGGAGATATTAAGATCTCCATTGTCCGCCATGGCTGATAATTGATGTGCTAGAATATTTCGATGTTGTCAACATGTGCATATGTGAGTTGCCTTGGATAGAGGATGCCCATCCAACAAGAATCTTAAGAGGTGTGCTTTTGAGAAGATAGTGAGGTAGCTATGCACTAGGAAGCCCGATCTGGAGACGTCCTTAAGATTGGGGTTAAATTAGAGGATAAAATAATATAGTTAGTTTGTTATTATTGTGATTTTAGCCATTATTTTTGATTTGGTCAAACCAAAACCAAAAGAAAGCTAACTCAAATACCTTTCTAAAAATATAAGTTAGAGGTTTGAATCTTTTTATTTGAATTTGTGCCAATAGAAACAACAGTCGGATTTTTAGAAATTTACATAGAAAATTGTCATAAAACTCGCAAATAAAACTTTCTCTTTATTCCACTTCTTTTATCAGCCTCTCTAGCCATTACATTCTAAAAATCATGACCAATACATGATATTTTAATGCCTTTTCACTTCCTTTAACATATTTTTCACCTCCTATGCCCCTTGACTGTCTTCTTTACATCAACTTTACATATTGTCAAGTTTTTATGATAATATTTTATTACATATTTGGAAACTTTTGCATTTTCTCATAAATGACCATGAAACTTAATAAAAACCCTACTAACATATCAAAGTAGACTATATATGACATTTTATGATATTTTACTTTTCCATGGGTTTATTTACATAATTTGACCATGGTAGACAACTTGGACAATCTATTACAAATGACTTTATTTAGCCTTACATATTAACTCAAATGGATTCAAAATATAATTAAAAGATAAAGTATTTGATCCTCATGTATCCATTTTTTATTCCTTTTTTGATAGGTGGTCTTGCACCAAGTTTGCAGTATTACTTGTCCCAAACTAATCCTAACAGTGGGGACAACATGATCTTGCCATCCTGTAGGGTTAAAAGGAATCTAGAAAAATAATTTATATGAAAGACTAATGTAGAAAGTTAATGACTATTAGAAAGGATACAAACATATCCATGATAGAAACCTAAGAATTTGGATTGAAAGAAATAAATATTTCAACTCAATAGTAGAAATTATCTAGTTGCTTGAGGACAAGCAATTTGAGGAAGGGCGGACTGTCATATCCCATTTTAAAATAGAATTTTAATAATAATTAGATAATACAATGTTATTAAATAATGACGAGAAAGTTATATTAATATAAAAGTAATACTGAAATATAAAACTAGGAAATAATAATGATTAATCTATATTATTAATGAAATAATATTTAGTATGATATTTTAAATAATTAAAAAATAATAAAATTTCAATGGGTAAATAAAGAAATTAAATTAAATACAAGAGACAATATTGTAGAAAGTATGTTGACTTTTTAAATAGAATTTAATAATAAATAATAATAAACACAAATAAGTAAGTAGATAAATAATATAACAAAGAATAATATAAATTAAATAAATCTAATGAAAAGTCGAGATGTTTAACAAATAGACATGACTCCATAAAATTAAGATATAAAAGGGAGGAGAGTTTATTTTAGAGAGGGAAAAGAAGAGGAGAAAAAGAAAGGAGTTCAAAAAGGAAAAAATGAAAGAGGAAAGTAATATGAAGAAAATAACAAAGTGACTTTCTGAAAAGGTATCAATGATATTGAAAGGATGTGACCCTTCGAAAGGGTCATAATTATGAATAGTTGTGACTCTTCAAAAATATTGTGATTGTAAAGTATTGAGACTTTTCCAAAGGATTTTAGTTATGAAGTGTTGTGATTTTTTGAAAGTATTATAACTATGAAGTGTTGTGACTTTTCAAAAGATTTGTATTATGAAAGGTTGTGACTCTTGGAAAAGAAGAAACAAAAAAGTATAATTTATCCTTTCCTTATAATTACACAAGGAAGAAGTTTAGAAAGTAAATATTGAGTTGAGATAATCTAGAAGGAATAATTCATTGAAGGGTTGACTAATGGTATAGCCACATGGACCAAGCAAAGAGGAAGGTAAGAAAGGTATCTTTATGGATTATATTTTTTTAATTATGTTTATGAATTTATTTCTATTAATGAATCATACTTGTGGATAATATTGTGTTAACCTATGGGGTTAGCACCATAGGTATTAATGAGACTCGAAGCATGGAGCATGTGAGATATGAAGATCTACATTGTCCGCTATGGTCGAGAATCGATATCGAAGCATGGATATATGAATATCTCCATTGTTCGCCATGGCCGATAATCGATGTGCCAAAATATTCTGATGTTGTCAACATATGCATATGTGAGTAGCCTTGGATAGAGGATGCCTATCCAAGAAGAATCTTAAGGGGTGTGCTCTCGAGAAGATGATGGGGTAGCTATGAGCTAGGAAGCTTGATCCGAGGACGTCCTTAAGATTGGGGTTAAATTAAAGGGTAGAATAATATAGTTAGTTTGTTATTATTGTGATTCTAACCATTATTTTGCAGGCATTACTTGTCCCAAATTAACCCTAATAGTGGGGACATCACAACACACACACACACACACACACACACACATATATTAATATATATTACATATGGAATTTGCTTTAATTCACTATGAGGCTAAATTTCTCAACACATCCTCTTTAACAAAAAGAGAATTAAAACAATTATAATACAAGATTTGAACACCACCTTAAGTGTGGTCTAAGATAGATTTAAGTTATGGTGTCCAGCAAGATCCGGCTTGAAGAACCATAATAAATTGATTTTCATGGTGTTCGGCAAAATCTGTCCCGAAGAACCATGATGAATTGATTATCAAGGTGTCCGGCAAAATTCGGCCCAAAGAACCAAGATAACACTTGCTCCAACACGTTTTGGTGTTAGGAGATAGGTCAACTATTGATAAGATCGTCACCTTACAATAATTACCTTCTATTCGTTATCATAACTTCCGACACTTCGGGACAACAACTTAATGTAGTCTGTTGTGATAATAGGTCTAGCTATTGATAAGATTGTCACCTTTCAATAGCTCCCCTCTAAATATATATATCAATGAAAGATCGTCACCTTTCATGACATAATCACAACAACATCATGTAGTAACTCACATGATATCCACCATGAACCAAGTCAAAGGGTGGACCCACCATAGCCACTGCTAGAGGGTGGAACAAGGGTTTTCACTTCAAACTTCTCTCTCATAGAGGAGAGCACATTACAAAGAATTTCACTTAGAACTTCTCCTTACAGAGAAGATATCATCCACAAGGGATTGCATCTCAAAATTTCTTCCTCTGAACAATGATCCTCAAAAGTCGGGTCCTGTAGTTAGTCCCTTTGAGACTCTCTTCACCCAAGGATGCCTCTCGGACTCTCTGAATATAATATTAATCTTTCAACCTTCAGTGATAATTCTTTATTTCCTCATGATGTATATAAGGGTAAGTCCATCAAAATCATGCAGTCACATACATGTATCTTTAGACTCCGTCTGAGTGTCGATCTTCTAAGCTCCTTCATAGCTTTAAAAGAAGTGTTATACTCCCTCTTAATGTAGAAGAATCTCATAATCTCAATCATCAGGGTCTTTGCTTCAAGAGCCTCATTTTATCCATCTTGATCATAACGGTTTTTGGAGCTACTATTATTAGATTGAGTCTACACAATATTTGGTAGCATGTGTAAAGTACCAACTTTCTTTTCCTGTAAGAACATCCTCAAACATAAAGGAAAAGATCAAGGCAAATAACCTTTATAGTATGTATAGAATTACAAATAAGAGAGATAAATGTAAAAATAAGAATACTTATCTGTACATGAAGATTCAAAAATTGTGTTCTTAAATTATTTGAAAATGGAACATCTCCCCTCTAAATAAGGTTCAAGTTGGAATGGAACATCAACTATTATTCCCCCCACAGTGTAAAATGTCCACTCATTCTTATATTGTGGAACAATTTTGTATCAAATATGACAACACCTTTCTAAGTTCCAACTTGCTCTTTTTGTCCATTAAAGGTCCAAACATTTATTTAGTTTAACAGTAGAAGCGAACATGTCTTTCCATTTTCTCGACTATTATTCCCCCCACAATGTAAAATGTCCACTCATTCTTATATTGTGGAACAATTTTGTATCAAATATGACAACACCTTTCTAAGTTCCAACTTGCTCTTTTCGTCCATTAAAGGTCCAAACATTTATTTAGTTTAACAGTAGAAGCGAACATGTCTTTCCATTTTCTCAAACTCGTCTACAATACACCTATATTTTGATTGAGTATGATTGTGCCACATGTATGAATCTACAATTCATACATCGAGAGTTTCATTCATCAAAGAGAAACTCGTAGATGGTTCAAATGAATTCTTAAAAACTTCATTAACGTCTCACAACAACTCAAATTTCTTTTGTTCATGCAAAGGTATTTGTTTGATCGTTTGGTTAAACCTATATTACGCACATCTTGCAATTTGTGTATTTCAAATTTATATCATTAGTGAATCTATCACAACGCGGTTTACTCCCTCTTAATCAATAAGACCGAGTTCAATCTTCTCCCTCGCTTTCAAGGTTGCCTCTAATAACATGCCAAGCTCCTTCTAAATCTCAATCTCCTTTGTGTAATAACATTCTCAGAGGAAAAGGTCAAGACAGATAACTCTTATAGTAAAAATCACCTTAAATAATTACTCTTAATGATAATATAGTTTTAACTATAAGAATAAAATTTAATTTTGAATAAACATCTATAAATGATCTAAACAATTAAATCATATAAACTTTTAAACTTGCCTTATCATCAAATCAATCCCTATATATATATATATATATACAAATTAAATAAATACATATATAGTTCCACAAATAATTTTCAAAGGAATCATTAAACTTACCATTTATACTCACTTAATATTGTCTCTAGAATTTTGGACCTTCCTTGAAAATATGGAATATTCAAATTGATTATAATACTTAATTGGATCGGGTCTCAAGACCTTAGCTTATAATGATTGTGTGCATTGACTATTATTTTATCTTCTCAGAATGTTAAGCCCATTTTAAATGTATGGAGCCCACTAGTTTTCGTGGTTTGATCCACGTTCCCTTTAATAGCTTGTCTTTATCGCGAGCACATTCTAGACCTCATCGTACACCATACCCTTTGCCAAACTGTGGGATCCTTAATTGATTTTCTTCTTATTCATGTCACAGATGATCAATTCACACGATGGTATCCAATGTGTCAAAGATGGCAGGTACACAATTGCATGAATGAAGGATTCATATATTTGAGGATGCACTAAAGGCTAGCAAAATATGTGATATAATATCACTTCTTTTGTGAATTTGTCAGCTACTCAAAGACACGATGCTCATGATCTGTTCAACGAAATGCTTGAGACCGAACACATCACACTTCAAGCCACCAAGTCGTAAGTCAATAGGTAGAACATACAAATGTATTTGAAGCATCGGGGCCGAGTTCACAATAAAGCATGGAAAGATACGAAGGTCGAGAAGTAAAGGCATGGTGCTTTTTTTTCCGTGACAATGCCTTCCGATCCAAATTATATGTACTTTGTAATGGACATATGACATTAGAAACGAAGGGGTAAATTGTATATTCCCAAAGGTGGTGTTAGAGATTGACTCAAGCACTCTACAAGTCTGAATTGATTGATACTAGAAGTTAATGGCATGAAAGCAAACATTGATAATATGAGCTTGAATCGACACCAAAGCTCAAGCTCGGAATATGTGATAACAGGGAAGCATCCGCCAAGTGTTTGATATAATGTATCGAATTCAAATGTTGACCATTGTACGTGCCTGCACTTCCACAGAAAAGTCACAACATGCAACATTGAGATAGGAATGGCAACTCAAAGTTTAATCCGCTCATGGAGCAAAACTTCATATGTGATGGTGTTTTCTGAAGTGACGTTATACGATATATGAGTGGTCAACATAGTAGCGCATGGTGTCTATGTACAGAGCCAAAATTGGGTGCAAGTCCAGATGGGCTCGTGATTTCCCTTATTGTTCACTGATATGTACATCCTAATTCTTCTATCTTCTTGTTCGATGCTTTGTGTGAAATTCTGTAACTGTAAATTCTAGATCAATACGAAAGTGCGGACATTATGATGTAATAGCAAGTGTGTGGAACCCAACATCCATAATGTCCTAGCGTTCCCACCTAGTTCAGGTAATAAAAGGAATTGGGCTTTGGTTTGTTCGCTTTCATAATATACAGGGCGAGGCTTGACTAATTCTTAAAGCAACCCACCTCTGCATGCATCAATAAGATCCCCATTCTAGAAAGGATCTGACTACAACATGTACCACGTAGATGGAGAGCTAGGTCAAAGGTGTATGCATTGGAAAGATAAAGAAGATCACTTTATGATGCGAACTGCCTTTGGCTAGTAGATAAACGTAAGGCATGCCCAATAAAGAACCAGCTTGGCTTAATTAACCAGATCACTTATTAGATTACGCTGGCTCCTGTCACACTGTACTTTAGGGTGAGGAAAGGATCTGTAGTAGCTATGTGCTGCCTATAGATAGTCTATCGTCAGCAATATGTAAAATTACTTATATCTACAGCCTTGCTCTGATACCATGTTAAATAACATGGATCTTTTCTTCAAATGTAATTATATTGCCCTTGTTAGTGATATGTTCCCAATGCAGATCCCAATCTCTTATAAATATAAGAGTAGGAGACATGTCTCTATGATTAATCATTATATATTAACAGTATAAATTACAATATATATATATATATATATATATATATATATATATATATATATATATATATATAGTATAATTATAACTGATACCATGTTAAATAACATGGATCTTTTCTTCAAATGTAATTATATTGCCCTTGTTATTGATATGTTCCCAATGCAGATCCCAATCTCTTATAAATATAAGAGTAGGAGACATGTCTCTATGATTAATCATTATATATTAACAATATAAATTACAATATAACATATATATATATATATATATATATATATATATATATATAGTATAATTATAATCTTATATATATAAACATTGCATCTTAAGATTAAATCAATTAGACTGTAGCTATAATCTTAACACTTGCAGGATAAAACCCTAGCCAAAATTAAAAAAATTCCACCAGAACTTGTGTGTGAAGAAAACTCGGATTAAGGTGACAAAAAGTGATGCAAAATTCAGACGGGGGGGGGGTTGGGCTGGGATTTCAGACTGCTGTGATTGGACTTTAGGGCACATTATTAGGGCTCTGTTCAGATTGGCATGGGTTTGGAACTTTGCATTCTATAACTTTGATTAGTTTGCTGTTTCACAACCTCCTAGTATTTAGTTTTAGAACCTCCTAATTTCTATTGCTGTGTTTAAATTTAGTTTGGATTGAATACTTGTCTATAATAATAATATGTATTGGATTCTACATCTGATTTATGTTGAAGGAAATCAATAACATGAGTGCTAAGTATTTCATTCATTCTCATGAGAGATGGGTTCTTGCGAACCACAACTCGTGAAACACAAGTCAATGAGTTTGACTCAAAAGAGTCAAAACCTACACGGTTAATTGTGATAGCAATATCATAATCAATAACATGTTTTGCATATTTAGAAATCTGCGTTTTTAAGAATATTTTTAAAACATCTACATATTTTAATATTTAGCAAATTTGTTCAGTTTTTGTTGAGGTCCCAAATTTTTGAAGTTTTAGTTTAGCTGAGTAATTGTGGAGGCCAAGTTTTTCATCTATGATCTGAAAATTGCAGATAATCTTTTTTGCTTTAGAGGAATAAACATGAATAAAAACCTAATAAAAGGTAGTCTTTGAAAGTTTTTTTTTTCCTCTTGTTTTAAGCATTATTTGTTTCAGGTCGTAATCTAGATCCATTGGGTACATGATTCAATTTTATGAGCACATATTTAGGGGAGTGCCCACTACATGTGCACCTTAACTTTGCATTTCTCAAAATTCTATGTGGACATTCCAAACTACTGTTAATTTTGATTAGAAAAAAAAATTGTTTCCGAGTCTGCATGGTCAAATATGATTGCCACATCAACATGTATTTTTGTGAAAGGTACCTAAAATGCTCCCAAAAGGTGATAAGATCAAATAAGTGGCACTAAATTGTATTTGATGGTGCGATGTGGCATTACGTGATTTGTAACTTTTTGAAATTTAGAGGAATTTAATTGTAATAAGCATTGACATGACATTTTTAGTGCACTTCTATAAGACCCATTTTGTCCACCTATGCATAACATGGATTGGTACCCCTAATGCCTTCTAGTCCCTCACCCCTAGAGGGCTGCCTTTCCCCAATGGATTGGTGAAAAGAAATACAGTGGAGCTTTTGCAGTTGGTCAATATTCGTATCAAATAATATGTCACCTATATTTGAACGAGATTAACCTCCTGTTATGATACACTAAACATAATGCCAGTTTATTAAATTGCAATTCTATCGTCATAGATATTTTTTTGTAAGTGATAGGTTTTCTATGCAAACACGTACAACTGTGTTTTTGAGTGTCCTAAATTTGTGGGTGCCATGCATTTCAAATCAATTCCAGGAGTGCGTGAAAAGGAGAGCTCTAAAGTCTGTCAACAGGAACCCAAATTGTTCTGAAGAATCTTCAAAGGAGGCAATAGAAGCTGTTTGGGATATTTGTTACAATGATACCAAGCCTTTTGATCGAGCAATGTAGGTTTTGACATTTTAAAGTTGCTAACTTGATCGCAATTTTCCTGTAGGGTATTCTTTTAAAAAGGAAATCATAATAAAACGAAGGTCAAGGTTTTGAAATATTGACTTCTTCAATTTGATTGATATCATTGTTGTCTCCTTATTCGGCCATTTCATGTTCTGGGGGGATGGGAAAAAACTTCCCCTTATAACCAGTTTGTGGGATGTAAAGAGTGGTTTTAACCGCCATTGAAAATGGCATTAGTTATTACTGCTCTCAGAATTGATCTTCAAATTGAATGCAGACCTTCAAATATGGTTAATGTTAAAAATACTATCGCAATGACACAAGTGTTATGCAATAACGGATTTGTATTGTGATATAGTATCAGTTTTCTAATCTTATAGATGACTTATGGAAAACTGATTTTAATGCAAGTCTAGTAAAACATTGAAATCAAAGACCCAGTGGTTTGGAGTAGCTTGGAGCTAGATCCTTGCAAGCTGAATGCATGGTGATTTTATTGGGGCTAGGAAGATTATAATTGTTATGCTGAGCTTGAAATATCGTAACAATAGAAATTGTTTTACAACATCAATTTTTTTATTACCATAATAACTAAAATGTTAAGTAAATTAGCGTTGAAATTATAGTTTTAATTATTTTATTTTTTAGAGATTAAAAAAAAAAAATGTTTAGAGGTGTATATGATCGTTTTTAAAATTACATTATATGGCAGGCTAAAATAGACATTTTCTAATAGTGCAAAGGGCATCATTGAGTCTTTTGAGGATTTTCAATTATATTAAATGTAAAAATTACACCATAAAAAATGAAATTGTTGCAGGGAAAAAAATATCAAATAAAATTGAGTTGTCATGAGTTAAATAATATAAGGGTTGAATAGGAATAAATTTAGAGTATTTGTGAATTAAATAGTAGGAATTAAATTAGGTATTTTGATTGTATCATAAGATTTAAATTATTTTGTGTATTAATAAATCAATTTGAAAGTAAAACAAAATTTTGTATTCATATGTCATCTTAAAAATAGTTAAGACATATTAAGTAAAATAATGATTTTGCTTCATTTTATATTTAAAAATGATAGAAAAGTAGTTTTCAAAGCAAATAGAAAAGTTGGTGTATTTTAGTAAATAAAATTAAAAAAAATAAAAAATAATTTAAGAAAAAACAAATATTTGATATGGTTGTATACTTGAAGTATGAAGCTATGAAGTTAAATAATGAAGTAGGCATGATGAGTGGTCTCCTTTCTGTTGGGACTGAAAATCGCATGGTCCATTTTCAGTCACATTGAGAAAAGTGAGCCCTATAAATGCTTTTTAATGCCTTTGTACTTGGCTGTACCTTTGAGCCCCATGAGGTGTTTAGTGTTTCTAACACCTTCCATTCAGCCCATCCACTTGTTTCTTGAAGTTAATTTGTCATTCCGAGCCATTTCGTGAAGTCCGTTTTGAGTTAGTGTCAAATCTGTTTTTTCACCAAAGTGTCAAATAGCGACAGGAGGCCATGTTTGCAAGTGAATATCTCGCACCCAAAAATGTTACATGACTCACCACTTTGGGAATATCAAGTGTCCATAGCTAAGAACCTATGTTTCAGATTTCGAGTTGTTTCAAGTTCGTTTGATTAGGTTTTGAATCCCTCAAAGTTGGTCAGTTACTGTTTTCATATTTTTGCAATTAATTTTGAATTCTGGGAAGCCTTGTTTGACATGCTATAACTTCTGACTAGTTGACCGAAATGCTAAATTTTCTTTTGCGTTGCATTATAGATGTCAGAGACTTGTTATGTTTCAAGTTTCAGCTTATGAAGAATCCGTTTAATCAGTTTTCAAATGTGATTCCAAACGCAATTTTTGAAGTTTTACTAGTGTCGGGATTTGCAGATTGTTTGGTACCCTTGTTCGGGACGTCATAACTTGAGATCTCTGATAGGTCAAGTTAAATGGATTGTACCCCTGTGTTGTCCTTTGAAAATACTCCGAGTGTGTCAGTTTTTAAGTCATGACAAATTCATTTGCACACTTTTTCAGGTCAATTCCATTTGCAAAAAATACTTTTCTAACATTGTTTTCAGTTTGCAAATTTCAAGTAGCTTACTTTGACCGCTTGCCATTTGCGCCCAGTTATTCATCATGAGCCCAAATCTCAGATTTATAATGTCCTCGTGACAGTAAACCAATGTCCCAGTTTTTGTTTCCCCATGTGCTCATTTCCCTAGTTTTCAAAGCCAAATCCGAATCCAATTTATTGTTTTCTGACATTTTTTTTCTTTTTGCAGGCAGTTTTTAGAGGTCAACTTTGACAGTGAATATCTTTTGACTTCGAATTCATCATGAGACGAGATTTGACAGGATGCAAGTGTGCGGAATAGAGATTCAGTGTGCCGATTTTCAGAGCTCGATCAGAGGTCTGGGTCAATTTTTAAGGCCAGTCAAAGGACCCCTTGGCACAAAGTTTGACAGTTTATAGATTAATGGTAAAACGAGTTTTAATGAAAAATTATTGATCGAACTTGTTTCTAATCAGTATGAGATGGTGAATGAATCAGTTTGAGAGTTCAGTTGATCATAAACAAATTTTTTTTTAGTTGGACCCACTTTGGGGCCCGACTGGCTCCCATCCAATTGATGAAATTGTACATGGATTGAAGTTGTTCAAATTGCAATTGGTTCATATATGGGGTCTCCATGATTTCTTTCATTTGAAAACCTATGCCATGATATTAGAGCACAACTCAAGCATTCATGTTGTCTTCTTTTCACTCATGATTGATTAAATTATTTGCTAGGTGTCCTTTGAGTCTTTTAATAAACCATGGAAAGGTCACTGGATTCCTTCTGAGAGGAAGATTATTAAGGAAAATGGAAGTATGAAAAGAATCAGGCTTATGATGACTAGAGATTGCTTGTTAGTCAAGCAAAAAGGAAATATGTTGTAGTGGTTAAAATACCAGAAGTGCATTTCAAAGATGATCCAGTGGTTTTGCAATATGATCTCAAGCTGAGAAGGGAAGTGGATAGCAAGTTTGTGGAGTCTACCAAAGGGGATTACTTTGGGATTAACTGGCAGATTGTTTAATGGCACAAGGAATCAAGTGGGATGCAAAACAATGCAAGGAGAAATGGGATAAACTTGCAGCGGAATACAAAGATGTTGTAGATGAAAAGAAATATGCTAGTTTGAGTCCATTTCTTGCAGAGGTAGCAGCCATATTAGGACGACATCTTGTTAACATGGCAACAGTTAAAAGAAAGACCATAGTGGCACTGTAAGGGAAGCCACCATGTAGTAATAAAGATCCACGCCAAAAGGAAATACTTGGTGCTGCAGGAAGGAGGCAACCCACGTCCAAAGTGAAGAAAGCTACAACAATGTGATGATTATGAGTAGGGGCCGCCCTAAAGATGGAACTTTTCAAATAAAGTTTGAACTCCGAAACCTTTACCAACGTCCTTGCTTCCTATACAAAAATTGAAGCTTTGCACCAAAAGGGGTGATCCAAGCAACCTATGATAGAACATAGAGATCCATGCGATTAAGAAGAGATCCCAGTTTGCACGTTAACAAGTGATCTTTTTCCCATGCCATATCCTAGTAAACAAGCAACAAAAATTTGTCTTCTTTTAACGTTGGATAGTGAGAGTACATGACTAGCAGGGCAATTGGCATGAAGAATGAAGCCACACGTAGTTTCAAATGGAGAAAAAGCAGATTAAAACAAAGACTTGAGTGGTCCACGCAGCAAATGAAACCACTGGCAGCATGGAGCACCCAACACCTGTCAAAGAACAATGAAATCCATGTACGTGATTGAAGGGGAGGTCTATGATTAGCCGCAAGAACAGTCAAAAGAAAGCCGCCATAGTAAAGAAGTAAAGCCACAACTTAGAGCCCTCAGCGTGTCAAAAACGTAGAGGCAGTATGTTGAGAAGAGGGGGCGGCAAGTCGAAAATGGAAAAAAACACAAGCATGAGCAAAGGAGACTTGCGAATTGGCGAGTTGCAGAGGAGGCCGTGAGGGAGATGTTTTAAAACCCTTTTATCCCACATTGAGGCCGTGAGAACTCTTTTTACTCTTTAAATATTAAAACACATGCAATGACTTGTGTATTAAGTGAAGAGCCTTTTGGAAAGGCTATGGCTTGCGCAAGGGTCCCACTAGCGTCCAAGCTGGAGGTGACATCAGCAAAATGTTAAACAAACTAACCGACGTGATGAGGTGGCGGGAAATAGACCGAGGAAGGAGATTGCGACACGTGTCCCGATCGAGCGGGTGTTCCTATCTCGCCAACCGGAAGTGCTCACTCGTTAACTATGGCGACATAGTGAGGGTGGAGGTGGTGTTGACACCTGTCATTGGGCTCAGAGCAGGTGATGATGAGGCAGTGACTGTGCAGGTCGAGCAGCCAATCACGAAGTGCTACGTGGTGCCTGGTCAAAGGAAGGTTGACCCCCGAGTTTTAAGGAGAGAAAAAAGTTAAGTCATAAATTTTTTAATATTTTAAACTCCTCCTCAAATGCACGTTAGAATTTTAAATTCAAAAGGATTAAATCTAAAGTTTTAACTTTAGAAGGTTTTACATTTTTTGAAAATTTAAACTATCCAAGTTGCAGACCTTAGTTTTTCTACTAGGGGGGGACATTTTTCGAACTGAGATTCAGGGGGGTTTCGAGAGGCGGAATAGACGCTCCAATATATCACCGGAACTGGAACAAGACAAACTTTCCAAATATGAGGTCAGTTTGTGCACATGTATTCACCAATTCGAGCTATAGGTCAATTTGTTAAATCTAGGGCATTGGCAACAGAATAGGTAAATTTGATCATTAATTATCAGAGTTTGTTAGAGGGCAAATTTGATGACTTTTTGGAGCCTGAATGTGGTGAAAATAAGCTGGGAAAGATTATATTGCATCCTGAAGGCCATATTCAACTGATTTTTCACTTTTACCATGAGTTCAACTTTAGCATCAGAAATCAGTTATGATGGTGAATCAAATATCTGAGATATTTCTGCCTTGTAGAGGCCAAATGATGGGATCAGATAGGTAGTTACAGAGAGAAGGTAGAGAGAGGCTTTTTCATCTTCTTGGGAAGGAATTATGAAGGGGCACTTGTCATCTCCTGACCAAATCCGAGAATTCACTTCTTCCTATATGATTCCCTTTCTTTCTCATTGTAGAAGTTCCAGTTTTTGGAAAAAAAAAGTTCATTGCTGTGATACCATTGAGGGTTCCAATTTTTCACTGTGAGACCATTGGTTCCAATTTTTGACATGTTTCCTTGACTGTGACACCATTCTTTCAGCATAATTCTTCTTGTATGAACAATAGTAGGATGATAAATATAGATAGTTCAGATCTATTAGGTTCTTTATGAGTTAATTTAATGCATTTGGTTGTATTGTTTCAAGGAAATGAATACAAATGAGCAAGAACTTCATTGAGTTTCATCTTGAATCTTGTCTCCTATCTCAGTGAACTTCAATGTTTTACGATCTTTGAACAAAGAGCCTAGATTGTAGTTGCAGTCCCTTAAGGCTGTATGTTGTCTTATTGTTGCTTGTAACTCAAGGGGTTATGTAAATGCTTCAGTGAATCAACAGGGTTGCAGGTTTATTGAGAAGGATATCATGTAAGAATGAGGTTTGAATTGAGCACAGATGTTTATTTACAAGGTAAAGATATATCATATATCTGAATATATAAATAAGTATCAGATATCCATATGTATGCATTTGATTCATGGATTTGCCCAATGGATTAGGCACTGGTCAGCTATAGGATCATTAAAGTCTTACTGCTGCATATCTGAGGGTTTGTTGAATTCAACATTATTAATCAAACGATCTTTCCCTTTCGTGTTGAAGGACATAAATGTAACGCCCTCACTCTGCTTCTGAGATTCATAGAGTTGCATTTAGCTATTGTAGATCTGTGTCTTTTCTTAAGCCATTAGGAGATATAAGGGTTTTCATCTGCTTAATAGATTCAGGGATATGCTTTTGCACTGGTACAGTATCGATTGAATCTCAGGTCCACCCGCCTAGGTTTTGCAGAGCTTGAAGTAGAAGAAGGGTCAAGCCTTATAGTTGGCCTGGTGTTTGAAATGGCATGTTGAAAATGAGAGTTAAGCTACCACTAGATATGTCATATTCTCATTGGGATAATTGAAAACCCTCCAACATTTTCAAACACCAACACTTTCAAAGCACTGAGGCTAATTTATTAGATACATTGTTGACTCTCAAGCCTATGAAGGAAACATAATTAATCATGTTTGCCACCATGCATGCATTTAGATGAAATAGTCTATGACTAGTGTCATCATAGATTAGTGGCTTAGGATTGTGGGAAGATTCATTCATATGAGGAATTTAGTGCTAAATGGATTGCTTGTATTAGTTGCCTAAATTCCAAAGAGCTATTGTGGTCATCCCTAATATGACAAAAAGAAGAAAATGTCATTTTATTTATTAAAGGAGAAAATAACAAGATCAAGAGACTTGTGAAGGTCCCTAAATCCAACTCTCTATAGGACGCTACTAAGATTACACTAGACTTAGATACCTCATCCACTTCATTTTAGCAAACTAAAAACAATTTTATGGGTTAAAGTCAAATGTAAAATTTTATAATAAGAGAAAAACTAAGTTACCGGTTTGGGCTTGGTCCCAAGTTCAAAATTTGAGAACCGGTTCACAAGTTAATCAAAATTTTGGAAAGGGGTTTGGGTTTGTTAGTACAAAACCATGTAAAAATTACACACACACACACACACACACACACACACACACACACATATACATATACATATATATATATATATACATACACATATACATATACACACACACACACACACACACACACACACACACACACACACATATACACACACACACACACACACATATATATATATATACACATATACATACATATATACATACATATACATGTATGTATGTATGTATGTATGTATGTATGTATAAACATGAGTTAAAATTAGAATGTAGCATAATATCATAAACACATTTAAATAGCAAAAACACCATAAACTTGTATTCATAGTGATGATACCATCATATAGTTCAACCAACTTCAACATCAAAGATTCAAAACATTAAAATACCTAGTTCAAGTATCATTGTTTCTTATTCATTGGTTAACTTATGGAATGGAAATCTATCAATATTCTAAGTTCTTCAATCTTCATCTTCTTCATATTAATCTTCTTCTTCATCGTCTTCTTCGGTATTGGTTGAGCTAAGGCCAATGGGATCAACAACAGAAGCAACAATGATATTGGCATCCAAGTCATCAAAATCATCCATTGTAAGTCAAGCATTGGAAGTATCCAAGTCTGCAATCTTTGGATCTACATCCCACTTCTTTGTCTCCCCTTCTTTGTATTCTTTACGCTTGTGTGAAAGAATGCGCAAGTTGTAATGCACAAATACCATGTTCTTTGCTTTTTTTTATTGCAACCTATTGCGCTTCACCGAGTGGATGAAAGAAATAGGTGCTCAAATTTATTTCTAATGCAAAAGAACTAACAACCTATGAAGACAACACACAATAAGAAATCAAAAAAGAATTTGATTCAATCTTATAAAAAATTTAAAATCACTTTCTAGTCAAGATTCTTTTGAAGATAAAGTGAGATAATTTTTAGTAAATAAAACTTGTGATATAACTTTGAATGCAAGGGCTGCAATGTTTGGAATCTTTGGCCATGGAGGTGCCACCAACTATGAGTATCCTTCTTGAATTGATGATGAAGAGCATCATTACTTAGACCTCTAGCATTCACAAACTCTATAACTCATCCATCATTACATCTTTCATATTATCATCAAGAAATAGTCTTTTAAATGCTTCTCGGTACCCGTTAGACACTTCCATATCATTATATGGTGGCAGGCTTCTTGGTAGAATACAATATTGAGAGCTATAGTACTTGGGGGTCAAAGCATAGGCAAAAAATTGTATAGTGGTCATTTTGTTCCATCTTTCTACAATAATTGCTTGCATTAATTTGAAAAAGGTCTCTTGTGGATCTTGCTCCTCTTTTATAATTTGCTTGATCTTCTCAAGCATTGAGTCTATGCCATCATAGATCTCTCCAAGGAAAGGCCTATCCATATCAGTGTACCTAAGCATGCTCATAATGGGCTCAATGATCTTAAAGAGATATTCTACACGTTCCCACCATGAGTTAGCCAATACCCTATCCTTTATTTTTTTTGCGCTATCAATGTTCTTTTTCTTTCATTCACCCCAATTGTGTACCTTGAAGTGCATCTTTCACTTGCACAAGTTGTCTCAAGATGATTATATGTGTTGTAAAACAGGTCTCAACAACCTATGACATAAATTAGAGCAAAAAATAACAACTATTAGATACATATTTTACAAAAACATATACATTGCACAAGTAAAATACAAAAAATAAAAAAATTGTCAGATATTAAAAATTAAATTATTAACTTGAGTTCAATTTCATTTACCTTTAGTAGCTCCAATTTGAGTGGTTTGTGAAAATAGATTGAGTCGTGGTGGTTTGTGACAAACATTTAGATGTCCTTGACCTCTTCATACACTATTTTGATCCACCCAATTTGGTTCTCAATCTTCTGTAGCATAAGATTGAGTGAATAGACAACAAAAGGTGTCCAAAAGATATGTTGATATCGCGCTTCAACCAACAAACCAATTGTTCTACAATTCTTTGCGTTGTCCATTATGACTTGGACACTGTTTCTTGCACCCACTTGTTCAATGGCCTCAATTAGGATATTAGCAATAAATGGCCCATCGTTTTCTTGGTAGTTGCATCCTGATTGTAATCCAACCCTCTTCCATCTTGGCAATTGCATCCTGAAAAGCCAACAAATCCACAATGCTAAAATCTCAATATCTTGAGAGGGAAGACCAACAAGACCCACAAAAGAGCTAGAGAGACAAGGCCAACAACAAACATAAGGACAACATCACCATTTCTCTCAACAATCATAGTACAACCTCTAGAAAATCCCTATCATAGGTAGCACTACTTTGAGACATAATAAGAGCATTGACATGAGGCACAAATACAAGTATATCCATAGTAACCCCTCCAAAAAAAACTAAACTACCCTAAGAAGAGGCCATGTGATGCAGAGACCAGTCCTCGACCCCGCTCCCCCTAAGAGAACACAAATCAACCTAAGAAGAAACCATGGGACATAGAGAGTTGACCCCAGTGCAGAGCGGTTCTCAACCCCTCACCCTCTGCTCTCCCAAAAATTAAAAAATAAACAATATATGTACATGTACATGTGTGCATAATATATATATCTATGCGTGTATACATGTACATGAATATATATACATCTACATGTATGTATATGTATATGCATATATACAAATATGTATATACATATATGTATGTATATATATACATATCATTTATGTATGTATATATATATGTATATACATATACGTATATATATATATATATATGTATATGTAATACATGTATATATGTATGTACACACACACACACATATATATACACACACATGTACGCATATGTGTGTATGTGTGTGTGTGTAGAGAGAGAGAGAGAGAGAGTCTAGACTAGCATGGGAAGAAACCATAGGATATTAAGAGTCCATCACAACCACCTATGAGAAATTCCTTTAGTTTTAGACCTGTAACACCATTCCACCATGAAATTTTCTTGTTCTTTTACTCTAAGCTCATTGAGTCGTTGCATGATCAATTTTGAAACATCTTCTACACTTAAAAGAGAATCCTTTCATAGTCCACAAATTGAACCCTACTGCCCTTAGATGCCCTAAGTAAAATTTCAGTAGACAAACCCTTCATACAAGAAATAAGTTGACAAAGAAACTTCACTTTTCTTGTGATGAGTCTTGGACCCCCAAACATCGATGCCTTGGGAAAAGGAAAATGCATTACATTGAGTTCATTTTAGAGGATGAGGAGAAGAAAATCAAGGAAAATAGATCTGAGGATTCCAATGAAGATGTGAGTCATGAGTAGCCCATGGTGGAAAGGAATAAAGATAGGGTAATTAATCAACTCAATTATCCCATTGCTATGCTTCTAGGAGTGTAAGCGTACCATTTTAATTTTTTTTTGAATGGACTTATTAGGGGGTGGTCAGTTATCTATTTATTGGACACAGGTGTCACACATGATTTTATTGGTGAATATTTAGTGGAAAAGCACAGACTACAAGTTGATGAGTTCTCAAGATTTGATGTGACACTTGTAGGTGGAGACATTTTGAGTTGCATCTAGATAATATCTAGCTTAGTATACACATGGGTGACTACACTTTAATTGATGATGTTTATGCCATCAAGTTAGAAGGGGTCGATGTAATTTTGGGTATGCACTGGCTCTAATCCATTGGTAGGTACAATCTTGATCATCATAAGATGTAGTTAGAATTGATGGATGGAGAGTAGAAGATAGAGTTGAAGGATCTAACAAATAGTGAGCCTAGACTTGTTCAACTCATGGGATGGAGGGCATATGTAGACATAATGACATAGCATGGGCAACTAGTGTTTTATGTCTACCAATTTCTCACTAGAAGAGAATCAACATCATGTAGGCATTGAGTCTATGATTGATAAGCACAAGGAGATTTTTGGAGATATCCCTCTAGGTAGACAACTTGTCCGCGACTTTGAGCATATGAAAGAGTCAGGAGGGACACCAAAGCCATAACTGCATTGCACCGCCATCCAAGAAACTTCAAGGAGGAAAATGAGAGAACAACTAAGGAATCACTTGCTATTGGGAACATTACATTGAGTTCCAACCCATTTTCTTCTTTAGTGATTTTAGTGAAGAAGAATTATAGTAATTTACAAATGTGAGTTGATAATTGTGTATTGAATAAGATGACTTATGATGAATAAGTATGGGATACATAATGTAGATGAGTATATTGATTGATTACATGACGTCATTTAATTTTCAAAGATAGACCTTTGATTAGGATACCATTAGATCTGTGTTCATGAGGAGGATTTATATAAGACAACATTCATTTGCGACAACAAACACTCTGAGTTCTCAGTGATGTTTTTTGGTCTTATTAACACACTTGCTATGTTTCAGTCATGTATGAACCATATTTTTAACAAGAACCTCTCTTGTGGATCAAAATGATGATATATATGGGGGTGCTCCTAACATAGTAAAGCTCTTAATAGGGCTAGAGATAAATCCTTAGATTGGGTGGCTCCTAACAGGGCATTTTTAAATCTCTTAATATGGACATGCTTTTAACCAGGCATACTTCACCATAAGGAAAACAATTGTGGAACCTGATTCCCACTGTGGATTTTCTCTCTAACTAAGGGTTCCCACGATAAAACACTTTGTGTTCATGTTTTGCATGTTTGATGGTTTAATATGTTTCAATGTTTTACAAGTTAATGTGGATGAATGTTGTTGAATGATTAATGAAAAGATTTCATTTGGTAGCTTATCGATTTACTCCCCTGCCCCCTCCCCTAATTAATCTTGGACCTTACAATACTAACAATTAGTATCGGAGCATTGGTCCTCTTAGTTGTAGGCTTAACATCTTGGAGAAATGATCCAATGGTGAATAAAAAAGGAGCTTAGTTCACAAGGGATAAATAGACAATATGGAGCGAACAGATGAAAACTTATGTGAAAGGTATGAGGCCCACCCTATTAGTTTTCCAAGTTCTATACAACATAGGCGATACACATGCCATAGAATAGGAAATTGGTCTTGGTATTCTTTGATAATAACTTATATACAATAGATCATGGGAGGAGTTCCTTCAAAATATTGACAATGTTTCAAGCATTATGGATGCACACTCTTTGTTTGCTAAGGCATCTAAATGCAACTTCGTAGCGATAGAGACTTTGTATTTGAGGCATGTAATAGGAGATAATGAAGTTAAGGTGCATTAGGAGAAAATGAAAGCCATTGTCAATTTGCCACCACCCATAAATTTGTTAGACTTGAGAGGATTTCTTAGGATTTATTCACATCACAAGATGGTGTCAAGGGGTTCTCTCAACTTGCAAATCCTCTCATTGGTTGTTCAGATAGTATGCAAAGTATATTTGAAAATCTCAAGAAGGTTATGAGGACTTGTCCTATACTAGCTCTTCTGGATTTCTCTTAGCCATTTGTGTTAGAGTGTGATGCTTCAAGATAGGGCATTGGTGAAGTACTTATGCAAAACTTACATCCCATTGCATACAAAAGAAAGAAGTTGAGGGATAATGAGAGCTTGTATTCCACCTACAATATAGAGATGCTTTCTATCATGCATTCATTAGCAAAGTTTATATTGCACCTGATAGGTGGATAATTTGTGGTAAGAACTGAGCATAAGAAGTTGAGATATTGTCTTAAAAGGGAGTTGAATAAGAAACAATAAAAGTGGGTTTTCAAGATACATGCATATGATTTTGAAATCGAGTATGTCAAGGGGAAAAGGAACATTATGACTAATGCACTTTCCAAGAGACCTCGTTTACCTACATTATGTTCCCTACTAATTTTTGTTGATTGGAGTCTTGAATCTTAGGTGAGTATTCCACTTGTGAACTCATGGACAATAATGTTCAAGATGATAGGTATAAGAAGATTGATGAAGTGATTTACTAGAGGAACATAATTCATCTAGTACCTGAGTCTAGACTTAAAAAAAAAAGAGATTTGTTCATGATACACCTTTGGAAAGAGTTTTAAATATTTTAAAACCTATTGGTAGATTAAGGGGATATTCTTTTAGAGGGGTGGGTTGGGCCATGATAATGGTTCCCACTTTTCATCACAAAGAAATCATATGAAAAGTGGGAAATCCAAAATCTAGAGGCTTCATTCGAAGACAGGGCTTTGAGCGAAGCCATCTCAAGTGGGGCTTCAAACAAAGCTCTAGGTTTTGAGTGAAGCCCCTTGGCCCATATAACCACTAGGGCTTTGCTCGAAGCCCTATTTTGCCACCAAAAAATGGCTTTATAAGCATCAAATTTCCACGTTTTATCTCATTGTGAGTGTAGTGATTTGGTGGAAGGGCTTAGAGTGAACTCCTTGACGTCTTAGGTTGCATTATCATTCTGGTCTACCATTTTTTACCTCCTTTGAGCATAACAAGTATTTACAATTTTTTATTTTTTGTATTTTTAATGTATATTTAATTATTTTTAATGAATATTTAGTTATTTTTATGGGCATTTAGCTATTTTTTAGTATGTGTTAATTAGTTTTATGTTTTAGCTTACATGTTAGAAAATATTGAAAAACCATAGTTAAAATTGCAGTTGGAAAAAAAAGGAACTTTAAAAACATAATGCTAAGTAGATAAAAAAACATAAAACAAAAAAAGATGAGGTAGATCTAGAAAGAAAAAAATGATTTCAAACTCTAGATGAATAAAAAAAAAAAAAAAAAAAAACCTATGACATCTAGAAAACAATTTAAACCAATCATCTCCCTTGAAATTTTCTCTCTCCTCACTCTCTCCTCGCTCTCTCTTACTTTCTCTCTCCTCTCTCTCTCCTTATTTTCTCTTTCTTATCACTCTCTCCTCAATTTCTCTATCCTCGCTCACATCTCACTTTCTTTGTCCTTACACTCTCTCTCCACTCTCTCTCATCACTTTCTCTCTTCCTCACTTTCTCTCCTCCCCACTTTCTCTCTCCACTCTCTCCTCTCACTTGCTCTCTCCTCACTCTCTCCTCACTTTCTCTCTCCCCTTACTTTCTCTCTCCTTACTCTTTCCCCCCTCTCTGTCTCTGTCTCTGTCTCTCTTTCTCCTTGTTTGCATCTTACTTTCTCTCTCTCCTCACTATCTTTGTCTACTCACCTCCCTCTCCCTCTCTATGTCTGTTAGTCTCTTTCTTCTCACTATCTCCTCTCTCTCTCTCCCTCTCTATTTTCTCTCTCCTCACTCTCTCTCCTCACTTTCTCCCTTCTCTCACTCTCTTTCCTCACTCATCTCTCTCTCTCTCTCTCTCTCTCTCTCTCTCTCTCTCTCTCTCTCTCTCTCTCTCTCGCTCTCTCGCTCTCCCTCTTCCTCTCCCTCTCCCTCTCCCTCTCCCCTCTCTCCCCCTCAATTTCTCTCTCCTTTCATTCTCTCCTCACTCGCATCTCTCTCTCTCTCTCTCTCTCTCTCTCTCTCTCTCTCTGCCTCTCTCCCTCTCTCTCCCTCCTCACTAATAAGACACAATAGGACCTATTATGACACCTTAAGACCCTAGATTACTAATAAGACGTAATAGTTTTCATAGGACCTATTACGACCCCTTAAGACCTTAGATTACTATTAGGACCCCTTATGACCTTAGCTTACTAATATGACCTATTATGACCCCTTAAGACCTTAGATTACTAATAAGACCTATTATGACCCCTTAAGACCTTAGATCTCTCTCTCTCTCTCTCTCTCTCTCTCTCTCTCTCTCTCTCAATTCTATCCACTCTCTTCATCTCTTTGTCTCTCTTTCCATCTTATCCACTCTCTCTTTGTCTCTCTTACAATTGCATCTGCCACACACACACTCAAAAAATCTCTCTCTCTCTCTCTCTCTAATCTTATGCTATTCATTTTATACCTCTCTCTTCCTATCCCCTTCTCTCCCTCCCTCCCTCCTTTCCTTCCTCTCTTTTTCCTTTTTAAATATCTTAACTAGCATGTACGCTCTATACTGCACTTGCCATTTAACGTGCTCACACCATATTTTATAAAGAGCACACACGCAATAGTGTGATCACACTATAAGGCGTATGTGCTTCATAATGCATTGGAGTTCACCAAGCTTAAGGCTTGGATTTTCCTTGGAGATCCAACTGAAATGTTTGGTGGTCTCAAACAAGTCTGAGATGTGTTTTCCAACAACCAGACTAAAAATGCTTTATTTTTCTTGTGTTCTCTCCATCAAGTTTTGTCATGGTTGAATATAGATAAAATCAGGTTACATGGTATTGTAGATCTCTATGTTAGCTATATAACCATATAATTTATTTTCAATTTAGACTATTTTAAGCCTTTCAACTATAATTTCTTTTGAATTTATGTCCATTTTCTCTCAAAAACCAACATGTAGTATTTAAAGTTTAGATTTTCAATTATTCATCAGATTTTACAAAAAGTTATTGTTTTAGAAACTAGACTCCATTCTACACATTTTAAAAAAGAGTTTTGATTTTTTATTAGTTTTCAATGATTTCTAGGTGGAGCACACATATATTTCATATTTTTGAGATATGTCCACTTACAAAATTCACACACACACACACACACACACACACACACACACACACACACACACAAAACAATTACCCAAAAATATGGGATAAACTAAATGGTGTTAGGTAATTTATGACTAGAGCAATTAAAGAATTTCAAAAAGAAGCTTTGCATTTTAGGGGTGTTTGTGATTTTTTTTGGTAAATCCTAACACACAAGCCCTGAATGCTTAGATGGAACTCTATGATTCCTAAACTCCTAATTCAAACAAGAAAAATACTAATCAATAAGGATAAATTCCTCCTTCACTTTGAGCTCTTGGCTACAAGCGGGTGTACCTATTTAGATCTACTTCTTCAAAGTATTACAACATTAGTTAGTATCCTTGATACAAACCTAATCCTCTCAGCTCTATAGCATGCATGAAAGTAAATAGTCATTTAAGTTTTTGTGATGATGAAAATTTTATAGTAAGGAGAGGCTTGGACTCCATCGTTTAACTTCTTAAGAATGTTTGTCAAATCTGAAATGTAAAGTCATAGTAAAATTCTACTTGAATACAATAGAATTCCCTTGCATGTTTTTGGGTTGTCTTCTTGTTTGAATTCTGTAGCTTTTGTGTACTAAATCTGTAAGGCAATTTTAGTGTACCATTTACAAGGTATCTGTAATTTTAATCTCTAGTTCCTTTAAAGGAAAGGGTAAAATCTTAAGGTTAATCTTTGAGAGCTTAGGACTTTTGCAAGAATCCGATGATTGGATGTGTTTAAGAGAGGATGAATTGTAAGGCGTTTCATCTGGGTTCTATTTGTGTTTTACTTAGAAGTTTTCTGTAGATGTATGTTTCTCTTTTTGACTCTCTACCCTAGGATAAGGCACTAGTCTATCCTCAATTTACAGGATTTCATCATCACAAAAACTTAACTGACTATTTACTTTCATGTATGTTATAGAGCTAAGAAGATTAGGTTTGTATTAAGGATACTAACTAATGTTGTAATACTTTGAAGAAGTAGATCTAAATAGGTACACCTGCCTGTAGCCAAGAGCTCAAAGTGAAGAAGGAGTTTATCCTTGTTAATTAGTCTTTTTCTTGTTTGAATCAAGAGTTTAAGAATCATAGAATTCCATTTAAGCAATTAGAGCTTGTGTGTTAGGATTCAGCAAAAAAAATCACTAACAATGGGACCACGATTGAGACTATGTTATGTTTTTATTGAAGAAATAGTATCACTTTGTGTGGTCCCCTTTTTGAGGACCTTAAACACTATAATTTTATAATAAAAAATAGTAATTTAGAAACTAGATTTGGAGGGATAGAACTTTTGTTTTTGTCATATCTTGAGATTTTGAGCGTAACTATCTTCAAATTTCAGAAATTATTGATTATAGAAAAAATAAAATAAAATCTAGCATCTTATATCCCCCTTTTGGTACCACAACTTTTCGCTTGATGTGGTTGAGGGAGGGAGTCATAGTCACCTGCTACATAGGATCTACACGATGCACAACCCCTCGTCATTGCTTGTTTAACTTGGATATATATGCACATGTACATGCTCATTGTTTATGCAGGTTACATGTACCAAACATCGACTTCCCTAAATTTCCAAGATGAGTGTGCCCTATCAGAATAACTTAATGGTAAGAATGGAGAGATAATGTTTAGATCTTATCCAATAAAAATCCTAATTATTGTCTTGAGAATTAGGAGGACATGTATTTGATTGCATACCCTTTTTAAACCCATGAGTTATATTTGCATGTGTTGTTTGATTTTAACTCTGGTTGGTTTTGCCCATGTTGTTTTTATGTGGACTTGGCTATACGATTTATTGGGTAAATGATTTAATTATAATTCTTGGATTAATCATATTATATTAGAATTATAAAATATTATTTGATTACAATGAATTATTAAAATATGAAGATATTTAATTAATTAGAAATTAACTAAATATGTGCCTTGATTTATAAGACTTAATTTAAAAGTCTAATTTAGAAAATTGGATAAAGGGAAATTAAAATATTAAAGATTTAATATTTATTATTATAATTATTTAATTAATAATTATAAAATTAGAATTAATTTTTAATGGCAATCGAAATCTTTAGATGAAACCCCTCTATCATATCAGGAAAAACACATATTTAGTCAAGTTTTAAATAAATGAAAAACAAATCATAAAGAAAGGGAAGATAAACTAATTCGGGGAGCATCTAAAGATGGAAATTATAAAGTTAAATTCTAGTTTGCACACCTCAATTGGAAACTATATTCTAGTTCGCTACCTCTAAGATTACTATATTGGGATCATCAATCGAGAGATCTCAAGATCATTTATAGAGAGACATCTATCAGTAGATTTTGACTAGTCTTCATGATGCTTACTAACAGGCTTAGATTACAACCCACATTCAACCCACAATCTATATAAAGGATTTTTTATGATCTTAGAGTAGAGGTCTTAGATGGTATATCCTTAGGGAAGGTTCAAAGCTTAGTTTCTAAGGAGACTATCAAACGAGAGGTCTTCCCATTTTATGAGGGGAAGAACCAGATTAGGGGATATCAAGTTACTAAATGTATTGTGCCATAGATTACTTGTATGATATAACCTTTATTCCTAGCAACACATGATCGTTATCCCAATAATGACCAAATTCCATTATATTTTGTTCAGGCATCGTTGTACACAGAGTTCCACACTAACACTTTAGGCCTTAATTTTTGACCTAAGGCCAATTTGGCTTGTCAATTTTACTTTTTTTTTAATATGATCCTAATAAGGTAGAATTTTCAACCATACTTAAGTTTTTTCATGCCCACATTTTCTTACCCAAAAAAACATAGATTTTTTTAAAGGCAGGCATGATTTAGATAACTATTTTCTACTACAAATTTCAGATCTGCATTATAAGGAAATGAAACTTTGATTAACTAATTTATTTCAACTCCAAAGAGCATTAGATTTAGATTTCCATTTTGAAGTTTTTCAAATATAAATCGTAATAAGACAAACAATTACTATTTTTCTTTTTTTCTTGTATTCAAATAGGAAACCTTTCATACATCACAAATGTAAGATCACAAACTTCTCTTTCCATAGAGTCATATACACAATCTTGAATCAAATAACAAGACTTAACTTTTTTAAGTTTCATTTACATTTCTTTGCAAGATACAATAAAGAAAACTACAAATACTCAAACAATGCTCATTTTCCACCCTACCAATTAATGGCATCATGAGGCCTCTTGTGCCCTAGCCATACCCTTGACCAAGAACTCACTACATCCAAGGATCATATATGTTATCATACGAATGTGGTCCTAATACAAGAACAATATTTTAAACTATACTTGTTACACATTTCTGACTTACATGAATCCAACTCAAAGAGAAATACTACAAAAGAAAACGTATAGAAAGACTAATCTCTCTTTCAAGTTCCCTCTCGATCTTCTTCTCCTCGTACTAGTTCTACCATCATCTCTCCCCTTCTCCATTCTCCTATTCTGCACATAACTTCCTCTTTTCATCTCCAATAATGATGAATGGTGAATCCTCCAAAGTCTTCCTACCTTCTTCTTCAAAAACCCTTCCATCTTTAAATGAAGGCACATGGCTCTCTTATCAATGTGTCATAACCCATTGTCTCCCACTATCCATTTTCGTCACATTTGAAGTGGGTCCATTTTGAGGTATCATAATGTAAGTTTTAACGATGATTTGACCCTCAACTAACCCCAACCCTAGGTAGTATAAGTGGGTTAGGTTATTTTAACCCAAAATGCACTCTAGGCTCCATTTTAACCCCTCTAAAGTCCAACTTTAGTTTACATCCGATTTTACAAGAATTTTATATGGAGATAGACTTTAATTATTGTATAGGAGTTGGCATAGATTCTTCGAAGGTCTTCATAATCATCCTCTGCACAATTCAAATTAAACATTAGTAACCCAAACCTATAAATATATAACTGTAAACATTAATACATATCTTTGATTGAACCATGGATTGACACATTAGACCAACATCATATTCCAACATCATTTTCTTAAGAATCATATGTATATGGAAAATCATTTACCAAATATGTATCATTCATTTTACTACAACCACTTCTCTAATTACAACCTTTTCAAGAATAGTAGCCACATTAATAATTCATAACGTACGTATCATAACACCTTACACATACATTAATCAAGTTCTGACCATTGAGTCTAAATCTATAATGAGAAGGGGTATTACATACTACCCCCCTTGTCCATTGACTTTCTCCTAGAAGTCACCAATGTTTTATGACATCACTCCCATATTTAGATTATTATTCACATCAATGATCTTTTCATTTAAATTGATTGGCAATTTCTTATAAATTCATCAGGCATAAGTACTTACTCTCACTAATTATAGGATTCAACTCATAACATCTCTTAGAATAACATAACGAGTATCACTAATGTTCAATGTGTTATCTACATTCTAATAATTTTTTTACTTCTTTATTTTGAATTAAATGATGCATAATTCTCTTCAAAACAATAATCACATAACCCAAACTTGATTTCCATTTTCACAGTCACCTTATGTAAAATGTATTCATCACAACACAATATATATTCAATTCAATTGGCCATAATTTCAATTAAAAAAACTATCTAAATTATCACGACGAGATAAGATGAACAATATAGGGTATTTATCCATAAGGTAACTCACATTAGCTAATCAAGATGTTAACATAAATTAGACAATCCATCATAGTCTGAATTAGGTCTAATGCTACCAGTCTCATAAACTATCGTGTCATATGTAAAGAGGTCCAACCATTTCTATTTGTAATCAATGTCAATTGTATGAACAAAATCCATAGTTGATCATAAGTTGAGTCTAACTTTGCACATTAATTAAATAAGCATAATTCTACTATACGAAGTATCACATACACATTTGCACCTAATATTTAGATGATTACAAATGATAAGTTGGTATTATTTAAACAATACTAATCATAGCAAGTCACATAAGGATTCTCCCTAATCATGTTATTGCATAAGCCATATAATGTTCTCTAATGACATAATTAATATTTACTTCTAGTCAAATTATATTGTAGACAAATTAACGATCCTTCAAGTCCTTACTTGGATAGGAACTTACATTCCCCTCCACTAGTCCTTGACTTCCTCCTAGAAGTCACTAGTATTTGTTGCCTTTTTCTTTATCTATCAAATCCTACTCATGTAAGTGATCTTTCCAACATTTATCAATTTGTAATTATACGAGCATACATAGAACATGATATATTAAACCAAAATTGGAACACTCATCTTAATTCACAATTTTGTCAAAGTTACATACTAAATCCATGAAATAAAGAAGGGTAGAAGATGTTTATTTATTTACTACATTAGTAATTACTTCTTGTAACCATATGATAACTCACATTGTCCATATGTAAAATTACAGTACTAATATATTGAAGCCAACAATGTAAATGCACCAATACGTGCAGTTTGATTCATTGAGAACTTATATCACATTATTTTGACCATTATTTATTTCTTTATCTACAACAATACTAGATGTGCATTATATACATACATACAAAAGCTACATCACTGGGATAAACACATCACAAGGTTTAGGAATGGTCAAAGAAGGTAAAATATTAATCTCATCTTGGTTTGAAGTCCATTGTACCACATAAATAATTGAAATTCATATACATAACCATAATCCATGATCCATAGTCCAAAATCAATAACCCATGATCCATAGGCAAAAACTAATAATCCATGATCCATGCCTCACTTGGTGGTTCGATGGTAAACAGAGCCCACACACTAAGAGGTCATCCATATGAAACCACTTGACATGTCCCTTGTTTATGTAAGGTGGTTAGTCTCCAAGGAATAGACACCACACACACATAGGTAGGTAGTGGATAGTAGTTGCATAACAGCCTCACATACTGAAATGTCCCTTTCTCTGATTTTATATGATATTTCCAACCTCTAATCAGATTTTTAAGATCAAACAACTAATATCACAAAGATCCACCAAATTTCCGAAGAAACCCCAAATCGGGTATGCTGAAAATAGTGCCAAAAGCTTCACAACTTCACAAATTATTAATAAATTTGATAATGGAAATTTTTATAAAAATTTCAGCAGAATAACAGCCTACAAAATGACATTTCCAGATCTGTATAGCCTTTACACAACAGTTCACAAATGTAGGACAAAAAATATGCTCATCGGGCTCCCGAAATTAACACAAAAATGCCCGGAAACACCACAAAAACACTAATAATCTATCTCAGAAGTTTAATCACGTCCCAATACATATATTCAGCTCTATTTTAGCATCTTAAAGTCTGAAATACAGCAGCAACCCAAACTGATATGAAATACTCAACTGAAAAACACCAAACTCATACAAAAAACACACCCAAAAACCCACAAATCTGCACTGTTCAGCACAAAGGCAAACTCTGTATGAGCGTGCACATGGAATGGCTTCAAAATCCCGTTCTTAGCCTTCCTGAAAACTTGCAAACTCCCGTTCTTGGGTCTCCTTCTCCACAGGTTTGGCAGCCTCTGAAGAACAACAAAGAAAAAGAGCAAAAATCAAGTTCTGGAATGAGCCCAAAATGCCTCCAAACCCCTTAAAAGAGGGCATAACCCTAACTCACGTCCAAGAAGGGTTAATAAAATATAATTTAATAATAAAATTTATTAATTAATCCATTGGTTTCCAAAGATTAGCTCCTTTTTCCGAAACTTCACCTTTTTGGAGCCTGCCTGCCTTAGCAAAGTTTATTATTTTTTAATTATTTGAAAAGGGGACATGACACATACCCCCATCCTCAAGGATTCCTTGCATCTTCTTCCTCGTATACACTCATCAAGTTCATCTCCACCATCCTTGATGAATAATCAAATTACAACACAAGACCAACATCGAAAACCATCAAAGAAACTAGTCTAGCCACATAAATTTTCCAATAAAAGAAGTTAAATCATATATTTCAACAACAATAAAATAAGAAAATTCCAATGTATTGCAACAATAAGCCAAGTGAAAAATGAAGATCAAAGGTTGTGGCTAAACTGTCAAAGAAAAAGAAAAAAGCTTGTTGGTCTACACAATAAAATAATTCATAAGTTGCACATTATATCATAGTGTGACTATATCTAGCCACCTCACGAGGAAGGAGGGAACAACGTCTGGCTAGCACAGTAGTCCTTCATGTGGGCACTCTAGGTGCACTAACCACATGGTATGGGGTGTTCACCTTAGCAACACCATACATCAAGTGGTATGAACTAAGCATGTTGACTCACCCGACATGACCATACACCAAGTGGAGAACACACATTCTAGTCGTATGTCATATGACAATGTTCCTCAAGGAGAAGACACATGCAAGACACACTCTGCATAGCGATCTCATGTAAGTATCATCGTAGCTAGAGGTATACATGGCTAGGGTCCACCCATATGCACTTATACATACTCATGACCGAGCATCCATGGGTACCCCTCCACAAGAATGCAAGCATCTCATATATGCTCTGCATCAAGGGGGGAACTGAAACATAGAAAAACAATAGTGCCATCACATAGCTATATACATGGCATCGTGCTCTCAAGCTCAGCTCACTACCATTAGCAACAAGACATCATCACCCCATATTAGGTTGAACCATTAGTAGGGTGTGGCATCATACCCATTGCATCATGTCGGGACATGTGCAAGAATGGTATCCATCACAACATGAGAAATCCTCCCTCCACATGTTGGATCTTGTAGGGGAAATATACACAAATTTGTCTAAGGAATCTCATTTTGAGTATTGGTATTTTTTTTTCAAATGTGGGAATTGGTATCAACATTATCCTTTGTAAACATCCTTAAAGGTGGTACTTAGTAGGGTTACAACCAAGCAATAAAACATATGAGGTATGACTTCGACATACTTATGTACAAACATAATTTACAAGAACATTTGTTTTTAATTCACATGGGCACACATGCCAATTGTTGGTTTTATAAAACACTTAACACAAATGATTGTATTAGCATAATCACAAGGATGAGAGAGCACAGGATGACATGATTCATGGCTTCACATGGGTTACTGACATATATTAAAGGAAAGTATGACATCTTTTATTGTTTCATGAACCCATAAGCTTGCATCTACATAACCACATACAATATCAACACTAACCATAATGCTCAACTAATCTTCCCTAGATGAGGATACCAGACATTATCTATAGCCACATAAGATATTCCCACAACATAAAAATCTTGTCAACACAAGAATATATTAGCCCATGAACATTGATGCATGATTTCATTTTCCACTGGACCTCTACTCTACTCATTATTCCGGGTACTAGTTTATTATTGAACAAAATACCTCACATAGTCATTACCATAACATACAAGTTATCCAAATACATATAAATTTTCATCTCTTAGAACATACATCTTAAATTAAGCAAGGAGCGTCTATAGATAACTTGCATAGTCATCATTTTAAATCAATAATATAAGACACAAACATTCAATTGTTGGGTACACACCTAAACAGAGAAAATAGAGAAAATTAACCAAATAACATGGTATATCACTAATTAAAATTTGAGAGTGAAATTGATATATAACTTATATTCCAATTCCTCTATAGGTTCTTATTATCCTCATACTAAGGCCTTACTAAAGGTTTTTAAGTACATTTAGCAATCTAATTCCTATAAGAATTTTCTCAATACATCCTTCAAAATTTAAAAGCTATGAACGACTATTAAAAAAAGGTGTCGATTTTCTACAGTCTTGATCCTTTGGTCTAGTACCCCCTTATATCTATCACAAGCAAACACCATAAAGCTTTATTTATCTTCTAAATGAACCAATCCTAATTTCATTATACTCCTTGAGATTATGTTTCTTAGTATAACATAAAAAGTAGATTTTTCTCTAATAGTTTAGAACCTTCACATTTCAACTAGAGTTCTCATGTTATCCACTAATTTTGATAATCTTATAGGTTAAACGTGGAATCTTATATTTAGTAGTTGCTTGAATATAATAGTATTATTTTTAAACTACCCTTTTGTTGCATAAGATTATTCTTAAAACATTAATCCCAAGTTTTTGTTTCAAAGAAAATTATTTGATAAGATTCATGCTTGACTAATTATATGACATTCAATATCTTAAAACTCAAACACTCAAATAGTCAAACAAATACTTGAACATCTAGTGTCTTCACTTCCAACTACTACTTAATATAGGATTTTGTTTTTATTCAATTACTAAATTTTTATTGAGTTTAAATTTACTTCTAGAAGTAGATGAAAAATTAACAGATATTATTGTTCAAACAAATGATCTATACAAAATATCTCCATTTGATAATATGATTATACTTTAGGTATAAAAATATTGTCCTCTTAATTTAACTGTATAATTCTAAATCATTCACTATTTCCTCTCTAATGTGAGTATGGACCAAATTGACTACTAATAGTATTATCTCTTCAACCATTCATTCAAATGTCCTATGCATTATTAATACAATGCCATTTCAAGCTGTAAAAATTAAGTGACAAAGTAACAACTATTATTATTTTAACAAGATGATAGAATGAATGCTCAAAACAATTAAGTTACCACTACATCTATATGTATGTAAATATAACTTACACCTAAGTTACCATTTACGCAAGTTTCTATGCAAGGTCACTTTATACTATTTCCTTATTGGTAGCTTCCCTTTACTTTGTTTTACAACATAGCAATAACTTTTCATATATTGATTTTAGACTAACTTTAATAAGGTGAAATAATATTTTTATCCTCAATGTTATTTTTATTTTATTTAGAGAGACATGATGGATTGAGACATATGGGAGCATGAGTTGAAACAATTTCAAGAATGAAGTACTTGTATATATTTTAAATTATTTTTCTCTAGTGCTATGGTACTTTTTCTTTTGGTAATCGCTAATGGGGCTAGCCACAAAAGCTTTCTATCTTGGCTTATCTTTCACATCTCAAGTGCTTTATGGTATTTCATGGGGAATAATTTTACAACAACTTGTCAATGTCACCATTAACTATAAGATGGAAGATGAATGTACACGATCATAATAGATAAAGTCATCATAACATCCTTCTTGAATAGTAGGATTACTAATTGCAATAACAATCTTGATATATATTAGGTTGAATACCTTCAGGGAAATCTTTAACTCAATCATCTTGGAATAACTCATATAATACAAAATCTCTTCTTATTTATTTATTTATCTTTATTATTTTTACTTATTTTAAAATTTTATTTTAATTAATTTTTTAAAAAAAAAATTATTTAAAAATAAATAAAATTAAAATTAACTTTTTCAGTTATTTCTTACATACTGAAATCATCTCAGAATAACACAAATCCTATGAAACCACTAAAAGTCAAATTTATTTTTATTTTTGTTTTGATACCCTCATAATTGCACTATTAAATCGATAATGCATTCATTTACTTTTGATAAGAAATCAATAATAGAAACAATCAAAATTTAGAATTTATATAATCATCTTAATGATATTTTCTTTTTATATAAAAAAAAAATCTCAAATATAAATTATCTCACTTAATCAATCAATAATTTAAAATATCCACAAAAGAGTTAAGTGATGGAAGTGGGGTTTGAACACATGACCTCTCTCTCTCTCTCTCTCACCTACTAACATTTTAACCAATCTATATTATCCAACTTTCCCTCTTTAACTTTTCCTTTTGAATATGCAAACTTACTCATAAAGGTCCCATTTGAAATTGGGTCAAAAGCTCAACTTTAGGCTTTCCCTCTAAAAGGGTGACCTAGAGTTAATTTGAATTAACCTATGGGTGAGAGGGTTATCCCTAACCCTAATTCAAATTAGGGTTTTAGGTCAAACATAAAATAATTATTTTCCATCAATATCTATGTCTTTGTAGTGATTTTTTTCAATGGAAAAGGAAGAAAAGGAAAAAGAAAATGAAGGGTATTGTATTCACAATGTAGTAAAAATGGCTTACATACAACCACATTAAGGGTCAATGGGAGCAACAAGAGGCTAGGTAAGTCAGAAACAATAGTAGTAGTTATAGTACTAATTATACATACTATACTATACAAAGGCAAACTATACTATGATCATAAATAATAACTAGGCCTAGGCATGCTCATGCCCATTATATGATCATGTAGAATGAAATCCAAACAATCATTTATGGATCTTAGCTATAGCCCCACAAAACTCATTTTTGTCCTCGTATGACCTAATGCTACATTCACTTACTTTCTCCCATTACTGACAATACACATATGCACACATTCTCTCTCTTAATATTTTGAGATACTTCATAGGAGGAGATTTTAATAACCCCCTCCCCCTTGCCCACCACAAAACCCAAACCTCCCATATGTAATGTACCTTAATTACCTATATTAGAAATTGGGGACAACTACCTTGATTTCTCCTTCAATTGTACTAGGTATTTTTCATTTTAGTAGTCATCTAAATTAATTTATAAACATTGTATCAAAATGACCATAATAATTTTATAGGCATTTGAGTTCCCAAATTGTAATTAATAGAAGTTGTCTGCAACAGTGTATAAATTTTGGGAAATAATGTCTATTGGTTTGGAAACTTGCTACAAATCTATTTAATTTATCAATGGCATTACAAAGGAAGTGTGATCTAAAAGATCCTCCTGGAGATGAGTTATATTGCAGTAGTTCACTTTCAATGTTACAAGCAAGTTTCCTGATGATGATCTATTATATATATTTTAAATACTCATTAGTCTATGGTTCATTTGTGTATGTTTTCTATTTTTATTATTAAATTTCTTTTTAATTTAGAAATTTCTAGCATGCCCTCGTAAGATATTTGTTTTGCTTCTCTTATGCTTGCAACATATTTCTGCCTTATTTTTTTACATAATTACATTTGTTATATTTGATGCAATTTTTATTTTTCATTTCTCTTGTCTTTCCTACTATTTTTTAGCATCCTTCTATGAAGAATTATATGATACTAAGGTTTCCTTTTTCTGCTGCCTCCTTAACTGGCATGGTAGAAATTTAGGTTATATGACCTAGGGACTTAAACATTAGAATGAATAAAATATATTTCATTATTTTTTATATTCATAAAATTATAATAGGATGTTGGTTTTCTTGATGTCACTACTATTAAATTGTGATGCATTTAACTTGTCCTTTTGAAGATAACCCCTTTGTGGTTAAAAAATGATTGCAACACAAGTGGAGGCTTTAGCTTAAGTAGGCTTGAGAATTGAACACAAGAGACATTTTATTTAACTTGATAGTCCCATCAACAACCAAGGCTTTGGCAATAATAGGAAAATTTATACCTGATAGGTCCCACAATCACGTAGAGCCTCAACTTTATAAACCACAATTTGTTTAGGAATTCCAAATGTCTCATCCTCATCCTTCTTATCAACAATAAAATATTTTAGAAACAACCTGCAACATGGAGATCCTCTTGTGCAAACCTCTCAATAGCCTCAGGCTTATCAATAATAAACAGATCCAGGCATCTCAATGTGTTGTCTTTCAATTATTTTTTCCAATCCTCACCTGAAAGCTTGTGCAAAATACATTCGAAGGGACCTTTATCTATTAGGGACGTTTTGTTATCAAAAATTTAGGCTAGTGCCTCGTTACCTAACAAGCTCAACCAATGAATGTTGATACAATTGATCTTCTTGGGTTCCAAAGCATAACCAACCTCATACCATCTATTATTTCTCAACATGTCGTTACACAATAAATAAAGAATCGGGGATACACTAAGAATTCGTAGGATTGGGATCTAAATAATGAAAGATATTGCATGCTAAATCAAATGTCTATTATCCTTCTTTATGAAAATTTTAAGTGTTGATGGCCGTATGATTTTTTTTATTATAAGAAATTGTGAAAATTGATGTTTCTTGTTCTTGCTTTGAGGTATTACAAAGGGTGATAATTATACAGAACTACTAAATTGAATAATTAACAAGGGAGAATACACCCCCAATCCAACCTTTATAGAGACAATTCCATTCATCAAAGATTACAATCATAGCAATCAATCTATAAGAAAAACCTATGTACATACATTGAAGCCACCTATATTTAATGTTTTAGATCGATCTAGTAAAAAAAAACATTCATCTCTTCTTTTGGTTTGTCCTTGTACAATGGAGTTCATGAATTACACTATTGGAGTTTGATTCTCTTCTAAACAAAATGATTCTAATCATGAACAACTAGAGAGTGATTTGAATGGTAATAAAAAGAAAGCACAGATACGTGCTAGGGATTTCCAAAAAGCAACTTTACAAGAATGTTGATTGGAGATGTCAAGAATTTGAAATATCGAATTGTAAAACATCATTGCAATGTTGAGTTTGATGAACATAAATAATTCCTATAAAGGCAATGAATGACTTTGAAGATTCTAGAAATTGTGTAGAAGAATGTCTCAAAAGACATACATTTTTGGCATAAAATCAAGAGACACAATTTGTTAAGAGCCACCCAACCTATAACTTCAAGGAATGACAAGATATAAGGAAAAGGATGAGGTATCATGTAAATTATTGATTCATCCTTATAATAAGCACATCCATGGGGTTTACTCAAGATTTTTAGGAAATAAGTATTTCATAATATTTAGTGAGGCCAATTTAGCAAGTATAGATTGTTGATTTCAAATTGGTTTTGACAATTGAGTGTCAACACACTTAAGTCATTTACTTAGTTCATGCCAAACTAGTAATACATGCCAAGTACAACATGTAAATATGAGACCATGTCGAGTTGCAATGAGTGCTGAGTCACTCATGTGCCAAGTTACTCAAAGTGCTGAGAAAATAGACCATGCCAAATAACACAGATTGGACATATTTGTTTGTTATGGCACAAACAACTATGTAAACCATTTTTTAGCTGACCTAAGGATATTTTTCAATCCTTTGGAGATAAGGATGAATCTATATATGGAATCCCTATGCAATTACATGCAGCCAATCAAAAAATGGGAAGGTTTAAGCGGCAAAATAAATGAATCTCAGCCATAGATTCATACCTAAACCTAAGCTACCTCTGTCTTTTTAAGGAGGATGAAGCTTTAAATTTTTATGAGTTGAGAGCATTGCAAAGTAGTGAATGATCAAATTGGTGGAGCAAACAAGACAGTTTGCAGAGCATTCAAGGTGACTTAATAGTAAGAGTGAATTATAGAATCAATTAAGTGAAAAATAGAGGATAGAGGATACATAATTGATACATCAGATCATGACGGATTAATTAGAGATTGGATAGAGGTGATCTATTATCAGGAAAGCAAGTGCCAACCACAAGATCTATTCTGAGACATTTTGATAGGTGATTTTAGTTAAATCTCCTAGGCAGAGTAGTCTTAACAGGCTTTACCAAATCCTTTAACATGGTGACATTCCAAGTGAATGACCTAAAGTCTTTTAACCAAGCACACTTCTAATAGGGTGTTGAAATCCTCTAACAAGGTGGGAATTAACAGTCTTTGTAAGCCTTTAACAGGGCAGACCTTTCACAGCGTAGATCATGATTCATGGTCAAACCATTGTAACCTTAATTGGCTACACTTTACAACTACGGTAGTGAAGATTTGTGGGTGTCATCCCCACCCTAGTTTTACCTTCTCATTTGGAGGGTTTCTTGGTAACCATATCTGGTGTTATGTGTTTGATTACTGACATGTTTTAGATGCATTTACGTTACATGTTATTTTAGTTTATATATTGAATGCAGTTAATGAATGGTGAAATTTTTATGTGTCTAATTTTAAACTCCTAATTCACACCCCCCCTTCCAACAATCGATATTAGACCCAAGTTCTCAGAAGGAGAAGCTTTTTAGCTTAGAGGAAAGATCTTGAAATGGAAGTCTACAAGCTGGGAAAGACTATTGAGAACTAGGAGATTGAAATACATCTTATACTCACTAATACATTTGGCATCGATTTGTGACAGCTAAGTGTTGCAATTATGACGGCAATGAGTCGCCACTACGACGGCAATATACGTCATTGTTTTTTAGTCGCAAATTATGACGTCTATCCTCTGATGTCGCAATTTTGACGCTAGTCCATCGCAATTTAGCCATTCTATTTCGGCACGGATCCTGTCGCACTGCATGCGGCTGCCTTCACAATTCTGACGTCCTCCCCAAGCATTGTGATGGGGTTGCATCGGCATCTGACCACAGGGTCCCTCTAGCGGCAGCCTTCCCATTGCTTCCCTAGACGTCGCAATTGCGTCGTCCATTTCAAATTGTGACGGGGACGCGAAGGCATCTGACGGCGTAGTAGCTGTGGTGTCGCCACCGTCGGCCGTCTCAATTCTTCCAATGACGTTGCAATTGTGACGTTTGTGTAAGAATTGCGACGGCAATGCTATGTCTGCGACACACTTTCTGTTGCAATGGTTCTGTGGACGTCGCAATTGCGACTTCGGTGGCTAACACTAGAGTGGGGCCGTTGTGGCGGCGATGCCAACTGTCGTCGCCACCACAACGACCCCACCGCAAGCATATTCAGCTTGTTGCGCCTTCAGCCATGGTGTTTTTGGTACTTTTGGCTGGAAATACATTTAGTTTCTTGACTATATTTCTGCAACCTATGTGGATGCATAGCTTTTACACATGACCCATTCATTTCCCTTCCCTTACAGAGCAAAGTACCATTTTTGCCTCCCTACCAAAAGGAACATAGCAAGATTCATTAGGACTAAAAGCAATTTTCTCAAAAACAAACATATACACTGTAGCATTAATACAAAAAACAAGCACCTGAAATAAGGAACCATCTTCCAGAGATAGGAGCTTAGCAGCCTCACTCTCATTATCTATAGAATTGTGGACCACATTACCATTCTCTAGATGCTCACTAGCTACAAGTTTACCATTTGAATCATTTTTTGGAAGTTTAGCAGCATGATGCCGAGTAATAATACTTGTCAAACCATTTGTAGAATGTTTGACATTCTCATGATTTGTTAGCATTAATTTTTGAATAAGCTTTAGAAGTTCTACCAATATAGTTCTCATTATCATTGCTCACATCACAGTTCTGAGAATGTCTAACAACCATAATATTAAAATTACCCATAGAATCAGTTCCCTTTATTTTAGATTCCTGCTTCTTAACATTATTACTAGACCCATTCGATGTGCATCCATTACTTATGGTATGACTTGACTAGAAGACATTATTTGTTTGAATACCATTGGTTCTTGGAGGCACCATCTGTAATGTAGCATCATGATCTGCTGATGATCTGGATTTACTACATTACTGGCCAGAACTTTTGTTCTTTTCTAGACTTTCTGAAATGAAATTGACATTTGACAAATTTTCTACTTGTTGGGATATCTTGTTTACACTTGCAACACTAAAAGAGATTGTTGTCATTTGGAAAGAATGCATGTTTTTTGTCACCTGGGGGGCATATGAATCTTGTAAGTGGTTTTCCTTTGGATGTCCAATGTTCAATGACACCCTCTTCTTTAGTTTAGAGCCATTATACTGAGATTCAGACCCACCCGCTGTTTGAATGCTAGTTTTCTTATCTCGTATATAGAATAGCATGTAAGCTTTCTGGGAAAGCACACTTTTCTCACTGACTGAATAGATCTAGAGTACAAAATGTCATAAGAATAACTTCAACCAGTCTAAGCAACTTCAGTATAATTAGTGTTACCATATAAAGAAAAGGTTCTACATAAAATTGTAGTTCTTTTGTGTATTATGTTATACACAAATTATAATGAGCTTGCTCCACAAAATTAAACATGTCTTCACAATTGTAGCAAATGTATACCCAATTATCATCTAAAGCATGCCAGATGCCTGTGGATGAACGAATAAAGCAGAAATAATGACCAGAATGTGTGCTCCATCCATCATGAACAAGAACACCATAAATAGTGTTCTTAAAATTGCCCTCCTGTGATTGATCAATAGACAGAGAAACTAGAATATCATTCAAATGTGCATAATTTATTAAAAAACTAGTAGATATTAAAAAAACTATATTATTAGATTCCACTAAAAATGTGATCCACTGGCAAATAATATTGTAAGGGCTACTTACATGTGAACTGCTAACAAATGGTTTGAGATCCAACATACAACCAAAGTCTACTTTTTTGTCAATTTTTCCTCCAGATCCAACTACATTGAAGCGCTTGAGATGAATTGCAAGAACATGTGGTGCTTTATCAATTTTGAGTTGTTCTAGAGCCTTCACTTTTACTTTGCATCATTCACATTGATATCTTTTCACACCCCCATCTAACTGATCCACTTCTGTGTAATGGGATAATGCTTTCAACAAGGAATTTGCTCGAATGATCTCTAGGCTCAAATATAAGAAAGGATCAAATTTATTTTAAGAACATTGTGTGCACTTCACCTACAAGCCAGGTTGAAGCAATTGTTAATGAATAAAATACTTTTATAAGACTATAACCTAGAGTTCCCAGCATAAAAATAATTTTGAAAGGTTTAAGTGACTCAAAAAAGTAGAAATAATGACCAGAATGTGTGCTCCAACCATCATGAACAAGAACACCATAATCAATCATTTTCTAACATCTTTTTATTTTATTTATCATGTAGTACGTCATTCTATTTGTGGATGATTCTGATTGGTGAAAACAAAGTGAATATTGTTACCATTCATAAAAACTATTTCCAGTGTTGAACTAGAATATACAGCAAACTCTGTGACTTGACTTCTATTAGTATATAAAGCTTTCACAAAGCTTCCTCTTATCATATGTAATATGTTAGGATACAGATCAATCCAGATTAATCATTTAAGAAACAAAATGGCTAAAGAGATGAAATTCAACTGCTTCAAAAATTTAGCTGGGCATATAACAAATGTAATGTTGTAATACAGAATTGAGCCGGCCTAGCATAATGAAAAAATAATGGACAAATAATATAAGCCTGTAATTCTAAAAAAAAAGTGCGATTTTTGGGATATTTCAATAGTCTTTTACTAATTTTAATAAGTACACGCATAAAACTGAAATTATAAAAACAAAAATATGTTAGTTCAACCTGAGAAATGAAATTAACCTGGCGTTTGAGTAAATAATTGTTTAGCAAATGTATAAAAATGTAATTCTACATCATGCATCTCATTCTGTAGAAGATCAATATCTCATATTCTGGTGTTGATGGATAGACTTACAACATTCACTCAATCATGCCTGAATTTCATAAATAAATAATCAACAAAGTCTATTTCCCCTCCATGAATTTTTTTGACATGGAACTTTTGATAAATTCGGGTAATGAAAATCTAGAGAAAATAAATGTTGTTTCACATGTAAAAATGAATGCTTAGTGTTATTTTAATAAATTAATATCTTCCATGACCTATATTTACATATTTTGATATCTTAAAAATGTGGCTAACTTTCGTGACTAAAAAACTATATGGACCATATTCATTGTAAACACTGCTTTAAATCAATCAAGAGTAGTGCTCCTCACTATAATTCTATTTCTTTTGAACATACCATTTTAAATTAAAATAGAAAGCAATGACATGGTATTTAGAATTGGTTGATGGCCTGTACATATCATTAAATTCTAAATTCCTACTACACATTCTCATCTGTATTGGATGATGTCTACCCTACGAAGATATAGCTTATGTGACATTAGATAAAATGATGACGGCGAATGAAATACAATAAGAAAACATTAAGATTTCTTAAAAAATGAGAACATTCAATGAAAACCTGTACCTAGTAAATTTAGATCAGTCAAAAGTCAGCTTCAAAAAGCATGATAGTTGGCCCAAATAAAACACATATAACAGATGATGAGCAGGCTTACCCTTCCAAAATTTTCTCCATTTCTTGGATTCGCTTCTCAGAGGACAAGAGAGACTCCCGTGCACCAACTAAATTATCAATACTAGACTTAGAACCTCAAAATCATGCCTAACTTTGCAGAGCTCCTGCTCATTTTCTGTTGCACGTTGTCTTTGTCTTGATGTTTCTTGTTCCATATCTTCAAGCTTCTGCTCCTTTTCCTTGAGGACACCACTGGTACTCTTGGCAACCTTCTCCATTTCTTCTACTCGTGCCCACATGCTCTCAATTTGCAGTGCCTTTTGCTTCACTTGATCCTGACTAGCAGAAGCTTTTTGCTTCTCTAAAAGCTGAGATGTTCAGGGAGATAAAGTGGGAAAGATAGAGAGGAACAGATAAAGAGATATGGAGGAATAAGGAGAAGGGGTGATAAAGAGATATATAGATGGTGAATGAGAGAGAAAGATATAAGGAGATATAGAAAGAGGGTGATAGGGATAGAGGGATAAATAGGTTATAAAATAAGTAGAGAGAGCTAAAGCAGAGATGGAGATAGGGAGAGGTAGCAAGAGGAAGAAAAAAATCATGAGATATGCTCCTAAATTTTCCAATTAGACTCCTTTCTCATTGGACAAATAAGGATGATATTTGTAATGGTGCCTAGTAATCATGTATTACATAAATACATGCAAAACATAGAACAATGTATTTTTTCTATTTGATTTTCTACCTCTTTAGTGTACCCATTGCACATCAATGTAGTATTGCTAGTTTTTTATTCATGTTATGCATGGCAAAAGCATACAGTAAGGGTCACATCAAAGTTTTCATTGGTAAGGAGAAACCCAACAAATTACCCACCATATTACATGGGCCTAAGGAAAGCTTTATGCTTGACCAAAGGCAAGGCACCTGCAACTAAAAGTCAGGATGATCGAACTGGAGTGAACAATGACTTTACAGAAAACACTTTGAAAACTTGTTAAGAAAATCTATCAACTTGCAATAAGATTGTATTAAAACTAAAATTATACAGATCCATATTATTAAAACTTAAAATACCTGTCAGTATTAAGTGTTCAAAAAAGCACACCCCGGACACCTCTTGGAATGTTCAGGGCCTCCATAACCTTTGCTACAATAAGAAAGAAATCCAAATAATATTAAATCTTTGCTGAAAGTCCAACTCACAAGGATGCATAGTTATGTTCTAATAATCAAATAATAACAGTAAAAAACACAAATCTGAAATGGATATGTCGCTAGTTTTTCTCCATTCATTTAGAAAACAAGCTTATACTAAAATGTAAGTGTTTTCTCTTTAAATTATATCATGCTGATCACAAATACTAATCACAGATTAGTTATCCAAAAGGGTGCAATAATGACAGAGGAGCCAAATACTAAAAGATGCAATGAAGAGTTGCAATTCTTCAAATGATATTAAAAAGGCATCAATAACCAGTCCAAGGACATTATTCAGAGAGAAGATTACTTGATATTTTATACAGACATAAGTGGTAGTAATCCACTAGACATCAGAAAGCCAGATCCCATGAGTACAATGATTAAGATCAGGAATAGTGACATATATATCACATAAGTAACAAGAGTTACATCAAAAATTGCAACAATACAGATCACCCATCATTGGGTCATCACCATTACAAAGATATTATATCAGACAGAGATCAAATAAATATCCAACATCTTTACAAACCAAACATAATCAATCATATCACATTTCAATAAGGCAGATGTCAGATACAGTGAATAACTTCAGACTAGTATGGTAAATATCACTTTTACATTATGATAAATCTGTAACAGTGATTACTTGGTCTTGCAAATTGCTCTACAAAAATTCTAATGATATTTATTTCAGATCAGTAATCAACATTAGATCATCAGGATCTATGACATTAGGTCATTTAGTTGACTATCACTATACTTCCGACTTTAATATATATAATCCTTGTTTAGTCTTTGATATTGATTGGATTGGAAATTTTCACAAAGTCATTTCCATCATTATTGGAAGTGTTTTTGGTTATCAAAGTTTGATTGAAGATATTAGAACAAGTGAAGAGACATTTAGAGGAGCAATCATTTCATCAAAAAGGTCATTTGTAGATATATATGAATTGAACTAACTTGACTTATTATCTGCTATGTCTACATATTTTACCATCAAATAATAGGAATATCTAAATTCACTTGGAATCTAGGAGAAACTCAATGACCAAAGGTTTTCCATGACAATGAAGCCAATAAAACCACCCATTTATCCTCATCGCTGCCTGCATCAGAATTCACCTCAATAAGGTATGCCTTACCCTTACCAAGAGACCTATGTCTGGTTTCCAATTTTCTTTGCAATAAAAACAAATATTCGTTCTTCTTAACTCATTACTTGATTCTCTTCCTAACTTAGGAGATGTGACTTTAGGCTAATTAGGAGCCTTCACATCTGATTCATCATCTGATTTTTGATTCCTAAAGTTCTTATTGTATTGCTTAGAAGGAGGTGTGACTTCAACATCAAGAGCATGGTAGAAAATTGCATTGCCTTCTCTTCTATAGGCTTGAGTTTCAAGAAAGATTCTTATTTATGAACCCACGGCTTGGCTGATATTTCTTTGGTTCCATTGAAAATTGGTATATTATTTGTTCAAGGCATCTTTATACTCAATTAGCTGTAAGCTTTGTCTAGCTTGTCAAAGCATGAAGCCTTATATGCATAGGACAACAGTATAAACATAGGACATAATAGAGAAATATTTAGTATCTTATTGATCTTCACTTTGTTTCGAGAATAGTTTAATATTCTCTACTAAACAGGGCCAACCACGTGAAGGTGGAAGCTCATTTGGTCCCACCCCCCTCCCCCTAACATCACTCTACATTCCCCATTAACATCTAACATTCATTCATTCTTTCAACCATTAATAAAATGTAACATTCAATAAATATCACATGATAACATTCATTTACACATTAGATTCGTTAACATGCAACATTCATCAATATTCTGCATTAACACATAATTCATGAACATTCATTAGCACATAATTAAATTCATTGAGACATAAAATTCAGTCATTATCAATTAAGGTATGTAGATGACAATCATTTCTTTTTTTTCTTTCTATTTCTTTTTTCTATGTAAGCTCTAAGAGGAGCATCAGTGTCATCATCAATTCCCCCCTCATCAGTTATTATGTTCTCTATTCTTGATGATCTCAAATTCCTATGCTGTTGCAAAGGGGGGTCCTTTGCAATAACAAATAAAAGAGTTAAATTAAAAATAATTTATTATAATTGTTACAAGTATTTAATTATTTTAAATAACATAACTGTGGCGCTCTTTACCTGATCTGACCACATCATTTTGTCTGGACTCAATGTCAACACGGTCATGAACATCGACCCCTCGATCCTCTACAGCTGCTATACAAAATGTTACGTCAATCCAAACACCAATTACAATTACATATGAAAAATTTAATAGAAAATGTATACCTCCACCACTGGAATGCACATCATGCGAACCTTCGGCATCCACATATTGTGTAGAAGGATTGTCAGGCTGCATTCCAACATCCTATGCATTGTTATCATTGCTTGCTTAGAACAGATATACTCACTTTATATTGGAACTTAACATCAAATAGACTAATTGGTAAAGTATTCAATTTGAAATAAATTTCATTTAGCTTATTTACCTGTGGCTTAGATGCATCATTATTAGAACCTTCCACACTGGTTTCAGCTCGTAGCCATTCAGCCATGACTCTATAGCCTTGTTGGAAGCCAATTCTCTTATCCTCTTCTGTGAGGCATCTCTTGAACTCTGAGCCCTGCATTTTTGCGTGGTATGGTGAATTTTACTTGCATTGTTTCATCAACCAATGGAGGGTAGTTAAAATATCAAAAGGAAATGGTAAATAGTTAGCAGGGTTTCCAACCCTTGTTACACTTTATTTTGGTCATGTTGGAGTTGTTCTAAACTGTCTTTGGTCTTTGGGAGTCCTAGAGGATCCAATTTCACTCTTGGTTGGGTGTGTAGAATAAAGGTCAAGTGCTGCAATCTGCCCTGTCACTGGTAACAACAAGTTTGCCTTAGACCTAATTTTTTTTGGGTTGTGTTGATGTTTGTTTTGGTTTCCATTTATGTTGGAGTTGTCCAAAAAACTTGGTGTCAAGGTTGGGTGTATGAGGCCTTGAATGGTATAAGGGAGAAGTAACTAGTATGCAGCCTTATGTGATGAGTTGGGTCCATGAATTAAAGGAGCAGACATTGTAACATCAGATTAGTTCTTAGGCCTAAGAATGGTTAATGGTTAATAAATTAATATGATGATCATGAATGATCTTGGATCCTCAAAATATGTGAGGATAAGAAGCCTATAATATAGGATTAAGGCATCTATCAAAGTTGCCAAGTGTTGTAAGAATGTTGTCATAACAACATTTTGCACTTATTGCAAATATTCCATGCAACATGGATAGCCTTGGATTCCTTTGATTGTGGGAGGTTATTTTCTACCAAATAGGCCCTAGAATGGTGGAGAAGACACGTAATGGAGTGATGTCTTGAATCTCCAAGCATTGGTTGCATATTGTAAAAAGTTTGAGTTGATGAAGTGGCTAGAAAACTCTATTTTTGAAGTGATATTTCAGTTTTTGAAGGAACAGTCATACTTGAAGCCTAAAATGGGTTGATACAGTGGTTGAGACGTGTTCTATAGTCATTTTGAAGACTTTTTCATGTTATGTGTTAAGGGTTTGGATGAAATCTTGAATATGATAAACCTAAGAGCCAAGAACCTTCCCAAATAAGTAAAATGAGATAGAATCTGAATGAATTCAATGTGAAGAAGGTCCCCACAATGAAGTTTGAAATTTGTGATATTTTAGTGGATTTGGCACTTAGATCCATATAAGTAAAAGTGAGAAAGAGAACCAAAATTAAGGTGTGGATCATCCGAGGTGGAGTTTTCAAGGTGTGACTCTTGTAGTAAAGAGTGAATAGGATTTAGTTAATGATCTAATCCTATTAGGAGATCCTATAGAAGCATAGGATACTAGGAGATAAGAGAAATCTCTTGGTGGAAGTGGAAAACTAAGCCTAGGAGTTTTATCTTACACCAGTGCTTCCAAAGTGTGTTACTCTGCATCATATATTGGTGTGGAGGAACACTGAGATCCAAGTTGAGGATCAAGAGCATAGAAAAGCTAGTTTATCCTAGCATTTCCCATCACATTATATAAAAAAATTGATATAATTTTTCATTTACTAATACTTACAACTCTTGCTTGAAGTTTTGAAAAACCACCAGAGCCGAGCTTGTGTGTCCCGTGCTTTTCTAGTCTTGCCTTTGTTGCCTTTGATGTGTCAGGCAATCTATGAAAAGTTTGAAATATGTTAGATAGTATAAATATAGAGGTTAATTAGTACATAATTAGATTTTCAACAATATCACATACCTTGCTATACTCTCCACTAGTGTAATATTATTTTTCTTGTCAGCTTTATACTTTCCATCCAAAATCAGAGCCTGTCACTTAGCCTCAGGAACATAGGGCGGACGCTCGTACCTGCGGTTATCCTGTAAATTTTTTCTATACTGGTCCCTAATATACTTCAAACATAAACTAGATTTTTCAAGGAGCTTGTTTCTCTCAAATGCACGAGGTCCAAAGAGTTGGGTCATGCTCTCTATAAGATCATCCTTCAATGGTTTGCGTTGGTTATTCTACCTTTTAAGTAAAAAAAAACATGTTAGACTCATAAATGAAGTGAAGCTACCTTTAATATAGTTCAAGAAATGGATGAAAAGAAAAACTATTATAGCAATGATATGAAATCAAAATAGTGGTTTGGGGTTTTAGTTAGGATATGATGTTCCACCAAGTACGTAGGGTGGGCCCGAATATTCGCAAACACTCATCACTAAGTTTTCTCCAAAAAACATCATTCCCTACAAAACAATCATGGGATCATTAGTCGATGAAGAGTGATCAAAAACTAAATTACTATTATATAACTATAGAATAATAATAACTTTAAAGTACCTGGAACTTTGGCTACTTTTAATGGAATGCCTTCATCGTCGCTGACGATTAATATGACATCCTTCACTGTTCCCATACTAGGAACATAGGAACATCCAGGAAATGATGCTGCAACTCCTATTGTAAAAAGTTTCATAAGTTTCATACGTCTTTGTCACGAAGTATAAAAGAACAAATGATAATTGATGTTAAAAAGTTGTAAAAAAAAACTGTTTGTTGCTATCATAAGAGAGAAAAAGAGGGTTTTGTGTACCAACAGATGGTGCAATAGTCGATGCCTGCAAGTTGCGTGTTGCTGACTCAGCAGTCGAAAAGAGATTTGTGGTTTTCCTAGATGGAGGCGACATCATCATAGGATTCAATTGATGTGAAGCTAAAGAATAAAATTGTTAGAGCATGCATAAATATAGAACGCGTGGACTAGCGTGGACAAGATTGTTAGAGCATTAAAAAAAAGGATTGTTTGAGCATGTATTGTCAATGATTATGATCATTCCTATATATATTCAGTGGAAAATAGAAGTGGGGAATGGAACATGTGATCTACCTGAACCACCTGCAGCACCCTCATCATGGGAATAGGGCTCGAAATCACGCAAAAAACTCTGTAAAGACAACACATCCATATTTTAATTAATGCCATAAAAGAGCATAACATAAAAACCATTATTGAACTCTTGTTATAATTAAAAATTTCATTAATACTTACTTTTAAGGTTTCAGAGGTGTGCATCAATTCAGATCCCCTTTCTCTTATTTCCTGAGTAGTAGGCTTTATGGTTGCCAAATGTAAAATTTCTTTGCCAATTTTTTTTAGCAACTTTCTAGTCGAACCGATCAGGTCATCGATGTCTGCTAAATCAATATAAAAAGGGTCCTCCTCAGGGGGGGGCTGTTGATCAGGGATTGCAGGTTCCTTTCCCTCCCTCCGATCACTGGCCCTCTGTGACAACAATAGTATTACTATTATCAAAATTACTCCAAAACAATGAAGAAAACAACATTAAAAAAATAACATTTTGCTTCTATCTAGTTTGCACAATTACATTGAGTTTTACCTACTCGTGTGTAGATGAGCCGGGAACATCGCCAGCATCCCCTCCGGGCGGTTGCTCCATATTGTGCCCCTGTGTCAAAGATCAAGTATAAAAAATGTTAGCCAAAAATTTATTGACTAAATGATATGTTGGAGTCATTGATTAGAAGTTGGTTTAATAGTATGTACCACCCCCATGATAGTAGCCTCGTTTGTATCTATGCGGTTCAAATTGTAATCAATAAGAAGCTCTTCCCTTGCACGTATTGATTTTATCGCATAGATGAATACACGATTTCCCTCACACACCTCAAATATGCAATTGGGTTGCTTTATAGTTGACCCAAGTTGTGTACTATTTATAAAACCCGCAATATTCCCTGTTACTTTTGGCCTTCCATCAATGTATATAGCCACACTTTTACTTTGATTATTGTCTTGCTGTTGTATATAATTTTTCGAGAGGGCATACCTACGCATACTTTTTTTATATTGAACAATATGCATCCAACTTTTGTTATCGTAACATGGTCCAACATACTCCATCAATTCAGAAACTTTGTTGTAAGACACCTTTATGCCGTTCATAGAAAATAGGCCCAAACCATGTAGTGATGATGGTGCTATGTGATATATCCTCTCGTTAATACAAAAATCAGTGTTTATTGGAGGAAGTTCCTTGGGTACCCAATGTTTCTATAGATGTGGGTACCTCAAGGGCACCTCGATTTCACCTTCCATCTCATCATCATAAGAAAATGACCCCGCTTGAGCAAGGAAAAATTTCATGTGTTTATTGAATTTCCTTCTAGTCCTTTGACCTCTAGTTAATCTTCCTATTCTAGATAAACTGCATGTCTCACTTTTCTATTCCTATATTTCCCTCACTCAAGGAAGACACTTCTGAAAAATACCTATTCGCTGCTACCTGAAAATGGGAGCATTTGATAGTTTGTTGATTAGATTGCTTGGATGAATCCATTGGATGGATTGAGGGACATTCGTGGGATTATTCCAAAGATGTAGAACCTAAGGTGGCATAAGGATTTGGTGTACACTCTGATAGGTTATGGAGTTGGCTTGGATCAAGGAGAGAGATCTTATGAAGATGCTTGGTTGGTGTTGTGAGAATACTATGGAAGTCCCTCTTGTTATGAATGATTGCAAGTCCACCTAGGGTCTCTGCATCACCTACAAAGGAAAAATTATTAACCAAAAAATTGGGTAAGCACTTATATTATGTTTTCCCTATGAATTTTATTTTAGGTACAACTCCCTTTTATAGATATTTAATGAATTCCCTTTTCTAAACTAAACACTTACAAATGCTTTTGACCTGAAAGAAAATAAGGCTCAATACATTCACACATCAATATGTGTTTTAAATAGTTTTATTTAATTAGTTTAGATTAATAGTTAATCTAGATTAGCAGTATTCTATTTGTAGTTGAAACTTGTGGCTTTTAAATAGATAATGAATAAACTATGTAACCATATATATAAGACAAATATATTTCTATCAAGAAATGAATATTAAATAGATTAAATATTGATGGCATACCTCTAAATTCCATCATCATCATCCTCATCGTCATCATCATCATCATCATCATCATCATCATCATCGTTGTCCTCGTCATCATCGTCGTCGTCGTCATCATCATCATCCTTGCCATCATCGTCATCGTCGTTGTCGTCGTCATCCTCATCAGCATCATCATCAACATCAACATCAACATCATCTTCATCATCATCATCAATAGCAGCATCATCGTCATCATCTTCTTCTTCTTCTTCATGAAAATTTGTGTCAAGAACATCATATAATAACTGTCGATCGTGATCACCATCTACATCATCTTCTACTTCTTCGGTATCTTCTTCTTCCATCGCATTATACTTTATTGGCCTTTCTCTCAGTTCATGTCTAACAACAAATGACCAACTCAGTTTATGTCGAACCTCTAAGTAAAATACCTTCTCACATTGGATTGGAAGAACATAAGGCTCATCCCCAACTGGCTCAAATGACCTTGTATTAACCATTGTAAATCCATTATCATGTTCAATAACAATTCTATCAGGATCATTTGGATTAAGTCGTAGCCTGTACCATTTGACAATGAAGAGTACTAATTTGAAGGAACTAAAGTCACACTCAAGTATCTCATCCAAAATGTCATAGTATCAATTTTCAGACTCTTTAGGATGTAAGTCGTTTCTAGATGAAATATTAGTCACTTGAAAGACTACAGTTATTCTTGAATCACAAGTTTTCTTCGTGTCATCCAACACTTTGATGCGAAATTTCTAACCATTACAGAACATAGCCTTGTGGTGTTTAACCTACAATAATATGTGAAATATGTCAAAATTATTGTATCGTGAGTTGATAAACATATGGGTGATTAATAAATTTGTACGTACCTGGAAATCTCTTGAACCACGTGCTAAATCTATTTCCCTTTGCGTAACATTGGAATCTCCATTATGATGAGCTTCTTTAACCAATGAAGATACACCTTCCCATGTTAATGTGCGACCAGAATGTTGACATTGTTCAATCCATACCATCATCCAATCAAGATTGTTTGCAATATACAAATGCAGTGCATCCCACTCTCGAGCACCTGTACAAAAAAAAAAGACAACTTACAACCGATTTATTTTGAAGATTAAGAAATAATTTATTACAATAACATCTTATAATTTATTACCTCTCACTTTCCTCAATGTACCTTTCCCCATCAAGTACTCCCCTTCTAATTTTTTAAAAGGCTCAAGATCCCAAATGCGATCTACATGGATATTTGATGCAAACTTAGGAAGATATTCAGTAATGTACACCATAGTCTGGTATACCATATATCCCTCTACCATAGAACCCTTAGGATGTGCTCTTTGTCAAACCAAAGCCTTCAAATATTTCAAATTCCTCTCAACCATCCACATTGACCTAGTGTGTACAGGTCCACACAATTCAATCTCCTCAACTAGGTGTATGAGGTAGTGTTCCTGTGCATTGAAAAAAGTTGGAGGTAGACACTTTTGCATTTCACACAGTAAATGAGGAATTCTTCTCTTCCAATAGTTTATATCTTTTTTATGGATTTATTTAGATGACAACCACCTACATTAAGAGATTCAAGTAAAAAAAAAAATATAGATATGAGACTTTACAAAATAACATACAATAGATTACATAGCAAGAAAAACAAATCGCGAATACAATAAATATATACAACAAATTGAATAGATATTACTGCTTACCTCATATATTTTCCAAGATCATATATCACTTGTTTGATGTTGTTGTTGAAGTGCTCTGGGAGAGATAGAGGAAGCACGTACTGCAATAATTATAAACCAATCATTTCATTATTTTCTAACATAACATAATGAATAGTACACGTAGTTTATGAATATATTGTAAATACAGAAGAACATAACTTACCTTGACGAAAGTATGCCAATCATGCGTTTTGAGACCTGGCCCAAATTCACTTTTTTTTTATATGAGATTGTTTATGTTCGCATCAAATCCTGTGGGAAATCGAATTTTTCGTATGACTTCTTTTATGGCATCACTTTGCTGCTCCGTTAATGACCATGGAAGGACAGTTATATTAATTTGATCTTTGTTGCTATTTGAGTGAATGAAATTCTTCAATGCATGATTGGATTCATGTATGTCATTACAAATTTTGACAATTTTTTCTTTGTCACGCCTTCCATCCAATATTTTCCACAATGTCTCTATTATATTCTTTCCAATATGTATAGTATCAAACAAATGCACAATTTGTAAGTGCTCGTAGCAAGGCAACCTACTAAATTTTTTGGGATAGCTTTTTAGTCCCTTTGGAAGGTTGTTAGTATTGCCTTGATGACCTTCACGATCATCAATTACATAATTAGTAAACAAAAATCACAATAGAAATATATAAATTACAAACATAAACCATTAGGTGGAACGGCATTACCTCGACGATTAATTCTATTATATTCCAACTTCCATAGGCGAGGTGTCATTCTTCGTGGCTTTGATGTAGTCTCTTCTTTCCCATTGAAAAGATATTTTTCCGTACTTCGATACTTATGATTCCTGTGGAGGAAGTGTCTACACTCATCAAACACTTGCTTTCCTAAAATTTTTGAATGACGAGATTTCATCTTTGGACCACAAACTGGACATGCAAATTTTTCCTTTGTTTGAAGACCTACAAGATAATGATATAATTGGATTATTAAATATGTTGATTTTTATAATTAGAATTATTGTGCGCAACTTGAATTCACTATAACATACCACAAAAATGTGTTAGCCTTGGGGCATCATGTATTGTCCATGCAAGTATTGCATGGAATTGAAATTGTCTTTGTCCTATTGGTCTAGAAACGTCATACATAGTGACACCGTTCCATAACTCCACCAACTCATCGATAAGAGGCTCAATATATGCATTCATATCTTTTACTTGATATTTACCTACTTGAATGAACAGTAACATTATATAATTATTGTGATCGTTTTATTGCAAGATTTGTAAGTACATGTAAATTAATAACTATCAAATGATAAGATACCTGGAACAATCATTGCCAACATAATGTGCTCCCTCTTTATTGACATCCACAGAGGAATGTTATTGTTGATAACAAAAACAGGCCACATCGAGTAAACAGATCTCATCTCTCCAAATGGATTGACACCGTCCGCTACCAATGAAAGCCTGAGATTATGAGGTTCTTCTTTGAAGTGTTGCCACTTTTTCTCTATGTGCATAAATGCCGAACCATCTGCAGGGATTCAAATAATGTCATCTTGACTTCTATTGCATGCATGATAATCCATAAATTGAGCCAAGCTACTACACCTAAATAATTGTCGCATCCGTGGAATAATGGGGATGTAACGAAGAACCTTTTGAGGCACCTTTTTTGTTAGTCAATCTATTTGATATCTACTCATATGACATACAGGGCATTGTGTTGAAAATTCATGTTCTTTATAATGTATAATATGATCATTGGGACAAGCATGTATTGCTTCATACTCCATTCCAATATCTTTCATAACAGCAATTAATTCTCGATATGAGCGAGGCAGAATATTTGATGATGGTAACATAAACTTGCCTATCAATCTACATCAAAAAAGATAAGTTGTTAATATAAACAATATTAGTGGTACATTATTCACCCTTTGTTAACTATAAAGACATTTATGACATACCTTAACATACGTGACATTGTTATGTTGGATAAACCATTCATAACCTTCAAGTTCAACAACAACAATACAATAGAGAGAAGAGTTGTTTGGGAGTCTTTGTATAGGGGCTCGTATGCCTTCTGAAGTAGAGGTACATCGAGGCTATCATCATCATCATGATCAGATACGCTTGGACTAGATGTGTCATGGATCAATGTATTTATACCATCCTCTTCAGTTGTGTTTTCTGGCGCATGATCATCATCTTCCATGGGATCATTATCTTCACCTTGGATATTTGCACCTCCATGTTCCTCCACTTTGAAAACCATATTCTTCGGATTGTTATGGTTCATATCGTGTACTTCCCTGGGAAGATCAACCTATATAAAATTGATTAACATAAATAAACCATGATCATCAACTCATCATCAAGTGATTTCATATGTATATAAATTGTTAAAATGATATAATGAACGACTTACCAGTGGATGATAGTCATGCCCCCCTTCAATGTGACCATTCTCCCTACAATGTATCTTAACTATTTTGATTAGTAGTCTTGTACGGTTTAAGCCCTTACAAATATTGCAAGGACAATAACATTTTCCATCACCTTTTCTTTTCAAGTTAGACCACAATCTAGCGATTGTCTCCCTATTTTGTTCTTCACTTATATTATCTGACATGATCATTCTTTGCAGGAAGCAAAAATTAGGCTATGAAAACTTCGGTCTACAACTTTCACAAACTAAGCAAAACTGCTGAAAGTACAAAAATCTTCTTAGACCTAGCTAAATACTTTAATATTTTAAAAATACTTTTTTTGACTTTATTCCTAAGATTATTTGTAAAACTTTGACCAACCGCCTGAAGGTCTTATTTCAAGAGACCTTACAACATTAAGCCACTAAAAGCAATTTCAAAACATATATGCTAAAAGTCTAGTTAAAATATACATTAGAATAAAAAATATACAATTTTCATACCCGAGCGCGTGGCTATAACTTGTGCAACGGCCTTCTTGCTTAGTTATAGAAGCTCTCCAACAATCAAATTATATAAACTACAAGGCCTAACAACAATTTCAAAACATATAAGCTACAAGTCTAGTTAAAATATACATTAGATTAGATTCAACAATAGAAAGCAATGTTATTCAGAATTAGATTCAACAAACCTTAGCAGTGTAAATAGCCATCTCCTCTAAACTGGACTCCAGACAAAAGGGGGCATTCACATACTCTTCCCCTAAAGGTATCCTGAAGAACAAAAGCCACTATTCTTGAGTTTGTGAATTGCACCTCAAGATAAATGAAGCTTAAAAGGAATGAATTTTGTTTTCATACATTTAAATCAAGATGTAATATTTATTAATAAGTATATACCTTGCAAGCACTTAAAATTGACGTTATATGTGTTGCAGGAAAAGAAGAAGTTTCAAGATAAGATTACATTTCTGTTATATGTGTTGCAAGAAAAGAAGAACTTTACATTGCTTTAACTTGCCATTGATGAGTATCATCTAAGACTTTTACACACTTTTATATGAATGCCCACTTGAATTTTTAGAATTGATTGAATTAAAGTCAAATGACACACTAAACTCCCATATTTGCTAATTGTAGTGTAAGAGATGCTGAGCATGTAATTTCATGCTGCCAGCTTTTTCATACCAAAATGGAAGTTCACAATCTTCTTCCTTAAGTTTCTCTCTTTCCAATATCTAATTGTGTGTTAATAGTTCCTTTGGTGAATTTGATCTGTATGAAGAATTGCATAATATGTTGCCATACTATGCTGGTACATATGTTTGAATAGACCACCCCTTGAAAAACTTAAAATGAATCCTCCATCATTAATTATGCTTAGTTGTAATATAGGAATTGCATCTCTTCTAGTCCTCATTTTGACATTGATGCTGACACTTGTGATCTAGCTCACACTTTTGACATTAATAGCAATATTTAATCATGAATCTCTAACATTCTCTTAATCAGTATATTGTTTGATAACTTTAGTAGCCTAAAATTATATTCAACGTCTGACAACATTGGAGATACTATTATTTGGAGAAACATTTCAGTCACATTTTATCGAAGGTAGACTCTTGGAGGCATGATATATTTTTTTAAATGCATTGATGTGAATGGCCATTTGTGAAGAATCAAACCTTAAATGTTGAACACTATAGTGGTTGGCAATAAATTAGGTCCAACAATTATTAGGGCTATTTGGATGGTTTAGAACTTCAGCATCTACATTATTCATCGATTGCATCTGAGTTTCATTTGATTATATTGATTGGTGTTGATGTCTATATTATGTTCACCCACAAAGGTTTGAATGCACTCCAAAATCCCTCAAGTCTTCATTTCAGCATGCAGAAAGTTCCCAAATGCACCAATGTACCCAAAATTGTGACATTTTTCACCACAGGTCCCACTTATCCTCTTAAACAACTTAGAGCTTCATTGATAGTTTGATTTGACCCTACAACTACTAGATTCAATTTGAAGGCTCCAAGAAAATTGTCCTTTATGTGGTTGGCATGAAGTCGAAGAAAAATTGATGCTCATCCATGCCACATTTATTATTGCATGACCCAAAGATTTACATATCATCTCTAGGCCACTGTTTCAACTTCTTTTTTCCAGTGATTTCATCATCATTACACAAAATTTAACACACCATCAAGGGTATGGTGAATGTATAGGAGGCTCTTCTAACAGGCAACAAGTGAGATCGTAGATTTTCACATGTAGACGCTAGTGTTTACAATTGTTTGTGCACAAGCACAAAGTGATAGTGATTTGTTGTTCATTTTTGTTCATGTTGTTAGCATTGTTGTCCTAATTTAAGTGTGTAATGATGGAATTGCTTTAACAAAATCCCCTGCATGTTTTACGCTTGGTTCCAAGGATTCCTTGGCGGGGCACTACATAGCCAATACAACCAAAATACTTTCAAATAGAAACTATTTAGTAACCAGGACATAAAATTCTTCTAATAGAAAACACTACATAGAACCAAATCTAAGACACTATCATGCATAGAACTGAATGTTATGGTTGTGATCTTCTTTTCAAATCTATGTAGCACAAAACATTATACTTATGTGTATAGATGCACTTCCTGTATGCGATCCAAAGCTCGAATGTTATCAAGTGTGTCCAATGATGGGGAGAGACCTCCATGCAAGCAAAAGATTTGCAATGAAACAAAAGAAAAGAAAATTTTCTTATAGTAAGAACAAGTTTTTTGTGCTGCACAGGGTACCAAAAAAATAGTGTATAATATCTTTTTCCCTGGCTTTCAATTCAGCATGAGAGCCTTTAATAGAAAAGTCAAGTTGATAACATATTTAACAAGAGCTGCAGGGCAGCCTAGTTCTTGCGTAAGTCCAAGAAAATGTGTGAGGATTGACATAGATTTGCGTAAGTCCAAGAAGATGTGTGAGCATTGACATAGATTTTGTGAACATTTTCTATGTAATGAAGATTTTACTGCAAATGGAATGAACCTAGGGGTCGATTGGTAAACTGATTATTTGTATCAAATGATGTAAAATTGAAACTAAAACCATTTCAATTGGCCACGCCACTCATGGACTGCTCCTCCATATGTTATAATACTTTCATCATATATCACAAATATGAAATAGAATATGTAGCACACTGAAATAAAGCATTAAAAGATAGTGTCTAAATGTAATTAAATATATGGAACTGGTTATAAGAATCTATACAAATCAATCAAAATGCGTTGAAATTAGTGCCCAACTTAAGAAGATCAACACTGATAATATGTAAAATATTTATTGTTAATTTCTGCTCGTAGCTGTAGGGAAATCAGCTAAGCGAGCAACAAAAGAGCTAATAGTTTGTAAGAGTATACCATTGAAACTGTGTATGCTCATTTAACAAGAGAGCCCATAATTTGGCATGAAATACTCAAGACAATAGAGGAGCTTCTACCAAATTCCCAAGAAATCTAGAAATTGGATGAACTCAAATGATTTTTTAATTTTATTTTTGCCAAAGTTTTTAGTTTCCTTTAAGCTTTCCTTGTTGGATTATATATTCTTCTCCCGTTCTCCTTAGAACTTATAATCGAATCAGTTAGATGGCATATTGTTGTGAAAATACGGGTCATTTTTGAAGATACCCTGCTAGGATCCCAAGGAACTTAATATGACTATTAATAATGGAAAACTTAGAGAGTACGTAAAAGAGAAGGGCAACCACAGATTCTTGTTTTAAATTATAATTAGTTTCAGGTCACTTATATGTCATGTCAGTGGCATGAAAATTATTTTAATGTGTTCTTTGATTGAGGCTTGAATATAAAGTCCATAGGAGACATTCCAGTTTATTATAACTAAATGAAAAGGTAGAAAAAGTGTTACATAATTGAAAGGCAAAGGCAATTTACGAACAGATAAATAGGAATTCAAGCAACAACTTAAAAAAGACTATGTGAGAAATTGATATATGAAGAAAGATGAAGAGTAATATCAAATATGAATTGAAAAACACAATATTATCTATTGAGAAACAAATCCCAACTAGCAGGAGAGAAAACATGCAATAAAACAAGAATTGATTAATTGCTCGTCTCCAACCACCTAAAAATTTCTACGTGTTTCCGTTGAAATATTTTACAAAAAATCCATCAACAAAACCCTAATTAGTATTATTGTTTGGAAAATGATTCAGAATCTTGGACCCAGAGTTTGGGGCACTAGGGCCTAGATCTCATAAGCTTATCAGCCTTAGCGAGGCCAAGTACATCAGACTCAAAAGTTGTAATATTCTGCACAATTCTCTTGTCAAACTCCTAAACCAGATATAAATTTAGGCTATGAGGCACATACAACAATTCCCATTGCCAGGCATGAAAAATGAAGTCAAGCTCATCATGCACAGAATCGTAACCGTAGGCAGAAATGCCCATGTCTAAGTTGGACATAACACAAAAGCCACAACTATATATTTGATATGCATCTTACTTCAGCATTTCATGTAACACAACCAAATCCAAAAGAAATCTCACAGACAAACTACCTGAGATTTATAACCTTTATCTTCCAATATCCAATGGCTCCTTATAGGCGTTAATACAAAGAAGCCAATTGTCAAAAACTGTGGCAATGATAAACATTTTGAAAAATAAAATTGTATTAGGTATAAATAAAAAATAGTGAAGAATGATGTAGACTTGTAGCCAGAAGATAACACAGTGAAAATTGATGAGCTCTTTGTTATCACCCACCTCAAAGAAACATGCATATCAACTCCAAGTGTCAAATGTAAGCTGTAAGTGCAACAATGCAAGTTTTCATCTGTGTAACTTGTTTTTCTGCTACAGTCAATGCTGACACATCTTGCTTTAACATAAATAGATTCAAAAGGAAGCATTGTCAACTTAAGAAAATTAGTAAAAATATACAAATGGATAAATGATGCATTTGTTTAGTATATTGTTAACTAGTTGAGCAATAACAAAAGCTACGGTGACTGCTTGAAACTTTTTGTATGGCTTTTCCTGCCCCTATGAAGAAGATGAAAAAATGCCATAGATAGTAATCAAAAGGAATTAAGCCTACTAACAATAGCATGATTTGCATTGACAGAAAAAACCACAAATCCATACATTTAAAGAATGACTTGAGTGATCTTTCAAACAATTTGAAAATGAGCTCTAAACAAATACTTTTAACCATATTTCCTTTTATTATGCTATGTCTCCCTGCAAGAAAAATAAATAGATCTACAAGAAAAATATTACACATGCTCATCTGCATGCCAAACTAAACATGCAATTAAACAAGTGTTACACCATTTTTAGAAATGGGAAGCTTAGGAGCACCCTCTACGAGAATGATAGGCCCAACACTTTAGTACTTGCTCCCTCATGCCAAAACATGCCAGCAAGCACAACAACCTAAACACTGATTTTTTGATTTTCGTCTCTTCTCTTTCATGGCCAAATGCTACTCAACGAGTGTTATCGAAACTAAATCTGTGCAGAACATCATACAAATTTATAGATACTCTTTTGTTGTAGACATTAGAGAGAACGGAAATGAGGTGACTTGAAATCTCTCACCTTCTTGGGCACAAAATTGCAAAGGCATATGGTATTGATTTCATAGTTTGTAACCTTCCTCTCTTAAAGTGATACCTTCATTAACTTGGCTCTGATACCGTGTTAAATAATGAAGGATCTTTGTAAATGTAATGGATCTCTCTAGGTGATAATCAATATAGAATGGATATGAATTAATTCAATATTGAAAAATGTTTGCTAGGTCTGAATATATAATTAGATCACTTATTAGAATTCCCAATTTGAAGAGATGGAATCATTTATGAATCTTGATAATCCATCTTTTGTGATCGGTCATCTTATTTAGTGCAATCAAGAGGCATATGAGGGGTGGTTGTAACTATTCAACTACATGTCTCCTTGAGGAGACACATAGGCATAAACTTAATTAGCCGACAAATCCAAAGGTTATCGATTATGATTAGTCACCAAACAAATTATCAAGAGACCCTATGGTCATCGTCATGATTATTTGCTAAGCCAATTTCAACATCAAAGCCTCTAATATGAATATAGAGGATCATAACTCGATCCCATATGATTGTCATTCAATCCATCTTGATTAGGGATATACTACCCAATCCAAGAGATAGATATAATGTAATTGTTCATATTTTCATACTTAGTTTAATAATGACAATATCAACTCAATACAAGGATGCCAATCAACTCACTGCCATCATTGCTAATGCTTCTAAATTAGCACAAGCGCTCTATATTATGTTTTTGGTACTGAGTTAAATGAGAAAGAGAAAAGAGCATGATTAGTCGTCACATATTATTTGGCCAACTCAATGCAAAAAATACAAACTTTAATGTGAAGTGAGGAGTTGCAATAGAGTGCAAGGATTAGAACCTCTCCCCAAATTTTTAGTAGACTAGGGAAGATGAAGATTTAAAATGTTGTAATGTAGTTTATGAATCATGATGATGAATTTTAAAGATAATCGTTGTAAAGACAATCCTAATTTTGGTTGAGTCCTAAGTATGCCAACCATGCAAGGAACTTTGTATGATGCTGCAAGGAATGCATTGATGCATTTTTGGATTTAGTCTTCTCAATTAAATTCAAATGAGTCAACCTTGATAGAAAACACTTTTATACTCATTTTTGGACTCATTAGATATATTTTATCATTTAATTTTGTAAAAAAAATATTTTTCTATCCCTTCTGCTCTCTAACATCTAGATGATAGATCATAGAGTGAGATCTGAAACATTGTGATTCAAAAAACATATACAATCTCTTCTAGAAACAACATCAAGTAAAATCTTGGATAGTAGAAAAATTGTTATGTATAACAGAAAGTTGTTTTTAAATAAACTTAAGTAATTTTTAATTTACCAAAATTTTTGCTAAGCCCACATTTGCCAACTGTGTAAGGAACTTCATATGATGCTGCGAGGAATATGCTGATGAAGCCTATGTGGATTACAAATGATGATGTTCCTGATGATCATGATCTTTATCTCCTCAAGGAGTGCAACTATGATAGTGACGTGGTTGAACAACTCAAAAGATCTTGACTCGAGCTCCATCATTAGAACCTTCAACCCCCATCATTAAATCCAATCAGATTCTTCAACTTTAATATTAGTTCTTTGAAGAATAAATATATTGGTTAGGACTAATGAAATATTGAGAACTCAATTTTGAACAAAGTAGTGATGAAATAATGAATGGCATGTACCCTGAGGGTGTGTGTGGTTTCAAAGGGCTCAATTTGGTCTTAATGGCAAGGTACTTGCCCCTTGACTCTACAATGTATTACAAAAGGGATGTTGCTTGTCAATCTTGCCGAGGGTACTAACCCCAAATCCCTATAAGGGACATTGCCTCTTGACCCTTTTAGGTGCTCCATCCCTAAACCTGTGCCAACGATTGTCCCCAAATCAACCCTTGCTAACCACCATCCCCAAATCAAGATCCTAGGACCCACCCTTCTCAAGACTCTAGAGGAACATAGAATTTTTTGCAACTTTGTACTTAGTTTTTAGGTTGACTTCATACAAAGGAAATTGTAATTGAAAACTATCAACAATTAGTTATCATTTATGCAGTGTGTAGTATGTATTGTGCAATACAATTTACTCAAATACAATAAGAACATAAATAAGAAAAAATGTATCTCATAGTTTATGGAATAAGATTTCATTTTATTTTCTTTTTGTATCTCTATTCTATAAAACCATGTTTTGTTAATTTTTTCATCTTTATTTTACGTGTGTTGAAAATATGATTTTTTCTTGATTGATTCATGATAGTTTGATAATTTTTGAATCTTTTGGTTTGCCTTTTTTTTACTAAGAAGATTTTTACTACTATGGTAGATACTATAGACCTTGGCAATGAGGGCCATACTTTCATAACTATGCTAGATATATAATACCACTGCATTTCTGTGTAAGATACATGCAACCAAATGTACTTTTTATTACTGGCCATTTTGTAGACTTAGGGCCTTTCATTTCCAATGAAAATAATGTTCTATTATTACTTTTATACTTGAATTAATGAATATTGAGAAAAGATTTTTGAATTTTATTCATTATATGAATGTTTAAACTTGAATCTTGATCTCATGTAATGGGATACTTGTAACAATTTTCCAACTTGTATCCCAAATTTTTAATATATAGTAGTAAATCTATTGCTACCATCCTACCATAATGGGCTTGGGGAGTGAGATCTTACCACCCAAGGCTATGCAAAATAAAATAAGCTTTGATGCATTGGACTATGAGGAACAACAAATTTTCATGGATTTCGCATGTCTTTTTGTTGACAAATCCAAGCACACTGCAATGGAAGTATGGGAGGCATCAGCATGGAGCTCTCAACATGCAATGGAAACACTTAAAAACAAGTGTCTTGTTCAAGAAATGAAAGGGCATTCATGAGAAACATTAACAATTATAATGATAATGCATGACCATCTGCAGGACATGGGAAGATAAATTGCAAATAGCTTGAGCCCACTGCATTTTTGGCGGTCAGGAGATAATTTACATCTGGTATGGTTGTGTCTCCTCCCATTTTCTACTTCATATATATAATAATAATGATTGGAGAACAAAGGATTCTAACAGTAATGGGTTTGTTTTTTTTGCACCTTGCCATCCTCCTCCTCTAAATGTTGCCCTTGGACCTTTTGCTGCAGAGATCCCCATAGAATATAGTAGGTCAAACAAGCAGTTAGCAGATGCCTCGAGTTAGCGCCTCTCGATGCCTTGAGTTAGCGCCTCAATGCCCCTCTCAATGCTGCTGAAGTCTCCCACGCGCCTTTCCTTTTTGAAGAACCCTGTGTTGATTTCTTTCAAATGAGGTTTTTTGGTTTTTTTTTCTCTTATATCCCGCTGGCATTGCAATTGTGATGTCTTCCATCGCAATTTCAATGGAATCGGGCTAAAATTGAAAAAAAAAAAAAAAAACACATTACATTTTCTTGTCGTCGCAAATTGACGTCGCAAATTGACCCCCAATGTATTAGTGACTACATCAACTAAATGAGGCCAGAGATGCTTTAAAGAGTTCCTTGAAGACAAGGAAATAAGTTGCCATTGTAGAGAATGACACGCTATACAAAGAGATAGACACCACCAAGCTATTTGTGGATGGTAACTCCATTGAATTTGATATAGCAGTTGCAGATCTGATGGAAAAGAATACAAGCTATATTGCTATGTGAGGTGATTGAACAAAAGAAGAAAGCCATGGAAGAAAAAGCCATGATTGAAGAAGAAAAAAGAATTCTGACAAATAGACTGGAAGAGAAGTCAACAAAGCTAACCAAGATCTCAAACATGCAATTGGATACCTTGAGCCAAATGATGAATTCTCATCGTCAATTGAATGTCAAGGATATTGAGATAACTGCATTGAATTTGCAGGATGAACAACTACAGAATGACTTGAAAAGAGAAAAGGAATTTGCTGAAAGTTTTAACAAGAAAAATGAAACCATCAAATACTTTGAGCAATTACTAAGATCCCTTAGATCTAACAAAGATACATTAGGATTGGGCTACACAAGCACTGAAGAAGGAGAATCATTTAAAGTTTCTAAAGAAAGGAACACCAAAGGTAAGAGTTCCAAACCTACTTGTCATAGTTGTGGTAAGAAATGACATACTACTAATGTGTGCAGGAGCAAGAATACAAATCAGAATGCCAAGCCTGAGAACATGGTTCAATGTCATAAGCGCAAGAAACAAGGTCAACAAGCACATGGATGTAGAACCAGGACCATGCATAAATCAAAATTTGAAGGATATTGCTACAACTATCAGAAGTATGGACATAGAGCCTTTGAATGCAGATCTAAGTCCATGTGGTCATCAAACAAGCTAGCAAAGATAAGAAGCTATGGAAACTCTTATAATTGGGATTACAATACAAGATATAGCTGCCACTATTGTCAAGAATATGGATATTCCTAATAATTGTATTAGGACTCACTTCAGTGGTAACTACAAAAGGTGGCTGAGTCAAACCATATGCTTTAGCTATTTGAAGACTAGTCATATTAGTAAGAATTGCCCAACTAGGTCAAAGGCACCAAGTTGTGAGTTTGATAAAGGCAAAGGCAAGGCAGATGTTGAACACATCAGGAATGAGATGAATAAGACATGGAAGAAGAAAGATGCTTGTAGTATATCAAATGGAGAAGGGATCACTTCACCCAATGGGTCAAATGATCACACCTCATTAAATTGAACAATCAAGAGGTATGTGGGACTGATATTTAAAGTATTATATCATACATCAGTTCCAAAAAGAACTTAGTAATGAAAGGACCACATTAGCATGAATAAAGATGCAAGATGTTGTTGAAAATTCAAGATTTTTTTTTTTTTGTTTTTATGTTGTTGCCGAGCATGAAAAGTTTTCAATGGATTCTGACTGGAATGCTAGTTGATGTTGAGTTTGTAGTAGCTGCTGAGTGATGGTAATATCAATGGATGTTAAGTGAATCTAAAATCATGTTGATGTCGGGTTTATAGCTATACAAGCACTAAGCATTAATTGCAAGGGTTTTTGAAGGGTATATGATCATTTTTCACTCATTTTTCATCTTTTCAAATTCAAGCAAGAACAAATAGAGCAAAAGGTGATTCAAAAATTTGTTCGAAGCGATTGCAAACATTTCAACGATGATTTCACACCAATTCTACAAGATTTTAAAGGTATTTATCATAAGCCAAGCTACGCAGTTTGCATTTACAAAAACCCTAGTTTTTCACAATGGTGTCTAGCTCAAGAAATGTAGAAGGGAAGAGCTCTTAAATGTCCAATTAGTTAGTAACGAGGTGAAACAACCAAATTTCAAAGAAATTCCAAATGTAGCTTACAAACAAGATCCTTCAAGCATGTTGTCCATGATTTCCTCAAATGTCATTATGGTTCAAGATGTCAAAAAATGTTACAACTATAAGATAGGAGGAATAGATGACATGGAAATAAGGGAAGCCTATGATAGATTATGTGAAAATGGCATTTTGAAAGAAGAATTCAAAATTGTTGAAAGGAAGGGTTTGACACATGCCCTAAAATTTCCTAGTGTATTCAAGATAGAATGGATAAGAATAGTATTGAGCCAAATATACGATGGATCCTTATGGTTGGAAGGTGGACCAATAAAGGTCACTAAATGAATAATTCATATGGTTACTAGTTTTCCAACCCTAGATCATCCAAAGACTCTACATAGTGATTCCAAAGAGGTAATAGGAAAGAGTACATGAGCAAAGTGAAACAAACGAGGAATGACAATAGACACTATAACAGATCCACTGATAAAATTTGCAGTAAGGGTTATCTCTCACAAGTTTTATGAATCTAGCAGATTGAATAGTGTACCCTATATTGTAGTAGATGTTGGCTACAAAATTGTGAAGAAAGATCATACTTATGATCTAGCTAAGCTTCAACTGCAACAATTAATGGAAAACCTTGGAGTAGTAAGGAAGACCAAGAGTGCATAGTGCAAATTTGGATCAATTCTAGTTTGCATATTTTTCTATGTACATAATGCATCCCCATCTTTTGGCACTATAAGATGGAAGACAAACAGGTCAGTTGTTGTTCAGATAAATGAGTGCATTGAAAAAATGGGAGAAAACTTTAAGAAATTGATGACTAGTTATTTTGAAGACATTAAGAAGTCTATGAAGCAAAGGATGAGGATACCTATTTCTTTGGTTGAACAATATTACAATGATATATGTTTTCTTGTAGACATTGAATACACAATTTTACTGGCTGACACACCTAGGGTAAGATGGCTAAGACCCTTAGGTTATGAGATCAATTTTGATGAAGCCTTAGTAGCCATCACTGCACTTCTAGTAGAGGAAGTGGACAAAATAGAAAAAATATTTGGAAACTATGATGTAATGAAGTCAAAGGTAGAAATGGAATTGAAGACAACCTCTATATTGAAGAAGAAGGACAAACTAGTGAAGAAACATAAAGCTAAATTTGGCAAAGGTGTTGAAGAGGAAGAAGATGAAGGAGATGAAGAGGATGAAGAGGAAGAACAAGAACAAACCCAAGAACCTCTTGCATTAACCCAAGTCATGGGTGAGGATAAAGAAGAAGAGGAAATAGAGGGTGTCAAGGAAGAAGAAGCCGAGGAAGCACCAACACATGCATAGCCAAAGAAGAGAAAGGCCAAGGCACAACTTGTGGCTAAAGAAAAGAAAGTTTCCAAACCAAGCCCAAAAAAGCCAACAACACCTATCACTAGAGCAAGCACACGAGCTACCACACAAAAGGCCAAGGAGAAAACCAAGCAGATAGAACAAGGAGGCCAAATGCAAAAGAAGCAAAGAAGGAAATATATTGCACAACCTAACTCAGATGAAGAGAGAATTGAATCAAATGATCTAAGACAATTCAAAGTGGTAATTCATACACCACTTTCTGATCTTGAAAATTTGTGTGAAAATATTAGAAACAATGCAGATCTATCTAGCCTTAAAAATGTAAATTTTGATGATTAGGGAAAAGAGGAGAAAAAGTTAGTAGAAGAAGCCCTATATGCAATGATGTCTAAATTTAAGACTACACCATTAGAATTTGCTAACTTAGTACCCAAGCAATTGTATGATTTAGTTGAGAAAAAATGGCATTATTGTTTAAATTTGGAAAAGCAAATAAGGGAAACTACTTTGGCCCAAGTAATGCCAGAATTGAAAAAAGGACAGATTGCTAGGGCAAACAAAAAATATGGAGGAAGGTTCACACCAAAGTATAGAGCCTTCAACATTCTCCAAAATAACATTGAAGATGTTGTCAAGAAATCCACTCAAATGTGGAAATTAATCTATGGATTAACTATTGTAAAACAAGGAGATAAGGAACCCTTTGAGGGTAAAAATGATGATAAAGAATAAGATGACAAAGAAGATAGTAAGGAAGAAAGAAATATAGTTGAGGAGGATACTAAGAAGATGGATACTGACACGGCAACAGTTGAACAATAGCAAGAAGAACAGAGTGTGCAAGACACAAAAATGTTGAGTGCCAATATTCCTCATGACATTAGTACAACTATAGAAACTGTCATTGTCAAGGATGTCTCTAATGCATCAGCTCATAATATCAATCCATTGAAAAAATATTCTAGAACAATCTACACTACAAGCACAACTATGTGCAAATCCTATTTTGATCAATGTAGAAGAACTTCAAAAGGTAGTAACTAAAGTTACAAGGGATAAAGTGAATACAAAAGAACCACCTTCTATCATCCCTTCAGTTACTGGTGATCAACATTTGATTCAAACAACTGTAGATACATCTATTAAGGTTGACACAAGTGTTAAAGTAGACACAATTGAGCCGAGATAAACTGCCAAAGAAGAAAAAGAGACAACAACAGAGAAAACAAGATAAATAGATTCATTTGGTACCTGAAGCACAAACACAAGGTGCAAGACAAGTCATTTTCATAGATCAAGATAAGCCAAAAGAGCAGGAGCAATAACCAAAGGTAAATGAAAAAGAGACCATCCAAGCATTGGTAACTTTACCAACATCTAGCTCTTCACCTACAAAAGCTCTTCAAAAGCTGAGCACAGAAGCTATACCCCTAAAGATCTCAGTGCCAAGTTCAAGCTCTTCTAAGGTTGAAAAGGTAATTCATTGTGGTGATAACACTTCAGATGAAGAAATAGTGATTCCTAAATTTGACTATGCAACAATGACACTAGAGCAAATAGGAATTTTGCAACAAGCCTTAGAGAAAAAGAAGCGTCAAGAAATTCTTAGCAAATAATATAGGCAAAAGAAAGCACTGTAAGAAATTAAAGACGTATTTTTAGATGCATTTAGCTTGCCACCTCTTGAAGAAACCAAGCCACTACTAGAACAACTATCAGATATTGAGGAAAAGGTAAATAATGAAGACCTGGATACAAATGCTAAACTTTTAGAATGGTTTGGAAGAAAGTTTCAAGGGAAAGTAAATGAAAAGATATCTGGTGACATAGCACTGAATCAAGTTGCATTAACAACCAAGGTTGAGGATGTGAAGAAGGTACTTGAGAATATCTTCTCATTGTACACCAAATTGTGTGATTCCACACTCTTCACCCAAGACACCAGACATAGAATTCTGAGCCTAGAGAGGAATCTAAACATATCAGGCACACAACTACCTAAGAACCCAGCTTAGAGTGAGAAGCATTTCCATACATTAATTCAATCACAAAGTCAATTAGTTATGTTAACAAAAAAAGATGTTAGGATTAAACCTCAGATAGAAATAGCAATTACATGAAAATATAAACAATAACCTAAAATAATAGATCACATAGAAAAGAACACAAGACACCAAGATTTAACATGGCTCACCCATTTCTTGGGCAACGTCCACCAAACAAAAACTCTGGTATTATTATGATCTGATGATTACAACCTGATTACAATTTGTAATCCCTTACAGCTCAATACCATCACAAGAATCAATTTTTGCATCACTTACAACAAAACAATCCCTAACCCTAAGCCCTTTTATACAAGTAATTTTATGCCGCTTTAGGGTTACAATGTGTCGACCATATGTCGACCATACATTGGTTAAAATGTCGACCACAGATATAGCAACAAATTAGTTCAATGAAGAACAAAGGATAGAGGATACAACATTGATACATCAGATCGTGAAGGATTAATTATAGATTGGATAGAGGTGATCTGTTATCAGGAAAGCAAGTGCCGACCGTAAGATCTATGCTGAGACATTTTGACAAGTGATTTCAGTTAAATCTCCTAAGAAGAGTAGTCCTAACAAGCTTTATCAAATCTTTTAATAGGGTGGCATTCCAAGTGAATGACCTAAAGTCCTTTAACCAGGCACACTTCTAAAAGGGTGTTGAAATCTTCTAACAAGGTGGGACTTAACAGTCTTTGTAAGCCTTTAATAGGGTAGGCTTTTCACAAGGCAGATCATGATTCATGGTCAAACCATTGTAACCTTAATTGGCTACACTTTACAACTATAGTAGTGAACATTTGTGGGTGTCATCCCCACCCCAATTTTAATTTCTCATTTGGAGGGCTTATGGGTAACCATATCTGGTGTTATGTGTTTGATTACTTACACATTTTAGATGCATTTACTTTACATGTTATTTTAGTTTATATATTGAATGTAGCTAATGAATGGTGAAAGTTTATGGGTCCAATTTTAAACTCCTAATTCACAACCCCCCCCCCCCCCCCCCCCCCCCCCTTCAGAAGTTTACTCCTTATTCAATATTTGGTTGTCGATGAATAAATATATAATTAAGCTAAATATATCAATAATTAAACCAAACTGAAACTTAAAATGGTGTTCTTCAATTAGACAACAACTTTTAATTGTCAATGATGGTCAAAGCTGTAATTTTTTTCTCAGTATTTTAATATCTTATCCAAATATAGTAGAATACCATCAAACTTGTTAGAGTTGTCAAAGAGATAAATTGATCAAGTCATTTGTTCATCAATGTTGGTAGAAACTAAAAGTTAAAAGCATCATGGTCTTTCTTTTCTTCAGCAACAAGACAATCCTTGATAATAAAGATTCAATTGAATCTCTTTGTAGTCAGAGGGAAAGAAATAAGAATAGTGATTTCAAGATCTATCAATAAAATTCCAAATCAATAAACATAAAAGGAACTGATAGAATATAGAATAATTGTTCTTATATATTTTCCTTTTTATGTTTTTCATTGTAAACTTTAACAAACAACAAAGATCAGAAATATGAACATTTGACCACTTGTTTTTAGTTATAAATTAGGCTTAGCCAATCTAAGTGATTCTAACCTTCAAACTCTCTAGTCTGGTAGCTATAATCTATTTCAGTCTTGTGAAAAGTATAGGTGTTTCAAAATCAACAGACTTATCTGCCTTCATGCTTGATAAAGAATTGGTTGCTGCCAACTTAGTGGAAACTAAAAAGCTTTAATTTCACTCATCCTTAAGCATTGCTTACTTACAATTTCTAGGCTATAATAGGTTTGGATGATAATGGATAAAATAACTTAAGACATCTCTAATACATTTTACTTTCTCTATTTAATAATTCTAAATGGCTAAAGAAATTTTGTTTGGGCTTTGGATGATTGAATCTATATTTTTTCATCATACAATAGTTCCAAGTGCACATAAGTTGTAGTTATAGCTTCAATTATTGATTTTGATATCATTGAAATTCTTTTAGAATGTAAAGTTGTGACACTATATAGAATAAATAAAATGTTATATCTAGAAATAGAGAAGATTTGTCTACGAAAAGATAAAATTCAATATCCAAAGGCATAGCATGGTCGCTTTGGATCATGACATATCATAATTTCTATAGAAGTCATCTTCATTTTTGATATGTGCCTCTCCACATATCTCATCCCATCTCATTTTCCCACCTCTTGTAACACCCATACAAGAAGTCAACACAACATCTCCCCACAATACATATCCAATTTTGCAAGAGGCTAAGTGGGAATCTAGAAAATTGGGTAGGGTTTTCTTAGCCTATATGGGAAGAGAATTCAATAATGGAGGCTCTTAACTTTGGTTATAGACATGATAAGGGTGATGCACAACTTCCTCCTAGATTCAATTTCCATCCCACTGATGAAGATCTCATAATACATTATCTCATGAATATTTTACATAACATTTATATAGGAATGGTCATTGATAAAGTGCCATTCAAATTTGATGTGGTGTTCTGACCATAAACTCTTCACTCTCTCCTCTTTACATACACATAAATCAATGATAAAGATAGACTAGGGGGCTACACAATGGAAGCTTTTGTTGATTTGGGGAAATGGAAGGGTAACTAGAAGCTATTAAATTTTAATTTATTAAGTTATAAACTATTCCTCACCTAGATTTTATAGTCATTCATTCATTTTGGATTCAACAATGAATATATATTTTGTCTCTTGTTCTACCCTTGTGATCCATGTCTCTACAGTGATATTTTTTTAATGAAGGTTTTTCTTATTATATATATTTAAATTGTATAATTCATTTAATTTATTTAGATGCCACCCTTATTGATTAGATAGTAATTTTTAATTATTTTTTAAATATATACAAGATACTACTAATATTTATATGTTTATATTTGATATAATTTTATAGCCCGAATATTTTCCTATGAAGAAAGTCTATGTCTAACAATATCAACCAATATGAACCTAGAACAAAATAAGGAGACAATTTCTAGATTTTGGTCTTAGTTCAAAAGCAAAAGTGATGGAAAATATTATTTTTCATGGAAAAAATAAAGGGGCTGAAAGAATCAAAGAATTCTAATCACAATAGCTCAAAGACATTGTAGGCAATATGATCACATTGGAGGGTGGAAGGATTTTTTTCCTTTGGTGAATGTGGATTTCCAACTAGGGGAACATGGAGGTGTAAATATTGAAGCAGAAGGTAATGCTCCCATGGAACAAGATGATCCTAAGGTAGAGAACACAATTGAAGATGTTGGTATTGGTGCAGTTGATCATGTGCCAGAGAACATGATTGAAGAAGATGTTACTAGCATAACTAATCAAGATGACGAAGATGTTGATAGTAGTGCATCTAAAGATAATGATGAAGAGAACCTTGATATGTACATATAATTGAAAAGGCATATGAGCCCCTGTCTCCCAAACAACACTTCTCTTTGTTGTTCTGTTGTTGATGAACTTCAAGGTTATGAATGGTATATCCAATGTAACAATATTACATATGCTAAGGTATATTGTCATTTTTATCATCTTCTATGTTAGCATACCATTAATTTTGTTTATATTAACAAAAAAAAAATCCATAGGTTGATAAGTGAGTGTTTATTACCACCATCAAACAATCTGCCTCACTCTTACTAAGAATTATTGGCCATTATGAAAGATATTGGAATGGAGTATCAAACAATACATGAATGTTGAAATGATCATATTATATATCATAAACAACATGAATTTGCAACAAAATGCCCTAATTTTCATATTGGTAGATATTAATCAGAACAAATAACAAAAAAGGTGTCTCGCAAGATTCTTTGGTACATTCTCATTACTCCATGTCTACAACGATTATTTAGGTGCATTAGCTTGGCACAATTTATGGATTACCATGCACACAATAGAAGTCAAGATGACATTATGTGAATGCATGTAGATGGTTCTACATTTAAGGACATAGAAGATAGGTGGCCACTATTTAAATAAGAACCTCATAATCTGAATTTTTCACTAGTAGTAGATGGTGTCAATCCATTTGAAGAGATGGGATCTAGTCTAGCATGTTTTTATTATTAACAATAACATTCCTCCTAGGATTTTTGTAAAGAGGGAGCACATAATATTGGAAATGATTGTACCAGTTATTTTTCCATTTAATCATCATCTAAATTAATTTATAAACACTGTATCAAAATGGCCATAATAATTATGTTCTGTTTAAGTCCATTCAACTGGGTAAGTACCAACTGAAAGATATGAGTGTATCTATTGAGCCCTTTATTGATGAGTTGTTGGAGTTATGGAATGAGTTCACTATGTATGAAATCTCTAGATCAATAGGTGAAAGAAAACTTTAATTATTTGCAATGCTTGTATGAACAATACATGATACCCCTGGGTTAACACATTTTTGTGGCATGTAAAATTGTTAACGCATATTTTTGGTATGTACTAGTGCTAACACATTTTTTTGTATGTTTAAGTTGCACATGATAGTTGTAAATATGAATCTTCTACACATGTCATTGAATTATACATGATCTTGTAGGTCTTCAAACAAAGGGAAAATTTGCATGTCCAATTTGTGGTCCAAAGATGAAATCTCATCATTCAAAAGGTTTTGGAAAGAAGGTGTTCAATGAGCATATGAACTTTCTCCATACAAATCATAAGTATTGAATTACCAAAAATATCTTTTCAATGGGAAAGAAGAGACAACATCAAAGCCACTAAGAATGACACATCACATATGGAAGTTGAATTACAATAGAATGAATTGTTGAGGTAATGTCATTCCATCTGATGCAAGTTTTTGTATAAAATTTTAATTTGGATGTTGTCTTTTGTTTAGTAATGATGTAATGAATGTCCATGAAGGTCATTAAGGCATTAATGAGAAACTTCCAAAAGGATTAAAACACTATCCTAGACAATTTAGTAGGTTGTTGTATTACGAGCACCTTCCAATTGTGCATTTGTTTGATGCTATGCATATTGGAAAGAATGTAACAAAGACACTATGGAAAATATTGTATGGAAGGTGTGAAAAATAAAAATTGGTTAAAATTTGTAACAACGTTCATGAATCCAATGATGCATTGAAGTTTTTCATTGAATCAAATAGCAATGGAAACCATATTAATATGAGTGTCCTTCCTTGGTTATTAACGCAGCAAAAAATTGATGCCATATTTGAAGTCATAAAAAAAACTAAATTTCTCACAAGATTTGTTGTAAACAAAACCAATCTCATATCAAAGAAAGGTGATTTTGGGTCAAGGTTGAAAACACATGATTGGAATACCTTCATCAAGGTAAGTCATCTTCTTGTCTATTTACAATAAATTTGTAAACCATCATGTATTTATTATTATTTTATTTTATAATATATTGAAAACATTATTTTATTATTTTTGTAGTACATTCTACCTCTATCTCTCCCACACAACTTTGACAACATGAGTGTCAAACAAGTTAGATATGATCTTGGGAAATACATGAGGTTAGAAGTGTTATTTGTTAAATTTATTGTATAGATATTATTTTGTGTCTTGCTTTTCTTTTTTCTGTAATTTTTTGTATATTTTTTTGTAGAGTCATGTTAATATGTTTTTGTGTGATGAATATCTTCTAGGTGGTTGCCATTGAAAGAAATTGATAAAAAGGACATAAACATTGGAAGAGAAAAACTCCTCAACTTTTGTGTGAGATGCAAATTACACAAGAGCATATTCTAACATACTAGCAATTATTTTCTCTTGAGTAATTGGTGCTTTTCCCTTTCCTTCAGCATCAAATTATGACAAAAACATTAGTAAAAAAATCAAAACAAGTCTAAAACCTTAAGGAAAATAGTATAATAATATGAAATTTTGTAAAATTACAATTACACCAATTTTTATACAAAAGTTTTACCTTTGTTGAAGAAGGGGTGGGAGCAGCATCCCTGCCTCTATTATCTGATGGATACATGTTACCCTATGACAAAGAATGTATATAAAAACATCAACATAATGAAATAAATAGTCGATTTATTAAAAAATCTTATTAATAAAATGGTATATTATATATTGGAGTTATTAATTAGAAGTAATTAGTTTAAATATTATATATATAGTACTTACAAGTCCCATTATAGTACCTTTCTTTGTATCTATGCAATTCAAATTGTCATATATTAGCAACTCTTCCCTTGAACTTATTGATTTTATCGCACATACAAAAACACAATTTCCCTTACACACCTCAAAAATGCAATTGGGTCACTTATTAGTTGACCTAGGATGCATGCTATTTATAAAACCTTCAATGTTTCCTATACACAAAAAATATTTGATTATTTTCTTTCCATTGTAGATAATTTGTTGATAGTGCATACCTACCCATACTTTTTTTATTGAACAATCAACATCCAATTATTGCAATTGTAACAAGGTCCTACATACTTCATCAATTCAACAACTTTTTTATAGCTGACCTTTATGTCATCCATGGAAAATAGACCCAAACTATGTAATGATGATGGAGCAATGTGATATATCCCCTTGATAACTCAAAAATCAGTATTAATTGGAGGTAATTCCTTGGGTGCCCATTCTTTCTAAAGATGTGTGTACCTCAAGGGAACCTTGATGTCATCTTTTGTCTCATCATCATAAGAACATGACCCCCTTGAGAAAGGAAAAATTGCATGCGTTTATTGAATTTTTTTCTAATCTTTTTGACCTCTAGTTCATCTCTCTTTCATAGACCTATTACATGTCTCACTATCTTTTCTATTCTTTCCTTTCCCCCACTAAGACAAATCTGACAGATACATATTTGGTGGTACCTGTAGCCCATCAAATGAGAGATACACTTCAAGGACTGAAATATTTTTCCATAAAATGAGGCTAATATTTATGAAGTTGGCCTAAAATTAATGTTGAAGGTAAAGAGAAATAAAACATGTAATAAACTAATACCTCTTGATCCATGTCATTGTGTAGGATCCTTGTCAAAGGGGTATAGTTTCCTGCATATGTAAATCATTTATCTTAAGTTAGTTAAAAATTACATGATACTTATGCTGCAAATTACATAGAACATAATATGAACAATATGCATACATCATCATCATTATATATATTTTAATTTGTTACCTCTACAAAAAAAATAAGTATAAGTAATCAACACCAAGAATTGAGCATCATAACACATATTTACAACATGTGTATCATAATTCACCAATGTTGTTATCATTAGAATTGAACGAAATGAAATAATTATATAGTGGCATTACACTTGAACATGAAATATATTAATTATGATAACTTATAACAACTTAAACAAAATTTCAATGAAAATATCAATACCTCTTACATTTTATTTATCATACCTAATACATTTCCATTGATCATCTTCTTCATTTATCTCATCATCATTATCGCCATCATCATCATGATCATCAGTATGACTGTCATCGTCATTTTCATTGTCATCATCATCATCACTATCACCATTACAACCATCATCATCATCACCATCGTCATCACCATCATCATTGTCATCATCATCATCGTCATCATCATCATCATCATAATCATCATCATCACCACCACCACCACCACCACCACCACCACCATCACCATCATCATGAATATCTTTGTCGTCATCATCATTATTTTCTTCATCATTGCTATCATCATCATCTACTTCACCTTCCACTTCTTTGATATCTTCTTCTTTAATCACATTATACTTTACTGATCTTCCTCTTGGATCATGTTTAATGACAAATGACCAACTTGGTTTATGTGGAACATTAAAATAAAACATTTTCTCACATTGGCTTGGAAGAACATAGAGCTCATTTCCAAATGGCTCAAATGACCTTGTATTAATCATTGTATATCCATTATCATGTTCAATAATAGTTCTATCATGGTCATTTTGATTTAGTCATAGCTTGTACCATTTGACAATGGATAGAACTAGTTTCAAGGAATTAAAGTCATACTCAATCATGCCATACAAAACACTTTAGTATTTGTTTTCAAATTGTTGAGGATGCTTGTCATTTCTAGGCAAAATATTAGTGACCTCAAATACTACAATTATCCCATGATCATAAGTTCTCTTCGTGTTGTCCAACTTTTTAATGCAAAATTTATGGCCATTGTAGTAAATCGCTTTGTGGTGCTTGACCTGTTATTTTTTAAATATGTCAAAATTATGTATCCATCTGTGAGTTGATATTAAACATATGGGTCATGATAAATTAACTTATATGTACCTTTCTACCTCTTAAACCATTTTCTACATCAATTACCATTGGTATAACATTTAAATCTCCATTACGATGAAATTCTTTAACCATTGAAAGAAATAAACATTGGAAGAGAAAAATTCTTCACATTTTGTGTGAGGTGCACCACATATTTCTATCATATTTCTAACTTTACATATATAATTTGCAAGACACATCAAAGGCTACACAAGCTAGAAAAGATAAGGTTGGCCAACACCATCTTGGTTCTAGTGGATATATGAAACTTCATGCATGACTTGTAAGTAGTAGTAAATGAAATTTCATATCAATTTTTTGATAAAATTAAAAATGATAAATACATTCAATATTGACAATATTATTCAAAAAGACAAGGCTTTGAATTTAATCTATCACCCATAGAAGTGGACAAACAAATTTGCTTCAAGCAAGGCTATAAAGTATTGGTTGCCCACCACCACATAGATTCTAATGGCTAGAGAGATCTAGAAGATTTTGGTGCATCAGTTCAAACATGGGTAAAAAGAATTAATGAATAATAACTCAAGTTGAGAATGTCGTGAGAAATAGTCTATTTGATGTTAATTTTGAACAAAAATAACAATTTGCATGACATTTCACTACAACCTTCTAATCCTGATATAGATCCTACACATGACGAAGGCCTTGATGTACATCACAATGATAGAGGTATATATTTATTTTCTATTAAAAATTAATTATTTAGTTATTAATAAAATTTAACATCTTAAATTGCAATTGGTGTAACATAAATGTGAAAAAGATTTAGTATGTAGAATGTCATGGTGACGAAGTCAAGCATGATGTTAGTGTTGAGCATGTTGAGGTTGTTGTTATACAAAATGTGATAGTAGATGATGTGGCACTATCAAGTAAAGAAAAATCCCTATTATGTTCTTTAGATTAATGAAATACTTATAACATTTTTAAAAAAATGTTTAGAATTAAACCCATTTATTTCTTATTGTAGGGCGCATAAGCCTTGTGTTCAAAAAAAGAAGAGGAAGCATCATGTCATAAGATCAGAACCACAAGAGCCAAAGGAGAATGCCGAAGATAGTCATGATGTACCTATTAGCCTTTGTCTTCAAAAAATATCAAAGAAAAAAAGAAATGATTGTTAAAAACCTTGTTTGATGATGAATGTGTCGATGATTTTTTTATGAGTGTTGCTTATTAATGAATTTTATGTCATGTTATTAAATATTTTTATGTTATTATGATGATTGATGTGTTCATGAAATATTGATAAATGTTATGTATTAATGAATTGTATGCCATGTTAATGAATATTATGTGATCAGAATGATTCAATGTTATAGTTCTTAAATGAATGAATGAAATATTTAATCAGATGTTAATGGGGAATTTAGAGTGATTATAGGGGGAGAGACCAAATGAGCTTCCACCTTCATGTGGTTAGCATTATTAAGTAGAGAATATTAAAGGATTCTCAAAACTAAGTGAAGCTTAAACTAAACCAATCAACACTTTCCCAAAGAGATATTGTTGTTATACTTATTAATTACAAATCTTTGGGTGGGTCTTTATTTTTCATTCCTCTTTTTTCATCTATGTTACTAGAAAAAGGAAATCATTTAGTCTCTTCTTTCTAAATTCTTCATCTCTCATGTTGGTCTAAACTAGAAACATTAGTCCTATTTTTGTCCCCAATTCAACTTTCTTCAACTTATTCTATTGCTCACTCCACCCTGGAATATTAGGCCACTAAATCTAATTCAATTATTGCTTTGGAGTTCATCTCCTCAACTTTTATGCTCATTCATAACTATATGCTCGAAACCAAGTGAAGCTCAACATTAACTAGGTTCCACCTTCACATGATTGACCCTAATTAATAGAGAATATTAAACTATTCTCGAAACCAAGTGAAGCTTGACATTAACCTATGATTACATGACAAATTTGTAACTCTACCTAGGAATTTAACCATTTTAGGTCATACATCTAGGACCGTCCTCTTGTCTAAAACACCTAACCTTGGAACAAAATACTTGTTTGTTCACACCTTGATAGCATAATTTGGGCATCACAACTTTCTAACTCCACCTATATTTGCATCCGCGTGCACCTCCAATGTATGTATATTTGCAAGCATGTGCATATACTTGTGTGTGTATTTTCAACAAATAAATTTTGTGCATATCCCGCACTCATGGCTTTCTAGGAGACCACATTTCTTTGAGGCATTCTATAAAATAGTTCACATTTCTTGCCTATGTGATATCAATAGAAATATAGTAGTAAATAAATTAACAACATTATTTGGAGTAGGCTAAATTGAAGGTTTTTTTTACTTGTATTTCAATAGGAATGTAGTAGTAAATATGGTACTAGTTTTAGATGTTAATTGTGCCAATCTCTTGGTTTTGGGCAATGCAGAAGGAGGCTCTAGTTCAATATGCAAACTCAATTGATATGCATAGGACATTAGGTGGAGCTAAAAAATAAAAGTTTGCATTTTTGTTACAGGTCTTTAATTAGGTAAGTTATAGACCATCACAAATATTGTAATTTTGACTCTTATAGGCAAGGGTAATGTCCTTAGCATGCAATAAAATCAAGACTTTTTATTTTCTTCCTTGTTGGGGACATTCTCTCGATCATAGCAGCCAAAGTTCTACCATTCACAATGGTCTATAAATTAGAAAAACTTATAGACCTATTAAAATAATGTAAATGTGGTGCATTTTTCAACTCAACCTATTGTCCATGCATATGGAACATAGTTGCACATGCATTCTCGATTCACAGTGGCTGAATCTTATTTTCGATGGAAGGGAGAGAAGCCAAAGACATAAAGGATTGAGAGAGTTTCTCTTTTTCTTTCTTGAGTTTTCCAATAGCCAACTCTAAATCTAATTTTTCATTGTCAATAGTCTTGTCAAGTCTGAATACCTCCATTGCCTTTGATCTTTACTCAAGCTGTTAAACTTTTCTCTAAGAACCATAATGCTTTGATACCAATTGCTATAGATATTATGATAGGCTAAGTTATTGAGAGGAGAGGGGTGAATCAGTAACTTATAAAACTTTTATCCTAATTAGCAATAAAACCTTTATGTGAATTTTGATCTAACTACATGCATGAGAAACTGAAAACATGAAAGCATACATAATACTTTAACACAAGATTTGGTGACCCAGAAACCTTCCAAATAGAAAGTAAAACTAGGGTGGGGATGATACCCACAAGCTTTAGTACTGTAGTATAAAGTTAGCCTATTAAGGCTTATAAAGATCACTTTTGATGATCTACCCTGTTAGGAGCAATAAGGACTACTAGGTCCACCTTGCAAAAGGATTTACAAATATACAATGAAGAATGCACTTGGTAAAGAGATTTACATAAGATTGTTAGGTCTACCTTGTTGAAGGATTTGATTGATCCACCTATTAGGATGAAGCAGTAGCTGATCTTTGATTTGCAACTTGGTTTGTTGAATGAGATTCCTCCAAGTGTACAAATCACCTTACTGTGATAGATGAATCTTTGCTCCTCCTTATACTATTGTAGACTTTATAATTCACTCTTCTTCTCTTCTCTGATGATTACATTACTTATCCATGATTATTTGGATGTGATACAATATATTACATATATATCAATCCAATTACATAATTACAAAGTCTGCCACAATACAAGTTTACACAAATATTACAAAGTCGGCCAAAGTGTAGAAACTCAGGCTCTGAAGATTGACTTGGTGAGGTTTTAATACTCGACATCCACTATCAATGCTCAACATCATCATGCACTTAGTAGACATAGAAGCTCAGTCTATACTGATCACTTCCAAGTAGTCTTGAACTTGGTCTACACTAGTGACTTGGCAAATACTATGAAACTCAACATATAAATTGTATCATTTGATTCACACTATATAGTTCGGTCAACATTATCAACTTGAGCTTAGTATAAATTGAGTCCCTTGGTTAACACTGAGTAGCTTAGTTAACACTATACCTGCATCACATCAATTGCAAACTCGGTAAGCACTGCACAACTCAGTATGCACTGGTAAACTCAACATACACTAAAATGCTTTGTTAACTATACAATGTGCTCAGTATAAGCTTACAATCTCAATAAGTGTATGTCACTACTAACAAACATGACTAGAATGTCAAAAATCTCCCCCTTTGGCATTAGTGACAAAAACACTTATTAGTCAAAACTAAATTATCCATCACCTTATGTCTCCAACTCGGTAGAGTATACTATTTTTGAGATTTTTCAAAATTGGTTGTGTAAAGGATACATTTCTGCACATGGTAATGCCCCCCCATACATAATATATAGTATACTATACATATTATACATTTCTTCTATAATTTTCAATTTACTATCTTTTACATTTCATCCAATCTTCTCATATCTTCTCCTACTTATGTCTCCTTATAACTTCTCCCTTTATATCATCTTATATCTTCTCCCCCTTTTTGACATTAATTCCAAAGATTTATGCTTATATTTACATAGTAATTCCAAATTGAGACAAAAAGTCTAAATGTACCTTGAATATGAGCACCAAAGTCTTGTTCCAATTCTCTTACAAGACCCTGCATGTATGCAAAGCAACCTGCACTTCTGTTGACAATTCAATCATGTGGTCTGCAATAGAGAAACTATTTTCATGGATGAGGGTTTTTGAATGTGCAATATACTTTTGCAGTTCATCCATGTTAGGGAGAATCATATTCTAGATATCTATCAAAGTTGATATGATTATGGCTTCTTCTCTGAGTAGTTTTTCCTGCATATCTATTGGAAATCTAATTTTGTTGAAGTGAGCAGAGCTAGAACTCGGGTCAAGATGCAATTGTTGTACACTTTCCTTTAGATCTTCATCAATTTTAGATAATTTGTCTCTTATTTCTTTTGTAAAAAATGATGTATCACACAACTTACCAAAAATTAATGATACATTAGTGCAAGAGGTTTCTAGAGAGCCCAAAATAGTAGATAACTCTACTTGGTGAATGGCAATCTGTTGAGCAATAAGTTCTAAAACTTTATTCTCAAACTTTTTCTTAGCTCTCTGCAATAATTCATCCTATCCATTCAAATCTTCATTGTATTTTTGGACTACCTCTGCCAACTAATATAAAATTGGTTGAGAAGTATCAACCTTTATACCTATAGCCTCTACTAGAATGTTCTTTGCATCCTCAATGATCTTCAACTCTTTGTTCCTATCTTCTCTTAGCCTTTGCTACTTGGATTTCTTTTGAAGGAGCTCACCAAATTGTTGCATCTGATCTAGAGTAAGATTGGAGATGTCCCATTTGGGAATGAAAATCTTCTCATGAAGATCTATTTCCTCTTCCTTTTCTTTACCTTTACTCAAAAAATTTGTGCTCGATTGAGGCTCGGTCTCAACTATCCTTGCACTTATTGCTTATGTATTTGGAATAGAAACAATAGTTGAAATAATAGGACTTGTTGCAAAATTAGATATTGCACTCATTGTTGAATTACTAGTAGAAATACCTATTGTAGACAAAATTGATGTAGAGGGTAGAACTTGCAACTTAGTAGATGAAGTACTTGGCACTTCAGTCAATGATGTGTTGAGATGGACCAGTGCAAAGATTGATTGGATGCCTGTGCTTATAGTGATGGTCATAATCAATCCTATTAAGGTTGTTTCCATGCTTGATGTTATCCATATTTTTCTTGGAGAGTGAGGAAGTGAAGCTATAATTGTTGCAGCAATCTTAATTGGGTCAATTTCCTCAACATCTTGTTCATCTTCCTTGGTAGCCTCTTGATCCTATTCCTCTTCATCATCAATATTATCAAAAAATGAGTTACTTCTTCATTATCTTTGTGTTCATCTTTTTCTTGATCATCATCATCATCATCCTTGTCACTTATGCTAACTAGAAAATCACTCGGTTTGTGAAGAAGATGGGCATTCTTTCATGTATTTGTTGCATTCTTCACAACATGCTCTATTTCATTCAACAAAATAAGACAAGTATTGAATCTTAAGTTTTCTTCATTTTTCTTTAAAGATTCTTTCACTTCCTTGTTAGTCAAATTTGGCATAAGTTTCCTTAGGGTCTACTCATAAATATCCTTTGTAGTTTGCATTGGGAACATTCTTCCATGTATTTGTTGCATTCTTCACAACATGCTCTATTTCATTCAACAAAATAAGACAAGTATTGAATCTTAAGTTTTCTTCATTTTTCTTTAAAGATTCTTTCACTTCCTTGTCAGTCAAATTTGGCATAAGTTGCCTTAGGGTCTACTCATAAATATTCTTTGCAGTTTGCATTGCATGTTCCCATATTGGCTTGATTTTTTTTATTAATGTATTTGGAATTTGTTGAGTGAGTTGATCAGGTGAATATTTCCATTTACCCATCTTAGTTATCAATATGTCTTCAATTTGCTTCTGCTCATTAGCTATTCTAGTCTCATATTTTAATACCTTGAAGTTTTTTATTCCTAAACCTGATTCCAATTCCTTCATTCTCTCATCAAATGTGGGTGGAGACTCTTGAAAATTATGTCTCCTCCTTCTTTGTTTGCTTTCTTCCTGGAGGATCTCCTGGTGAACATTGCAATGGATGTCTTGGTAGGCTTAGTAATGATTACCTTGCCCTTTTTCTTTAGTGTCTACTCTTCCTCTGATTCTTCATCCCGTGCTTCTTCATCTTCACCTTTGCCTCAGTCAAGAGGAGAGTATAACTTTTTTTCAACTTGGCAATTCTTTTCTTGCCTTTGTTAACCGCCTGAGGGAGCTTAATCTCCAGTTCTATCTAGGCCTTAACCTCATCACATGTGCCAAAATATGCAACATTGGGACCAACTAGCTCATTTATTAATGCCTCAATTATATCCTTTGTTTCATCAATATTTACCTCATATCCTAGTGGTTTCACCCATGCAATTCTAGGCCTAATTGCTTGAATGTATACCTTGTCACTATCTACCATAAAATAAACATCATCTTTATAGTCCTCAACTAGTTTCTTGGAAATTCAAAATTTGTTGTTCATTTTCTCCTTGAATGCATCAAAATAATTGTCCATGATACTAGTGTAATTTTCTCCCATCTTAGCAATGTATTCATTAATCTGATAGAGTACTAGCACATCTTTTCTCCAAACAACAATACCTTTTGATGGAAAGAATTTCTGAACATAGAAAAATAAATAGAAAAATAAACATTTCAATAGTGAGCAAAACTTACATGGATTATTCTCTGATGTCTTGATGCTTTCCATGTTCTTGTTTAACTGATTCAATAGTAGCTCGGCAAGGTCAAGAGAAAGGTTATTCTTAACTACCTTGTATGATAGGTCCACAGCTTCACACAACACACTATTCAACTTGCTCAAATTGTATATTTTGTGTGCAATGACATGAATATTGAACTTCAATTCCATGTTAGTGACACTACTTATTTTGATTCCCCTACCATCCCACTTGGCTAGGGTTTTCTTCTCTAGTTCAACCCGACCTAGGGTTTTAGTCATTTTAGCTTTTGCCAACATTGGGAGATCAGTGATCCTATGGATCATCTTCTTTGTGATCAATATTGGTTACTCCAACCACAATTGATTGTTATGCACACGACTGAGGATATATCTTATCCATTTAACTTGAAATTCACATGGCATATAAGGAATATGTGTTAAACCTTTCACTTCCCCATGTTGGTGTTCAGGTTTCAACATGCCATCAACACATAGCTTTTCTATGGTTTCATCCATCTCTAGTGTGCCAATATCTTGAATTGTACATTTGAAATGAGAGTAGATATTGTTAATCAACAATACCTTGGGAGGGATTTGTGATTGTGCTCCACTTGGAACTAGGGTTTTCGCAATTTTAGGAGTGAGTTTGAAATTCAGTGCCTTGCATTCTACACCATGAACCAACATGTATGAACCTCGTTTCACTTTGCTACTAGTGGATGTGATCTTCACTTGGTAGGGTTTGAGAGAATTCAAAAACTTTGGTAACAATTTGCTCAAATTGCTTGAATTCTCTTGAAGATTGCTCTGTGCAAATAGCTCAAAAATTCACCATAAAAAATGACTTTGATTTCATTCCTTTTATCAAATTTTTCCATAAATGCCTGGTATGAATGTTAGACCAAATTGGCAGACTGTCATCCACTTTATTTGCATTGATTACTCGGTGGAGTCTTTCGTGACTCGATAACCACATAAGACTTAGTTACTCCCGACCTCACTTGATAGAGTCTGTAACCCAACCTTGCTCGATAAGGAAGGTAACTTGGCGGTAACTGTTACTTCTCACTCGATGATCCCATTGCATCTTGAATGTTGATATGGATCATTTGTCCTATCAACTGGAGCTGATTTAGATGTCTTCTTTAGTAGCCTAGTTCCAGTTCTCCTCTGAGAAATCAAGTGGAAATGGTGGAGTCACCCAATTCTTGAGTGATTTGATCATTATTCCTTAGACTTTCATTCTCAGTAGACTTTGGAACCCATTGTTGTCTCATTTTCTTTCTGATGTTATCAGGTTTTGCCTTCTTTTCATCTTCTATTCTTTTAGTATTCATACAGTTCTTGGCAAGATGACCAAGTTCTGTACAAATGAAACATATTTTGGTAGTATCTTTCTTCCTCATGTGATGTTTTACACAATTGATTTCAATATGTCCAGATTCTCCATAGTAATGACATTTGCACCAAGTGTTATAGTCCCAACCAAATATAGCTTTCACAATTTTTTTGTTGGATTCAATATCTTAGTTTTGCATTCTAATTACTTGTGTCCATGCTTCTTACATTTGTGACATTTTCCTTCAAATCTTGGTTTTTCATTGCATTGTTTTGCTCTATGACCATGATGATTACAATTGTAGCATTTTCCATTGAATTTTTCTTTCCCATTGCTCCAACATTTGTTTTATGTATGACCTATTTTACTACAGTAGCTACAAGTAGGTTTTTTATTCCTTTGAGCTCCTTGCTTAGATGTTTCACCTTCTTTTGTATATCCAATTCCTATTTTTCCTTTTTGTCTAAAATGACTTTGTTCATTCAAATGATTCATGTTTTCTTGGGATTTCATCATTCTTTCATTGGTTTATCTTTTAGTGTTTAGATCATTCTACAATCTTTCATTTTCTGATCTCAGGTTCACAATTTCTTCATTTGCATTGGTGAGCTGATCAATGAAGTCTGCTTGTTGGAGAGATAAGTGTTGAATTTTATTATTCTTTCCTTCTATCTCTTCTCTTATCTTGTTTTTCTCTTCCATGGCTTCTCACATTCTTAGTAACTAAATTTCTTTCTCTCTTCTTAGTTTTCTTACTTCTTCTTGAAGAGTATTATTCTTCTCCAATAGTTCTTTGATTGCTTCATCAACTTCATCTAAATTTCTTGAATGGATGTCTTCAATTCTTTCTTCAATGTAAAGTGAATCATTTATCTAGATTCCAAGGTCTTTTCTTCTTTTCAGGGATTGAGAGAGTTTCTCTTTTCCTTTCTTGAGTTGTCCAATAGTGAATTCCAAATCTAACTTTTCATTGTCAATAGCCTTGTCAAGTTTGAATACCTCCATTGCCTTTGATCTTTGCTCAAGTTGTTAAACTTTTCTTTGAGAACCACAATGCTCTAATACCAATTGTTGGAAATATTATGACAGGCTAAGTTACTGAGAGGGGAGGGGTGAATTAGTAACTTATTAAACTTTTATCCTAATTAGCAATTAAACCTTTATGTGAATTCTGATCTAACTGCATGCATGTGAAATTGAAAACATGAAAGCATACATAAAAATTTAACACAAGATTTGGTGACCAAGAAACCTTCCAAATAGAAAGTAAAACCAGGGTGGGGATGATACCCACAAGCTTTAGTACAATTTAAAGTTAGCTTGTTAAGGCTTACAATGATCTCTCCTGATGATCTGCCCTATTAGGAGCAATAAGGACTACTAGGTCCACCTTGCAAAAGGATTTAGAAACATACAATGAAGTATGCACTTGGTAAAGAGATTTAAATAAGACTATTAGATCTACCTTGTTAAAAGATTTGACTGATCCACCTGTTAGGATTAAGCAATAGTTGATCTCTGATCTACAACTTAGTTTGTTGAATGAGATTCCTCTAAGTGTACAAATCACCTTATTGTGATAGATGAATCTTTGTTGCTCCTTATACTATTGTAGCCTTTTTATTTGCTCTTCTGCTCTTTTATGATGATTACATCACTTCTCCATGATGATTTGGATGTGATACAATACATTACATATATATCAATCCAATTACATAATTACAAAGTCAATCACAATACAAGTTTACACAAATATTACAAAGTCAACCAAATTGTAGAAACTTGAGCTCCGAAGATTGACTTGGTGAGGTATTGATACTTAGCATCCACTATCAATGCTCAAAATCATCATGCACTCAGTAGATATAGAAGCTCGATCCACACTAATCACTTCCAAGTAGTCTTGAACTTGATCTACAATGGTGACTTGGAAAATACTGTGAAATCCGACATATAAACTGAATCATTTGATTCACACTATATAGCTTGGTCAACATTATCACCTCAATCTTGGTATAAAATAAGTCTCTTGGTTAACACTAAGTAGCTTGGTTAACACTATATTTGCATCACAGCAACTGCAAACTCGGTAAGCACTGTACAACTCAATTTGCACTAGTAAACTTGACATACACTGAAATGCTTTTTTAACTATACAATGTGCTCGATATAAGCTTACAATCTAAATAAGTGTATGTCACTAATGAAAAACATGACTGGAATGTCAACAAAGAAAACACAATCATCACAAATCCAAACACACTTAGAATAGAAAAACCTTGTAGAATTTAATATTTTAAAAATGTCATCTAGAATAGACGTAGAATAGATGGAACACATCCCATCAACTAGATATTTGTATAGTGAAATAAGTAATTGAAAATGTGGGCATAGATAGGAATCATATAATGTATGTGTGTAAGATGTATAGAATCTAAGAAAGACAAAGGTAGACAAAGATATATACGTATGTAGTTGGAGATAATAAGGATAAGATATATGTATATGCTTGATCTTGATAATATCAATATAAAAATGTTCTATTTATTATGCTATGTCTATTGAATGTTTGATGCTTTCATATTTTGTAAACCACAAGTGTTTTTTCCAAATTAACTTCTTACTCACTTTGTATAATTGGGTATAAATAGAGAAGACACAAATTACTTGAACTCACAAACTTCAATTTGTGTTCCCCATTTTTATTACTAACAACATGCATACTAATAAATAAGAACCATGTGCATACAATACATTTATAGGCAAATCAAGGTTTTTCATGAATTTTCCTTTTACCTTTGATCGAGCATACAATGTGATCAATCAAATTTCAACCCTCTAATAACCATGACCCTTCCCATACTAAAAATATTGTGATCCATTATCAAGATTTTATTTCAAGGAACTCGTCAAAGTTTTGACGTCCTATGGTAGATCTTTCAAAGAATTATTTTCTATGTTACAATCAATATGGGATAATTTTCCTAAATCCCTTTTGCAACTTGAAATGCCTAGTTTCATATGGCTACCTCAGTCTAATATATGTTCCAAAACAATGTTAATACCTTTTGAGCATTTGTTATATATTGTTAAATTAGTGGCCTCATAAGTGATGGGGGACACAACCCAACAACCAGAATAGACACAATAGAAAGGGGAAATTATATTAACTGAGAAAATAAGTTGGTACAAACAGTGCAGAGAAAATAAACTCAAAACATGCCCTGCGGGCTTACAATAGCATAAATCTGGAGAATATTTCTCCTTTTAGCACCTCCTCTCAAGCTCCAATCCGAACTGCCTTTTACAATGCCAGAAATCTCCTTAAATAGACCCCGGAGGGTTAAGGACTAGGAGTACATTCTAGAAAGTGCTAGTAGGCATCCACCGACAAGATAGAAGGTTCCGGAAGCTGCGTTAGAAGTCAGTGCAATTCTAGAAGAATCCAGAAACGGTAGCTGAACTTCCGGGAGGCATAACTTTTGAACTGTAACTCCGATTGACGAACCGTTTACATTTTTGGAAAGCTCTCGAAGCGCTCTATAGCCCTATGGACCAGCTTTGCTGGTCCCCCATTTTTTGACCCTTTTCGAGGTCATTTAATGCCCCAAACCTGACTCTGAAGCATTCTTAGGGGGTCTCCAAAACCCGAAAAACTGCAATAACTTTCAAACCGTGGGGCCTTTTGACCTGATTCTTTTTCTGGAATGCTCTAAATCTCAATTACATTCATCTGGCCAATTTGCACCTTCTAGGTCACCAAAATGATGGTCAAATTGCATGCTCCTATTTTTTTGGGATTTTCAAATGCACTAATAGTTGAACTATGAGAGTTGGAACCTTTATTTCAGCCAAATGGGTATCCAAAAATGTAAAGACATAAAAGAGAAACTAAGTCTAAGTACATTTTTTTGGGTGACACAAGATTGCCCTTATACCTCTGGATGCTCCTGCATCAGACACCCAGGGTAGATTGAAAAGTGACCCTGTCACTTTATGGATGGTAGAGGAAATCCCAAATGGGAAACCTCAGATGCTAAAATCCAAGTTGAGTCCTCAATTGGCCGTCCTTTCCATTTGACCAAATACTCTTCATACTGTCTGTTTCTGGTACTCCTACCCACACGATGATCTAGAATGTCTTCTATCTCCTCCTTCTTAGAAGCAGGAATTGGACACGGCTCTAAAACCAGCTCCTCATCTGCACCATCATCATGATACTCTGTTAAATCTGCAATGTTGAAAATGGGAGAAATGTGAATACCATCTGGCAGCTCCACCTCATATGCATTTCCTGAGTTATGTTTCTTCAAAATTTTGCAGGGGCCAAATTTCTTCATTTTCAGCTTGTTGTAGGTACCAACTGGAAATCTTTCTTTTCGTAAGTGCACCATGACAAGATCCCCTACTTGGAATTCCTTATGTCTTCTCCTTGCATCAGCCCTAGCTTTATACTCTTGATTCATCTTGATAATGTGTGCTTGAACCTCCTCATGTAGACGCTTGATGTGTTCAGCAAATTCCTCAGCTTCAGCACTTGTTCTCTCCCCTTGTTCTATCTTCCTCAATTCTGGTGCAGTCCTTGGGCTATTCCCATATACAATTTGAAATGGTGATTTTCCAGTACTCCTATTTATAGAGTTATTATAAGAAAACTCTGCCTGTGGTAGAATCAAATCCCATCCCTTAGGCTTATCTCCAACTAAACATCTCAGCAAATTGCCCAGACTTCTATTTACCACTTCTGTTTGGCCATCAGTCTGTGGGTGATGCGTGGAACTAAATTTCAAGTCTGTTCTCAACTTCTTCCACAATGTCCTCCAAAAATACCCCACAAATTTAGTATCTCGGTTAGAAACTATACTTCTTAGAAGACCATGTAGTCTTACCACCTCTTTGAAAAACAAGTCTGCAATATGGACAGCATCATGAGTTTTGTGGCATGGAATGAAATGTGCCATTTTGGAGAACCTATCAACCACCATGAATACTGAGTCATTACCCCTTTGTGTCCTTGGCAATCCAAGAACAAAATCCATACTTATGTCCTCCCATGGCCTTGATGGAACAGGCAATGGCTGATATAGGCCAGTATTTTGACTAAACCCCTTGGCAACTTGACAAACCTGGCAACTCTGTACAAACTTCTTCACATCCTGTGTAATTTGAGGCCAAAAATAATGTTCTCTAAGAATGGCAATGGTCTTATCCCGACCAAAATGACCTGCCATCCCTCCACTATGTTTCTCCTTAATCAAATTTTCCCTCATGGAACTCCTTGGAATGCACAATTGACTACCTTTGAACAACATGCCATCTTGAATCAAATAGTCTAACCACTTGGTTCTATCTACAGCAACAGGTTCTTTACAAGCTTTCCATGCTTCAGCAAAATCAAGATCCTCAGGGTACAAATTCTTGAGTTCATCAAACCCAACTACTTCAACCTGCATTGTTGTAAGCAACAATTGTCTCCTACTTAATGCATCTGCAACCCTGTTAGATTTTCCACTTCTATGCTTTAACACAAATGTATAACTCTGCAAGAATTCTACCCACTTCATATGCCTTTGATTCAATTTACCTTGGCTATTTAGGTACTGTAATGCCTGATGATCAGTATACAAAACAAATTCCTTTGGCAATAAATAATGCCTCCATTTCTTTAAGGCCTAAACTATTGCATAGAACTCTTGATCATAAACAGAATACTTCTTCTTTGCATCCTTCAATTTTTCACTAAAATATGCAATAGGCTTACCTTCTTGGCTTAATACAGCCCCAATAGTGCTACCACTAGCATCACAATCCACCTGGAATACTTTTTTGAAATTTGGAAGTGCCAACACAGGCTGTTCAGTCACCTTCTTCTTTAGCAATTCAAAACTTCTCGCAGCTGCTGCAGTCCATTTGAACTCTTTTCTATCCCCTCTTATTGTATCAGTTAGAGGTGCACATATGCCACTGAAATTCTTAATAAACTTTCTATAAAAACTAACCAGACCATGAAATGATCTTACCTTAGTAGCAGACCTTGGAGTAGGCCATTCCAAGATGGCTTTTACCTTCTCTGGATCCATTTTGAGACCTTCAGGTGATATAACAAATCCCAAATAGACTAACTCCCTTTTTGCAAAGACACACTTCTTTAGATTAATTAACAGTTTCTCTTCCCTTAGCCTTTCAAGGACACTACGAATATGCAGTAAATGTTCTTCCAAAGTCTTGCTGAAAATTAAAATATCATCCAAATAGACAATAACAAATTTTCCCAAGAACTTCTTAAGTACCTCATTCATGAGCCGCATGAAGGTGCTTGGGGTGTTCGTCAATCCAAAGGGCATGACTAACCACTCATAAAGACCCTCCTTGGTCTTGAAGGATGTTTTCCACTCATCTCCTTCTCGAATCCGTATCTGATGATAGCCACTCTTCAGATCTATCTTTGTGAAGTACTGAGCTCCACTCAAGCAGTCCATAAGATCATCCATCCTTGGTAAAGGAAATCGGTACTTGATGGTTATCCTATTTATAGCTCGGGAATCTGTACACATCTTCCATTCTCCATCCTTTTTTGGTGCAAGTACTGCAGGTATTGCACATGGACTCAGGCTCTCTCGAATCAAGCCCTTCCTCAACAGCTCCTGAACCTGTCTATTTAGCTCCTCTGTTTCAGTAGGAGTCATCCTGTGAGTAGCCTTGTTAGGAAAACTAGCTCTTGGAATCAGATCTATTTGATGACTGATTTGCCTTACTGGTGGCAATCCATCTGGAACATTATCAGAGATAACCTCTCCAAATTCTCCTAGTAAATCTGAAACTTCAAATGGTATTTCACTACTACCTTCTTTATCTTTCCTAGGAATCAAAGCATAGCACATACGCTGATGTTTCATGCCATCTAAAAACTTCCGTCCATCAACAAGACAAATCCTAGCACTGCTACATACCTTTTCACCTTCCTTTTTCATGGGCTTCAATTTGTGGCGAACTCCATCCTTTATCAAAGAGTATGTGTTTGCATGTCCATCATGTATTGCATGTCTATCAAACTGCCATGGTCTACCCAACAATAGATGGCAAACATCCATCTAAATAACATCACAAAGAACTTCATCATGGTAACTCCCAATTTTGAATTTTACTAAACATTGTTCACTTACCAGGACCTTATGATCATCTTTTACCCAAGAAATCCGATAGGGCTGGGGATGTTTCTCCCTCTTGAGCTTCAGCTTAGAGACCATCTCTTCGGATACCAAGTTATCAGTGCTACCACCATCAATGATCACATCACAACATTTATCCTCACACTTGCATCTGGTACGAAACAAGCTCCTTCGTTGTCCTAGTTCATTTTCACCACTTAGTAGGACTCTTTCATTTACCAAGGTCTCTCCTCTTTCTGCATCCTCTGAATGTGATGATTGTGCATCCTCATCCACATGAGCAACCCTAGCTTGGCCCTTAGTTCTCCTATCTGTCCTTCCTTGTTGTTGAGGGCATTCAAAGGCACGATGACCTTCTTCATTGCAATGGAAATAGGTACCACGGAAGCATCCTCTTCCTTGCCCACGTCCTCTACCTCTTCCTCTTTGATTTCCAAAGTCTTGATCACGGGAGCGGTTGAAACCCTCATTCCTTTGGTTCCTGCTAGTACCCTCATCTTCATTTTTCTTTTGAGTTTCATTGCGGCCTCTAGATGATCTACCGCTTCCCCTTCCTCCTTGACCGCGCCCTCTTTGTCTTCCTTCAAACCTTTTACTCAGCTTCTCTTCAACTCGTAGGGCAAACTGGTATGCTTCTTCAACGCTAGTCATTCTTACCAGACTTAGTTCTTCCTGGATGCTAGGTCGTAACCCACTGATATAACGAGCAACCTTCTCCTTATTTGCTTCTGCATGCCCCGCTCTAATCAGGAGTCGATAAAACTCCTCTGTATATTCTTGGACTGATCTTCCTGCTTGCTTTAACCCATGCATCTTCTTAAACAGATCAAGCTCGTAGTCCACAGGAATGAACTGCTTCTTCAATTTGTCCACCATGCGATCCCATCTTGTGATCTTCTCCTTTCCTCTTCTAAGTCTTTCCAGTTGAATCTCTTGCCACTAGATTTTGGCATGGCCTTTTAGTTTGGCCTTTGCAAACTTAACCCTATCTGGGTCCCTTATATCCTCATATTCAAAGTATTCGTCCAGTTCATTGATCCAATCGATCAACTCATCTGGTTTCAAATTTCCCGAAAATATACCCACTTCAATTGTAGGTCTTTTCCCAAACCTAGAAATGGCCCTAAAAAGCCTTTCCTCTACAGGATTTAGAACTTCCCCGTCAACTTCCATTACTTCCTCTTCATTGTCATCCTCACTATTATCATCTGCAGCAATATTTGCTCCTCTACGAAGCTCCTCTTGCAATGCTTGTACCTGTCTCTGGAGGGCTCTAACCTCCTCAGGATCAACAGCTCTGGCCCGTCCACCACGCTCTCTTCATGGAGGCATCTTCTAACTCGAACCCACAACCACACAGTCCTGGTGCAAACTGCCTCACAGTCGGCGCTCTATCTACACACTCAGGAAAACCCGCTCTGATACCACTTGATGGGGGACACAACCCAACAACTAGAATAGACACAATAGAAAGGGGAAATTATATTAACTAAGAAAATAAGTTGGTACAAACAGTGCAGAGAAAATAAACTCAAAACATGCCCTGCGGGCTTACAATAGCATAAATCTGGAGAATATTTCTCCTTTTAGCACCTCCTCTCAAGCTCCAATCCGAACTGCCTTTTACAATGCCAGAAATCTCCTTAAATAGACCCTGGAGGGTTAAGGACTAGGAGTACATTCTAGAAAGTGCTAGTAGGCATCCACCGACAAGATAGAAGGTTCCGGAAGCTACGTTAGAAGTCGGTGCAATTCTAGAAGAATCCAGAAACGGTAGCCAAACTTTCGGGAGGCATAACTTTTGAACCGTAACTCTGATTGACGAACCGTTTACATTTTTGGAAAGCTCTCGAAGCGCTCTATAGCCCTATGGACAAGCTTCGCTCGTCCCCCATTTTTTGACCCTTTTCGAGGTCATTTAATGCCCCAAACCTGACTCTGAAGCATTCTTAGGGGGTCTCCAAAACCCGAAAAACTGCAATAACTTTCAAACCGTGGGGCCTTTTGACCTGATTCTTTTTCTGGAATGCTCTAAATCTCAATTACATTCATTTGGCCAATTCGCACCTTCTAGGTCACCAAAATGATGGTCAAATTGCATGCTCCTATTTTTTCTGGATTTTCAAATGCACTGATAGTTGAACTATGAGAGTTGGAACCTTTATTTGAGCCAAATGGGTATCCAAAAATGTAAAGACATAAAAGAGAAACTAAGTCTAAGTACATTTTTTTGGGTGACACAAGATTTCCCTTATACCTCTGGATGCTCCTGCATCAATAAGTGTTTTAGAAAAAAATATGCACCATTGCATTCAAGTTTCATTCTACTGACCAAAATAGGTAATTCAAATATGATCCAACATTCCTGCATGCATAGGCCTCAACACATCAAGCTTTTACCTAATCTAATAGACATGGTGATATTTTTTTGTTTCGAAGTAACAAATCCACATTATCAACTATCCTTTCACATGGTTTGTTTTTCTAGTTGAGGGTTGTATTTTATAAGCCTCTTAACCACATCCAATCCAATTCATCATCTAAATGATTCAAAAGGCTACTAGAATCTTGTGAATCAAATGATAAGAATAGAAATCATAGAGGAAATCAACTTTGTTTACATTTTGAGAAACTCAACTTAATGTTTCCACTTTGCACCATACATATGTTTCCACAAGCATGATAGAAATGGAATAAAACTACCTTTCAAATTGAGCCTCCATCCCAATGGTTAAGAGCTCATGACACATGATTTCTTGAGAAAGATTTTAGACTAAATTTTCAAAGGCTAGGCATTGAGAACTCTGTGGCCTGTTATAGTCTTATCCTCTTAATGTTTTCTATGTTAGTTTTCCAATGCACCTAGTAGATTTCTACAAACTATATTTCCAATCAAACATCATACATTGCAACAATAATGGGTCTAAATCATTATGTTTTATCATTGATTGGCACCACCTCAATTCACGGTCAACTCTTCCTTTTGACTTGAGGCTTCCCTAAACACATCCATCCATCTAGCTATGTGTCTTATTTGAAGGACTCTTTAAATCTAAATAAATATTCACTTAAGAACTAAATCTAGGTGCCTTATTCATTGCACACTTATCATTCTAGTGTATATATTCACTATGTATAGGTTCATAAGTATTTTGTTGATCAATGAATGCAGTGACTCAATTTCTCATATATGTGCATTCTCTTGTCATTTTTACTTCCTGAAGCTACTTTTGAAGAACTCCATGTAGTTTTCCATGTGCCTCTAATAACTATGAGCCTATGTATACTAACAATATTGTGATTCATTATTAAAAAAAATTCCAACACAGGGCTCTCATCAAAATTTTGACAACTCGTCAATCTTTCAACAACATTTTTTGTCGATGACATGGTAGCATCATTAGAATCTCCTGGGATTTTATCAAAGTTTCATCGACATTACATAGATATTTTGATGGGACCTATCATCAACATCATGCCAACCTTGTCAAAAACCATTGGGAATCATCAAAGTTTTGACATCCTTTGGTAGATGTTTCGACATTTGTGAGGTGGGATCAAATCATGTTCAATGTTGCCTCCTGATAGAGACTGGGCTCATTTTTTATGATGTCCTTTATCAATAAATAGATATCATAGTCTTTCATTGAAATTTTGACAAAACCTTAATGGCAAAATGTTTCGACCATTTTGTGTTGAAAAATCGACCAAACCTTGTCGAAAAATAGGTCCAAATTTACTAGTGTTATTTGGGGCACTGCATCAACTATTTAGATTTATTAATATTTTATGGTCAGGGATGTGGAAGATTCTTTTATTTTGATTTGTATCATGACCCAAATAGTCTTATTATTTCCCATCATGCGTCAGTGGGTGATAAGACCCCAGAAATGACACTAATGATGGTCAGTACTGTAGATAGAGTTGTTATTGTTTCTTAGAGGGAAGCATTTGATCAAATAGGACAATTGCAACTACAACTAGGAGAATTACATCTAAAACTCTGGATAGTTACATTTTGAGTAGACCTAGTCAATGCAGATCATCATTAGATACATCATCGAGTATTACATCACCACATCACCCATTGATGAGGTCTATGGAGTTGCACATCTTCTTACCCCAGGAGATATACATGGCCTTAGTGGAGAGCATAGACATGTGAGATGGCCATGAATCTTCTAGATTATCTTGTACAGGCATATTTGTACATCAAAAATGCACAGAGGATACCTTTGCATGATGTTACATAGATAATTTCACACAAGCCTATATTTCAAGTGACCCATGACATGCCATCAGGTCATGCAAATTAGAGTACACAACACTCTACATAAGACTTTAGCGTTGAGCACTCTACACAACACTCTGTTTCTCAACACTTAGATGTACAACAATCTACTACAACTCCATGTGAGGGGATCTAAGGATTTGTTCCAAGTGTTTTACTGATGGACTTGATGTGCTGGATCAATAGTTGCAAGATTTGAGTCAAATTTGTGTTCCCACTGAGATAGGATCATACATGGATATGTTGTTTCAGTCTACTGACTCTACACCACTTCCATACCAACTTGTTACTCATTTGAACTCCTGATTATTATAGAGGATTGACATGATTGGAAATGGACTTTCTATTGATGACTTTCTAATGCTCCTCAGACCCAAGTACCTCTTTTAAATTTATTATTTCCAATAAAAAATTTCTATACACAAGTATATATTCATATGTTGATATTTGCAAATTAATTATATCTTTGTAAGTTGGGTAGAAGAGCATGCTTCTTCTGGGCTCTAATTGTGGTGAGAGGAGAGATGTTGTCGATGTGACACCCACTACTTGTGGGGATATGGATCTAATGGATGTGACACGCACTAGTACTTGGGTGATTTTTAAATAGAACTTTAAATTAATTCAATACTAGATGCATGCACTTGCATCAATGCGTTTAAATTTTTACAAATATTTTAAATTAGTAAATCCATATATACATGTATGTCTAATGAATTATTGTACTTTAATTTGCAAGGGTCAGTTGATACTCCATAGACACATGATGCTCATGAGTCTCGATTAGAGGGTCGATATGTTCATATGCATCTGGATGACTCTTTAGTTTAGGACATGCACATGTTTACTTTATCATTAATTTTCTTGAGGCATACATTCATATGATTTGACATTTATATGTATTGATCTCTTTACATGTGTTTATGGTTCATCTATAATACTTGACATATTTATATGATTTGATATATATGATTGGACATGTTATATATGTTTATATTTTATATGCTACATGTCATATGTTTCTAGTTTATTGTCCATGTGATATATGTTTCTAGTTTATGGTTGATGAGATGTATGTTTCTAATTTATGATTACACATGTGATATATGTTTATACTTTATGATTAGACACATGATTAGTTCAATTTATGATTAGACATTCAATTGATTCAATTGTAGACATGATTGAACATTATATGGTTCACATGATTAAACATTTTATCTATGTATGTTTTTAGTTTATGATACAATGTACATGATTGGTTCAATTTAGGTGATTCAACATTGTAGTGCATGACTAAAATGATTAACATGAAATTAGCTCATGCATGAATACATATACACATGTATATAAGTCCTAAACATGAAATGAACATACATGCATACACATATAAGCCTTAATTTACATAACATGAACATGTACATACACATACAAATCCTAATTTACATAAAATAAACATGTACATACACATATAAGTCCTAGAAGTTACATAAAATTATCATGCACATACACATACGATGCACTTGTACATACACATATATAAGTCCTAAGAATTACATTAAAAAACATGAAATTAGTTCGTGCATGAATACATATACACATAGATCTATATAAGTCCAAAATATGAAATGAGTTCATGCATGAATACATATACAAATACATATATAAGTCCTAAACATGAAATGAACATACATGCATACACATATAAGTCCTAAGTTACATGATATGAACATGTAAATATAAGTCTTAAATGTATTAAATGAAGATATACATACATACATACATACGTATGTGTGTGTGTGTGTGTGTGTGTGTGTGTGTGTGTGTGTGTGTGTGTGTGTGTGTGTGTGTGTGTGTGTGTGTGTGTGTGTGTGTGTGTGTGTGTGTGTGTGTGTCTTGAACATGAAATGAGCAAAAATGTATAAGTTCCTAGATGCATTAAATGAGCATTTATTTTAAATATCTCTTGAGTAACTTGGTAAATTTATGAAATATCTAGGAATTTCATAAATATTATCTCAAGTGGTTCCAAGTAGTTCCACACGCTCATGGAGAACATTTAATATTCTCTCATGGTCCCCATTATCTAGTCTTCACTTGTGACACCACTTTGATTTTTAACTGGATGTAGAGTAATGGAGGTAGCAATAACATGGTGACTATATTGAAGCACCTTATTGTCCAAGTTGGTAATCAATAAAGTGAATTTCATATTTCACTAATTTTTTTTGGTTGAGATATGTTCCCTCCAAAACAACTTAACCTGCACACCATGCATTTAAATGTTTAAAATGTGTACATTTAATAAATAAAATCATCTAATGAACATGTAATATACATATTTTTTTAAAATAAACTTGTAGGGAATAACATTACATCACTTTCTTTAGGTTTAGTTGACTTCATCCTTTCTGCAGTGCAACACAATAAATAGTAACTCACTCTTTCTACATTTCTAGGCTCAACAATAACTTCAAAGACTTCCCCTACATACAATAAATACTTACATGTATATGTGAGATAAATTATTAGGTTGTGACTTTAATATCTACATATATTATTTTTAAATTAAAAATACTTACCAATTCAAACTAGTCTAGAGATATGGTTATAATCAGTATAAGTTAATGAATCTCATCAAAGTTTCCATCTTCATTTTCATTATGTGTATTAATTACAACAAGTGGCACCAAATTCCATGGACCTACATATCCATGACCATGATTGATGCATTCAAAATAATTCTCAACAATGCAAAACCAAGAAAAATATGAATAGTCTCTTGTGTACAATGTCTAATTGTGATGATTGGTACTCATAACATAATTCAAAGATCCTATTTTTTCAATCTTTTTGCAACCATGCATAGTTTTTCTATCCACTCCTGAAGAAATTTTCAATATATGCATAAAACTTAGAGACAAATATGTGTGTGTGTGTGTGTGTGTGTGTGTGTGTGTGTGTGTGTGTGTGTGTGTGTGTGTGTGTGTGTGTGTGTGTGTGTGTTTAACTTAAATTAAATAAGCAAGAATATATGAACATATATTTTAAATATATACACATGCACACATGTACCTGATATCTCCCAAAAAAATCCACATGGTACTGCTTGATTCATTCTTGATGATGCACCATCCTTGTTTGATGCAAAATATATCTTGCACCATTCAACAACATCATGTGTATTATTTATGTTATTTCCCTTCTAATTCATTTGATACTTTCGTAGAGCACTTTTGATGCAAGCTCCAACACCATCATGTTCACCTTTACCATGTCCACTTTTAAAGAAATTCCATACATGTGGTATTTTTTCATTACGATGATATCAAAAAAGTACATAAAATGGTCTTGTGGATTTGAAATTTGTAGCACACCCATCTCAAATGTAATTTTTATCAATAATTATGCCCATTTCTTTGATAAATTCAAAAAAATCTTGAAACAATGTTCCACATAATGAATATCATGTTCTTTATCATCACTTCTATAGAAGTGATATTCTTTCTTGATGACTCGTGCTTCATCTATGCTTTGAATACCATCCAAATCTAATTGTAAATGAAGATAGCATACTTTTATCATAATAGTAACTTATTTTGAAAAATAGTAGTATGGTTGAATAGCCTTTTGATGAACAAAATAACAACTTTCCACAAAGTCAACAACTGATAAAATGGTTCCAAGTGGAAAGTTATCTCTAAGTGTTTGAAATTGTTGTGCTTTTCACATTGATAAAAAGCATGACGAATATATAGTTGAATCAAAATTTTAAATTTGTCCATAAATGTTCCAACACTTATCTCCTCTTCAACATATTCTAATCTTTTGGATTCTTTCCCAATTTTTGTTTCATTCCTTACATACTTCTAACCCTTGCAATTTATCATTTTTGTGACATCAATATCTCCATTTTACAAAGGAAAGAGAAAAGTTAGCACATGTATCACATGTTCCTCTAATGCAATTAATTTGACCGACAAGATCATCTATTTTGTCACATAAAATAGATATGTTGAACTCACTATTTCTACTAGGAGGAGCATTTTTATAACCAAAAGTTTCTTCTATATTTTTTTGATAAACTTGATATTGGAGATCAAATTCGATATGGTAATGATAACAAGAAGTTTCAAACACTTTGTTTCTCCTAACATAATATGGCTTCAATCTTTCAAATAATGTATGCGCAATTTTTATATCAGGATTTGAACTACAAAATGAGATATACATTTCATGTTGTGTTATGTCCAACCAATATTTTTATATGATGTTAATAAAGATTAGCTCTAATCCTACATTTGAGAACATCTCTATTATTTGACGCAGGACAAGTATTATCGTTCCAAATTGATATTACCAAATTTTTTATTCTATCACAACAAGGAGCTCTACACATAATTGCACAATTTCCTTCCAAAGTGATATCATCCGAAACCATTCTCCTCTTAAAATATTTTGATATGGTTTTTCTACTAAAACCAACCTGTGATGAAATTAAAGATATTTGTCTATTTTGTGGCATATTGCTACCAACAATAGATGTCAACATAACTCTTCTTGTCATGATCTTATCTTTACTTCGAGTTGTCTTCCCTATAGAGCTCAAACCTTTCTTAACATTTTCAATAATATCACTTTGCACATTAGAATTTTTTTTCTATTTTGATGTTGTGTCTAAACCCAACAGTTTTAATGGCTCCTACAATTTGTGTTGTATAAGAACAAGAGAAAGTACTTTGGCTTTTTCAAGTGTTTCCAAATCATCAAATTTACTTGTTATTTCTTTTACTATCTTATTCAAAGCTCTTTTTTTGGAAATACTAACGATTTAATATCAACAAATAATTTCAATTTATCCACATTCATTGCAAGTAAAAGATCTAAATTTCAATTAGTGATATTTTCTTTACACTTATAGCTAGTCTTATGCGTTCATCCATTACAATTTGAGATACTAATCATGACCCTTCTCCAACTTCCATTGTTTCATGTCTTGAATTTTCATGTCCCAAACCTTCTCCAACATGTATTTTCTCATCTTGTGAGTGTTTTTTGTGACCTATATGTGCATATAAATGAATGAAATTAGAAAATTATTGAGAAAATTAAAAATATATGTGCATATAAATTTACATGTACATACCTTCTTTCTTTCGAGGATAATTTTCTATCATTTTTTTCAAAATTTATTTATTCTGCACTAGGTGATCTATTCCTTACATATTTACTTTATCTTCCTTGCTTTCATCCCATCTTTAGTCTTCACAAAATTATCAAAATATTTCAAATTGTCTTCGGTCTTCTTTTTATTTCTTCAAAACTAGTGAGTTCTTCTTGTCATATTTTCTTGAATTAATTTTGAAAATGAAGGAAAAATGATATTTATATCATTCAAAATAATTAAGAATAAAATTATTATTGGTCCACAGGCTTTGAGTGAAACCCTTTGTGCCTAATGAGGCCAACATGGGCTTTGTTTGAAGCCCCCTTGGTCAAACTCTGGAAACTTCAAGACCCATCAGATTGTGGCTCAGGGGGCTTCACTCAAAGCCCCTTGGGATTCTTTCGAGACTTCCCAAGGTGTTTTGGCTGAAACATCTTTGAGAAAAGCCTCCCTATGGGGTTTCGTTTGAAGCCCCCAAAAATGGAAATTAAAAAAAATTCTTCTAATTTTATATCAATTTTTTCCCTTAATAGGGATCAAACAAGGGATAAATAACTAAATATTTTAAAATTGAATATAGAAAAAAATTAACTTTGAATAAGCTTTTTGTCCTTGTCTTAAGGATTAAGAATTTTTTAGAGTGTTTGACTTGTCAATAGAACAAGTCAAAGCATGTTTTCCCTATTGGATTATTACACACCTTACATATTCATAGGAAAAAATGGGAGAGTGTGTCTATGGATTTCATTACTGGTCTATAGAGAGTTCATGACAAGGACAATATATTTGTAGTTGTTGATTAGTTGACTAAATTTTCTTACCTCTATGTTATTGCAGGTGATTGGAGAGCCTCACATGTAGCATACTTATTTTTCAGAGAGGTGTTTGTATTGTCTACAAAAGACCATTATTAGTGATTAGGAAAATACATTTCTTAATGTTTTCTAGCAAGAGTTGTTCAATTTAGAAAGCAAGGAGTTGACACCCAACACTAGCTACCACCCATTGGTAGATGGTCAAATAGAAATTGTAAACAAGTGGGTGGAGGGTTATCTTTACAAATATAATGTAGTTAGCAAAAAGCATGGTTTGAGTGGATATATCTAGAAGAGTATTCCTACAGTACTACATACCATATGTCTATTGTTATTTTACCATTTCAAGCTTTGTATTCTTATGACCCTTTATCTTTCAAGGTTCTTTTTTTAATGATAGCAAGGTGCCCTGAGTTAGATATTGGTTATAGAATCATTAGGATAATATCTAGAATTCAAATGATCAATAAAGATCATATGCAAACTGTCACATGATGGAGAGGTCTTTTTAGGTTAATGATATGGTATTCTTACTACTTCATCTATATAGGCAAAGAAATTTGAAGAAGAGGAGCATGGAAAAGCTCAAGAATTTATTCTATGGTTCATACAAATACTAATGAGGATAGCAAAGGTGGAATATGAGCTTGAGTTTCCACTACACAATCGAATCCATAATGCTTTTCATGTATCATTCTTCAAGAAGAAAATTAGACAACATCTTGTGCCCACTCCTAGTCTACCACCCTTGGATGACAAAGGGAAACTAGTTTGTAGAGATTTTGGAGGTGAGGGAAAAGAAGTTGAGAAATTGATTGATCAAAGAATACTTGGGGCACTGGAAAGATGTGTCACTAGATGATGCCACTTGGGAAGGTGGAGATATTTTACATGATATACCTTTGTAAAGGAAAAGTAATCCTAAGAAGGGGATACTATAATGCCCCCTTCTTCTCAATAATTTCACGAGGAGCTTAGTTGGTCTATTCTCCTCATCTTGAGTAGGTTGATTGAATGTTAAAATTATGTTTAATTGATTATGTCTTTGTTTATAGAAAAATAGGAAAAAATAAAATATTATTTAATAGACTTAATATTATTATTCCTTTATTTTATAAAATAATATCATAAAAGTAAAGTGGCTCTATAAAAAAGAAAATGAATTTTATTCTAGCTAATGGAGTTGTATCAACCCTCTAAAGGATCTTTATAGAAGTCATTGAATTTTATCCTAGTTCTCCATAGTTACTGAGATAACAGTGATTGGCTTTCCTAAGAATGAAACCCTTTGAAAAATAGTTTTAGAGATTCATTCTGAGTTCACTATTGGGCCTATTTGCAAAGTTTGCATATCAATAACAGAATTGATGGCCATATTTAAAGTATTTTAAGTGGAAATATTAAATTGATGAAGGTGATTCCTTTTGGTTTGGTTTTACTTGGGGTTAATCAAAAGTGCATTCATAGGTCTTTCCAAGGTTACTCAAACCCCTACAATAAAGATTTGGTAGAAGTTATGGAGTTCAACAATCATTTTTTCTATAAGAAATAGCAATAGACACAACCCAAGGTTATTTTCAAATATCAAATCTAGGTTAAAAGTGTTAAATAGTTAAAGTTGACTTCTTGTTTTTTAAATTTAATTTTTATCTTAGTATATGATGTGCAAGGGTGGTCATGTATGTATTTCTAGTGAATTAATAAAGACTCCTCATGTATTGAATATGACATCATGTTAGGTCTATTCCAGAAAGTACTTACTTTTTGCTAGAATGGTGAATTAGCTATGGTTTAAAGACAATATGTAAAGTATTTGGAGTAATGCCTTTGTGGGTATTAATTTTTAATATGAATAGACAAGTGTTTTATTACATATTTTTCCATTAGTTCTTGTGTTTAATATTGAGAGTTGGAATCAAAATTTGGGAATTAGTGTGTAGTTCAATCTTAGACAAATATCCAAAGTGTTTGATGAAATGTTACTATTTGTAGGAAGTTTATTGGGAAGGTGAGATATTGGGGTGGGGGGTGGGGGTGAATCAAGATCACTAAAACTTTTATCCTTCAAAACAACTTAAATGCTTTCAACACTTAATCCATCTCATATCTAGATCATGCATAACTTAACTTTAAACTTCAAATGTTGAAATAAATCTAACTATGCATCACATCATCAACATGAAAATGTAAACACATAACACAAGAGATTTGGTTACCTAAAAACCCTCCAAGGTGAAGGTAAAACTGGGGAGGGGATGACACCCACAAATCTTTACTATGATAGTAACAAAGTTCACCTATTAGGGCTACAAATTTGATCACTTTTGATAATCTACCCTGTGAGGGATCTGCCCTGTTAAGAGCTTTACAAGACTATTAGGTCTACCTTGATAATAGGATTTAAAACTCACAATGAAGTTGTGAGGCCTCACCCCGACTCATCGTAGCATAGTGATACATTCCTATTATTTTGACATTCACGACTCGAGATGTCGAGACATTCTGATGCTTAGAACATATTTTATTGTTTCATGTTGTGTGATGTTACTTTCGGATATATTTGATGATTGTATTTTAATGTTTCATGTATATGTATGTTGATGAAATCAGTAAATGTAGGATGGAGACTTTGACTTAAGAGATTTTAAATGGTTAAGAATTTAGCAGGATGAAGAAATGCTTATTGATGTGTGTTTCAATTTATGTGAATTTTTGATACGTATACATATATGTACATGTGATTTTTGCGGACCTACTGATGTGTGCAATGAGTGTACAGATATTTTAGCCAAGAAACCCTACAGAGGAATAGAACTGATCTCTATGTGCTAGTTTTGGAAACCTTGTTGTTCGTAATTCACGTATTGTTTTGTGGGATGTATGTTTGTATCTTTCTATGTTCAGTGAATGTTAGTGTTTGTAACTATGTTCTTTTAGTGTCACTTGACACTCGTAAATTGTTTATGTGCTTCAGTGTGCTGTTTAGGGTTAATTGTTTAACCTTTGGACCCAAGTTGGTTTAGTTGGTGTTACTTTTCTTTTGGATTCTTATCGAGGTTAGTCTTCCCTTAATCCGGATTAGTGTTTAATCTACAATGTTAGAGTAGTTAGATGGTCCTATTTTATTCCTAGATTTTTTTTGGCTCTAAACCTTTTTCCTAAGGCTTTAAACATGATATAATTATACCCAAAGGGTATGGGTATGGGTTAGGGGTCTTTTCCAACCCCTAAGCCCCTTTTATTGACTTTTGAGGTCACTCAAAAAGTCTCTTTTTGCCTTTGTGCGAAAATTGACCATGGTTATCTTGAGTTACCTCACCTCATCTCCACTTAGTGTTTAACCATAGTGAGGGTAGAGTTAGGAGTTTCTAGAATTGCAAGTGGGTGGGAGAAGTTATTGATCTTTTTTGGTGGTTGAGTTTGAAGCTTATTTAGAGGCCCTTCTTAGACTTCTAGAGTTTGTTACCCAATCTCTACATTTAGAGAGGAGTTTTGAAGATTGAAGGAAGGAAGTGGAAACTCTACTCAAACTTGTTCTTTGCCATTAACTCTTTGTGAAGGTAGGAAATTTTCATCTCCCTTATTTTCATGCCCAAAATATAAGGGCATAAACACACACATTTTTTTTTTAAAATTAAGAACAATGATTAAGTAGGATAACAATGGTCACAAGAGATTTTAAAGTTTAACTATAATGGAATCAATTGTTCGAGTAGCTTAAAATTTTGATTACCATAGATACTTTGGAGATAGATACAAGTTCCCATCGATATAGAAGATTACAACTCAGTGAACACTTCATAAGGGGGTTATATATAGCCTGAACTGAAAGTTTCTAATAAATCAATTAATTAAATAAAACAAATAATTCCATTAAACTAAAGTCATAATCCATCAATTAATTTTAATGATACAATTTAATTACGAGAATAAAACCCCTAACCCTAAAGATGATTTAATTGGCTAGTCCCTCTTATTAACTTAATAACTTGATCGACATTACAATCTAATCCACTAAACAAAAAAAGAATCCGAAACTATAGAAGACCAATAAAATTTTACTATACCACCAAGCTAACTACGTGTATAATTTTGATCAAAACCTAAACTAACTCATTATCTTATCACTTACAATTGAAAATGAAGTTTAGAATAAATTCAGAATCTATAATTTAATCTCCACTTCAATTGAAACTATCATAAATGTAAATCCACATTAATAAGCCCAGTAAACTCAATCTAACAATGTTCACAATGGTATAAAACTAATTAGTAAAACACTTAAAATTATTTTACGTTAAAACCTTTTAAATTAGAAGCCCAAAGGACTTAACTAAATAATATAATCATCAAACATTCACATAACTAAACTTTATTAAATCTAACCTAAAAGACAACTTTTGATCAAAACTATAATTAAATAATCAATATAATTAACTAAAATAGGAACTATAATCCTAACATTAATTTAACCAAATTTATTATCTTTGTTCTTACCACCTAAATAAATTACAAACAAATAATGATAATATAAATCAACAATATACTAAAATTTAATTCACTAATTGATAAATAAACCAATTAACTTAGACTAAAAATCTTAGCTCATTCTACTAATACAATTAATTCTAATTGACTCAATAATAATAAAAATATTAACTAATACTAGTTAAATAAAACTAACTAAATAATCAAAGACACTCCTAACATGAAATTCACTAAACTAATCTTAATACTATCCTAAGCTACCTACCACCTAAATAACCTACATCCCCTTGCTAGCCAAGTGGCCTAGCCACCACTTGGCTCCCTCCCATCTAATCCCATGCTACCCAAGGTACCTCCACACTGACCTAGGTCTATCAGTGCAGACCTGTTCCTTCTTGGCCCTTGCGTGAGTTGGGGTTTCAACAAGGAAAAGATTGTGTATGAGAGGTGAGGTGTATGGTGGGGTAGGTGGAAGGGAAGAAGTAAATGTAGATTTTTTTTAAAAACATATAATTTTGCCCCCTCGTCAGTGGTACGGTACAGTACCCATACGTAGGTGGATAGAAGTTGCCATGCCTTGTAATAAATGGGAAGGGTTAACAAGTTAGAAAATGGGGGGAAATAAAAATAGTTAATGCCAAAAAGTTAGTTTGGTGGGAATTTAGAAAAAATGAATTATTAAATTATATATATTACATTCAACCATATTATTTATATATATATATGAGCAAGAAATCTGAATAAGGGTTATTTTAATGGGGAATCAGGAAGAGAATATGCTCTGTTGTCTCATGAATTAAATTTACTTGCACATACAATTTCCAGAGAGCAATTTTGCTCCTGGGTATGTTTTTTTTTTTTTTTTTTTTTGTCAAGTTCCATTTTTTTGAAGCCAATTTGACTAAGTGTTGGCATAGATCTTTTTGATATATATTCATCTTTATCTCAATAGTGCATTCTAATCTAATGACAACATGGATTTCTATAACAAGTATCATGTTCCAGGGTTATGTAAGGGGTGTGTTTGTGTCTTACATCTTATAATTTATGATTTATTTGTTCATTAAACCACAAGGTGAATCTTCCTTTCTTTCTGAATTTAAGGAATACATGATCTCTAGATCAATTGTGTATATTCACAATGAAACTTAGCAATGAAGGAGTTAACTTTGTGAATTGAAAAGTAGGATTTCTAATCCCTCTAAATGCTTAACCATATAATTGGACTTTCAACATATCAATTTGCATTTTAATAACATAGTTGGAAACTTGGAGATTTATAATTTAGTGTCATTTTCTATCAATCTATTTCCCCACAACATATGCAAAATTTGAAATCACATCAGATCAATACAAGGAGGTATTCATGATCAATTTCTTTCTCTATTATTCATCCTGGTTCAAGGCTCCATTGGGAAAGAACCAATAAGAAAACTCTATGTCTTTGCCACTACATCAAAGTCAATTACAACTTACATAATATTACAAATTCCTTGAGTTTTCTTCAAGGCTTGCACAAGAGAGTTTTTATCAAATGTCTTCATTGCATCAAGGAAAAACATGAAAGAGACAAGAACCAACATGGAGATAACAACACAAGGAGATATGAAAATTGAACATGCATTCCCACCCGGTTGCACAATAGGTCCAACAATGAACCAATATAGGGGAAAGGTGTATTTTCTCAATAGGAGAGGTGTATTTTCTCAATAGGAGAAGTCAATCACCATACCTTCACTTAGCCCTTTCGGGGCTAAAACTTCAAGAACTTCCATTCTTTCACAAGGCCCTTTCGAGGCTATATCCACAAGGATTTTCATTCTTTTCCACATTCAAGAATTTCCAATAACAACAAGGTATGGGATGACAAGTAGGGGCCCCTACACCCTACCCTTTCTCCCTCCTCTCTCCATGAGAGGAGACTCTACACTATTGAGGTCCAACTAATGCCTTTTCCCCAAGCATAGCCACTTCTTCCCTATCCAAGGGTGAGTGTTGCTAAAACATCCCCATGAAAACCTCTCAAAAACAATCAACACACCAAGAAGGCATATGAATAACATCAAAAGAAACAAGATAAAATCCCTCCCAAATCCATCCCCAACACACAAACAAGAAATGCATATCTACACAATGTCTCCAACATGATTCAAGCAAGATTTAAAACATGAACACACATAAAGAACCATTCATGGAGTGAAGAACTCCTACCTTCATAAAAGAGTTATGGAAATGGTGGTTTGAGAAGAGCTTCCCTTTCTTCCTTCAATCTTGAAGACTTCCTCCAAAATTAGAGGATTGGGTGACAAAAACTAAACTCCCCCAAAAATGCCTCTAAGTATGGTCCTTAACTCCACTAAGCTTCAAGTAACTCAAGATGGAGGTTTGGTTTCACTAACCCAAGTAAAGAGCAACCCATTTTCGAAATCAACCTATAATAGGTTTTTAAGAGACCCTAAGAGTCAACCTAGGAGGCTAAAGGGTTGGAAAGTACCCCCACCCATACCCTTACCCATAGGGCTACTTAAATTTAATGTTTCTAAGCCTTTAAAGACTTATTAGGAACAACTAAAAGTTAGGAGAATAGTAAGATAAAATTACAACCTTTAAAGAATTATAATACAAGGTTAGCACAACATTAACAAGAAATTTAGCTTCATTTTTCCATTGAGTTGTCTCGGCTAATTTTCTTGCACACTCATTGCACACATCAGTAGGTCCAAAAGCCACATGCATAATGTGAATTACATATTAGAGGAATTATATAAATTAAAGCATCAATTTCTTAATAAATAGTTGTTTATCTAATTCTACTCATATTTCTAGCCTTCTGACTTGCATAACCAAATGTGTTAGCATTGCATACATTTTCTTCATCATTATACATATTTATAAGCATTAAATGAAAAAATTAAATAACTTAAGTAAGCATCACACATCGTAAAATAGCATAACAATGTTCAGTGTATCCAATGATGTTTTGGCATTACAAGGCATGAGTATCAAAATACTAATGTATCCTCGATGCTAGGATGGGTCGGGGCAAGGTCTCACATCCTCCCCCACTAGGCATGAACTTCCTCCTGGAGTTCATCAAAAAGATAAGAGCATCCTCCCAAGAAGCTGTAACTCATCATAGCAATCCCACTGGACTCTAACCTGGTCTAGCTCTCGACCTCGAAGTGCTAGGGTTCGTCGAGCAATAATATGGATGGGCTGTAGCGCTAACTGGTCGTCCGACTCCACCTACAAAGCATCCCAATCTATAATATGAGACTCATCATAAATGTATCCTATAAGTACAAAAATGTGAAACACATCATGGATGCGTGACAAGCTAGGTGGCAAGGCTAAATGGTAGGAAACTAGTCCTATCCTCTCTAGGATCTCGAACGGTCTGACGAATCGGGGTGCCAACTTAGAGCCCTTTTCAAATTGAATTGGACTCTTATGTGGCCACACCCTCAAGAAAACTCTATCACCAACCTGATACTCTCGATCTATCCTCTTCACATCTGCATACTTCTTATTCGATCGTGTGCCTCTCTTAGGCGTTGTCTAATCAGAGTCACCTGCTGCTCCATCTCCTTAACCAACTGAGGGCCAATAGATACTCGATCCTCAATCCTATCCCAACTCAATGGAATCTTTCAAGGTCTTCCATACAAGGCCTCATAAGGTGGCATACCTATGGAAGAATGGTACCCATTGTTATAGGCAAACTCGACAAGATGTAGGTATTCCTCCCACTTGACCTGATGGTCCATCACGTACATACACAACATGTCCTCCAAAACCTGATTCACTCGCTCAGTTTTCCCATTGGTCTGAGGATGGTACACTATACTAAAATTGAGCCTAGTGCCCAATTCCAATTACAACTCTCTCCAAAAAGATGAGGTGAACAAAGAGTCCCTATCGGAGATGATCTTACAGGGAATGCCATGAAGTCTAACAACATCTCGTAGAAATACCTACACTATGTTCTATGTTGTATATGTAGTACGCACAGGAGAGAAGTGGGCAACCTTGGTCAACATGTCAACTGTCACCAATTTGGCATCATGGCGATGAGACGACAAGGGGAGACCAACAATAAAGTCCATAGATATAACATCCCACTTCCATTCAGCGATCTCGTGAGGTTGAAGGAGCCCACTAGGATGCCGATGCTCTACCTTCACCTGTTGACACTTGAGGCATCTCACAACTATGTTAGCAATCTGCACTCTCATGCCTGGCTAGTGATATAACTGTCTCAAATCTGCATGTAACTTCTTAACACTGGGGTGCGCTGCATAATGTGCTCTGTGAGCCTCTAGTATAATGAACTCACGCAATCCCCCAGTGAGGGGTACATACATACGTCCTCTATGGCAGAAGAGTCCGTCAGAATCCAAGGAATACTCTGAATACTTCCCTTCTAAGGGTCTCTAAGAATGCACCACCTGACTAACCTCTGAATAAAGCTCATCCGCTGGCAAGTGCCGAATAATCCTTTCCCTCAAATCAGTACAAGTAGTCATAGATGATAACTCATGGTGCCTTCTACTTAAGGCATCTGCAACTACATTCTCCTTCCCCTTGATGTAATGAACATCAAAATCATACTCACAAAGGAACTCCATCCACCTTCTCTGCCTAGCATTAAGGTTTGGCTATGTGAATATGTACTGTTAGCTCTAGTGGTCTGAATGAAGCTCAAATCTATGACCCAGTAGAAAGTGTCACCACCTCACTAAGGCATGAACTACTGCTGCAAGCTCTAGGTCGTGAGTAGGGTAGTTTAGTTCATGAGTCTTCAACTTCCTAGACTCAAAGGAAATGGGTCGGCCATCCTACATAAGAATTGCCCCTACTCCATCCAAAGATGCATCGGTGCACACGACGAAGTCTACGGATGGGTCTGGTACTGTAACAATTGGTGCACTCATGAGGACTCTCTTAAGCTCTTGAAAAGCTCTATCACACTTCTTTGTCCACTCATACTTCTTTGCCTTCCTCTGAAGAGATGTGATGGGATGTGCCAATCTAGAGAATCCTACAATGAAGCATCAATAATACCTTGCTAGACCCATAAAGCTCCTCACCTCAGTGACACTGGTGGGTGCCAGCCAATCCATGATGGCCCTAATCTTTGATGGGTCCACTGAGACACCATCGCCTGATATGACATGACCCAAATAACATATCTCAGGTCTAAAGAATGCACACTTTGACAAACTGCCAAACAATTGGTTCTCCCTCAATTTTTGCAATACCTGTCTCAAGTGCTCTTCGTGCTCCTGCTCATTATGAGAATATATCAAGATGTCATCCAAGAAAAAAACCACAAACTTATCCAAAAAGGTACGAAATCCTCCATTCATAGGCTCATGAATACAGCTAGAGCATTTGTGAGACAAAATGGTACCACGATGAACTCGTAGTGACCATACCTAGTACAGAATGCAGTCTTAGGAATATCACTATCCACAATCCTCAACTGATGATAACTTGACTTGAGATCAATCTTCAAAAATACTCGAGCACCCTGTAACTGATCAAAGAGGTCATCAATCCTAAGAAGAGGGTATCGGTTCTTGATGGTTACTTTGTTCAATTGTCGATAATCAATACACAACCTAAGTGACCCATCCTTCTTCTTAACGAAGATCACTGGTGTACCCCAAGGTGACACACTAGGTTGAATATGCCCCTTCTCTAAGAGTTCCTCCAACTAAATCTTAAGTTCACTAAGCTCATGAGTAGTCATCCTGTACGGTGCTCTCGACACTGGCTCTGCTCCTGGCACAAGATCAATATGAAAATCCACTGCTCTAGGTGAAGGCCTACCAGGGAACTCTAAAGGACAAACATCTGCAAACTCCTGCAATACAGGAAAATCATCAAGGGATGGCTCCCCCTCTGGATCTTCCTCCCTGTCGTTAATGGTGATAGCAAACAACTAACATCCCTTCCGCATGCACTGTCTAAGCTGCATAGCAGAAATCATACGAAGGGATATGGGTCTCTTAACCCCAAGGATCACTCTAGAGATACCATACTCATCCACACATTCCCCTCTCTTTTGTCGACATTCCATCTTGGTGCTGTGGGTATACAGCCAATCCATGTCAAGAACAACATCATAAGAACCTAGAGGGGTAATACGTAGGTCAGACATCGTGGACATGTCTCCAATCTGAATTGGGCAACTATGCACCATGGAACTGACTGACACTCTGGCTCCTGAGGCTAACTCTACCTCCCAGCTGACATCCTGACTAACTGTCGCTAGCCCACAATGCTCCATGATGAAAGGAGATATAAATGAATTAGTAGCTCCATAATCAAATAAAATAGTAACCATGCTACCTTGTATACTACTTTTAGCCTCAATAACTGTGGCTTGATGCTCGGCTTGGCGGTTGTCAACCGCTACAAAAACTCTGTGAGATCTTCCTACGTCGCCAATTTTTGGCTCTGAAAATGCCCCTCTCTGACCACTAAAGGACTATCCCTAAGAACACTCTCTAGCAATATGCCCCATGCCACCAAAAGTGTAACATGGTCCTCATGTATAGGATCGGGCACCCTATGATCTAGACTGTTGTGGGCCTCCTAACTTGCAAGATCCACTGAATCCACCCCTAGAAGACTGTTGAGTCTTCGCTGGCTATGACTGTGGGGCCTAAACTTTTTGATCCTACCTCGGACCCTATGAATGCCACTGCTTGGGCTTGGAGCCTTGATAACCCTATGAGGGTTTCTGCTGCTGAGACTGTTGGCCCTTAGAGGACCCTGCTATGTAGTTTTGATTCCCTTTCCAAGGGGATTTATGTTGGGTAGAGTTTTAGTTCTAAGACTGATCCCGTGACTCTTGTCTACCTCGAGTGTCCTCTGCCACTAGTGCCATATCAACAACCTGTCTAAAGGTGGTAGGAAAGGCCATGTAAATTGGACCCTGAAGCGAGAAATTTAGGCCCATGATAAAATGATGCACTCGTAGTTTCTCATCCTTCATGTACTCGGCATAAGGAAGGAGCTCGAGAAACCTACTCTCATACTGAGCCACGGTGAGACCCCTCTGATGTAGTGAATGAAATTCCTCTATCTGCTTCTGCCTGAAATGCTCAGACAAATACCTCTCCCTGAACCTCTCCAAGAATGACTCCTAGGTGAGGGTATCCATGCTCACTCCTCCAATGGTCTCCTCCTGATGCCACCAATTGGAGGCATCTCCTCTCAACTGATGAACTGCTAGTCGTGCCTTTAAATTACTCCCATATAGACATAATCCAAAGCACCACTGTAGGCTCTGTAACCATGCCTCTGCTACTCTCCCCTCAGTGGAGCCAGTAAATAAAGGTGGCCTGAGTTGAATCAATTCCCTGATATCATCTCCTATATGTTTAGGAGGTCTGTCAAGTGGGGGTCCTCTCTGGTGTATTGACTCTTCCTTGTGCTCACCCTGTCCCTCTAATTGTCTCGACGGGGGACTCCTAGTCCTCTCTCGGACTCTGGGTCTGCCTCCTCTAGGTCCCTCTGCTTCCACAACTGGAATCTGCTAACCTGGCTGAACTATAGGTCCTACTCTACTGAACTACACCGATCAAAGTCTAAAGTGCATCTATAATGTCCTGGTTCGGGTTTAGTGGTGGTGGAGGTGGAGGTCCATCCTCCTGTCCTGCTCTACCACCTCTCACCCTATGACCTCTACCTCGTCGGTTGCTCCGTGTAATAGGAGGCATCCTACACAATTAAAGTTTTTAGTTAAGTTCAGAAGCATAATGGTTTGAGGTTCCTAGTGTTGAAACACGGGCTCTGATACAAAAATGTCATGCCCAAAATATAAGGGCATAAACACACACAATTTTTTTTTTAAATTAAGAATAATGATTAAGTAAGATAACAATGGTCACAAGAGATTTTAAAGTTTAACTATAATGGAATCAATTGTTCGAGTAGCTTAAAATTTGGATTACCATAGATACTTTGGAGATAGATACAAGTTCCCATTGATATAGAAGGTTACAACTGAGTGAACACTTCATAAGGGGGTTATATATAGCCTGAACTGAAAGTTTCTAATAAATCAATTAATTAAATAAAACAAATAATTCTATTAAACTAAAGTCATAATCCATCAATTAATTTTAATGATACAATTTAATTACGAGAATAAAACCCCTAACCCTAAAGATGATTTAATTGGCTAGTCCCTCTTATTAACTTAATAACTTGATCGACATTACAATCTAATCCACTAAACAAAAAAAGAATTTGAAACTATAGAAGACCAATAAAATTTTACTATACCACCAAGCTAACTACGTGTATAATTTTGATCAAAACCTAAACTAACTCATTATCTTATCACTGACAATTGAAAATGAAGTTTAGAATAAATTCAAAATCTATAATTTAATCTAAACTTCAATTGAAACTATCATAAATGTAAATCCACATTAATAAGCCCAGTAAACTCAATCTAACAATGTTCACAATGGTATAAAACTAATTAGTAAAACACTTAAAATTATTTTGTTAAAACCTTTTAAATTAGAACCCCAAAGGACTTAACTAAATAATATAATCATCAAACATTCACATAACTAAACTTTATTAAATCTAACCTAAAAGACAACTTTTGATAAAAACTATAATTAAATAATCAATATAATTAACTAAAATAGGAATTATAATCCTAACATTAATTTAACCAAATTTATTATCTTCATTTTTACCATCTAAATAAATTACAAACAAATAATGATAATATAAATTAATAATATACTAAACTTTAATTCACTAATTGATAAATAAAGCAATTAACTTAGACTAAAAATCTTAGCTCATTCTACTAATACAATTAATTCTAATTGACTCAATAATAATAAAAAATTATAAATAAAACTAACTAAATAATCAAAGACACTCCTAACATGAAATTCACTAAACTAATCTTAATACTATCCTAAGCTACCTACCACCTAAATAACCTACATCCCCTTGCTAGCCAAGTGGCCTAGCCACCACTTGGCTCCCTCCCATCTAATCCCACGCTGCCCAAGGTACCTCCACGTTGACCTAGGTCTATCAGCGCAGACTTGTCCCTTCTTGGCCCTTGCATGAGTTGAGGTTTCAACAAGGAAAAGATTGCGTATGAGAGGTGAGGTGTATGGTGGGGTAGGTGGAAGGGAAGAAGTAAATGCAGATTTTTTTTAAAAACATATCATGCTGCCCCCTTGTCAGTGGTTCGGTACAGTACCCATACACAGGTGGATAGAAGTTGCCACACCTTGTGATAAATGGGAAGGGTTAACAAGTTAGAAAATGGGGGGAAATAAAAATAGTTAATGCCAAAAAGTTAGTTTGGTGGGAATTTAGAAAAAATGAATTATTAAATTATATATATTACTTTCCACCATATTATTCATATATATATATGAGCAAGAAATCTGAATAAGGGTTATTTTAATGGGGAATCAGGAAGAGAATATGCTCTGTTGTCTCATGAATTAAATTTACTTGCACATACAATTTCCAGAGAGCAATTTTGCTACTGGGTGTGTATTTTTTTTTTTTTGTGTCAAGTTCCATTTTTTTGAAGCCAATTTGACTAAGTGTTGGCATAGATCTTTTTGATATATATTCATCTTTATCTCAATAGTGCATTCTAATCTAATGACAACATGGATTGCTATAACAAGTATCATGTTCCAGGGTTATGTAAGGGGTATGTTTGTGTCTTGCATCTTATAATTTATGATTTATTTGTTCATTAAACCACAAGGTGAATCTTCCTTTCTTTCTGAATTTAAGGAATACATGATCTCTAGATCAATTGTTTATATTCACAATGAAACTTAGTAATGAAGGAGTTAACTTTGTGAATTGAAAAGTAGGATTTCTAATCCCTCTAAATGCTTAACCATATAATTGGACTTTCAACATATCAATTTGCATTTTAATAACATAATTGGAAACTTGGAGATTTATAATTTAGTGTCATTTTCTATCAATCTATTTCCTCACAACATATGCAAAATTTGAAATCACATCAGATCAATACAAGGAGGTATTCATGATCAATTTCTTTCTCTATTATTCATCCCGGTTCAAGGCTCCATCGGGAAAGAACTAGTAAGAAAACCCGATGTTTTTGCCACTACATCAAAGTCAATTACAACTTACATAATATTACAAATTCCTTGAATTTTCTTCAAGGCTTGCACAAGAGAGCTTTTATCAAATGTCTTCATTGCATCAAGGAAAAACATGAAAGAGACAAGAACCAACATGGAGATAAAAACACAAGGAGATAAGCAAATTGAACATGCATTCCCACCCGGTTGCACAATAGGTCCAACAATGAACCAATATAGGGGAAAGGTGGATTTTCTCAATAGGAGAATTCAATCACCATACCTTCACTTAGCCCTTTCGGGGCTAAAACTTCAAGAACTTCCATTCTTTCACAAGGCCCTTTCGAGGCTATATCCACAAGGATTTTCATTCTTTTCCACATTCAAGAATTCCCAATAACAACAAGGTATGGGAAGACAAGTAGGGGCCCATACACGGTACCCTTTCTCCCTCCTCTCTCCATGAGAGGAAACTCTACACTATTGAGGTCCAACTAATGCCCTTTTCCCAAGCATGGCCACTTCTTCCCTATCCAAGGGTGAGTGTTGCTAAAACATCCCCATGAAAACCTCTCAAAAACAATCAACACACCAAGAAGGCATATGAATAACATCAAAAGAAACAAGATAAAATCCCTCCCAAATCCATCCCCAACACACAAACAAGAAATGCATATCTACACAATGTCTCCTACATGATTCAAGCAAGATTTAAAACATGAACACACATAAAGAACCATTCATGGAGTGAAGAACTCCTACCTTCATAAAAGAGTTATGGCAATGGTGGTTTGAGAAGAGCTTCCCTTTCTTCCTTCAATCTTCAAGACTTCCTCCAAAACTAGAGGATTGAGTGACAAAAACTAACTCCCCCAAAAATGCCTCTAAGTATGGTCCTTAACTCCATTAAGCTTCAAGTAACTCAAGATGGAGGTTTGGTTTCACTAACCCAAGTAAAGAGCAACCCATTTTCGAAATCAACCTATAATAGGGTTTTTAAGAGACCCTAAGAGTCAACCTAGGAGGCTAAAGGGTTGGAAAGTACCCCCACCCACACCCTTACCCATAGGGGTACTTAAATTTAATGTTTCTAAGCCTTTAAAGACTTATTAGGAACAATTAAAAGTTAGGAGAATATTAAGATCAAATTACAACCTTTAAAGAATCACAATACAAGGTTAGCACAACATTAACAAGAAGTTTAGCTCTGTTTTTCCATTGAGTTGTCTTGGCTAATTTTCCTGCACACTCATTGCACACATCAGTAGGTCCAAAAGCCACATGCATAATGTGAATTACATATTAGAGGAATTATATAAATTAAAGCATCAATTTCTTAATAAATAGTTGTTTATCTAATTCTACTCATATTTCTAACCTTCCGACTTGCATAACCAAATGTGTTAGCGTTGCATACATTTTTTTCATCATTATACATATTTATAAGCATTAAATGACAAAATCAAATAACTGAAGTAAGAATCACACATCGTAAAATAGCATAACAATGTTCAGTGTATCCAATGATGTTCTGGCATAACAATGCATGAGTATCAAAATACTAATGTATCCTCGGTGCTAGGATGGGTCGGGGCGAGGTCTCACACTTATTCAGTTTTCATGTTTGTTTCATGCTCATGCTACCTTGTTGTTATTTCAATGTTTGTATGTTTGTGGGTATGTTGGGAAGTGCTGCCCAAGTGGGAGGGTTGGCAGGTGGGGTTTAGGGTATAGGGTTAGTATAGGTAAGTTAGTAGGGTAGTTAGTATGTTAAATAATTTAGTTAGTATGTTAAATAATTTAGTTAGTTTTATTTCATTGTTTTATTTTTTTGTCAGTTTTAATTAGTTTAATTTTAATTGATGGTAAGTATTTTAAATTCAGTTTGTAATTATTAACTAAGAAAATTTAAGTTAGTGATTAAAATTTTAGATTAGTGTTAAATTAATTTATTTAAGTTTTATGTTAGTTATTATTTGTCATTTGTTACGTATTATTAAACTTAGTTAATTGATTACTATGTTTGTTTTAATGTTAATTGTTTTAAAGATATATGGTAATTCATAAGAGTTTTAGTTAAAATTAGTCTAGTTTAATTGCTCGTATTTTGTTAAGTGTTAGTTAATAGATTAGTTTGGTTGCTTATAGAAAATATTAAATTTAGAAATTTTCCTTAATTAATTTAAAAATCTATAGTAGATATAATGTTAATTAAGTAATGATTATAATAAGAAATCAATTAGTCTTAATTTAAAATTATAGATGTAAGTTAGTTTTTTTTTTTTTTTGATTCATTCTATTGTTAGATATTATGGATATAATTGTTAATTTAGATTTGATTTCTTTTAAGTAATTTTTAAATGTATTTAGTCTTGGTATGGAAGTAAGTCTAAATTTTTGAGTACTAATTAAGTTTAGACTTCAGGTCATTGTCTATTTAAAATAAGTTTCAATGTCGATGTTATTTGCTTAGTTGTTTCATTAAACTAATTTTGTAGTCATCTACATCTTCTTTTTTTTGAAATAACTTTTACTATAATGTTGTATAATAAATGAAAGAACATAAGCTTATCGATATCAATCTTATAACAGAAGTTTCAATATCTTAACGATGTAATCGTCCTCATGTCTATAATCTTAAGACGTAATGTAGAGAACCTGTGCTTAAAATGTTATCTCATTCTTTTCATCTTAAAGCACTTTAATTAATAATTATAAATAAAAAAATAAAAAATTGTGTGTGTTTTTTCCCTCATAGTTTTGGGCATGACAGAAGTAAGAAATTTTTTAAGAGATTTACTTAGGTCTATTAGGACCACTTCGTTAAGAGATTTACCCTGACTCACTTGCCAAAATGATTAAGCACTTGATCCTTTGGTCTACACTTACAATTTTGATTATGGATCTTCTATTTTCACTCTCTAATCTGAATTCCTATATGATATATCTTTACTCTTCTCTTCACTACTTTACTTAATCACTTTACTCTATTACTTCACAACTTTTCTTGTAGCCTCCAAAACCTAACTCCTTCACATAATCATTCACAACAATTTGAATACTTTACGAAATAGGGTTTGGATCTGCCTTTAAATAGGCATTTGTAGAGTCTTCTAGAATAAGATCAATTATTTGGATGTTTCCTCTTTAGCCTCTTCATTAGATTGGTTATCTTTCATTCATAGGGATCGATGATCCATGAAAAAATGTGTAACGAAATTTGTAACAAACTCTACAATCATCAAATGTTATTTACATGTTGGCTCAAAAAGGTTTACCTCAAAGTTTGTGTCATTTAATACTTTTTTTTTAACTTTGTGTTACTCGGCATATATTGTCTTTGATGCTTGGTCATAGTTGTTCTTCCTATTGACACTTGACCTAAACCATCTCAACACCTTCTGTATGACTCAACATCCACTTTCTCTACTTTGCTTGACATTAACTAAATTTGTATTCCATAGGAATACTCTGTGATCATAGACTTGCTTGGCTCCTATAGAGCTCAGCATTTACAAGATTATTTGCAAGTATTAACAAATACATGACTCGGCCTATATAGAGTGACTCAATCATAGTGATGATAGAATAACTCTGAATTTTATATGACTAAGTGTTTGACACTAATAGACAACAAAACTAGAGAGATCAACAATCTCCCTCTTTAACATTAGTAGCAAAAATACTTTGTCATGATTACATCATTACAATATAATTTAAAAATGATAGTACTCCCCTTGTGCCTATGACTCAATCCATATAGGACTACACAAAAATTTCCAACATAGAAATGTATACAATACATATATTACATGACTCAAATAGTCTGATGTTGCTTGTCATACCTTTGATTTTTCTTCTATTGTCCATGAATTCTTTGAATGTTATCATTTTTTTGCTCCATCTTTCAAATCTTCTTCTATCCCCCTTGGTTTTGTCACTCATGTTTTTTGTTGGGGTTGGGAGGATGGAATCAAACCATATTTATTAATGAATGGATTATGAGTTTGGAAGATAATGGAAAGAGCATGATCCCATGTGGTTCTCATTGATTCCAAAAATTGAATCTTGATCTCGAAATTTTCAACCAAGTCAATCAAGCTATCAATAATAGAAGGATTATGATCTGATTGTACTAGATCCTTTGTTGAAGCTAACTCACATTGCATTACCTCCAAATGAGAAATTAACATAGATTGTATGGAGAGAAGTTTGGCCCTCATTCAGCTATTTGTTGTGTGTAGCTCAACCAACCTCCCTTGTGAAAACAATAGTCTATTATAATGCATTGAACTTGATATAGCTAATTGAGAGATATAATTCCCTGAAGTTTCAAATCAGCCTCAATCTTCTAAATACTCACTTGGAATCTATCAATGAATTTGGGAATATCATAAAGAATATTGTACAGATTTTGTATATTCTTCACAAGTTCTTCCATAATTTGTACAAGTGCCAACAATTCAACTTTTCTCAATACAATTATAGTAGAATCCTTTTCAAGTACCTTTTTATCAAACTTTTTCTTTGACCGTGCCCTCAAGTTCTCATTTGTTTCTATATCCTTATTGTTGACTTTTTCAACAATTTGAACTAACTGAGAGATAATAGGGGCATGTTCATCAATGTGATGAATGTTGAATGCATCACAAATATTTACTTAATATCATGCAACACTTGCCTTTGTTGTTTCTCTCTTTGCATTTCCACTTGTCTCTTCTTTCTTTCCAAGATGTGTTGCAAGATTACTATTTGCTCAAATGTGAGATTCTTCAAATCCCAATCTAGAAACTCAATGACTTCATCTAAGGTAATAGATTTACCTAGAGATATTATCTTCTTCTTCTTCACTTTTCCCTTTTTAGGAGTTGTTTTTCAGCATAGCTAAAACTAGAGTGGGTGAAGGGATTTCATCACTCGGTCTAACTTGTGCATCAGTGCTAGAGGTAGAAATAGTAGCACTTGGCATGATTTGTACCATAGGGGCTTGCATAGTTTGTGTAGATGTTGAATCTAAAGTAACTAGGGGTGGAATGTGAGCTATCAAACTTGGCTCTGTCTGTGAAACATCTATTTTATCATCTTCCTTCTCCTTTTCTTTCAACTTTTTCTTCTTGTTTCCCTCTATTAGAGGTCCTAAGACTTGTGGTCCTTGTTGAATTTTAGTAGATTGATCTACTTTTGATTCTTTGTCTTGTTCTTTATGCTCATTTGAAGCCTTAGTTTCTTCCTTGTCCTTTGCTGGCTCCTTGACACCTGTATTAATCTGAGCAGTAGGGTTCACAACTAAAACTTGATTTTCTCCTATTTTAGGATAATCCCTTATATGTTGTATTACATGAGTGTTAGGTGTAGTTGAATGAATAGGGGATACATTTCCCCGATCATGTGAGCATGGAACACCTGTGTCTTCTTCATCTGTATGAACATCTTCAATTGTTATTGTACACGGTGTAAACACGTATTCATGAAATCTTACTATAGAATGCAAATGGACTGATGATGAACTAAACTAAACCCAAGATATCATCATCAGAATGTAATCTCTACGAGTGTTGCATCTTTCCCTAACTACAACTACTAAAATAGCTCTCAGACCAACATCTTAGTGACAGGTCTAGAATAGGAGAATGCTTAAAATATAGATCTATGATACATACATGTAAGCTAACAAGTGATAAATGATGCTAAATAATAGAAAATAATGCTTAAATGCTATGAAAATGCTACAATAAGAATGCTAAATGATGAATCAAAATGTGCCTATAGTGCAAATGCCTAAGACTTAGGTCCTTTTGCTCTTGAATTCTCCTTCTATTTATAGGATTTTAGAAGGGGCTAGGGTAAGAACTTGGGTTTTACCTTTCACTTGGTGGATAGAAGTGAAATGAAATTGTCTCATGAAAGACAAGAGGAGCTCAACAGTCTTGATTGGAGGCTCCATGTGGCTTTTATGTCAACAAAAATGTCTCATGAGAGACAAGAGAAGGATCTCAAAAGTCATCATTTGTGGCTAAATATGACTTTTATTTTTAACAAAAATGTCTAATGAGAGACAAGAGGGGGAGCCCAAAAAGTCTTATTTTGTGGCTAATTATGACTTTTATTTTCAACAAAAATGTCTCATGAGAGACAAGAGAAGGAGCCCAAAAGTCATGATTTATGGCTAAGTTTGGATTTCTTTTAATTCTTTATATAAAAGGAAGATTTTCATTTTGTGAGACTAAATTGATTTATTGATTTAATAAAAGTTTCATTTATTCTCAAAAGTTTGTCTTTTCCCTCTCTTTTTTTGAATTTCATTTTATGATTTTGAATTGCTTCTCTCCTCTTTTGAAGTTGATTTAGGTCTTTGTCAATTTTTGGGTGTCTACAAATGCCCCTCTTTGAGCTAATATGTGAAGCATATTAGTTCAAAGACTATCTTGATTTTCTTGATTTGAGGTCTAATTTTGATGATTGGGTGTCTGTTTGTTGATTTTTGATTGTTGACAATTTGATGATTTGATTGGTGTTGACTTGATATTTTGATTATTGTTGATTTGGTGATTGGATTGTTGTTGATTTGATGATTTGATTATCATTGATTTGATGATTTGATTGTGATGTTGATTTGGTGTTGCAATACTTTTTTTTGGATTCCCTGGTTTTGGTAGGCTTGATGTTTGAAATTTTTTGGCTGGGGTAGGACATTTTTGATGTTTCAAAAAATTCTAATGCCCTAACCTAGATGCCCTAATTTGATTTGATGTTTAGCTGGGGTAGGACATTTTTTATGTTTCAAAAAAAATTGATGCCCCAACTTGGATGTGGATATACTGCCTCCTCAGAAATAAAATTGAAAAAAGGGATGTGCAAAATAGGGATGTTCCAATTTGATTTCTAGAACATGTTGATGAGAATAGTTGGTAGGGAATGTGTAGTCACAAAGTGATGGGTAGAATCAATCAAGTAATGTTGATACATAGAAAAAGTGCCCCCCTCAAGATACAGGCTAGGAAACTAACATGTCCATTTCAAGATATAGAGTAGGACAAATAACTAGTTCAAGATAGAACCATTAGCTGAATAGCTAGATGTTGAGATTTGATTGATGTAGGATGATCACTTGTGATGAAAAATTGATTGCATTGTTCGGTGTTTGATTGTTCAAGGTGAGGTGAGTGCCCCAAGTGATAAGGGATCTTTGGATTAGACACAAATAGATGATGTAGGTGGTATGACACCAGGTTGATTTGTGGAGCTTCATTGTATTGGTTTAACATGTATGTCATTTATGATGAGGACCCTTTTGTGTTGATGATTCAATCTATTTGATATATGAGATATTGGAGTTGTTTGATGTTTGAACTTGTGCACTTGAGATATCATGGACTAATGTATGCATGTGATGGTTTGATTGAATGATTATGGTGGCAATAGATGTAGATGTGTATATATATGGGAATGATTAATGTAGATGGATCATGAGGTAGAGTAGATGGTATGTTACCGATGATATAATGAAAATGTGATTCGGTAATATGACATGAAATGAAATGTGGGAAAATAGAATGTGAAAATGAAAGGAGATGGAGGATGGGAATGATGGTCCAGTGAATCAGGGGAGCTGGAATATGGTTAAACAAGATTGTTTGAGATTTGAAAGCCATGCAAGGTAGCAGATGATGTGATGCAAGTTGATAGTGACTAGAATTGTTTGAGATTGGAAAGCCATATAATGCAATGAGTGGAATGAGAAGGTGAATGCATGAAGTGTAATGCTAGTGTGAATATTCTAAATAGCTAAAGTCTATGATAGTGGAGTGATAGAAGCACATCATGATGTTGATGTTGATGTTGATGTTGTTGTCCACTTTTTGATAACCAGTCGTGAAGTTGTGAACTAACATTTGTGAATTGTATCTTGATTGATGTACCAACCTTTTGTTTGCAAAGGAACCCAAGATTAATATGCAAACTAAATGAATGCAACTAACTGTCACTTTGTTCTTAAAAAGATGCAAACTAATTGTCATCATAGAGCATGTAATAAAACAAAATTGATGAAGTACAACCACCACTAGCTCAACTATAGTGATATGAATACTATGTCACACCGAGAAGGACCAGCAAAGATTAACAATGTACAAGAAAACATGGCAACCATTAAGAACAAGAAGCTATAGCTACAGAATAATAAAAACAAGCACACAAACAGTCACATGTCAGTCAAAAGATCTCACCTAAGATATCGCACAACATTGGTTGAGGTACACATGGCATTCCATGCGAGAGGAGGCATTTATAAGAGGACATCAATAATGTGCAAAACCACAGGATCACTAAAATGAAATAGTGAAAAACAAATAAAAGATCATGACTTTATCCTTGTACCTCTAGTCAAGTACATCATCGAGGCACTAAAAGCACATGATAGCATAGAAAATCATTATTGGCAGACTAGGCGTGCATCCAGGAAATCATGATGTTGATTGTAATGCATTGTCATATGCATTTTTTGTATTTTCAAAATATATTTGGATGTTTTTGTGGTTTTTTTAAATATGTAAATGTTTTTGGGATGTTTGGCAAATATTTGAATATTTTTTTCTATTTTTGTGATAAATGTTGGAATAGTTTGACTCTTGTAAAAGTGGGAAATACAATCCATAGAGTGAGGATAACCGTGACTGGTAGTCGAGAATGCCTGTGTGTATGTTAAGAACCATTATAGTCAATAATAAAGCCAATATGGGAATGTTTCGCTAGGTGTGTGATGAGACAGACATTCTCAAGGCTTATGCAAAGGCATTTGGAGCCCAAAAGAGGACACCAGGGTCTCAAGTAGGCGAGGCAGGGCCTTGAAAAGGCACTTTAACTTGAGAAAGGCATGTTGGGGGGCCAAAAGACATCGAGGGTCTTAAAAAAATGGCGAAATGGGGTCTATAAAAAGGTGTGTGGGCTGAAAAAGTCGTTGGAGGGGCCTAAAAAGGCGCTTTGGGGTCCAAAAGGACACTTGGGCCTTGAAAAAGGCATTTGAGGGGCCTAAAAAAGCACTTTGGGCCTAAAGAGGCACTGGAGGGGTCCAAAAATAGGATGTGTGGGCCTTGAAAAAGGTGCTAAGGGGCCTAAAAAGGTGCTTTGGGCCTAAAAAGGCACTGGAGAGGTCCAAAAAGGATGCATGGGCCTTGAAAAAGGCACTAGAGGGGCCTAAAAAGGCGCTTTGGGCCTAAAAGGTGCTGGAGGGGTCCAAAAAGGACACATGGGCCTTGAAAAAGGTGCTAGAGGGGTCCGAAAAGGATACATGGGCCTTGAAAAAGGTGCTAGAGGGGCCTAAAAAGGCACTTTGGGCCTAAAAAGGCACTTGAGGGGTTCGAAAAGGATGCATGGACCTTGAAAAAGGCACTTGAGGGGGGACCAAGCTCTCATGCTTACGCTTACTCATTTTGTGCCCCCACTTGTATGAGGATGAAAGAGTCTAATAGATATCTGGGCTTTCAAGATAGCATTGACATATTTTTTGAAGGAGGCTAGACTAATCGTGACCATTGCAACTTAAATAAGACTAATGATTCGTGGGGAATTGTTTCTCTTGACAAGAGAGGAGAAGCAGGGGTACCTCTTGCGATATCCACGTTGTGCTAGATTTTCCAAAGTCCTACAAAGTGTTTTAGGATATTACCACGCTTCTTCTTAATATTAACGGGGCGTGTTGGGTTCAAATATTTGATGTCCTATTGTGTAGTCTAATTGAGGAATTGATAGGAATTTTGGAGTGTTGTTGATAGGAATTGCCCCCGTTTTGAATGCTTTGGGCTAGTTGTGAATTTTTTGCCATTTTTAGATGGTTTTTGAATTTTTGGAAATTTTGGAAAATTTATGAATTTTTTTGGCATTTTTGGAACATTTTTTATATTTTTGACAATTTTTGAATTTTTTGGCATTTTTGGACCTTTTTCTTTTTTATATTTTTGGACAATTTTTGAATTTTTTATATATTTTTGGACAGTTTTTGATTTGTTTGATATTTTTGGACAATTTTTGAATTTTTTTTTTATATTTTTGGACCCTTTTTGAATTTTTTTGATATTTTTGGACAATTTTTGATATTTTTGGACAATTTTGGAATTTTTTTGATATTTTTGGAGCATTTTTTTTTTTTTTTATATTTTTGGACAATTTTTTAATTTTTTTTTTTTTGTTTTTTTTTTTTTTCTTGATTTTTTTGGTATTTTGGATTTGTTTCTCAAAACTTCTAGACATAAAACCATTTGAGATGGATGCTATTGATAGGTTTTGCTAATTTTGTACCATCACAATCTGAAAGTTAGTAAGTACCAGTCCCAAAGGATTCTGTGATAAGGTAAGGATTGATCCAGTTGGTCTCCCATTTTCCTTTCTTTTCTCTTGCTGCTTGGTTCTTAGGATTTTCTCTAAGCACTAGGTCACCAATCTGAAAGACACGAGGTTTGACCTTTTTGTTATAATGCCTTGACAATCTATTCTAATACACTTTGAGATGTTCATGCATTGTACATTGATGTTCTTCCAACAACTCTAGCTATTCCAGACGGGCCACTCTATAATCCTCATCTGATAGGATGTCTTGAAGAGTAACTCTCAAGGATGGGATCTCAACCTCTAAAGGGACAATAGCTTCACAACCATAAACCAAAGAGAAGGGTGTCGTGCCTGTAGGCATCCTAACACTTGTCCTATAGGCCCAAAGGGCAAGGTTCAACTGTAAATGCCAATCCCTACCAATATCATTGATGGTTCTTTTGAGGATGTTGATGATAGTTTTGTTGGTAGCCTCTACTTGGCCATTGCCTTAGGGATAATAAATTGATGAAGAATGGTGTATAATGTGAATTTTTTTATATAATTCATCAATTATTTGGTTTTTAAAATACAAGGCATTATATGTGAGAATTGCATGAGGTATGCCAAACTGACAAATGATATGGTTGAGAATAAAAGAGGAGATCTATTTTTCGGTAGAGTTAGCAAGTGGCACTGCTTTGACCCACTTGGTAAAGTATTCAGTGGCGTTGATAATCCATTTATGCCCACCAAAGGAGGGTGGATGGATGGCTCCAATCAAATCAAAACCCCATTGATAAAAGGGGCATGGCATGGCCAAAGGATTTTGACAAAATTAATAGAATCCTTTTCCATGGTTGGCCAAAAATAGCCCATTCTAAGAATCTTCTTTGCTAATGTGAAACCATTGGAGTGTGACCCACAAATCCCTGCGTGGACTTCTTGCAGAGTGCCTCTAGACTCATCCTTTTCAAGACACCTAAATAAAGACCGTCAAAACCTTTCCTATACAAAGTATTAGCCACCAAGGAGTAACGAGAGGCTTGGAAAATAAAATTTCATTTTTAGTTACGTGAGAGGTCAAATGGAATGGTGTTATCATGAAGGTAAGTGATAATGGGATTGTACCAAAGGGAATTGAGGGCATTTAGATGGAAAATGATAAGGGAATCGGGTTGAGTAAATGCAGATTGAACCACCTCTTCCACTAGGAACTCATATCACTCGTGTTGTTCTGGGAGTTGAAATAAGGAGGCCAAGCTGGCCATAGCATTTGTTGCTTTGTTCCTTTCTCTAGGAATTTTTTTGAAAGTAATGTGAACAAAACATGCCTTGAGTGTATCGACTATATGTTTATAAGGCAACAAATTTTCATCTTTTGTCTGATAAGTATCAGTAACTTGATTGATGATTAATTGGGAGTCTTCATAAACTTCTAGGGCTATCAGTTTCCATTCCAAAACTTGCTTGAGACCTAAGACCTAAGACCAAAGCTTCATATTCGGCCATGTTGTTGGTGCGAGGGAAGAGCAGTTTGTAAAACTTAAGGATGGTAACACCAAGTGGCATGATGAACAAAATATCAATGCCCAACCCATGGTGTGTGTAGGAACCATCAAAATAAAATTTCCATATTACTAGCTCTGTCTGAAGGATGTGCATATCAGGGAAGTCAACTAAGATAGGATTGGAACTTTCTATAGGTGCATCTACCAATTGATTGGCAATGGCCTATCCTTTTATTGCCTTCCTATCTACATACTCAATATCAAATTCACTTAAGATCATCACCCATTTGGCCAGTCTACCCATTAATGTTGTCTTGTTGAGAAGGTATTTGAGAGGATCAATGTTGGAGATGAGCTTGACTTTGTGCATTAGAAGATAATGATGTAGTTTTTGGGAAGCAAAAACTACGGCTAGGTAAGTCTTTGCAATGAAAGAGTAATTAAATTCATAGTTGGCCAAGGTGTGACTGATGTAGTAAATGGCTCATTCTTTTCTTTGGTCATTTTCTTGTGCCAGGAGGGCTCCAATTGACTTATCTGTTATAAAGATATACAATAGTAATGGTTTGTGTGATACCAGAGGTACCAAAATAGGTGGATTCATCAAATAGGTTTCAAGTGTTTCAAAAGCCTTCTGACATTGATAATCCCACTTAAAATGTATGTCTTTATGTAGCAAGTGTGTGAAAGGTATACACTTTTTTACCAACTAAGAAATGAACTGACAAATTGATTGAAGCCTACCTTGAAGAGAATGTAACTAATTCAAGTTATTTGGAGGTTACATACTAATTATGGCTTATACCTTCTTAGGGTCGACTTCTATCCCTTTGGCTAAGATAATGTATCCTAGGAGCTTGCCTAATTTAACACCAAAAGCACATTTCTTCAGATTAAGCTTGACCTTGAATGCTTCTAGGAGGGTGAATATTTTGGCCAATATGGGAAGATGTTCTTCTCAACTATGGGATTTGGCAAGAATGTCATCCACATAATCTTCCATGAAGATATGCATCATATCATGAAAGATAGTGGTCATGGCCCATTGATAGGTAGCCTCACTATTTGTTAACCCAAAGGGCATTACATTCCAAAAAAATGTGCCCCATGCACAAGTAAAAGTTGTTTTCTCTTGATCTTCTAGCGCTATTCTGATTTGATTATACCCGAAAAACCCATCCATGAGTGAAAACATGGAATGACCCACTGTAAGATCAATAATGGTGTCGATGTTAGGGAGGGGAAATTCATCTTTAGGGCATGCTTTGTTTAAATCTAGGAAGTCAATACAGATGTGTATGCTGCCATTCTTCTTTGATATTGGGACAATGTTGGAGATCCATGATGCATAAGCTAGGGGCTGGATGAAATTGGTACTGATTAATTTTTCTAATTTTTCTTTCACTACTAGGGCTATATGAGGATGCATCTTTCTAAGTTTTAGTTTTATTGGCTTGACCTCTAGAGAGATGTTAAGATGGTGGAGGATTAAGGTTGGGTCTAAGCTAGGCATGTCTGCATAAGACCATGCAAAGTTTATCTGTCTTTCTTTGAAGAATTCAATGAATTCCTTCCTCTCTTCCAAGTTCAAGGACTATGCCAAACAAAGGACCTTTGGTTCTTGTTCCATGCTGATGTTGATTGGTTTAGTTGGCTTAATCAAAATAGAAGATCACCCCTCAAAATGTTCATGCAAGCTATCAATTACCCCATCTGCAAGTGCCATAGTTGGGTTTTCACCTTGGGATACATCACTTCCATTTTTTTCCTTTTTTTTATCAAGATTAGCCACAATTTAATGGTGGTCAATAAGGTTTTGGGATGCTTGCTCTACTCTGGTGTGACTGAGGTGATTGATACTTGACTCGACTATATGCACTTCTTTTGTTCTTAGTTGATGAGATGGTTCAATTGCATTAAGGTAGATGAAAACTTCATAGTAAGTGTCAAAATGAGGGAGGTGATGAGGTTCAATTGTATCCCAGTTAATGAGCTTAGGATGGACTAGGGAAAGTGATTTGTAGTATGGGAAGGGTTCAACAGGGTTTAAATTCATAAGTACATTAGATGGCTCATACGTTGTATCCATCAGATCTATGACATGGACTTCTTCCAAAGTGTCAGGGAAAGTAGAGCTTGCGAGAGTCTCATAGTAATCATCTTTGACTGCTACTAGAGAGAAGTCAAGGAATAGAGATTGAAATTGAAACCCTTCAATGTGTTCATCTTCTTCTAAGCCACCTTGATGTATTATGTTTATTGGTGAAGTGGATCTTGAAGTACGAGTTGTTCTTTGTATACCCAAACTGTCAGGGGTGGGTACATGAACAACATCACATTCTTTATCATGGAGAGATTCCTCAGATAGTGACTCAAATTCCCATTCAGTGGAATCATCATCATCTTCATTATTGGAGGCATTTATGGGTAGTTCTTCTATGGAATGTGAACTTGAGAGGTACAAAGTCACATTTATGATATTAGTTGTTTTTGAGGTATAACTATCCTTTTGTTTCGGTACCCACACCAAGGTAGAAGAGGAAGAATCATTATGCTTTGGGCGAGCTTCAGAAGAGGTTTGCACTTTATCTTGTCCATCATTCCCTACCCCTGCTTTAGATTTATTTGACCTAAACTGTGCCATCAAAGGTTTGATGATTCCTTTCCCTTTCCCTAAGGGACCATCTTCTGTGTATCCCATATTTTTCATTAAGTCAAAGGCTTTCCCATGTAAGTGGGAGGAGATGTCAATGTTCTATTGACTAATGTCTTCCACTAGGTTTGGAGGTGTGCCACTTGCTTTGATAAAATGTACATGATATGGTTTGGTGGAAGTTGGTTTTCCATGAGACCTCAAAGAAAGTGGGGGATCAAATAGGGAGACTGAGTACTCACCTACCCCTTTATGGTGCAACTTACACTTTCTACCAAATTATTTCATTAGTTTATCCATTTCTTCATAGTGTAGTTGTTTATGATCTTTTGATGGTGATGGCGATGGAGGAGCGGAAGGAACCAAACAAACCACTTTCTCTTTACCCTTAGTTGATGTTGATAAGTGGATAATCATTTGGTTAGTGGAGTGTGAAGTGCCTACAATTATAAGTTGATTGCTGGCATCTATTGATGTCTCAGCTTCTTCTTTGTTATGATGGACAAGTGAGTTGCAATATTGGGCAAAGTGTTGATCTTTGGGTATGGTTATCTCTTGACCCTTGTATGGAAATTTGAGGCACTGGTGGTAGGTGGAGGGAATGGTTTGCATTTCATGGATCCATGGTCTTCCCAGTAGAATGTTGTAAGTTAAATGCAAGTCTAAGACCTGATAGACAGTTTCTTTCATGACCAGCCCTAAACCGATTGGTAATATGACCATGCCTTTGGAGGATCTTTCTTCATCATCATAAGCCTTGATGGTAATAATTTTTATTAGGTCAATAGCATCCTCTATGTACCTAAGGGCTTTCACTAAAATGAGTGTACAGATATTTAGACCAGCTCCACTATCGACCAATGCCCTCTTAACTCAGTTCCTATGGATGAATACTTCTATGTGCAAAGGAGAATTTTGTGGTTGTATGATAGACATGTCATCTTGAGCTGAGGAAGACACATAGTGAGGAGCAACTAAATTATTGACCATGTTTTGGAATCTACTCATGTCTAGGTCATTTGGCACTAAGGCTTTAGTGAATATCTCTTTATGCTCTAGGGAGATTTGCAGTAGTTTGAAAATGGAGATGTGGGCTAGAGTCTTGATTAATTGATTAACCAGGTTATACTTGGACATGGAGGAACTTGGAGGTGCTCAGTCAAGATTTGTCACTGGCCCTGGTAGGATAATTTTGGAGGCTTGGCCTCTAGGAATATGATGAGGTCATCAGCCAAGAGTGTTTGTAAAGCACTCTCATAGGACACCCCTATGGGTGTATACTCCTTAGCTATATCAGAAGACTGATATCTTTATGGTGGAGGAGCTTGATTATAAGCCACTTTTTGGTTAGACATAGAGGGAGTCTTTGTGTTACATCAGTAAAATGGGCATCCATTATTGTGTTTAGGTGTGAGACTAGGAATTGATTGATTTAAAGGGGATTGAGTTTGAATTTTGACATGATTGGCTTCAACTACCCCATCATTTGTGATGTTTTTATTATTGTTTCTCCACCACGATTTTCATTTATCAATGGACCAATTAGAGGAGTTGTGCATTTGTGTGGGATTGCTAGAGAAATCTTTACCATCTTTAGATAATTTAATTATGTCATTGTTTACCAAGGTTTCTTCCACTTTAGCCGTGTTTTCTAAAGTGATTTAAAAATCTTTAGGCCCTTGGATTTGGAGACAATTCATCAGTTTTGAGAGACTGTTGATGAAGATGTATGTCTTCTCCTTATCGATATGTCTCTATGATATTTAGAAAACATGAGCCTCCACCGTTGTACAAAGGTCTTGAATGATTCACCTGGGAGTTGTTTTGTGTTACATAGATCAATCATTGTAACCTCTCTTTCAATGTTATAAGAATATTGGGTGATAAAAATGGATGCTAATTGATCGAAGGTTTTAATATTGGAGGGTAATTTGGAGAACCACTCCATGGCTTGGCCTATGAGGCTCCTAGGAATAAGACACATTAAGTATGTTGTGTCATGGACAAACTCCATGCTTAGCATATAGAATTGCCTCAGGTGATCTTGTGGATCTGTCATGCCGAAATATTTGTCATACTTTGGTATCTGCACATTTGGAGGAAAACGTGTGAAGGTAATGTTTTTATCGAATGGTAGGGGACACACCTTTTTGAGGCTAAAATCTGTAGGTTGTGTTTTTCCTCTTTTCATCTTTTCCATTTCTAGTTGTAAGTCTTGCAATTTTTGTGTGACTACGTCTAGAGGTGACTCTTCTTCATCTCATTTCAAATTGGTTTTAGCTAAGTATATCCACATCCAAGTTGAGGCATCAAAAAATTTTGAAACATCAAAAATTTCCTACCCTAGCTAAACATCAAATCAAACTAGGGCATCCAAGTTGGGGCATCAAAATTGGTCGGCAATTTTGCACCTTGTTGTGCTAATGTGAGTATGTATCATTCTTTGTGTTTTTCCATAATCTTATCCATGATATCGACAAGTTCAAGATTTTGTTGAAAATCTTCAATTTTAATTTCGATACCTTTGTCATCCCATGCATCATATGAACCCATTGCGACTAAGGATTTTGAATTTCAATCAAATAAAGGTGACTCGTAAGTAACTATGTTTGGCGAGCAATCTGTTGTTGTAGTAGATTTGAGGAGGTTTATAGGTTCTGTGAGTTTGATGATTCTACTTGCTATCCTAGCACTCACTCGTATGGGTGACTATTTCGGTTTTTTTGGGACACTTGTTTTGTGTGGTGGCATGAAAGGTAAATTGGATTCTTTTAGTTTCTAGGCATTCTTCAAAAGGTGAAATTTTTTGTTGACCATGATTTGTTTGTAGCAACAAGCTAAATTGGACAAGGTATTTGCCAATGTTGATAGAATAAGGCTCACTTGTGCAAAGTTAGGTATGGATGTGTGTTTTCAAACATTCCTGGCTTGATGCACACAAAATGAGGTAATGGTAACTGTTGGGTTGATGATGATGTAGCTTTTCTTGTTTTCAAAAGATGTTGTTGGTTAGACACAGAAATCTTCAGACTTCATAAAATACCAACACAGAAAAGGGTATCCAAATTTATTGTTTGTTCACAAGTATCATGTTTGTAGGTAGCCCCTATTTCATGTTTTTGCTTAGATGCATCACAGGAATGCTCAAATGCGCTATTTTAGTAATCAAATGCATTGTTTCTTTGTTTATATTTGTTATTTCAATGCTTAGATGGGCTATTTTATCTTTCATATGCACTATTTCATGGATTAGATGTGTTGTTTGAAGTCTCAAATGTGCTATTTTATAGGTGTATGTGTTATAACAGAAGTTAGAAGTGTTACAATAATGTTCAAAAGCATTTTTTTATGTGGTATATGCACTATTTCAAGGATTGTTCTATAGTGTCTTTTTTTTAAACTTGGTTTCTCGATACTAGTTTGAGGTTTGTCCTTCTAGAAGATTTATGATCTGCATTGGTGTTCATTATTAAGTTTTATAGCAGTTTCAAGGACAATAGTAGTGAGATCAAAATGAAATGAAAAATTGTAGGCACTTGTAAAATGAAAAAAAATGGCTTCCTACTAGCAATGGTTATCTAAGGTCGGTGACTAATGGGTCTTAGTGTTCCAACTATGTTCAGATTTACCTCTCCTGTAATAGAGAGCTTCCCTCCAATGCCAAGGAGGTTTGGTACAATCTCTTGTGGGACTACTAGAGGAAGGCTATGTTTCAAACACAAGTGGCTTGCATTCAATTAGGAATACATGATTGGGGGGCAATCCCTCTCACTGACCCTGCTAAGGCACTCGGGAGGTAGCCCTTCTATGGCTAGATAATCCTACCTAGTGAAAAGCAAGAAATGGAAGTCACAAACAGGTTCGGGAATCTGATCACTCAAGAAGTGTGAGAGCACATCCTTACTATTTTGGTTCCCCAAACATGATAGACTCAAAGGATTAATTACCAGCCCTTATACTACCAAAAATAGAGGTGCTCCTATTTAGACTATGTGTGGGTTCTTTCCTCATTCAATTGTGACTAATCTTTACAAAAGGTCATGCATTTTGATCAACTCAAAGGATTTGAGAGCATAGGCCTACTTCTTTATTAGATCAGCAAGATAGAATGTTCTTATTAAACTATGTTTGAAAGCTTAGGAATGCCACACTTTTAATCGACAAGAGTCGAGGTCCACCTACCTGATTTGGAGCTAGCAAAGGCTAAGTGCATTTATGAGGGTCTTCACTCCTGTTGTGTATTGTCTGTAATCTTTGAGAGTTCTTCACAGCTTAGATGAGGCCTGCAAACAACCAAAAATCAGATTTGAACATCAAATGTGAAGGTTAATAGCTCATATTAGATGTATAACATAAAACATCATATGCATCATAGAAAATGGTATATGAGCTATAAGAATGATCAAATGCTCTATAAGAATGCTCAAATGCTCTATAAGAATGATCAAATGCTCTATAAGAATGATCAAATGCACTATAAGAATGATCAAATGCTCTATAAGAATGATCAAATGCATTATAAGAATGCTCAAATGCTCTATAAAAATTATCATATGATCTATATGAATGATCAAATGTGCTATAAGAATGATCAAATGCACTATAAGAATGATCAAATGTGCTATTAGAATGATCAAATGCACTATAAGAATGCTCAAATGCTCTATACAAATGATCAAATGCATTATAAGAATGCTCAAATGCTATATAAGAATGATCAAATGCATTATAAGAATGCTCAAATGCTCTATGAGAATGATCAAATGCGTTATAAGAATGCTCAAATGTGTTAAAACAATAGGTGAAAGTGTTAAAATAGTGTGTAAAAGAGTTGTTGCGTTAGGGGAATGGAAAATCCAATCTTTGTGAGCTTGGAAACATCTTTGAAAGTTTTTAGATCTCGGTATGAAGCTTCTCACATGGTATAAAACCTGCAAAAGATTAGATCTACACCAAAACCAATAATGGATCTAAAAGAAGAATAATAGATTAGCAAGAAAACTTGAAGAATATAGAGGCTTTAATACGAAACCCTATAGTGGATGCCAATTTGTACATGGTGTAAATGCGTATTCATGAAACCTTAGTGTAGAATGCAAATGGACTAACGACGAACTAAACTAAACCCAAGATATCATCATCAAAATTTAATCTCTATGAGTGTCTCATGTTTCCCTAACTACAACTTCTAGAATAGCTCTCAGACTAGCATCTTAGTGACAGTTCTAGAATGGGAGAATGCTTAAAAATATAGATTTGTGATAGATACATGCAAGCTAACAAGTGATAAATGATGTTGAATAACACAAAATAATGCTAAAATGCTATGAAAATTCCACAATAAGAATGCTAAATGATGAATCAAAATGTGCCTATAGTGTAAATGCCTAAGACTTGGGTCCTTTTTCTCTTGAATTCTCTTTCTATTTATAGGATTTTAGAAGGGGCTGGGATAAGAATTTGAGTTTTACCTTTCACTTGGTGGATAGAAGTGAAATTGAAATTGTCTCATAAAAGACAAGAAGAGGAGCTCAAAAGTCTTGATCGGTGGCTCCATGTGGCTTTTATGTCAACAAAAATGTCTCATGAGAGACAAGAGAAGGATCTCAAAAGTCATGATTTGTGGCTAAATATGACTTTTATTTTCAACAAAAATGTCTCATGAGAGACAAGAGGAGGAGCCCAAAAAGTTTAGTTTTGTGGCTAATTATAACTTTTATTTTCAAAAAAAATGTCGCATGAGAGATAAGAGGAGGAGCCCAAAAGTCATGATTTTTGGCTAAATTTGGATTTATTTTAATTCTTTATATAAAAAGAGTATTTTCATTTTTTGAGAATAAATGGATTTATTGATTTAATAAAAGTCCCATTTATTCTCAAAAGTTTGTCTTTTCCCTCTCTTTTTTTGAATTTCATTTTATGATTTTGAATTGTTTCTCTCCTCTTTTGAAGTTGATTTAGGTCTTTGCCAATTTTTGGGTGTCTACAATTATAGAATATTTTTCACTCTCCTTGACCTTTTTCCTAATGGATTCTTCTAGTGTGTCAAGGTCATTGTATACATCTTGTACATTATCCAGCTTTGCATCTCTAATACCCTTACCCTTATCATTGTCACCGTTGTTAGTTTCTTTACTATTGGTTAGTAGGGTTCACTTTAGCAGTGAATATTCACAAAATGGTTAATGTTGCCTAGCAACCAACATTGATTTGTCAAATTTTTTAAGCATATGTGGGTTGGCGTGTCACTCCAAGTTTACCAAATATAAGTCAAACTACATGGCCCATTTCTATAGGATTTATGCCATCGAATCACGTTTCAAAATGAAATAGCCAATCAAAAATATTTTTGGCACATGACAAATTAAACACAATCACCTATGATGTCCTAGGTGGATCTTTTTAGATGACCTCAATTTGCCCTTGGTTTTAAAAAAAAGTTTTAGGAGAGGTACGACATTCACCCCCCAAATATATGGATCTGTGTCAACAAAAATTCAATTTTTCCATCTATATTATTCATGGTTATACAATGGATGAACCATATTTGCCTTGGAAATTCTAGAATATAGGTTTTCTTACGCGGGCTTTGCCAAATATTTGTTATGCACTATAATATTCTTTTAGATTTTGCCAAAAAAGAGTGGTATAAATACATTCATAGATCAGTAGGTTGTCTCAATTCCAATTAGTAGCAAAATCATAATTTCTCGTACTGCCCAAATTATTGTCAAGTGATTCATGAGTGTGATGAATGCATTTTAGCCAAAAGTAAGTAACTCAGACCCCTATCTATTTGTTCTCTATAATTTTAGTCTGTTCTTATATGTATTAGATACAAGCTAGACTATTAGTGGTCAGTTATCAACTCGGATCAATGACCACTACCACTGACTCATGCAGTAACCAAGGAGACCTAGGACATATATATTTTAAAGTGTATATTGTACAACCAATGAATAATATTTAGATAAATATATGTAACAGACTATATTCAACTGTCACTTTTTGAATAACTTGAATTTTATGGCAGCCTATATTTCTTTGGAGATGTCAAACATGAACAAGGGTAAGTTCCCTACATGTGGTGGAAGTCAAGCAAGGCCAATCAAGCACACTTACATCTTGGCATCATATTTTGGTGGAAAATTTTGGGAAGCTACATCATCACAAGTGCATTTACAAGATTCCTAACAATTGCCACTACCAGTTCCACTTGCACATATTGAAGAAGTTGGTGAACCTAATATATCTGATCACAATGAACTTGAAGAAGATATTTAGGTAAATACCCAAAGTAGCCAAGATCTACATGTAAATACATAGAGTAGATAGAATAATATAATAGACTTCAATGATAATTCCAAAGATGGTGATGGTGCACAACTAGAGAAGGGAAAAAGGAAATACAATGCAAAAACTAGTACAAAATACAAAAGAGATCGGCATTGGGATATATCAATCAGGAATTTTCAAATAGAATGGACCTCAAAGTATCCATTCATTGAACCTGTACACAATCCAAAAGAAGGTGAGCCTCCAGTAGAATGTAGATGTATGATATGCATAAGGACAAATAAAAAGGAAAAGAGGTTGCAGCTAAAAGTTGACACCATAGAAAAGCATATGGGTAAAGTTTATGAGAAGAAAAGCATAGATAGATTAGAAAAATCAATTACAAGATGGAAAACCAAGGAGGAATGTCAACATGTTAAAAATGTAGAAATCTTATAATTTCAGGAGAAAATACAAATGAAACCTACTTAAGTAAAGGGCTCCACAAAATCTCTTATTGGAAAAGCAATGGAAGTTCAAGAAATGGGTAAAGTTCTTTAGTTAAGTGTTGTCTTCTATATTTTAAGAAAAGGGCATGCCATGACATACTACACATCATTGAGTAGTTTATTACACTTTGCAAAAGTTTTTAATTATGCAAGGAGTCACTGGTCAATAAATAATAGATGGGAATGGGATAGTTGTCTTGCTGAGATTGGAAAGGAAAATATCAAAGAAAAAATTAAAGAGTCAAATTTCATTGCATTATCTTTAGATGAGGTGACATCAATAGACAATACTTAGTGGGTATGCATGCATGTCTATACTATACATAATTTTTTTTGCCAACCTAATCTACTAATTGTTGTTAAAATTAAGGATAATTCAATGGCAAAAAACATATTTGAACTAGTAATGAATATGGAGGTATAAATAAAATGATGATTGCCCAAATTTGGCATGTGTTGCAGTAGATGGAGCTTCAATAATGCAAGGCCACAAGAATGGTCTTGTCACAAAGTTAAAACAATTTGTTCCTTCTTACATTGTTGGCATTCACTGCATGGCCCATAGAATGAATCTAGCTTTTGGAATTATCAGCAACTCTCCACAAATATACAAAGTTGAAATTCTAATCAAAGAGATCTATAGGCACTTTTGTCAAAGTCCTAAACGATTCAGGGAATTTTAATAGTTTGTTGAGGGCCTAACCAATGGGAGAAAGATGCTTAAGGATAATGATACCAGATGGATCTCTTTGGATGGACCAGATCATTAATTTTTTTTGAATATCCATCATTTCTTGGTACAATGGAATCAACTCACGATGACCAGGGTAGTCAATGAAAATATGGTGATCTGCTTCAAAGGTTAAGTAATGTAGAGACACTCTTAACATTAGCATCCATTCTCCCCATGCTAGAGGAAATGACAAATATAATGAAGGAGATCGAACAAATATATATGTATATTGCAAAATATAATACATTGCATAAAATGACATGCATACCCTTCAATAATTTCTATTGAAATTCAGATTCATTTTCTATGGATGAAAACTTTCAGGGTGAATGAGAATCATATATTTGGATAATCTTGGTAACTTTTTTAATATTGATGCAAATGGGGAATTATGTGCCAATATACAAGGTGTTGAGATACCAATGCACTAATATGGAAGGCCTATGTCCACGAGAAAAGGAAAGAAACCTACACAATAAAAATTAATTGTTAGAAAGGAAGTGTTTGAACAAATTGTTGAATCTGTAATGAATTGTGTGAAGGATATTTCTTATAATATTTCCTCATAAGTTAGCGAAAGATTTCCTCGACACAAATTTCTTGAATCAATGTGTGTTATGTTTCCCCACTACTTGAGTTTAAGAAGTCCTAAATATTTTTGAGATAAATTATTGGTTTTGATAGATCAATTTTGAAAAAGCAAAGAAATCAATGGGGTGACTGTAACTGAAGTTTTAGATGAATTCTATTTGAGAGAGTGGTCCCTTCATTTTTCTAGTACAATGATGGAACAATATGGTCTTATATAGAACCCCAGAGAAGAAGGATCAATAACCAAACTTTGGAAAAATCTAGCTCAAAGCAAAGTGTTGCGAGATTCAATATCAAAAAATTTCAAGCTTGCTAAATTATGTTTGACTATGATATTGGGGTCCATGGAGAATGAGAGAGTTTTAAATGTTTTGGGGTTCCTAAAATCAAAGGTAAGAAATAAACTAGACAAGAATTTGGAAAATTTTCTAAGGTTGTATACGTGTAGATATGAAATCAATACTTTTCCTTATGAAAGGGCACTAAAATTGTGGATAAAGAAATGCCAAGAAGAGGTTTGGACAATGTTTCAAACAATGAGATCAGTAACTCAAATAGTGGTGTTGGTAGTGGTAGTGGTAGCATTGATGCTGAAGCTAAGGATTACTATCAAGATGACGAAGGTATGCCTACTAGAGAAACATGGAGCATGATGAACTATTTGAACTTGATGCCAAGGAATCGAAAGATTCAGATAATATGCCAAGTTTAATAGTTATGGTATGATGTGTCAATTCTAAATTTATTACTTATTAGTAATTACCACAATCTAAATTCTAGATTCTAAACAGTATTATCTTAATCTAATCATGATTCATCTATCATGCATAATAAGTTATATCATTTTTTAAATGTCTATGTCAAACAAACAAGTACATTTTATGTTAGATGATCTCATGATTCATGAATCAAGATTCATTCAAATTTTACCATTACCATTATTTTTTATTTGCATTATTATGCTCATATGATACATTTATATGATACAATCCTTGATGATTTTTGTGAAAATATAGCAATTCAAATGATAAAATTCAATGAATTCAACTTACAAAAGTTAATGGAGTCCCTTCTAATTTTTTCAAACCTTCCAGAGGCCTCAGACAAGGAGACCCCCTTTCGCCCATTTTGTTCATCATTTTAGCTGAATGCTTAGGAAGGATTATAGACTGTAGAAAGCGTGAGGCTTGTATCAAAGGGATCCTTCCCTCCTCTAATTGTGTTCCCTTCACTCATCAGCAATTTGTTGACGATACTATCTTGGGGGGGGAAGCTTCTGTCATAGAGGCCAGAGCCCTGAAGAAGATTCTTGATACTTACTCCAGTGGGACGGGTCAGCTGATTAATTGGAACAAAAGCTCGCTCTTTTTCATCAACACCTCTGAGGTTAGACAAAGAAAAATCGCCAGGATTCTGGGTTGTGGGGTAGGCTCTTTCCCCTCTACCTATCTTGGTCTCCCTTTGGGATCCTCACCCCCGGAGTCTTTTTGGAATGGTATTTTGGACAGATTCAACAGGAAGATGGCTGGTTGGAAAGGGGTCTCTCTTAGTCAAGTGGGGAAATGCCTCTTAGTCAAATCTTCTCTTCAAAATCTGCCAATCTACGCCCTGAGCCTCTTTGGAATTCCAGGGAAAATAGCTGAAAGAATGGAGAAAATCCAGAGAGACTTCCTTTGGAATGGTAATGAAGGGAAGAAAAGATACCCTCTTGTTTTTTGGGAGAAGGTTTGCCTCCCTAAGAGGTACAGAGGTCTAGGCATTAGAAAGATCACCCACCTCAATAAGGCTCTCCTAGCTAAACAAATATGGCGGATCTTCAGTAGCACCGGTGAATGGAGGGACACCCTGGTAAACAAGTACCTTGGAAGACCCACTCTTCTTTTCACCCTTTTTAATGAAGATATCCCAAAAGGATTGAACATTTGGAATGGGATCATGAAAGCCAGGGACCTGGCTAAGGCCAGGATATCATGGAAATTGGGAAATGGGAAGGACATCCAGTTCTGGTCGGATAGATGGCTTTCCCAAGATCCACTTATCAATAACCCTATTTTTGAGAGATGGATGCAAGCTTGTACTGATCAAATTGGGTCCAAAGTTTGTGATTATTGGAATGGCTAGGAATGGAGTGACCTATCCCTCATCTCTGAGGACTTGACTCCTATAATGCTTATGCTCAATTCCATGATTCCTATCAATTTGGGGGATGAGCTGGTCTGGAGGGATAATCCCAATGGAAGATACTCTGTTGCCTCAGGCTATAATTCCCTTTGGAGCTTAAAAGAGAAGGCCCCTTGGGCGGAGGCTTGGATTCCAGGTCTCACTCCAAAGATCAACATTTTTTACTGGCTGGCTCTTCAGAACAAAATCCTTACTCATGACAATCTCATGAAGCGAGGACATGTTATGCCCAGTAGATGTCCCTTGTGTAAGAATCAAGCTGAGACCAGAAATCACATTTTCATCTTATGTGACTATGCCAGGGAGGTGTGGAATGTCATCACACATGATAATGAAACCCTCTAGTGCAAATCGAATAATCTCATGGATTTTTTCCATCAGTGGAAAGGTCTTTGTAAGATTGTTGGTCGGCAGGATCACTCAGACTAGATTTTACCCCATTTTTGCTGGGGAATTTGGAAGGAAAGGAATAATAGAATATTTAGAGACAGAGAGGAGCCGGCTATAATCCTTGGCAAGAAGGTCTCGAAGAATATAAAGGAAAATCTCCAAGTGCTGAAGGAGGAAGAAGAAGAAGAAGGGGACAGAAAGATAGCTAAAGAAAAAGACAGGAACCTCAAAAGGCAGGATGCTAGCTGGCTTCTCCCCCCAGATGGTTGGTCAAAAGCCAACTTTGATGGGGCTTCTAAGGGTAACCCAGGCCCTTCAGGTTGCAGTGGAATCATAAGAAATAGCTATGGGGAGGGAATAGTTGCCTTTGCTTCCCCGCTGGGAATCCAGACTATTCATCTGGCTGAAGCAAGAGCTGCGAGTAAGGTGGTCAAGTTGGCTTTTGAAGCCGGGATTACTAAACTCTGGCTTGAGGGGGACTCCAAAAACATTATTAATACCATTAATGGTATTTCCCCTCCCTCGTGGACGATTGCGAACATAATTGCTGAGACTTGTGCCACTCTCACAAAGTTCGATAAGGTCCACGTCACTCATGTTTACAGAGAGGCAAACCCAGTCGCTGATTGGTTTGCTAATAAAGGGGTTAACGCCACCAATAATCTGACCTGGTATGCCGGAAAAGATTTTTCGGCGGAGGCAAAGTTGCTTATCGACCAAGATAAAATCTTGGGAAGGACAGCTCAAATCCAATGCAATTATGGATAATAAAGATTGCCCAGACCATGCTCAAGATGGAGAAGTAGTCTGCTAGGTTGGGTCTCTGTCCTTTGGTTTTTATTTCTCCTGGCTTTGGCTTTTTGTCTGGTCTCTATTTTTCTGGTTGGTTCTCTGGTCTTTTTAGTGGGTAGTTGTTTCGGGCTGGGCCTTTGGGCTTATTTTCAGCCGTAAGGCTTATGTTTTGGCTGGCCATTTTTTCGCTTATTTTCAGCCTTTCTTGTTGTTAAACTTATGGGTTTTAGGACCCCTTAAAACCTATTTACCTTATCAAAAACTTACAAAAGTTAAATTTGAATGCCCAATTTCATAATCATGAGTTAAATGTACTAAATCTATAGCTATAATATTTAGCAAATAACCTTGAATTTCCTTCTATAAAAATATAAAAATAAGGGAGCAACAATAGCTTTAGGTTATTTTGCCTCATGGGAAGACTCTTAGACTAGCATCAAATTCAGTATTAGAAACATTTTTTGCCTTTGCATTTGCTAGGTCTAGTAAGGAAAATAGCATTTTGATTTTGCTACATTTATCCTATTCAAGAAATAAAGTTCAAACTTTAAAATCATATTAAACAATTACAAATATAAATAAATTAAACACTATAAAGACAATTAAAATCATTTTTTAAAGTGTCACATCCTCTGATGCCTAATGGATGTCTCATGATATGACTAAAGATTTGGTCAAAAATTTTAGGATGTTGAAGTCTGCTACATTTGGTGTTTTAACATTTTTTATTTTATAGTAGATGACTTTTAACTTCGTTAGACTTCCATATTTAGAAGACTTACTTGGAAGCAATGCTACATCTAATAGTGCATTCAGATTCACCAACGGTTTGATGCAATTCCAAATGCCTTTGAGAGTTGAATCCTGAGGAAACTTGACTACTTCAAACATCATTTTGGTCTCCAACTCTTTTTGGTAAGCTTCCCTTCCAATGAATGCCATTGATGACTTACTAGAGCAAGGAGTAGGCAAAGCAAGACTTGTCATTATTTTTTCTCTATCATCCATCTTGGTGAGTTTTCTCCCAATTGAGTTCAAATATTCCTCTCCTTCCCTTATACTCTAGCATTTTTGAATGATAGTTGATGACTTTATTGATGCACTAACGCAGCCATGAAGTCCTTAGCTGGCCAAATACCTATCACCATGTGTGTTGATTATGTGTATAATCTATCTTGCAATCTTCTCGAGCTTAAAAAGGTCATTGTTCTTCTCAATCTTCTCTTTGATATCCCACAAATAGCTCGAAAACTTTGATGCAATTCAAACCAATCACACAACCTATCGGTATTTTCCATAATTTCCCCCTACATTTTTTCTTTAATTAGCTTGATTGAATTTTTCATTTTTTCATCTGAGTCAAACAAATTTTTCTTCAAGATTTTGATTTTTTTATTAGCCTTATGTACCTCTTGCACCATTTGTGATAACTAATTTTCACTTTATTTCTTTATTTCCTCTGCTTTCTCTTCCCACTATTTTCTTTTTCCCTCTCATTGTCCAAATCCTTATTTATGTTACTAATTGTATGTCCACTAGACTCCAACTTTTTGGAAATATCTACTACAGATGGTCTTTCATCCTCAAGTTTTTTATTTGATTCTTGCAATTTGTCCCTAAGTTCCTTGAATCTTACATCAACTTCCATATTGACATGGTTTAGATCGCTGACTTTCTTATTGCTTTGTTCCAACTATTCCTTCAACATCTTGAGTTCTGCTTCTCTATCTACATTTACATCTTATAGCTTTTTATAGCTTTCTTCCAATTGTTTCTTCAGAATTTTCATTTTTACCTCCATATTTTTTGGCTGAGGTTGTGTACTTGGTCCTTGAGAGGAAGCACTTGTAATCCTTTTCTTTATTTCTTTGCACCTGCTATCTACTATTTTCTCCTTTTCCTTTGCATTTTCCAAGTCTACTTTTAACTTTTCAATTGCCTTCTCCAGCCCTTTTTTCTCTCTCTCCACCTTGAACAGTGAACTATAGAACACTGAGTTGGTCTTTTTTGCCACACCGACTTTGTCCACATTTTGTACTTTGGATAAATCCATAGATAGTGTGCTAACATGAAAAATTGATGGATTTATCTCACTCTTTGGTGGATTATTATCTAGTTGTGGAGGAGAAACAATCATAAACTCCATTATTTCTTTATTGGTATTATATGTTGAAAATATCTTACTTGATGCAGGTTCTTAAGAATGAGGCACCTCAAGTACATCCTTTTTGAATGCCTTATTATTTTTTATATTCATCTCTGTGGTTTCTTGAAAATTTGTTACAAATTTGGGTCTATTGATACAATATGATGCTTGAAAGGAGAAAGAGCACTTGCAACATTTTACTTGTCTTCCCTAATGCCTGAGGTTGTATTAATTACATTTTTAAGGATTACCAATGGCATCACCCCTTCCTAATCCTGCCCACTACCACTAACAACTGGAGTTTTTGGACTATTCTAGAGGTTTTTTGCTGAGGGAGTTGCAACTGGCACTGTATCAGTATGAGTATCTGAAACCTCTTTCTTCTTTGCATAATGACCTTCAACTATAGGGATCTGGTCAAATTTCAGTCACATCATACCTTTTGAAGAAAAAAACATGGGAGGTTATAAATCCACCTTGGATGAATAATGGCTTGGGTTCACCTTTTTTTGAAGAACGTGATGGGTCATCTGGGTCATCTAATTCATCTCCAATGATTGGTTAATGACTAGGTTTCAGTAGGTCTGGTACTATGAGTGGATACCAATTTCCTTGACCTGATATGCCCAACCCACCATCACCTGGGTAACCCATTTTTTTTTTCCATGGTTTCTCCTATACCATACTTTTCCCTTGTTTTTTGATTAAATACAACATATTTTCTAGCTGAATGAAATGTACTACTACTACTAGTTGGAGTAGTGGATTCAGTCGAACCAGTGGCGATGTTTGTGGTTGTGGATGAAGGATCCTTACAAACCTCACACTCATTGGCTTCATCATTTACATCATGTTGTGTTATTGATGCATTTGGGTGCTCATCATCCTATAATTTTCTAAATGTTTCATCCTCAGGAAAGTCTTCAAAATCTACAAAGGTCTTAGGTTCATCAAGATTCTTCCTCATCTCCCAAAATGCATTAATTTTTTATCGACACCAGTGTGTAACTATAGAATATTTATTTATGACATCTTGAAGATGTTTTTACTTGGGTGATCCACTTTCTGGTAGAAATTGTATGATGTTACAGTTTGCACTTTTTCTTTTTGTCTGTGCAATTCTTCAATTTGTGCTGACAATTATTGTATTGAATTTTTTTTTCATTGGAGATTTCTCCATATCCATTTTGACCTCTTCCCATGAGTCCATATTTTTAAATATTTCAATCCATGACACACTCTTATGTTGGCATTTTCTTGTGGAGTTCTCATTTTGTACAAGCTTTGTACCAATTATGTTTGGTGGATCATATTGCTAGTGCTTGGAAATATCAAATATAAAAACTACAATAAATTCCTATACCACATTGAATTCTCTTCTCTCAAATGAGAACCCTTCACATCCGAAAAGAAGGGAAGAAAAAATTATTTTCTTTTGCTAACCATGAAATAATACATATGTGCTTTCCATCTATCATGCATATTCCACTGCAAATACCCTCTCTATCACATGTATTGGAATTTTGTAGGGTTCTACAACTTAACCATAAATTCTTAATATAGTGTACTCTTCCACAAAGTGAAAGTTGGCCAATTGAATTTGACTTCCTAGTTGAATTAATCATTTACAAGAAACATGCAATCTAGGCATTGAAGTGCTTGTAATTTTATGATAAAGTGGTACCAAAAAGAATTCTACAAAGTGGTTGTAGTTCACTTGGGGATCACCCATCCTAATCACAAATCTCCATTTAAGTATTGGTTTATCATACTTAAGTTGAAGCTTGTTTAATTCAAAATTTTGACAATGCTTTGATAAAAAACATAGCACAAGTAGGTCATGTATCTAAATGTCTTCTGTGATAGTGGGTCTGACCCTCTTTTAATCATTAATAGTTGTTCATTCATGTGATATACAATGTGCCCAATATAATTATATCTTACCAGTTGTTTTAGACAATGAATATTGAAAATCATTTCCAAAACATTGGCACCCACTTTCTCATTACTTTCCAAACCTAAACACATTGATAACAGAGATAAAATATATTGAACTCACTACGAAAAAATATCCAATTTTTAAGGAGGTTTATAATAATGAGAAAAATTGAATGCATCTATTAACCCTCTAATATAACATTCTTTTTTATCTGAACCTACATTGTCATATGTTTCTGCCAATTTTTCTAGATCAATGTGGTTTGGGTTTTGTTCTTCAAACCCTAGGTCCAATAGTCCACCAAATTCACTCTTTGTGATAGACAAAATTACCTCCTATGTATTTTCATTCACAATTGTCTTTCTCTTTTTAGATCATAGTTTTGAGCACAAAGTATTACAAATTCTAGACAAGGGAATTCTTAAGGGAACCCCAAGCGAGCAATTCCACTAGTCCACATTGTAACTTCATTTACAATACACCCTATCATGTTGTTTGATTTAATATATTTTGACTCCTTTTGTGCATCATTTCACTTATCTTAGTTGCATATATAATTTCCTTAATACTCCTTCCATAGATAAAAAGATCCAAAATGTCATGGAATTCATCAATAAAACCTGGCATTTTAACAAGTTTGTGCATGTAAAAATATAGTTTATCATCCCCTCTATTTTCTTTTTGGTTGTAATTCCACTACCAGTGCCACTTCTTTTGTAATTTTTTATCATCATTGAAAATTTTGTATAACTATACAAAAACACAAATTGCAATTTACAGACACGAATAACATTTAAACCCTACATTGTATTTCTAATTTTTAACTTTTCAAGTTACCTAGCTACTAGAAAGTAAACAATTTAGACTTACAATGCATGACAAATTAGAAATTAAACCCTAAATTCTATAGCCAATACTAGTTACTAAACTATCAATAAAAATGTGTTCAAGATCTTAACCAGAAATTTGAAACTCTAATTGATAACTATTTTATGTGACATGTCAGTTGTCTAGGAAGACTATGTTTGTGTTACGACTTGTAAATTATGAGTTGTAACCACTTTCTGATGCTCCAATGCTTTTACTAAATCTTGGATTAGTAATTTGTGCACTTTTTAGAGATTGAAGATTGAATAATGAAAACTAAACCTTATGGTTTGTACAAAAGAAAAATTTATAAGTTGCAGAATCGAGAGACTTGAGCATGTGTTTGATATTAATTATAGCATACATTGTACAGTGGATAGCTGGTATTATAATTATTCATGAAAAAATAAATGTACAATGTTATAGCATGACTCCACTTCTTTTTGAAGACTTCTTTTCTAGGGAAATTTTGAAAAAAAATTGAAGGTAGCCAAAATTGGCCCAAAATAAATCTTGAGTTGTTGATCTTTGATGCTCCAACAGTGTTAGTCGTTGATCTTTAAATGTCCTATTATCATAGCATGGTCTACATCAATTCCACATGTCTTCTTTCTCACCTAATTTATGTATGACACATGTCTTCTTTCCACAACATTTGAGAAAGCAAGACTACTCTAGGAAAAATCGGCCTGAAATATGACTAGGGTCATTTGATCTTAGTTGATAAAATGGTGTGTAATGTTATAAATGATGTCAATTCTGCAATAGATGTTACATCAAGTATCCCACATGTCCTCTTTTCAGGAAATATGTGAATACAAATCGACTAGTGTTGAAATCAGCTCAAAATTCAATTGGAGTCGTTGATCTAAGTTGATCGAACGATAGTCACCTTGATGCCCTATCTCGTGTGTCACTATGATATCCACCATCCATGTCAAAATGATTAGTGAATACTCACTAGTATTACATTTATGCCATGTGTCTTCTCTTTGAAGTGATTTTGGAAAATAAGTTGAGTCACGAGTGCTGCCCAAATCAGCCTAAAATACATCTCGAGTCATTGATCCTTACCCATCCAATGGTAGTGGTGGCATCTCCTTTTACACTAACAAAATATTTATCTGATTTTATTCTTTTGATGATGATTAAAAAATTATTAAGGACCTAATATAGTATGTTAAATTATTCTAATTCATATAGCATACTTAAAGTTTTAATTATAATTAAAAAGTCATTACAATATGAGTAGTTGAGCACTCTTATATAGCATATTTATTATATATTAGAGACTATAGATGACACGTGTCTTTTTTTGGTTGTATTTATAAAAATGGTTGAGCATTTCCCACATTTGTCCGAAAATCATCTCTGGTCATTGATCTAACTTGATCAAGTAATAGTACTATGAGTCTAGTGATTTCACACTTGATCATGTTTGCCACATGTCTTCTTTCTAGGGCGTTTGGGAAAGCTAGTTGGTTGTTGCCAAATTTGGCTAAAAAACATCTGGAATCGTTGATCTTTGTTCATCCAATAGTCATCGTGGCATCACCTTTATAATATTACTAACAAAGATGATAGTTCTTAAATATATTAGAATATTTCTAATTTTAAAAATGAATTAGTTTTTCAATGATACTTTAAATTTGATTGTAAAATAAGCCCATCCAATGGAGAGTTAAATCTAATTGTAAAAGTAAATATCAATTATGTTCCACATATTCTATTATTCTATATTGCTAGTGTTGAAACCAAACACTGATAATTATTAATTAATTAAATTGATTGTTAAAAATGAAACCTCAATATGTTAATTTTAATTCAATGTTAAATTTTATATTTTGTTTCTTAATAATTTAATAGAAAAATTCAAAAATGCCAAAATATTGCATAAGTAGGCATAACAATGAAATACAATTTTATATGGAACTCCAAAAATTTCATTGATGTTCCTTGAAAATTAAAATCTAAGATAGATGCATGTACAGTGATTGTAATTTGTTTAAACAAAATAGAAAGTGAAACCAGACTATAGGGGAAAACCCTAGTACTACTGTACTAGTCATTATAGAAAGTACAAGATTAGACTAAGGTTGTGAATTCTTCTAGCCATGGGTTGTCCTATGCCACTTCATCTAGTTTATACATTTTCAAAGAATATTCAAGCCAATTCATGACCATTTATTATGGTGCTTCAACTGCCCAACAGTCAAGCTCAACAGAAATAGTTGTAGGGCCACATTCTAGTTAGGTTCTAGAAGCTTGTGGATTTCACCTACCCAAGGGATCCCAACTGTTAATTTTGCATGAGCAACAATATCAATGTCATTGCCCATGTATTATGCTTTAAAAGTATTCCTTAGGAGCAACAAAATGTTGACTTTTGGTTCTCTGAGGTCAAGTAGAGACACTAGAAAATGGGACGTAATGTTAGTGTTGACACAGTATCTATTCTCATTCTCCAAAAACTCGTGCCCTAGAACCATTTTCACAGCAAGAATAATGAAATTCACAGCAGGAACAACCTCTTTGCAAATTGACAAGAGGTCTTCATCAAGGAAGTCACCTAAAAAGGCCTTTTGTTCCTCTTCCAATTTGCATGTCAAGCAAATTGGAGTGTCCATCTTGACTAAAAATCAAGGCCTACCACTCTACCACCAAATAAATTAGATCAAAATTAAAGAGCACTAAAATTATACCTATTACCAAACTATTGACTACCAAAAATGAGATGAGCAATGATGAAAGAAGTAGCTCAATTGCCTATAAATAAGTAATTATTAAATCTTTGCAAATCTTCAACATAAATGCAACTTCATGCCAAAAAAGTTGTAATGTGTGCAAAGCCTATGGAAGAGGGAATGCCATTAATAGTGACAAGATATGTATTTACTATCCACTTCAAGTGGTACAAGCTAGAAGGAAATGTGTCACCGTTCTGAAGACTTGAACAAGGTTGAGGCTTCATTTGAGACATTTGGCCTGAAATAAACCTTCAACCATTGATATATTATCATCGGATGATAGTCTATAAATCGATGTTACTTGTTACACATGTATGTTGGAGATATGAAATGTTATTAGAAACATTTCCCAAAAAGCCATTACTGCATATGTCAATTCCTAGTTGCATGCAACATGTGTAGTATGTATTGTGTACTACTACTAACTAGTAATTACTTACTAGAAAGTGAAATTATGATTCACACAAACATAGAAAGTAATAATTAAATACATCATCTAATTATTGTAAAATAAATAGAGGCTTAGAGCCCAAAATAAAACACCATGTCCACTAAAATATCAAATGTCAACAAAAAGGGTTTTACTTTGCATTATATTTTTTGTATTTTCTTTACATTTCATCTTCATAGATATATAGTATACTAATAACGGTTGTGGTTTCCCTCAAAAAGAGAATAAACAAAGCTTCAAACTATTAAATTTAAAATTCATACACTGTCAATAATATGTTTAATAAAATAAACCCTAAGTAAACTGACAATTCTTCGTGCAACACTTCTTTTATCCTTCAAAACATCTGAAAAGCATTGAAGTTCCAATTTTGTTTTTCCACCCCATTTATAATTCGTTCTTCAAAGTTAGCAAGGTCAAGACCCATTTCAAAAAGGTCTTCTTTTAGCTCTTTGATGGCATCCCCGCTATTAGCAGAGAGAACCTACAAAGCTGCAATAAGCCCAATAGTAAGATCACTTTATTCCTCATCCTCCTCCACAGTCAAATCTGGGTTGACAACAGGGCTTGGATTTTCATTTGATGATCCCTCTTGCATTGGTAATCCCATTTTTGGCAACCACCTACTTTTTTGATAATGGAAACCACTGAGCAGGATGTCTACAATTTAGAGAATATTTTTTTCAACCAGATTCCACTATGCCATAAATGCAATTGGAAATTCCACATATTTGTCATCCTATAGAAACCACACTTTCTTATCACTCTTTCATTTATGTCTGAGTGTAATATTTTGATAATCTAGCCACTGATTTGAAAAACATATGATTAATTTCTAGTCGTTGATTCATTGAGTAATCACATCATTTTCTAGCACATTTTCCAACGCATTATTTTTTTTTAGTAGATAGAAAGAATCACCTAATCAAATATATATATTTTCCAATAAACAAGAGAAATTTCCTAATCAAATATGTATTTTTTTCAACAAATGGAAACAACACCTAATGCAATATATATATTTTTTTAATGAATGGAAAAAATTGCCATATACAATATATACCCTTTGTATCAAAAGGGACAAAATCACCTAGATTTTATGAAATTTTGTAATGATCGAACAAAAATCACATCTAACATTAAACTTTTCATGACATTAAAAAAAAATTTACCAATAGAAATTAATTTTCCCCCCGAAAGTAATGTTGGATTTGCCAGGAATTTATATATTTTTTGGGGAGGGGGTTTATTAAATTTATCCCTAGTGGTTAGTCCAAAAATACTTTTCCACAACAATTCACTTCATTTTACAATATCATTAATTTTATGTTGCAAGACCATAGAATCTCTATATTAAGGAACAAATATATTCCTATACTTCTCCAAAAAAAAATGTAATTTGCTTACTTGTTAGCTCAAGCATAATATTTGCTAATGTTCCTTCTATAATCTGCCTCTCAAACTTTTTTTGCATGTTTCCATTTGGAATCAATTCCTTTAGTAAGTAATGTAGTGATTATTGCATTTACATCATCAATATCAATTTCATAACCAAATGGTTTAAGCCAAGATACCATTGACTTAATTGCTTGAACATGTGTAATCAGTATCAACTAGAAACACACACATCTTTATAGTATTTCTCTACCAAATATGTAGGAATCCTTGGTCTTCTTTTCATCTTCTATTTGAATTCATAAAAATTCATCAAACACATTCTCAAAACTATCTCCCATATTTTCACTATACTCACTTATCTTCCTAGTAGCAGGTTTTCCTTGCTCCCATACAACATTTCCAACAATAGAAAAATAAATTTGAATATAAACTAAAATACACATTATCAATGATCCAAACTTACTCATTGAATTCTTTTCCTTCCTAATTGACAGAAGGTTCTCAACCAATTGCAACCATTGGAGCTTGAAAAGATCATATTCATGGTCTTTTATCGCAATCTTCCAAGCTTGATCCACTGCCATACATGGCACACTATTCAGTCAACTTGATTGATAAAAATTATGTGCAATTACTCTCATAGTGAAATCTATCAATGGACCGATAATGTTTGAAATCAATATGCCACATTCATTCCATAGCCTTGGTGTTTGCCTCAACTACATCCTTGCTCTTGCATCGTATGGTTTTCTTCTTGTCAAATGTTGGATACCCTGTTATAGCATGAATAATCTTCTTCATGATTTTTACCAGCCCATTCTCTAGCCATAACTCCATATCATGAATTTGGCTCAGCAATGCTTTAATCCATTCAATCTTTAAATCTCTCAAAAAATCTAATGCTCATGTCATCCCTTTCCTCTCTATAATCTTAAACTCGTCCTTCAATACTCCATCACACAACTTTTGATATGCCAATCAAATCTCATAGTCTCCCACTTCAATGATCTTACACATGTAATAGCTTTGTACATTGTGTATCATGATAACCCTAGGTGGTATCGATGATAACACACCCATTGAGTCTACTTTCATAGAAATTTCAGGAATAACATAGTATTTAGGTGGAGGACAAGTGTCACTCTTGACGAATTGAACATTACTAACCTCGTTGTCTTAATTCCTTGCAATTGATGATGATCCAAATGTCATTCTCACATTTAGGATTTTGAAATTTTCTTCTTGAGTAACTTGACACAAATGACAACCAATGCTCGATCACTTTTCAACAACAAATTTGCTTGTTATCGCCTTTAAATTTACTTCACAAATTTCTCAAGCTCTCAAAATTTGAATGCAAGGTGTATAAAATGAATTAAAATTTTCACTATATACCTTCATTCATTTGAATTAGAGAACTCATAAATTTTTTGTACTAGGTTAGGTGGAATCTAGCTGTCTCAGTTGATATTACACCTTTTGACTCGATCTTCAATATACAACTTAATCAATACCATTTAGCTTAGGCAACACATTTTCTCGATCATTGTAAGCATTTGGTCAATATTGCAATACTTGGTCAATACAAATAGTATTTCTGATGCTCAACACTTAATAGTTTAATTGGTTCCATTGCTCACTTCTTTCCAAAAATTTGTTCTAATGCATTAAATATGAACTTTGGCACAATTTGTGTTAGGAACTAATGTATCATATGTCATTTGAATATGCAATTCCTTACATAGATCATCTTCTCCATTGGATTGGGTGATATTGACTTCACTTTTTCCACTACTTCCAGCTTCTACCTTCTTCTTCCAGGTTTGATTGATCTACTTCTTTGTTTGTTCTACATCCACTTTTCCTTTTCCCTTGACATGTTCATTTTTTGGTGTTGTTGTTCAGGTCTTACAGTTCTTCCTCACATGAACAATCTTGTGGCAAATAAAAAAAATTATGCTTTCATTCAACCATTTCTTTTAATTTCCTCTTAAATGTGTTCTTATGCTATTTTTTAGAATGTGGCCTTATTCTCCACAATAATGACAACTATACCATGTATTGTAGTCCCATTTTTAAGAGTTACCTTTCTTAGGTGCATTTTCTTACCTTTTGGTTGTCCAGTTAGATTTTGCATGTGATCTACATTCTTGTGCTCTGTATCCATACTTTTGTTAATTGTAGCAATATCTATCAAATCTAGGTGCAATATGTGTATTGCTAACCTTTGATTTGAATTCATGTGCTTGATGACCTTGTTTCTTGCAATTAAAATAATTACTGATAAACTTAGGTTTGGAGTTTTTCTTACCAATCTTACTCTTGCAAATATTTATTGTGTTTCCCAACTTACCACAATGCTGACATGAAGGTTTTCTTTTTAGTTTTTCATTTCTTTTCTCTCCATTCTTAGATGATTCTCCTTCTTCAATAGATGAGTATTTCTTGATATATCCTAATCCAAAGGAATCACTAGATGACCTTGGTGATATCATCATTTCTTCAAAGTATCTTATAGCTTCACTAGGTTGTTTCATCCTCTCCAAGAGTTCCTTCTCATATCTTAGCTCATTCCTCATTTGGTCACTTTATGATCTCATATTTTCAATCTTCGTGTATTTTTGTTTAGCTCTTTATTTGCGAATAGTAGTTGATTCATCATGTCTAGTTGAGTATTTTTAAGCTTTTACACATATAATGATCTCTCATCAAGTCATTTAGCCATTTTTCTTTTGTCTTCTTCTACCATGACTTTGTCTTCTTAAACTTTCTTTTTATGTTCAATCACCTCACATAGCCTTATTGGTCGTATTTCATGTTCTCTCTTCAATCCTCTAACTTCTTCATGTGCAATGTTGTTCTTCTCCAATAAATCTGCACATCTGCATCACTTTCACTAGAGCTTTCATTGTCAAACATTCCCTTAATATCTATTTCTTGGTAAATTGTTTCATTTTGTTGGATAGCCATCTCTCTTCTTCTCTTTAAGATTTTCCTTAGCTTCTCTCTTGCTCCATCAATTTGTTGCAGTATGAGCTAGATTTCAATAATTTGATTATAAATAGTCCTTCCCAATTTGTAAGCCTCCATATCCAAGATCTCAATTCTCAAGTGGTTAAACTTATTCTAAGAGAAAAAATCTTTGATACCAATTATTAGAAGTTTAGTGGGAAGGTGAGATACTAAGAGGGGGGTGAATTAGGATCACTAAAACTTTTATCCTTTAAAACAACCTAACTTCATTCACCACTTAATCCATCTCATTTCTAGATCATGCATAACATAAATTTAAACTTCAAATGTTGAAATAAATATAATTATTTATCAAATTCATCAACATGAAAATATAAACACATAACACAAGAGATTTGGTTACCCAAAAACCCTCTAAGGTGAAGGTAAAACTAGTGTGGGGATGACACCCACAAATCTTCACTACTACAGTAAGAAAGTTTTCCTATTAGGGCTACAAATTTGATCATTTCTAATGATCTACCCTATGAGGGTTCTGCCCTATTAAGAGCTTTGAAGACTATTAGGTCTACCTTGATTAAAGGATTTAAAACTCATAATGAAGTAAGAACTTTTTTGAGAGATTTCCTTAGGCCTGTTAGGACCATTCTATTGAGAGATTTACCCTAATTCACTTGCCAAAATGATTCAGTACCTGATCCTTCGGTCTGCACTTATAATTTTGATTATAGATCTTCTCTTTCCACTCTCTAATCTAATCTCCTATCTAATATATATTTACTCTACTCTTCACTACTTCACTTGATCACTATACTCTATTACTTCACTTTTCTTGTAGGCTCCAAAACCTAACTCCTTCACATAAGAATTCACATCACTTTGTATCCTTTATGAAATAGGGTTTGGATTTTCCTTTAAATAAACATTTGTAAGATCTTCTAGAATAATATCAATGATCTTTATGTTTCCTTTTTAGCCTCTTTATCCGAATGGTTATCTTTCTTTATAAGGATCGATGATCCATGACCAAATGCATAACAAACTCCACAATCATTAAATGTTTATTACATGTCAACTCAAAATGGTTTACCTCAGATTTTATCTCATTTTGGACATTCTTGTTAACTATGTGTTACTCGACACATATTGTCTTTGATGCTTGGTCATAACTATTCTTCCTGCTGACACTCAACCTGAACTAGCTCGGCACCTTCTATATGACTCAACATCCACTTTCTCTACTTTTCTCGACATTAATTGGACTTTTATTCCATAAGGATACTCGATGACCATATATTTTCTTGGCTCCTATAGAGCTCGAGATTATTTTCAAGCCTTAACAAATACATGACTCAGCCTATATAGAGTGACTTGATCACAGTGGTGACTAACCAACCCTTCCTTTTATATAATTAATTGTTTGACACTGATAGACAACGAAACTAGAGAGATCAACAAGTATTATGTTGGTGATATTTATGATGCAAATTTTGGATTAGATTTACTAAGGGTTCTTAAATATGTCCTTGATGTATATTCATTTATTGGTATTGGTAGAACTCTCATCTATGCTTACTTATTTCTTCAATTGATTTGATTGATATGTATATGCATAAATTGGTGATTTGTATATCTCTTGTAATTTATTGGAAATTCACTATGATATTGATTGGCACATGTATGTTCAACCAACTTATGTTGCATGGAGTGTTGTGGACTATTTAGTTTATGTACTTCTAGTTGAGAATGGTTGGTTTTGGGGTCAAACATGGTTGGGTGGTATTTATGACCATTACAACAAAATGAAGGTCTTGGTAATTTCATTGTTTATTTTACTTATAAAATATACTATAATATATTATGGATTCATGTGTACTAGTGTCCATATAATCATTTGTCAAAATAAATTCTTGGAGATGCTCATTGGAGGGCATGCATAGCTACTATGGGATATTGACAATCCTAATTTTTCATTTCTATTATGTTGGAAAAGCTTGAAGTGAGATATTGTGATCCTTTATTAATGAGAAAATTTGTATATTATGGAATGTAAAGTAAAGTGTTAAGGTGTATATGACTTAATGTATTGTATTTCCATTACATCATTCACATTTGGGATGAGATTTATTACATTGTGTTATGTATATTTTCTAATGAAGTTTGGTTTGGTAACATCTTCTAAGGAACCTAACATGATGTGAATAGTCTTAACTTATGATTTGTGGGAATGCATAGATACACAAATGTTAAAATGAAACTTGTTGTTTTATCTAATATATATTGTGACAATGAAAATGCAATCTTTGTATATGATGATGTACATCTTAGCCTATTGCTTTAGCAATTGGAATTTTCCTTGTACATTTTGACACTTTTAAGGGGTGATGAAAATGCTTAAGAATTGTAAATTGACTTTTTTTTTAGATTTGTATGTAGAATTCATGAATGATAAGTGTCTTTAATTAAACTTTTACCCTATTGAAAAGATCAATTCAAACAGTTTTATAAAATCTCTTACTTCAAGGAGGTTATCTTGTTTAATTTTTTTTCACTATTTTACGTTTGCAATAGGGAGAATTTTCATTAGTGATATGGAAATCCTATGGCCTGGAAAATTTTGTAAATAGCTTGGGCAATTCTAGATGAGCAACATGGGTGATTTAAACCCTATATTGGATTGGTTGACTATGATTTCTTCTTTTTCTTTTTCTTATCCTTCAACCTTGGGATATAGGGAAATATGAAATCACCTATGAGACTATGTTGAGCTATTAACTTTTATAGTCATCCCTTCTCCCAATCAAGCTCTTTGTTCATTTTAAATATCATTTCCATCTATTAGGATCTGCAAGTAAGTGGTGGTTAATCTATCAAGATGGGATGATGCTCAAGTTTCCTTAGACTAGAACACAATGGTCAATATTGTTGTTTCCTTATCCATTTGCAAGATATTTTCACAGTTTAGTATTTAATACTTGTTGTTGGTAGGGAGACTACCCTCTTTTATAGTCATCACATTGAGGTTTTCATGTGATAATAGTCTTTCAATTTTGCAGTCATATTGGATGAGTGTCAACTATCATATTTTAGCATGAAATATCTTATGCATTGGTGTCTACTTCATAAATAAAAATGCATCCATTTATTTTATAATCATCAATGTTAAGAAAAATATTAGGCATTACATGTTTAATAGATTAAAAAACTGAGGGAGGGTGAGTCAGTTATAACAAACAATCTCCTTAGCCTTATTTAATTTGATGAAGAATTAAAGCAATTTGGTAATCCAAGTAGATAGCAATATGAAATTATATGAAATCCATACACCATGAACACTAAAATATATGTGAAACTCAAGATGATAAAAATCACAAATAAGTCTCATGAATATAACACTAGTTAAAGTGATACTAGTTAAGGTGATTTTGACAAGGGCTCATTGCCAAATTTTTCACTACATGTAAGGCTCACTAATGCTTGGACTAACTGCCCATAAATAATTAATCTCATTTCCATATAGATAAATACTCACTACCAAATAAAATAACAATGAATAGGAATCCAACACTAAAATAATTATCATCAAGAGCACTGAAATAAATAGTCTACTACCGATTGTGCAAATTCACATTCACATCAATACATAGATATTTCCTCGTCAAACTTGCATACATCACACTTGCATCGGTATATATGTATTCACTAAAAATTAATCCTTTACTTATACCATGTCATGTCATATAAACTTATAATCATCCTAATCATAATTTTAAATAGGTCACACTGAAACATTTCCTAAGTGATAAGGAATAAAACGTGAACCACACAAATTCTCCTCACTCAATTCAACAAACCTCACACATAACAACTTGCTACACATTCACAATAACATTTACATCACACCACAATGGATCACCTAAGCATCAAATCTAAATCTAAACATAAGGTATATCGATATCAATGAAAATCATTAATGATAAGAACAATGATAGCATTAATGTTACATTCCAACAATCTCCCTTTTTGTCAGTGATGATAATTTTCATTGATAACAAAGCAAACAAATATATAAATATTTTCATCATTAAGGTGTTTTTTCTTCTCCCTCACTATCAAATAAGGTTACCATAGCATGAAAATATTTGACAACAATGGAAAAGGAAAATCTCCTCTTATCAAACTTACTATGCTCCCCCTAAGAGAAAGTTGCCAAGAATTGATCTAGAAAATAATGGAAATTGAGTACACTAGACCAATGCACAAACTCATGCATCAATGAATGCTAGGAAGGGGTGGAACCCCCTATTTCTACTTAAGATATTCAAAAGTTTCTTTGCACAATGGTTTCATGAGAATATTTGTAATAGGTACATATTCTTGTATTACTTCATTTTCCACCACCTCTCTCAAAAAATTATATCTATTGGATATGTGTTTTGTTTTGTAATGTTTTACCAAATTCTTGGAAATGTTTATACTATTGGTATTAACACACATAGTTGAGATTCGTTCATCAAATTATATGTGAATTTTCTTTAGTGCTTATTTCATCCATATTACTTGAGTGGAACACGAGGATGTTGCAACATATTCAGATTTAACAATAGATAATATTAAAAAAATCTTTCTTCTTACTTGATGTTAGTAAACAATTTTTCCGACATGTATTCATATGTAAAAATAGAGAAAAAGCATGTAATCTAACAAATGAATTCCTATAGAAGAGATTGAGGAATTCTCCGCTTGATATTTCTTCACTGAAAACAGGTGCAGCTACCTTTATTGCATTGAGATATTTTATCTATAACTCTAGAAAGACCTTTTAGGAAAATAATCTACTGAAAATGTTGAATCAACTTATTTTATCTCATCAATACAAAATAAACTTTAATTGAAAAGAACCACTCGATTTTAATTATCAAAATGATTCACATATTTGAAAATTAAAACTATCGAGCAAGCAAATTGATAAAACTAATTTCTCACAACATCCAAGTGCGAATTGGCAATTTCAAAATAAGTAATAGAAACAGCTAAAAGCTTAAATAGTATTTTCAGAAACATTGATTTAAATAGGCAGATAATAGTATCCACTTACAAATCTTTTAACCATAAATCAAACTGTAGAGTTTCATTGTATCCGCAGAAATTCTGAAATGTTACTTCTAACTTGGAAAATCATAAACAAAAATAGTTTTGTCTATCGATCTGTTGGAGAATTCTAACCCCCTCTACATACTAATTATTACATATATATATATAAGCATGGGGCTGGACCATTGCCAAAATTACCCCGCCAGGAGTTAATTGTCTTTTGCCAAAGTAACTGATAACTAAAATGCAGGAAACATGAAACTAAAAAGAAAAAGAAACTAAGTGATTAAGTGTAACTGCCTGTCTTGATCATATAGCAATATCCCCTGTTGCCACTCCTTTCACCATCTTCCATGTTTCGTAGGCAGTTGAAAAGGTCGAGATAATAGATTGATGTGGCAAACTGATGTAGGTGAACCTTTGCTTCCAGATTTCTTTCATCTTCTTCAATTCGGCAACCTTTTCCTCATGCATTTCCAAATGTTTCAGATTAATGATTAACATAGCCTCTGTATGCACCACGTTGGAAAAGTCTTGCTTAACTGGTGCTTTCTAGTCTTGCCACTCCTAAAACTTCTTCTGAACCTCTTTGATTATTTCATCTAATTGTGCAACAGAGTCATCTTCTCTTCCCATGAAATTTTTGGCAAACCACTTAAGATCATTTTGAATGATCTAGTGTATGACCCTAAGCTCTTGCAACGCTTCTTTAATTTCAGTTACTCCTTGTGTGAGTGCCTCATTTCTCCATTCAATGCAATCCTTGATGACGTATAGGGCCTTTTCATCTAGGCCAGCTATAGGACATTCGGCTTGGAATTTCTATAGGCCAAGCTCTTGCACGTCTTCCAACCACATCACCACTTTTACCCAGTTGTTCTTTTCTTTTTCATATCCCTCATTACTTGATCCCACCTTTTTGGTAATCTTTGTTATTTCCTTTGAAGCATGATCCAAGTGACTTATGTGCTTCATGGTATCATGTAGTACATCCTGAACCCATTCACCTGCTACTTTAGCTACTGCTTTGCACTTATGCAAATTCTCCAATGATTACTGATTGGTCGTAGAGGATACATCAATAATGGCTGACATCTCACAGATTGGCTTTGCTTCAAGGTGCAAGATAGTGTTAATGTACTACGCCATATTTTTTATTGTTTCCTTCATTTCTTTCTTATCTTGCCCATATTTCCATACTTTGTGCATGATCTTTTTATTAGAAACTTCAAAGAATTCCATATCTACTTCGTGGTTCCCTTTTCCCAAATCAACCTTTATTATTTGGAAGTCTTGAGGCACTACAGAATCACAAGAGCTCCCATCTGGTGGTGTAGCTATCTCTGCTGCCCATCGACCTGAACTTTTGTCAAAATTGATTCTTGCTTTAGTCCTTGCTTTTTTTACCTTAGGTGCCTTACCAAGGCACTTACTAACCAGATCGTCAATAGGCATAGATATTGGGACTATGCTCCTTTTCTTCTCCATTGATGTCTCCAGCCATTTAGGCATAGCTTGATCTTTCATAGTAGCAGGGGAACATTTAACTAAGGAGAGATTACTTTCCTGATTCTCGGTAGCCATCTGCAAATTTTGGGATTCATGTACATTATCTGCCATAGGTGAGTCTTCTACTATCTCCAAGTCTACGATTATGGTGTTCTTGCTTTTGACGGCTAATGCCTCCTTCGTGCTTGAGCAGGTTACTCTCCTTCCTTTTGGAGTTTCTTCTTGAACTTGAAGTTGAAGTGTTTTAGGAATTGCTTCAACTTCAACTCAGCTAGACCTGCAACAGAATCAGGAACACCTTGACTAGTTTGCTTCCTAGCAGTCCTTTTATCTTTGCTTTTTGAAAATTTCCCAAAAAGATCTAGAGTAGCCATGGCCTTTAACTTTATCCACTTGGTAGTTCTAGCTATTACATCCTTGGTGCGGGAATAGACATCATTTTCTTCCTTCTTTTCCCAATCAATTTTGGGAATGGGCATGCATTCAATCTGGTCAATGTAAAATTGATCTAGCACTTCTTCAGAATCATCATCTTTTATCCCATAAGTATCCAACTCCACATTAAACATAGTGATCTGTTTAATGGTTAAGCGAGACCACAGTCTTTTCCTTACCTCAAGTTCATTAAGGCAGTTTGCCCAAAAATCCTCTAATTGTGGGGAGTGAACCAGGGATACCGCATTCTTAACATGGTTTCTGATAAAGTCGGTGTAGTCAAAATCTAATCAAAAAATGAAAGGTTCAAAGCATAAGTGGGCTAATGATTTTGCTGACAATATGGCTTCTTTCAGACTAGGACATCTATAGTGTCCAATCTCAATTGGGAAGAATGTCGAAGATGATATTTTTGAAATCTGAAAGGACTCAATCACTAAAACAAATTGCCTACATCTCAGATAACACTATAGAATCTGAACAATAATGTGGTAGTTTTAAAGGTTCATCAAAAAAACCACCCACTCTGATATATGTAAATCTGGGAAATTGAATATAATAGCAACCATAGATTTGCACAACTTGCATAGCTTCTTCTGTCATCCTATCATTCTCCTGGCCTCAGAGTTCAAATACCAATTTCCCTAGAAAGACATCATTGACCCTCTTGAACTCTTTGCATATTGTGGTTTCTTGAAGATCATTGTAATATTGGTAAATGGGTATGTCATTAACCCAAGGTGCATGTGGAAGATATTCCCATTCTTTTGAAGCAACTAGGACGTAAATTAGATAAGAAGACAAGAAAAATGGGCCATAGTTGTTAACAGCCATTAAACCCCTATGCAGGTTTTTTGCTATGAGATCAGACCAATCAATGAATTTAACCCCTTCAACGATCTTCTATATGAAAAGGTACATCCAAGATTCCCAGTGGAATGCATGCTCATTTCCTTTGATTCTATTCAACAGAAGAACCATATCTACAATTTTTTTTATAAAATGTTCAATAGTCAATGGCTTAGGTAGTCTAGAACCTCCCTCTACTAGTTTAGTCTCCAAGGAAAAAAAATTAATTTTCCAATCATAGACATCTTGAATTCCTTTTGCATCTCTTATGAAAAATTTCTACAAAAATTATGTCATCAACATCAACCACAACAATGGAGATTTGATCTTTAAAAAAAATTGTATTACAAAATACTTTCAACAAATCCCTTTTAAAATCCTTGTTTAGTCAAATACTTAACCAATCTTCCATAGTAGTCTTTGTGTGTCTTCTTCAATCCATGTTGTATTAAACTTGCAAACAACATCCAAATCACTTTTGGAACTTAAATCTTTCTAGTTGTTCAATGCAGACTTCTTTCAATTCTCTATTTCAAGAATGTTGATTTTTAAATCCATTTGATAAACTTTGGAAAATTCAAAAAAAAATTATTAGTAAAATAGTTTTGAAGGGGCCCTAAAACCATTTGACATACCAAAAACATCAAAAGATAAACAATAATTCCCTTAGGCAGAACGAATCCCTAAAAAAATAGGCGTGGAGCCAAAGAAGGTCCAGCCCACTACCAAGATGAGAATAGGTTTAGTACATAGGGACTTGCACCCCACAATCACAAACTAGTTGTAACAAAAAGTGAAGCAACAAAGTACCAACCACCCTAAAAATAAGAAACATCAACCCTGATCATTCCCCTTGGATCCCAATTTGTGAGATTTACAAGAAATGTCAAAAAAAAGAGAAGGCTTCCTTGAGTGTTTAACTTTGACAGTAAACCATCCATCTTCCACTTAGTTGACTTAGCCTGCCAAGCCAAAACATATTTAGAGCCAGTAGAATCAGAGCTAGCTCCAACATAAGTAACACCACCAGAGCCAATGGTTTCCCTATAGGGGGAAACAACCAAACAAGTATTCCCAACTGCATAGACAATGCTAATGACAATAGTAATTTGAACTTCAACAAAAAGTCCACCCTCCAAACAACCAATTTTGGTAGGGCTAGTATCTATAATTTTCCCATCAAACTTTAAACTAGGCTCATCACCACCATGCTAGGCAAAGCTAGAAGTATCACTCAAAATTTGTTCACCAACAACTGAAACTCCACCACCAACCACAAGAAGGACCACATCAACAAATAACAACTAAGCAGAACCAGAAACACCAAGAGAAGAACCATTGCCCTGTTGTTGAATATCAATAGAGTTATCTGAGATGACATCCCTAATTGAAGTAGGCTTCTTCACAATCGTATAGTGTTGTGATAAAGCACCCTACCACCAGGAGGAGGGTTTCTTGGATTTGTACTTTTCAGCCTCACACTTCAATACAACATGCCCAATGTTAAAGCATTTTTGGCATCTAAAAAAAAAGACCTTCATAATCTAAAGATTGGATCCATGAATCGATAAAACCACATAATCTAATCTGCACTAGAAGTCCCTTAGAGGCATCGATCTCAACAAGAATCCTTGCATACGTAGAATGAAATATGTTGGAGGATTCTAAGTCTACCATCAAGAAATCACCTAAAGCATCACCTACTTCCTCAAGGACTGAATCATGCCAGATATGGAGAGGAAAGTTAAGAAGACGTATCCAGATGGTATTTTGCAAAATGAATCAGTTGTTGTATTAAAGTCCTTATGCTAAGGTTCCATCATTAGAGGGAAACAGTTTTCCCATGTGAAGATATGATCACATAGAATGGTTCTCTTATCATCTACATTATCAAATTTGGAAATAAAAAAATCCCTAGCCAAAGGGAAAATCGATACAGAGTTTGTAAGATATGGATCTCAAAACATGGAAATCCAAGTGTGGAGCTCCTTTAGCAAGGTCCAAAAACCACTAAATTGATGGATATATGCATCCACCTCAAGGGCCATAGTGTGTTGTTGAATATCCAAAACAGTATATGCCTCCAAATTAATTGAAATAGATTTACAGGTGGGAAAGGGTTTAGAAATATAGAGCTAAAGACTATCCCCCAAACCCTGACCAACACAATGAGCAGATCCTACCCTACAAAACAACCTCCTTCCATGGAAAAGCCTCATTCAAGATTGCCTCACCTGCCACGGAATGAGAAACTAGAAAACCATTCTAAATCTCTCCCAATAGAGAAGAGATGCACCTAGAATGAGGGGTAAGGGTAGGATTCAGACAAAGAGGAAGACACACATTGTCCTGCAAAGCCAACACCTTAGGAATAGCCATAGTAGAAAATCCTTCTTCCACCAACGGGCCTATAGAAGGTTAGAGCCCAAGAAAAATGTGATCAGTGGAGGGCAGCCTATGTTTAGGATATTTCCATGAGCCATTCAAAAACCTTTTTAGATAATCTTTGTAAAATTTAAATGTTACATAAGCTATGAATATTTGAATTCCTTTCATCTAGGGGCATAAGTTTCATCAAAATCAATGTCTTCAATTCGACTATAACTGTTACAGATTAATCTATTTTTGTTCCTCAATACCTTTCCATTTTCATCCAACTTATTCTAAAATACCCACTTTTTACTAATCACATTCGTGTCTTTTAGTCTGGGCACAAGTTTTCAAGTTCATTTTTTTTCTATTTGATCAATCTCTTCTTCCATTGATCTAACACATTTTTTTTATTGCATATTTATTCCACTATCTTTTGTCCAATCTCCAAAAGTAAATATAATAATACTTGTTCCTGAGATACTCTACTTCTTGTGATAATTCATTTGTTTATATCTCATGTAATTTGATTAGTCAATGATTTATTTGTATATACCTTGGATTTTTGGATGTAGATGTGAGAGTCTATTTTGTCTCTTCTTCTTCTTGTCTTTTGAGTCAGATTCATATTCAATATGTTTGTCAAGAGTTCTTTTGATATATTTATTTACTTTCACATTTGCACTCTTAACTATCATTTTCAAAAAAAATTGTAACACTGGTACATTTTACTTTTTGTAGAATACTCAAAAAATATGCCTACATTAGCTTTGTTAATAAAACTTTCCAAAATTGTCTTCATCTCTTTCAATATAGAAATTTCTTCTAAAGTTTAGAAGTATTTCACTATAGGAACCCTTCCACGTCAAAGCTCATATGATTTCTTGCCATAATTTCTTTTGGTAAAGAATTTTTCTAAATGTATATATTGTTGTATCCATTGATTCTCTCCATTAAACCTCTCATAAATTAGCTTCCTTGATCATTTTTGTTGTTTCTTCTTGAACTATTGAATTCATCCTTTCCAATACACCATTATGTGATGGTTCTCTAGGGGTTGATAATTATCTTTTGATGTCATGTTTCTCACTAAAAAATGTTAAATTCATCAGAAGTAGATCCCCTCCTCTATCAGATATCAAACACTTAATCTTCCTACCAACTTCATTTTCAACTTGCTTTAAATATATTAAGTTTATCAAATGGTTATGATTTGTCTCTAAAAAATGCAACCTAAGATAATCTAGAATAATCATCAATAAAAAGCATGAAATGTCTCACCTTGTAAGATTCTTATTCTAGTTGGGCCACATAAGTCAATGTGCACAAGATCTAATAGTTTGGTAGATGAATGATCTTTTCCTTTAAATGAATCTCTCATTTTCTTTCATTTTTGACATCCCTTGCAAATAATGTTGTCTTGTTTATATAGTCTTAGTCTCTTATTGCATTTGTTGAACTTATCCTTACCAAATTGTCAATTTTAATAGGATGCATCCTTTAGTATCAAATTTATTGTCATCGAACCAAGATAGTAAGAAACTCTTTGAAGCTCCTTCTAGTTAATAAATGTTTCCCCGTATTTTTCTACCAATTGCAATAATAGTTCTGAATCTCGCAACCATTGTCTTGAAATAGAAAATTTTACCCATTTTCGCATATCTGTGCAATACACAAAAGATTGTGGGATAAACCCTTAACATTATAAAAATTATTAGTATTATATTTTCTATTAAAAATACTAGAACTAATTCCAACAATCTGTGTTGCTTTATCATCACTTAATTTAACAAATCCTCCATCATATTTCTCAAGTCTCAAAAATTTATTTTTATCATAAGTAATATGATTTGAATTCCCATTATCAATCAACCATTCATTTTTATTCCATCTAAAAAATAATGTCGACATTCACTGTTATCATCAAATATTGGTTAAATGTTAGACATGTCAAATCTACTTTTCTCTTGTTCCATAAAAAACAAAGAATCCTCTTGATTTGATGCATCACTTGATATGCTTGCATTTTCATTAACATGGTAGGCCTTCTTAATGAAATTCTTAACCTTTTGTTTTTTTCATTTTTCCATACACCTAGTTACTCAATGATCAATCTTTTCACATATAAAACATTTAAGAGGTAGCACTCCTTTGCATTTTACTTCCTCCACATATAGTACCTTTCTCCCATTTCATTATAATTTCTTCCAACTCATCTAAATTATTGTCACTTGGATCACTCTTTTTCTTCATGGATTTAAAGGTCGTCAAAACTTTGTTCTTCTCTAATATGAATTTACTCAACTCAAATGTAGTCAATGTGATAAATAATCATTCTCTAGTAAAACTATTTGAATAATAAACTTCTTCAATTGTTAAAATCTTGTCACAGACATGTGCACAAAGATGAGGGACCAAAAAGATGCCAAAAACATTTTTGGCCCCCAAAAAGCATGCACGTGCTATGGCTCAAATTTTTTGAACCTAAACTAAGTCATAGCACACATGCACTATAGCAGTAATTACTATAGCATGTGCACCCTATAACATACAAGCCATGCATTCAATATAAAATCACAATAGCTAAAAAATATTATTTACACAACTAATATGAATTTCCAATTACTAGGGATAATTTATGTCTTCATTATAGGACAAATTTTAAGAATGAACAAAAAAAATTATGTTCCATGCATAGAGTACAAGTTTGCAAACACTATGTAGTATGAAGTTTTGTTGAAGCTAGAAAATGTGTCTATGAACATAGGAGATTGAGTTTTTTGATTCAACATTGCTTAGTTGTACCTCTAAAATTCTTCATCTCTCTCTCTTTTCTATAACTACAAATCTGCCACAAAAATCCACTAGTCATACAAAATCTTAAAGTAGCATTTTGTCTACATTTTGGTCTATGGCTTTGGAAAAAGTTTAGTATATGTTGGTGTAAATGAGTATTTACTATTTATGTTTTACTTAAGTTTACTTAGATTAATGCATTTTCATATTGCTTGTCTTGTAGGCACCTAGGAGTTTGCATATTTATATGAATTGTCATGTAGACAAAATAGTAGTTTACACTCCAATTGAGTACATGTTGTTTACTACATCTCTTTATGAGATACACCTTTTTATTCTTATCCTCTCATTGTTGCATGTACATTCATGCACAATGGAGGATAATCAACTCTTGGTGGAAATGTGCATGGTTGTTTCTTATCTTTTTGTATGACTTCTAGACATATTAGTTGCCATTGTATACAAGGCACTTCTATGGCGTATTTATCTAAAATCCATTATCATTTTGTTCATTGTTGAGATTCTCATTTGATCATCTTTTGTAACTCTTGTACTATCTCTTGTGCTTCTAGATCTTTGCATTGCATTATTGCTTTAGGAAAATGCTTACAGTATCCTTTTGTGAGGATCTGAAGTTAGACATATAGTGAGAAAGTAGTGCTCATAGATCTGCGTGATCTAAAAGTGACATTTCAGCTACCTTCAAGACATATCATTTACGAGTGTGAAAAGGTGACCACCTATTCTACCAAGTGAATTCATGTGTCTAGGGGAGCAGGATATTGAGTTTGTTGATTCAACATATCTTCAACTACATAAAAAGAGGCTAGTTGTAAACTAACATCTTCACTTTATTCACATTGCAAATTGAAAGCATGTCAAGCACAAATTTAGTCTTCACATAATCATTATGATGATGATTTGATATGAATTTGCAATTTTATTAGGGCTAATACCAAATTCATACCGCTTAATGTCTTCATCTCTCCCTCTTCTCTAACTGTAAATCGACGACATGAAATCATCAAAGTCATACAACTTAAAGTAGAATTTGTATGCATTTTGGTTTGTATCTTTGGAACTAGCTTACTATCCTTTTCTAAGAGTTTAAAGCAAGACATGCAATGAGAAAGTAGCGCCCAAAGCTTGGATTTGGAAGAAATATTTTGGTTGTCTTCAAGATAGTTGATTGACAAGGAGTGTGCCACCTATTCCACGAAGTGAATCCTTGTGTCTAGGAGGGTGGGAGATTGAGTTTTTTGAATCAACATTACTTCATTTGCATCAAAAGGAACTATTTGAAAACTAAAAATTTCTCTTCATTCACATTGTAAAGTGAAATCATGTCAAGAATGAATTTAGTCTTCACATCATCATTACAATCAACAGGTGATGTGTATTCAGAATTTTACTTGGGCTAATACAAGAGCTGTACCTCTAAAAGTGTTTACATCTCCCTCTTCTCTAATTTAAATCCACCACAACAAATAACAAGAGTCATAGAATAGCTTAAGTAGTGTTTTATCTACATTTGGGTTTGGAGATTTGGAATTAGTTTACTATCCTTTTGTGAGAGCCTAAAGTAACACAGGTACTAAGAAAGTAGTGCCCACAAATCTACAAGAGTTGGAAGCGACATTTCAATGGCCACCAAAATAGTTGATTGACTAGGAGTGTAAAAAGGTGACCATCTAATACACCAAGGAAATCCTTATTTCTAGGAGGGCAAGAGATTGAGTTTTTTGAGTTAGCATTGCCTCATATTCATCAAAAGGAACTAGCTGAAAACTAACAACTTCTCTTCATTCACATTACAAAATGAAAGCATGCTAAGAAAAAATTTAATCTTCACATCATCATTACAATCAAAAAATAATGTGCACTCAGAAGTTTATTAGAGCTAATATTAGATCCATACAACTTACATTAAGGTTTGTGGCTTTGGAGCACTACTTCACAATCTTAGAAGACAATGACTTCTATGGCGACAAGTAGAGCATATTGTTTCATTTGTGTCTACTAAAACCATAGAGAGAGTGAGAGAGGAGTTTTCTAACTAGTTTTAAATTACCTTACTTGCAAGGACATATTTCTATTTCAAGCTAGCCTTGCTAATTATAGTATCAAAATTACCTTACTTGCAAGGACACAAATTTCTATTTTGAGCTAGTCAGTGGAGGGGATATACCCATTGGATCCATAATAACTTTATATCCGCAATATCGTAACCATGTTGCTCAATAATTCTTCCCACTCAACATCAATTTAAAAATCACTTTCACCCAATTTTTAGTCTCATACCTGTGCTCATGTGCAGCCTAATCCAGCACTACTTCCAGTTGCTCCTTCATTTGCAGCTTCTAGTGTTGTGGCTCTGGTGGTTGTAGATTCATGTTGATTTCTCCCTCCACTCTCTACGGCTAGGGATGTTGATAAGATTTGGCTCATTCTGCTACTAATGAAGTGATTCTGTGGGAGGATATGGCTTGGAAGGAGATTGTAGTTGGAGGTTTGAGGGGAACGAAAAAGACCCTCTTATGCACATTTTTTTTCCAAAGGTGGGGGCTTGGGGGATGACACTAAGTTGTTGGTTTCTAAACCCTTTCCTATTTGTAAATTTATTGCATTTGATTTGGATAGGAGATGGTTTCAAAGATTGAATAAAGGATTGTGACCCTTGAGAAAGATGTGATTATTTTTCAACGTAGAGGCTTTTGGCCCTCTCTTAAAGAGCTTCATGCTTGGACCGTCAAGCATTGGGAACCATATCTTACTAAATATGTCCATATTTTTCCTCTAGTGAAGGGTTTTTAATTGCCAAACTCAACAATATGGATAATAGGAGAATCATTATATATTACCATTTCTTCACATGGGATAATCATTTTCCTCTGATGATCAAACCTTAGCACAAGGACTTCAATCCTGCTAGTGAATCTTTTTTGCAAAATGCCTATCTGGGTATGTCTCCCTAACCTCCCTCTTCATCTTTGGCATGATTATGTTCTTGAGGAGATTGGTGAGGCTTTAGGTGACTTCTTAATGGTGGACTTATATTCCTCATATATTTTGCATTCTACCTATGCTTGAATTCTTGTTGATATTGATGCTTCTAAAGCCTTTTCGACGGAGATTAAATTAGGATCTCCTATTGGGTCTTGGATTCAGTCTTTGGATTATGAAGGTATTATGTTTAGATGTATAATACTAGGCATGTTGTGACAAAGTGTGAAGCTGACATATCCAAACCCAAGAAACCCTCCTCTTCGTGGAAGGGTGCTTTGCAGCAACATTATACGGTGGTCAAAAAGACTATACCTTATGTGGTAGCTCCCTCTGATGCTACTATTGTCTCTCAATGTCAAGAACCTTCTTCCAATATTTTTTTGGATCCTGGACTTGGTCAAGAATATGTTGTTCCTACGGTCCTTCCTGAGATTTCATTTGGTTGTGGAGCCTCTGTTGAAACTTATAATGTTGTTGTTGATCAAAATATTATTGTTGGCTATGCTCAGCAAGGTGTTGTTGAACATGCAGTTTTGGGAAGTATTGAGGTTATACCCTTTGTGCCTAATGATGCTAGCCCAACCCTTAGTGGATGTGTGCAAGAGGGTTCTAGTGATGTTGGCTCTACTATTGGACTTGTCTTTAATGGTGGTATTTTGATTGTCTCAGAATTTTCTACTAGATCATTGGCCTAAAATTCTATGCTATCCAAAATTAAGGAGGGATGGACCTCGATAAAAGATAAACATGATAAGAGGTTCCCTTCTCATTCTCCTCCTTTAGCCCACAAGATGGGGGCGAAGGGGAATCCTTAATTTTGTAATCCCCTCTCTTTTGGGTGGTCAGGTTATTAAGGGATTGTTCCTTTAGTGACCACTAGCTCGTGTTGGTGGGGGTTGTGAGGTGTTTGGGACCCCCTCTTTTGTGTCTATTTTGTAGTGAGTTTGCCTTGTTTCTTCTTTTAGAACATATTGTATATCTTCCCATATGGGTTGCAGGTTGTTTGGTTTGACACCTTCAGAGCCCCTTCAAAACTTGTTTTCCTAATCAAAAACTTTATATCACTGAGATTTTTATCTCTCTTCAATTAGGGAAGAACTAAGACAAATTTGTTTCAAGTCCTAGGATACCCCCAACCTTTAACATCTCACATAAACTTGCAATGAGATATGGATTTTCTAATAATAGATCTCAATATTATATAGACTCTGTAAGACCCCTCATGATTTGATGTCTTCTATCTACTACAATTTGAATGATAGATATGTAAGATATCCAAGGTTAAGCATATACAAACCTTTCTTGAACACACCTACTACTGGAAGCCTATGCAAATAGATGACAGTTGAAAAGAGACTCATTGTAACAACAATAGATCAAATGGTTTTGTGAGATCCAGACAATTTGGATGCCAAGAAATTTAACCTTTGTATAATCTTTTTTTATGCACCCAACCTTTAACATCTCACATAAACTTGCAACGAGATTTAGATATTCTGATAATAGACCTTTTGAAACAACCTTAGTGAATGCAGTTACAAGTTAGACTAGAGTATGCACATATCAATATCCCTTCTATTTTGAAGGATGGTGTTGAGGTAGAGACCTTAGAATCTATATGGATCATTAACTCATACCCTTATACATCACACTAGTTGCAAGGTATATTCTTGATGAACATGGGATTGCAACTACATTTATTCAATATACTAATGTGTTGTAAGGGGTCGTAAGGTATTCTAAAGTGTCAAAATGGGTCCTAATGTGTATTAATATGTCCTAATGAGTTGTAACAAAACCTAAGGAGTCCAAGGACAACCTACACCTCACTAGGCATCTAATTGGATAGAAGTTTGCACATGTCACTATCCCTTTTGTTGTGAAGGAGAGTGCTAAGGTGGAAACCTTAGAATCTATTAGCTTGTTGGCTCAAACCCTTATACTAACTATGTATACAATCTAGTTATGAACTTTGTTAAGAATGGAATTAGTAAGGAATTGCATGATATAGTACTCGATAGTCCAAGGTATTTCTTGATGAACATGGGATTGCAACTACATCTATTCAATGTACTAATATGTGGTAAAGGATCCTAAGGCATTCTTAATGGTTAGAATGGGTTCCAAGGTGTTCTCAAGGGTCTGAATGAGTTGCAAGTTTCCCTAATGGATTGTAATAGGACTTAAGGGTCCTAGGACCACATACACCACACTAGGCCTCTAGTTAGACTAGAGTTCGCACATACCACTATCCCTTTTGTTATGAAGGGAGGTGTTGAGTTGGATACCATAGAATATATTAGTTCATTGACTCAAACCCTTATACTTAATAAATGGAGAATCTAGTTATGAATTATGTTAAGAAAAACTATTAAGTAATTGCATGATATAGCACTCTACAACGCAATGTGTATGCTTGATGACCATGGCATTGCAACTACATCTATTCAATATACTAATGTGTGGTAAGGGGTATCAAGGTGTTTTAAAGGGTCAAAATGGTTCCTAAGGTGTTCTAATGTGTTTTGGTGGGTTGTAATAGGATCTAAAGGGTCCTAACACCACCTACATCACCCTAGGCCTCTAGTTAGACCAAAGCCTACATGTCACTATCCCTTATGTTGTGAAGGATGATGTTGAGGTGGAGACCTTGGAATCTATTACCTCCTTGAATCAAACTCTTATAATGACTACATGGAGAACCAAGTTATGAATTTTGTTAAGAATGAAATTATTAAAGAGTTGCATGATATAGTACTCCATGATGCAAGGTATATTCTTGATGAACATGAGATTGAACTACATCTATTTAATATACTAATGTGTGGTAAGTTTTCTTATAGGATTAGAATGGGTCTTAAGGGGTCCCTCTCCCACCGCCCCATGCACTCTTTCTCTCTCCCTCTATTTTAAGCCTTTTGCACTGCACTATGTAATACATTGTATTTTGAGCTTGTATTAAATGTCTATCTTTAGTGTGCATTTGCAACATATTATGGTATGTTCTTTTAGGCTTGTTCTTATCTAGAAAGTGGATAGTGTGCTTCGGTTCAAGTGTTTGAATTGTAACACTATATCCTATTTTTAGGTCTAGAATATTATTGTGAATGTGAAACATGTTGTGTGCAAGGCATGTTGACTTGACTGATCCAAAGGCAAATAATGTAATACATTGTAACAAGAATTTGAGAATACTATTGCAGTTTGGATCACCAAAGCATCAAATCTACATCTTAAGCATCAGATATGTTGACATCAATGACAACAATGATAGTTTTAGCATCACATTCCAACATTACAATCAAATACTCATAGCTTCTAATGATTGCACAAACTATTTCAGCATTAGGCTTTCATTCTTGAATTTATTATCAATCAAATGACTAATAAAAAATAGAAATGTATTTCCCATGACATGGTCATTATCTGGGTAATGCAATCTTTTTCTAGCTCTACTCAAGCATGGAGAGTATTCCTAACAATGATCAAATCTCACCCACCATACAATATATCCAAAATCCATATGTAAAAATGCTCCAAGTGGTTGTCTATATGCAACCTTCACATACTTGGTTTATCAGCCATAGATACGATGCAACTCACATATAAACTAGTTAATATTCCATATAAAATATCTTATGATCTTACCTTGCTATATTCAATTACCTAAACACGTACATAATTATTTTTTAATAGGTTTGCGCTCACATATGATTAGTAAAGGTATGTAGCATTAAGTTTATGCAAACTAGGAGAATATTACACAATAAATTGCCGGTCTTAAATGGAAAATGTATCATTCAAAAGCTTGATGGATTCCTCGAGACTAGAAATAGTCTCCTAATCCATGAGCAATAGAGTCAAATCACAAAAAAATGAAAAAAAGTATATGTAAATTTATAACATAGAACCAAAAATGCATACAATGCTCTAAAATCTAGTAAAAAGCTCACATATCCAACTGGCCTAACCTTGTTTGCACCGTATGGAAATGTGTAGTTTTCATCCAACAAGAAAAAGATCAAGTCACTAAAATAATAGCAACATAACTTTATTGAAGTTGTAGATGTTGTTGACATTTAGGAAATTATAGTCCTGTGGGTAGTGATAGATTGGTTGGCTATGCAAACTATTTGCAAGATGAAAGAAAGCTTGGCACCTGGTTGAAAAGAGCATTCAACTATTTGCAAGATGAAAGAAAGGTTGGCACCCAATTGACAAGAACATTCAACTATTTGCAAGATGGAAATGTGTAGTTGTCATCCAACAAGAAAAAGACCAAGTCTCTAAAATAATAGCAACATAACTTTATTGAAGTTGTAGATGTTGTTGACATTTAGGAAATTACAGTCCTATGGGTAGTGATAGATTAGTTGGCTATGCAAACTATTTGCAAGATGAAAGAAAGGTTGGCACCTGGTTGAAAAGAACATTCAACTATTTGACTACAACTGGTAGACACCTTAACAATAGAACAAAGTGTTGGATGCAAACTACTCTCAATATTAAAGGTATTGCAAGGCAGCATGCAATGAAAATGACCAGCTAAGCCAACTTCCACCAGCGGCAAAACTAGTAGCCAATTACAAAGCATTATAAAAACCAACCCTTGCATAAAAGGAAACATGAAATGATTAATAACTTGATTCAAAACAACGGTCTTGAAACTAATCCACTTAGGTTTCGTACAAGGCTTGAGGGTTTTATATACAAAGACCAATATGATAAAAACACAGGTTCATAAGGGCAATACCTACAACAATACAATGATTGACAGGCAACATCTTAGAGAGGAACAAGACCGATAGAAAAAATATGTAGATGTGAAGAGAGTTGTTAGGGAGTATATGGATGGGGATAGAGTCTTCTTGAGAGTGTGAATGCACAATGTTGGTGATTTAGGCTTCCAGCTGTCCATTTAATCTTCCCTGCCCTTACCTACTCCAACTACTTCATTTATTGTTTTCTTCTCATCGAGAGTTCTAGATCTCTCATTTTAAACTATGCTTCTAGATTATTAGGTTTAGGTTTAGGGTTTGTTCCAAAGGTTGAGTCGGCTGTAATACTTTTCTAGAAGTTTGTAGATGTTTTGTCTTCTCAACTAATAGTAGATTTCTCTAGAATATTGTATCCTTTCCTATAAAAGGTAGTATGTACTCATTTGATATGACAGTGGAATAAAATATAATATAGTTTATTGTGCGGCATCGTATTGTTCTGTGTCTTTCTTATTTTTTTGTTCTCTGCCTATTCATCATATTGGTATCAGAGCTATAGAAAATCTGGGCATTATTTTTATGGGTAGATGTCATTGTGGGTGAAGGGAAAATGAGAGAAAAAAGATATAAGGAGGATATCATAGTTGTTATGTGAGGAAGGAACAGAAAGGGTTTGTAGTGGTTACAAGTTAGAAAGTTTTACTGTTAAATCATGGCAGGAACCAGTGGAAGTATTTCACAGCCACAAATTCCAACTTTTAATGGCAAAAATTATGATTATTGGAGCATCAAAATGAAAACACTTTTTCATTCTCAGGATGTTTGGGATTTAGTTGAAAGTGGGTTCCCTGAACCAGCAGACCAGCAGACATATCAAACTCTTTCACAAGCTAAAAAAGATTTATTAAAGGAAAATAGGAAAAAGGATGCTAAGGCACTGTTCTTTATTCAGCAGGCAGTGGAGGAAGCAATATTTCCAAAAGTAGCTACTGTCGCAAGCTCAAAGCAAGCATGGGACAACTTGCAATCAACATACCAGGGCACAGGAAAGGTAAAAACTTCAAAGTTACAAAATCTTAGAAGAGATTTTGAAAATTTACAAATGAAAGATTCAGATTCAATAGACTCATTCTTCACTCAAACAATGGGGATAGTAAATCAGATTAGATCATATGGAGAAACCCTTGGGGGTCAACAAGTTGTAGAGAAAATACTAAGAAGTCTACCAAATAAGTTTGATTCAAGAGTCGCAGCCATTGAAGAATCTAAGGATCTCTCCTTGCTATCAATAGATGAGTTAATGGGTTCTCTCTTATCAGATGAACAAAGGTTGAATCGTTCGGGAACTTCATCATTGGAGAATGCATTCAAATCTCAACTTTCATTTGGAAGAACAAGAGGAAGATCAAATCACAGTAGAGGCAGAGGACGTTTTACACCAAGAGGAGGAAGAGAAAATCCACAGTTTGAGAGTAGAAGGTCAGCATCAAGCTCACAAACCAATTTCACATCAGCAAGAGGAAGGGGGAGCAACGATCATCAAGGAGAAAGGTATGACAAATCTAACATTCAATGTCATTATTGTAATAAATTTGGCCATTTTGCATCTGAGTGTACAAAAAGACAATATGACATGAATAGGCAAAAGGCACATTTTACAAATGAAAGTCAGCCCAACACTAGTGAGCAAAACACCATCTTGATAACATGCAATGTTGCACAAGAGAGTTCTAAAGAAGTATGGTTCTTAGATAGTGGTTGTAGTAACCATATGAGTGGGTCTAAGGAGATATTCTCAACAATAGATGAATTAGTAAAATCAGAGGTTAAGTTGGGGAATGATCATCAAATCTCAGTCATGGGAAAAGGCTCAATTAGCATAAGAACTAAGAAAGGTGAAGAAAAGGAAATTCCTGATGTATATTATGTTCTTGGATTGCAACACAATCTCATAAGCATTGGGCAACTAGTACAAAAGGGATATAGAATACATTTTGAAAATGGTGAATGTGCGATTCTAGATAAAAGACCAAGCAATAGGCTGATTGCAAAAGTTGAAATGACTCAAAATAGAATGTTCCCACTTAAAATCCAAAGTGAATTATTCTTAGAGCCAAATGAATTGCAAAAAGTAGCTGAATCTGCATTCAAAGCTTTACACAAAAATGAATCTTGGCTATGGCATTTAAGGTTTGGTCATTTAAACTTTAAAGGGTTACAACTTTTATATAAGAAACAAATGGTCTCTGGGTTGCCATCAATAGAGCCACTTAAGACAACATGTGAGAGTTGTATTTTGGCAAAGCAACATAGAGAAAAAATTTCAATTGGAAAGTCTTATAGAGAAAAACATCCACTTGAGATAGTCCATTCAGATCTTTATGGGCCAATGCAAACACCATCCTTAAGTGGAAAACTTTATTTCTTGACATTTATTGATGATTTCAGCAAAAAAGTTTGGGTTTATTTTTTGAAGTATAAATCAGATGTATTTGTTGTCTTTAAAGAATTTAAGGCAAAAGTTGAGAAAGAAAGTGGATACTCTATTAAAACATTAAGAACCGATCAAGGTGGAGAATACATATCAAATGATTTTCTAAATTTTTGCAAAGAAAATGGTATATCGAAACAATTTACAGCAAGGTACACTCCACAACAAAATGGAGTAGGAGAAAGAAAAAATAGAACAATTATGGAGATGACAAGGAGTATGTTAAAGGAAAAACACTTGCCAAATGAGTATTGTGTTGAAGCAGTTACATGTTCAGCATATATACTAAATAGATGTCCAACAAAAGCAGTAATAAATAAAACACTTGAAGAAGCTTGGAGCAAAAGGAAGCACAATATAGCACATTTGAGAATATTTGGTTGTGTGGCATACTCATTGGTACCTCAAGAAGTGAGACAAAAATTGGATGATAGAGGAGAGAAGTGCATATTTGTGGGATATAGTGAAAAATTTAAGGCATATAGGCTATACAATCCCATCACAAAGAAGTTAATAATAAGTCATGATGTTGAGTTTGTAGAAGAAGAAGCATGGGATGGTAGCTTCGATAAGTCAACTACAGTTGTAGCTAGTGTTCCACAAGAAAATGAAGAAAATGAAACTCAAGATGTGCATTCTACAACACAAACAAATTTTCCTAAAACACCTACAAGGGCACCTACCACTCAAAACACTACTACTCCAACAAGTACTAATAGTAGTGAATCATCTAATCCAACACTTGTTTCATTAAGATCAAGATCTATAAATACTTCAAGGAAGACACGAAGTCTTAGAGACATATATGATGAATTACAAGAGGCTGAAAATGATGATTTATGCATTAATTTTTCACTATTAGCACAAGCTGATCCAATTTATTTTGAAGAAGCTATTAAAGATATCAAATGGATTTCAGCCATGGATGAAGAAATTCAGTCAATAGAAAAGAATGATACTTGGGACTTAGTAGATCTTCTTAAAGGCAAGGATGTGATTGGAGTTAAGTGGGTATATAAAATAAAATATAATGTTGATGGAAAAGTAGAGAAAAACAAAGCAAGACTAGTAGCCAAAGGCTTCACACAACAATCAGGTATAGACTACAATGAGACATTTGCACCTATGGCAAGATTGGACACTATTAGAATGATTTTATCCATTGAAGTTCAAAATAATTGGAAGGTTTATCAAATGGACGTGAAATCAGCATTCTTGAATGGCATTTTAGAAGAAGAAGTGTATATAAAACAACCACCAGGATATGAAATTTTGGGAGAAGAACATAAGGTATACAAGTTGAAGAAGGCACTATATGGCTTGAAGCAAGCCCCTAGAGTTGGGTACAGCAGAATAGACTCTTATTTTGTGAATAATGGTTTTAGTAAGTGTGGCTATGAACCAACTTTGTATGTCAAAGTGACAATGAAAGAGAAATATTGATAGTTTGTTTATATGTAGATGATTTGATATTCATTGGTAATATGTCAATTAACAATTTCAAGGCAGCCATGAAAAATGAATTTGATATGACTGATTTGGGACTCATGAGATATTTTCTTGGTATACAAGTAAATCAAAATGATCAAGGTATTTTCATTTGTCAAAGTAAGTATGCTATGGATTTGTTGAAAAGATTTAAAATGGCAAATGTGAATTCAGCCCCTACACCAGTTGCATTGGGTATAAAACTTAGCAAGAATGATGAAAGTCCTAATGTAGACACAATTTTATTCAAAAGATTAGTTGGCAGCCTTTTATATTTGACAGATACAAGACTAGATATAATGTATGGAGTTAGTCTCATTTCTAGATTCATGGACAAACCAAAAGAAACTCATTGGAAAGCTGGAAAGAGGATTTTGAGGTATATAGTTGGAACAAAGAACTTTGGGATCTTATATGCACATTCAGATCATTACAAGCTGATTGGCTATACAAATAGTGACTGGGCAGGTAGCTTTGATGATAAAAGAAGCACTTTAGGACATATCTTTCACCTAGGATCAGAAGCTATTTCTTGGGCATCAAAGAAGCAACCAATTGTGACATTATCATCAGCTGAAGTAGAATATGTTGCAGCAACATCAACAGCCTGTGAAGCAATATGGATGAGAAGAGCACTTTCGGACTTGAAGCATCCACAAGAAGAACCTACAAGAATATATTGTGATAATAATTTTGCAATTTCTTTATCAAAAATTTATGTCTTTCATCAACGTAGTAAACATATAGATATAAGATATCATTATATTCATGAATTAGTGAACAATGGTGACATATGTCTTAAGTTTTGCAAGTCCAAAGAACAACTGACAGACATTTTCACAAAGCCTCTTGCAAAGAATGTCTTTGAACATCTTCGAGAAAGTATTGGTATTATAGACATACTTGGTAGTGAAGATTAAGGGGGAGTGTTGGTGATGTAGGCTTCCAGTTGTCCGTTTAATCTTCCCTGCCCTTACCTACTCCAACTACTTCATTTATTGTTGTCTTCTCATCGAGAGTTCTAGATCTCTCATTTTAAACTATGCTTCTAGATTATTAGGTTTAGGTTTAGGGTTTGTTCCAAAGGTTGAGTCGGCTGTAATACTTTTCCAGAAGTTTGCAGATGTTTTTTCTTCTCGACTAATAGTAGATTTCTCTAGAATATTGTATGCTTTCCTATAAATGGTAGTATGTACTGATTTGATATGACAGTGGAATAAAATATAATATAGTTTATTGTGCGGCATCGTATTGTTCTGTATCTTTCTTATTTTTTTGTCCTCTGCCTATCCATCACACAAGAGTTTGATTCATTATAAAAAGCTCTGGGTTAACATCTCACTTAGTTGGACCTTATGAGATTTTAAAGCGAATAGGACCAGATTTGCATGATTTGCATGGTAGGGGTGAAAGATTTGTGAAGGGATCATATGTAATGTATCATTGTTTCGTTGAAATGTGTTCGTATGGTTGAAAATGAAATCTTGAATTATCATTATAGGTGTAGTTGTAATGTTCAAGGAGAACACTCTAAGTAGACATTCTATTGTTCTTATTGTTCATTGAAAATCAATAATTGTACATTTGAGTTATTTCAATATTGGTCCATGTAATTATTCCAAATATGCTTGAATATATGAGTAGTTCTCATCATGTAAATTGGTTCTATGTGTAAATACATTCATAATTTTGAATGTACTTGTGATGAGATTCACAAATTTGTCTCCTAGAATGAATTGTTGATTGTCAAAATATAGTATAGATTTCTTAGTTCCTTGAAGATCATAATTTCAAAATATTTCCTAAATCCATGTCCATTTTCAATAGACTCCTTTGGCCACAAAATCAAAGCATGAATACCATAACAGTTTGAAAGATAATTACTCTTGAACTAAGGTCTTGATATCGGTTCACACACATAAGGTATAAATTAGATGTCAACATGGAAACCAATAAAATGCTAAGTGGTTGAGCATGGAATTATAGTGCTAGGAGAGTGTTTTCCACTCGAAAAATGTATGGGACAAAAATTAAATCTATCCCAAAGCTCTTCAATAGAGAATATTCCCCTAAAGATTCTCTTTCAAATTGTAAGACCCTGTTTGGTTGCAAGAATTGGGCGGGAATAAGAAAATCTAAATACTTGTATTCACCAATTTGATATTTGTTTGCAAAATACAATATTGGAATTAGAATTCGACTATTCTAATTTGTCCCCAAAATGAGCATAGCAGAATTCCTAAGAAAAGATGGAATAAGAATAGCTTTTTCTTATTCCAGTTTTTAATAAACTTAATTTAATGGGTTGTCGTGTCTGTGATTTTGTCGTTTGATTATATTTTTTCGCTGAAATTTGTTATTGGACTATTTTCTTTGTTCATCATAAGATATAAACTAGGTCAATATTATTTAACATTTAATATGCTTTTTACTAATATCATATTTGATATCTTTTCTAAACTTTCATAAAATTATTTTTACAAATAAATCTTGTGTTTATCTTATAATTGAAACTATGATGAAAGATAGGCAAGAGCCTACAACACAATGGTAAATTGTGAGCCTCTTATTGAAGAGGTCTTGGGTTCAAAGCTACTTGCAAATTAACAATTAATAATAATAATTAATAACAACATATAATAATTAATCTTGGTTTTAGCCTCTTACCAATCAAATAATAAAAACTATGTTGAAAGATAATCTAAATGTCATATTAATGATCTCGACTTATTTGTATTTTTTATTTTCTTTAATATATTTAAAAATAAAGTTGATCTTATACTCATTAAAATAATTTGATTTAATTTAGAATTAAATTTATAATATACAATATAATATCCTTTGAAATTCAATGGTTGTGGTATATCTTTCACTTATAAAGTCAATTTAAAAAATAAAACAAAGGCTAATTAAAATAATTTGACTTTTTAAAAAATTAAGCAAAAAACCAGTTTTTATAAATAAAAAATCTTATTTATTTAAAATATTACCAAACTAAAAATATTAATTTATTGATTAAAATTTCAAAACAAAACTTATTCTAATTTCTATTTCAATTGTTGCAACCAAACATAGAATATGCATATTTCGACTCCTCTTCCCAATCCACATACCAAATTTTATTTTAAGAATGCACGAATACCAAAAGAGAGCTTATTTTAGTATAGATGAATGCCGCATTGGACAATTCTTCTAGCCAAATAGGCCCTAAATGTATATATGAACACATAAATGGGCTAGTGGAGGACAAATGCATAAAGTAATTAAAATGGGCTAGTGGAGGACAAATGCATAAAGTAATTAAAACTTACCTAGCAAACAAATTCCTCGTCAAGTAAGAATCAGAAAATAAATTATAAGAGCAAATAGAGTAGTGGGATGTGACCCACGTGGGGCCCACACCCCACACTCTCCCCCCCTTTTAAACCCACACATGTAACTAGGGGAGAGGACCCAGTACTTGAATGTGCTCCAATAGTTGTGATAGGAGTTGTTCATTAAATACCTACACTTATTGACTTAATGTCTAATTTTTTTTATAACATTGTACCAATACTTGTGACTTTAAAGTTGTTAGTACAATGCTAAATACCCAAAATTGAATAAAATGTACCCTTAGTTATAAAAATTAAACAATGATGTGATGCCACATTAGTTGTTCCACTACGAGTACCTTTTATGCACGACATTGGTCTCACTTTTTTTTTTGGGTTGTTTTGGACAACTTGGCAAAAAGCATGTTGATGTGGCATCATAACAAGTGGCGTGGACTTGAAACCTTAGTTATAAGTAGATGACTCGCAAAGTAAGCTATTGTCAAAAACTAGGAGCGATTTGAAATTTCTATGTAGGGTTTTGATAAGTGTGAAGTTAGGGTGTTCAAGTATTGGGTCCTCTCCCCTATGTATGAATTTAAAAACAGCAACAAAAAACATCTTAAACAACCCTTTGCTAAGGATTGAATTCCCTATCTTTGACAACACTCCACGTCTTTTCCCCAAGCGTACCATGAGGGGCAAGTACACTCCCTAGCAAGTGAAAGGCTAGGATTTTTGCTTGGAAATGAGTGTGATCTACACATTTTCATTAATGCCTTGGGTTGGTGGGCCACACACCCTTCTTAACTCCACCTGTTTTCTCCTTGCGTATCATGTTGTCAACTAGGGATGCCTCAGCCTTGAGAGCCGCCCAAGGCTACGGTGCAACATATTTGCACCGGCCGACTCATGCCCCATGTTCTAAGAGGATGCCCATATCTATCATCTCTGACACAATGTAGATGTCCTTACAATAAGTTGTCACTTGTCAAATGGTTACCAATGTGATTTTTTTTGCATGACTTGTTGTGCTTCACAAACAGTTGTAAAATTTTAAGGTTTTCACGGTTAGAGTATTATGTCATTTTTATTATTATTATATTGGTGGAAATGACCTTTTAGATATATGTATTATTATGTTATAATATTATAAATTATAAATTATATAGTGATAAAATTATTATTATTGATTTTGGATAAGGAAAAAAAAAATTAAAAATTGAAGAAAAATCTAAGAAGAATTTAATTTTAAAAATGTACACATTATTAAATAAATAAATTATGTAGCCTAGTTATATATTTTGAGCATATTTAAAATTTTAAGTGTAAAATATTTGAAGAAGAAAATAATTATTTTTTAAATAGAAATATAAATAGAGTAAAACTTATAATTATAAAAAATAATAGATAAAGTTTGATAATTTCATTTATTTATAAAAATATATAATTAATAACATTTTAGAACTTATTTGTATTATTGTATCATCTTTGTAATAGATTTAATTTTAGCATCATGATATTTTGCATTTATTTTTTATACTGTAGTTGTTAGGAATAAAAATAGAAGATTTAGAAGAATGCGGATGTTATTTTTAATGTTATTGCTCAATGTTCTCTAGTTTCAAGCTTTACAAAAACTATTTCAAAGTTTGTAAAGTTAATATTTTAAAGTTAAAATTAAAATGATCATTATCATAAATTTTCAGTTATCTTTTTATAATTATTTTTAAAAATAATGAAAATTACAAGAATATGATTATTATTATTAAAATTTAAACCATAATTTATAATTATTAATAAAAATTATAAGAATTACAACAATATAAATATTAAAATTAATATACGGACATCTGCATCAAAAAAAATTATATAAACATTATAATAAAAATTAAAACTTTTAAATTTCTAAGATATTTTTATTAAAATCTAATATAAAAATAAAAATATATTATTTTAAAGATATTTTTATTATCTTATTATTTTTATATTATTACAAATTTAAACAAGTATAAATATAAAAAAGCTTAATGATATATGATACGATCAAAAAATTGGACTCATTTTAGAAAGATCCAATATAAAGTTTGACTGGATTCATATACTACTTTGATTATAAAGATAATATAAATATATGAAAACTAATCTTTACAAAAGTATTTTTATATAATATATGATTATGTTTTCATTTTACAATCACTTATTTTTTTCAAAATCGATATTGTAATAAATGTTTCATATTCATTTAATATACAATTTCATATTATTTTCATGAAATTCAATTGTGTATATTTTTTAGCATCAATATTTCTCACACTCTGTGACTCATTCTTACCTTCCCTTATTAAAGAATGTGATAAACAATACAAAGTTGAAGCAAATTTTCATGACAAATAATGTTATTTTAAAAAACATTCATGTTGTAAATTTTCTTAATTTTCTTAATTTTACTATGCTAGTTCTTTTTTATGGTAATGTATCATATCTTACACAATAGTTAACACAAGTAAAACACTAAAATAATAGAAACATTAAAAAAAATATTCAACTTATATATATATATATATATATATATATATATATATATATATATATATATATATATATATATATATATATATATATATATATATATATATCTATCATGTGAAAAAAATTAAAAGTTGATTAAATAAATTGACTTAAATTTTTTTTTTAAATTACATAAACAAATTAGAAATAGAATAAAATAATATATTAAATTGAAATTAGGGTAATTCTTAAAACCTATACCGTGCACTTTGTTAGTTCTGAAAGTATATTTATTTTAATTGCAGAGCAAAGTACGAATTTGATTGGATCGATAGAGAACCTGCTGATGCTTATGCTTATGATTGTGTATGAGGATGTCATCTGACCGGTGCAAATATGTTGCACCATAGCGGTGCCAGGATCACGTGCATCCCTTGGGTGGTGCTCTAGTGGATGGGGCATCCCACTTGGGATGTGTTAAGTATGTAGGCTAGGTTAGAGTGGTATGGTAGGTATGTTAGGAGGAGATTTAGTTGATAGGTAATGTAATATAGGTAGTAAATGTATAGCCATATTTGATTAACATGTTTGAAATTAGTGTTAGTATATAGTTAGTAATTAGTATGGATTAAGTAGTTAGTGACTAATGTTAGTAAGTGTTTAGTGGTAAAAATTAAGTTAGATGAAAATGATGCAAATTACATACTTAATAGGAAAAAGGTTGTTAATAGATATTAGTCGATGATTAGTAGTATTTATTCATTAGCTAGTTTCTAGAAATATGTAAATTGGTAAAAGGGGAGTATTATTTAGTTAGTAAATAATTTTGATAACTTAGTTAATAGTTGTTGACATTAATTTGGTTGGTAATAAAGAGAGACCATTTGTAATTAGTATAATTTAAATGAATTAGTAAGCAAATTTGTTGGTGATAATGTTGATAAGTATAGGAGCTTTAATATTTTAGTAAGTTATTTAAAGGGGTAGAATTTAATTAAAAGATAGGGTAAAAGTGTGTAATGAAGGGGATATTATAGTAAGTCGATAGTCATATGATAACATGGTGATTTATATTATATTTTCATGGTGAAATAATTAGTATATGCTCGTATGAGTTGCACATGTAGAAATGTAAGAGTTCATTAAAACATCTATTTTGAAATATGGGATTTGGAATGAAAAAAATAATGTATTGCCTTATAAATGTGGGAAGCATATATATGTGTATTAGAACAAATATGCATACCTATCATCTATACACCTTCATTAATAAGTTTGTGAACCTATATTAATAAAGGCTTGGTACCCCACATTTATGAATGCAACGTTACTTCTAAATTAGGTTATGGAATTAAAAGTGCTATGACATATCAACACTTGCACAGTAAGGCCTCAGGAAAACCTATTGCTCTGAAGTCTATTATTATCTAGCCCATGTGTTATAACCTGAACCCTACTAAATGTAATATGATCTCCTCTCAGATTACTTATGTGTGATACCAAATGAAATTTATCTGACAATGTCATCAAGCTAGAATTAGATATTCAATCAAACTACATCCTAGAGGTACACGACACATGATTATTTACCCCAGTGTTACCAAGACCTAGTTGTAAACGTTAATGCAATCTGAAAACTGTCAACTATATTACTCTATGCCAAATCAACCAACTTAAGGATCACTTTCAATTTAATGATTTGAGTATGTACCATCCTAATGGACAACTATTACTCAAAGACCCTGGATGGATGTATCCCGAACACCCAAACTATCCAATAAAATGGTTGCAACATGCACCTGCCAATATGTGATTCCTTAAGTTTAGCTTTCAAAAAAAATTAGTGTTTTTACCCGATAATTTTGGGCATGACAATTTATAATAGAACCAAAAACGCATACGGTGCTCTAAAACCTAGTAAAAAGCCCACATATCCAACTGGCCTAACCTTGTTTGCACCACATGTCATCCAACAAGAAAAAGACTAAGTCGCTAAAAAAATAGCAACAGAACTTTATTGAAGTTGTAGATGTTGCTGACATTTAGGATTACAGTCCTGGGGGTAGTGATAGATTGATTGGCTGTGCAAACTACTTGCAAGCTGAAAGAAAGGTTGGCACCCGGTTAAAAAGAACATTCAACTGTTTGACTACAACTGGTAGACACCTTAACAATAGAACAAAATGTTGGATGCAAACTACTCTCAAGATTATAGGTATTGCAGGGCCGCATGAAATGAAAATGACCAGCTAAGCCAACTTCCACCAGCGGCAAAACTAGTAGCCAATTACAAAGCATTATAAGGATCAACCCTTGCGTAAAAGAAAACAAGAAATGATTAATTACTTCATTCAGAACAACAGTCTTGAAACCAGTCCACTTAGGTTTTGTATAAGGCTTGAGGGTTTTATACAAAGACCAACATGATAAAAACACTGGTTCATAAGAGCAATACCTAAAACAATACAATGAACAGCAACCCAACATATTAATCCTCTTTCTGGTGCAACTGGATTACAGTACCAACGTGGCCTGATGCAACAGTTTTATTTTAAACAAGCAAATAACAAAAGATGGTGCATAAATGCACATCTTCAAAACAAATGCCACATAACAACGTTCAATGCATAAAATTGCTAAATTTACAATCTCACTTGGGCCAATCACAAAATTTTCTACGCATGAAAATCGAACAAAATATAATTACTCCTTTTCCATAAACTATGACCATTCAGCTATTCTCCAGGTAAAAACACCATTTTTCCACTGGATAGTTTCAATCAACATTTCCACAAATTTCAAAGCATACAATTAGCTTTGAGCTTAACGTCAGACATGAGGCTTTGTATCAATCATATCAATCTGCAACATGTTTTCTTATTGTATCTCAAAGAAGGATTATTTTCAGCTATTTCTCTATTAAATATACAAAAATCTGTAGTATATAAGTAAATTCATCTGTCATTTTCTGTACGAAATGATCTTCACAGTTTGTTAAAGCAAGAAGTGTGCTCCAGTACGTAAATTCTTTTATTTCATCCATTGCATCATTTTTTTTGTTATATTTATAATACATCCTTAAGATTTGTAATCCATCTGCCCATTGTAAAAATGTAAAGGCTTTATAAAACAAACAAAACTTTTCTTAATTTCAAGAGATCACAATCTTTGTTTAAAAGGAATCATCAATTTACATTTTAATAATAAAGAAGAAAAAGATTGGCACCATATAACACAATAAACCATCCTTGGCCGAATACTCATCTTGCATTACCATATCCAGAGTTATAATATGGTAGCCGATTCTGACCATTAGAATCATGCTTTATCCTGGAATCACCGGTGCTTGGAAATAACAATTTCTGAGCTCTTTCCCTTTCCTTTTGTTCCCTCCTCAACCGCTCTTCCCTGAGTTCTTGCAATGACCTTTTCTTCCCCCTCATTTCACCTAATTTCACAGTCAACATTAAAGACATTAACAAACCACACTCATTGCTGTCAATTAGTAGAAAGATAAAATTCTGTATTTTAATTGGAATATGACAAAGTTTATCCATCCAATAGAATGAGGTTTTCCATATCAATGTAAATGCTTAGGCATCCTAAAATTGACATTAGTAAAACAAAACTAGAAGTCCAGCACTAATTAATTCAATACACAATGTATTTGAAATCTCAGCCTATTTCTATTCAGATGAGATTTAGGATGTCATGGTCTGGAGCCTCGATGCAAATCCAGTCAGTATTGACTTGACTTTCAAAACATTAACGAAGAGCCATTAAAGTCAGTCAACATTTAGGGTTAAACATTTTCAATCAAGTTGCATCCATGTAAAGGAATGATTCAACCCAGAGTAAAAAAGAATGTACTTGAGGGGATGACCCCGCAGTGTGACGGTAAGTCACAAGCCTCACTTAGGTGAGGTCAAATGTTCGAATCCGGGCGGAGTGTGTAGTGTTATGATTTCTGGTGGGGCTGATGTCGTGATTTCCCCCAGTGATGGTGGTCCGTTGGTGATGCCCGGCCATGCAGTGGAGTTGACGTGGAATTCAGAGGTGTAAGTGTCCCCGTGCCAATGTGATGGTGGTGGTCCCCAGTTTGTTGCCCGTGAACGATGCTGCCGAGTGTTAAGGAGGAAAAATGGAGTTGGAGTGATAAGGTGTTTCGCGCTCTTCGAGGTTCCCGGTCCTATTCAGGAGTTATAAGGTGAATAGTTGCAGTCATTTCGGGAGTCATAAAGAGTGATATGATTAAGGAGTTTGGAGTGATAAGGTAATGGAGGGATAAGGTAGATTGAGTGATTTGGAGTCAGAGTGATAAGGATTGAGGAGGTATATGGCACGGTGCTGGTAGAGGACAGCAAAGAACGAAATGCTGACAAATTTGAGGATGAGGTCCCTCAAGAATGTAGCCTCACTGGTTCAAAGCTCCAGTCAAAAGCAATTACCGACCAACATTAAAATTTTATTTTCATTTTTTTAAAAATGTACTTGGAATCTCGGCAAACATCCAAAGATGTCTGATGTCATAATCTGAAGCATCAATGCAAATGTGATCATATTCACTTGGTTGTTCTAAAGCATTTAAAAAAAACCCATTAGAACAGTTCAGCATATTGCATGCTATCAACTTTGGATCAACTACCAAATCAGGAACCAAGATTGAATATCAATGTGTAGCGGAATAGTTTCAAAAATTTCACCAACAAATGCGATGCATAGTCTGCCAAAATTCTGCAGAAACATTGAGTCCATGGGTTACATAAATCAAGTAACCAAACTCGTCTGCATGGAACAACAGGGTAATAAATGAAACTATCCTTTTTATAACTAGTGTAATTACAAACCAAACCTGATTCCTGTGAAAAAGTTGAGGAGGTGAGAAACATAAAATGAAATGACTAATTAACAAGTAGCCTGCAAGGAAAAACTAAAAGAATATAAATTTCAAATTGAAGTCAAATTGATAATTGAACCATGGAATATATTTGTTCAATAGCTTATCAACGACGGATATCATTAAGCAAAAAACTTTATTGAAACTAGCTTGCAAGAATAAGCAAGGAAATTGCTGGAAAATTAAAGAGAACACGATAAGAGTAAAACAAATAACAGTGACAATAATCCCAGAGGAAACCCATTGTACGAAATCTCCAGCAATTTATGAGTAGATCTCACTTAGAAATCACTCCAGTGGCACTTATAAATTGGTCTAAATCTCTTGGATTTGAAAGACAGCAATAACTTACTGGTTCTCTGCCTCCGAGATCACAACAACCTCTCATAAAAGACCACAGCTGCCTCCTAAATCTCCAGAATGCTCTTCTTAATTGCTCAATTCACACTTACATTATGCATAAAAATATTTGTATGCCGAAGGAAAGCATTAAGACTTAGAAAATGCAAAAATGAAGAGTTACTGAAACTTGAAATGTGGCAGGCCACCAAAAACTATTGTGAAAACATTGTCACTGTCAGAAAATCAATGATACCATTTTTGCCTTGGCAAATACAAAACTGCTGGCTATGGAAACTGGTGATTTTGATACTACTGTGGTGATTGCTTCTTAAAGCTTGTCAGATGTACCTTTTTAGCCTTAGCTTTTTCTCAACCCATCTTTGGAGTGGATGAAGGACCATCTAGCTCAAGGTAATGGGCATGAGAATGAGCACATCCTTATCTACTAGTTTGGAAAGTAAACAGGCTAACAAAGATGGTTACAAGAGTGCCCTATGTATTCCATCAAGACGACCTCATCGTTGTCGTCTTCCAGTTGTATAGCCCTTCCACAGAACTCACTAGTGCATTCTTGTGGACTTGAGACTTTTGTTTCAAAAATTGCCTTCCATACATTGTTCCTCTTAATGGCAAGTGGAATAAAATTGTAAATTGATCAATCTTTCGAATTGATCCTAAGAGAACGCTCTTGACAAAATCCTCACTACGTACTTTTCAATGCTGCCATCTACATCATGTTTGATTTTGTAGAGCCTTGTATAGCGCACTAGAGCTCACAACTGACTTTCCTTCCAGTGTTGGCACAATATCTTATACATCATTTGTCATGATAGAAGTGCACTCACCATGACATCATGCCAAATCGATTATTCCAAAGATTCCTGGAAGCTGGGAGCTAGAAGGCTCCAAACCAGTGTTACGCATTCTATTAGAATTGATTCACTCTGTTGCCAAAAAAGATTGCTTTCTCTAAACCCTATCATGTATACAATGTCTAGGCTAGATTCTTTTAGTGTAAGAAATATTTAGACTTGAATTTTACATCATAACCCTTAGCCTCCATCATTTTAAGTTTGAAACTTAACGCAAATTATTCCTAAGACACAAACAGACCATCAACAAAGTCTACAAAAGTCCTAGACTATAGTTAGAAGAGAATTGTACCAACTCCTACTACTTGATATTTGCCATCATCGCTAAGCTCAAATCAAACCCCAGAATTAAGTTCCCTAAAATTGGGAAGATACTCTCGAACTAATGTCACATGCGTAGTAGAGTCCCCACTGTCCACATCTTCAAATCATGCTGGAAGACAGACAAGAAACCATAAAATACTTTCTCAAACTCGTGAATATAAATTTCTGCAGAGGCTGCTATGATCTTACGATCTTAAGATATTACTTTCCTTGGATCTTCTTGTGTGGACACTACGATGCATAATAACCAAACATATACAACTAAAACACTTGATTATATTCAGGTTATTTTCACCTGGATGTGTGGATGGATCATCACCCTTTCCCTTACCCTTGATGTTTGACTTGCATCATGACCCCATCTATTGAAGAATAAAATGAACAATATTAAGCTTTGCCTAGCAATCATCAGCAATCAAATCTGCCAATCAGTAATGGACAGCAATTCACTTAGGATAATTCAATGTTAGTTAAGGCTGCGATCATGAGCAATGATTATTAAAAGCAGTCATTATTATTGAACATTCTAATACAACCAAATTAGTGTAAACATAATAAAGGATTGAAAAAAATATAAATTAAGGTTTGAAGGAGCAGCGATTGGAAGGAGATGCATTTTCATGGAAAGGCAGCTACTACCTAAAGACACCACACTTCACAATGATTTGAGTCATGTAAGAGGAGAATGTGCTTAGTAAGATTGAAGAAGATCAATTGGCATTCAAGCTAATACAAACTACAAACTCAGAAATATATATATATATATATATATATATATATATATATATCACAAAGCAGTTGCATGTCAATCAGATATTGTGCTACGAATATAAATTATAATGCATTATCACATAATTTAGATAACTCATTATATGTCTTCTTTAATCATCATAATAAGTATGAAATTTCTGCAAATATTCTATTGCTTCTTACATATGATTAATAATGAAGTAGGAATGTACATTTAATGTGGATGAAGAATCCTTTAAGCTTATAGCCAATACACCATCCTATCATAAAGGTGAGATAGGGCATATGAGGAGGGCAAGTAGCATAATGTCTATTCAAGTAGAGGAAACCCTCAGAGGTGCTTAGAGGCCAAATGGCAGGTATCATTAACAAGCTCCTGGGCTTGATGAATAGGCTCCCTGTGCTTTGTATGAACTCCCAAGTGCTTCATAATGAGGACGTGGTCTTGGACAAAGAATTAAAGGAATCTCATGTAGCTAGGAGTATTATAACAACAACTAGAATTCTCTTTGGAGCATTGGTATATTATATGTTTAGTTATCTATTAATAACTAACCTGGATGCAGGCTCTAAATCAAGATGTTGATCTAAATCTCATTTAGGAATTCCAGAGCAAGTCCAGTCTAGTCCTCATAAGGGACATTACAATTGGTATCAGAGCTGTTAAAATGTAGCTTCAGTCGAATTGAAGCACATACTAGATTACATATATGTATTTGCAATACGCTCGTGTATATATATATATATGATAATCAAATAATAATTATCTATCCTTATCGGGCTTTCCTTATTCTCATCGGGCATCTCATATAGTCTGCAATGTTAATCGGCAGAATGTACCGACGAATTGTGCATTAGTTACAAGGATTAAGAAATGTGTTTAGGTCCACGTAGGGACATGACCCTACGTAGACTTGACTTCGGCCTACTTATATATAATACCATTGCTGCTGTACAAAGAGACATCAAAAACATTACATCTCAAGTATCTACAGCAGTGATCAGTCTTCAGCATTCAATCATTAACAAGTTCACTGCTAAGTGCTATATATATATTATATATATCTATATATATATTTGTTCATACCAGATCTTCAGTAAAGTACAATCAGAAATTGTATATATCGCTCTATCAGAGATCCTGTACACATTTACATGGTATCAGAGCCAAACTGATAGAGCATTTATACTCAGTTATCACCAAAGCTTCAGATTAAAATCATGGTGAACTACGTACGACTGGAAGATAGACTTGAAGGTATTTCAAATTTTGTTTCATGGAAAATTTGAATTATGATTATTTTACGAGAACTTGAGTTAGAAGGGTATATGGAAGAAGATAAGAAAATGCCTGAAAATGATCCAGACAAATCAACTTAGAAAAGGCATAATAATAAGCCACGAAGATTATCATAGATTCTGTTAAAGATAGCATACTTCCATCCATATCAAATCTCAAAACTACATATGATACATTCATGACTATTAAAAACACATTTGAAATCAATAACACCAGCAGATTGTTCACCTTGAAACAACTGCTTTATATCAAAATGAACAATGGAGAGACTATTGCATCTTATTTCCTGAGAATTGCAGAGTTAAAAGACCAACTTGCAACCATTGGAAAAGAGGTAGATGACAAAGAACTATCTCTAATAACCCTTAAAAGGGTTACCTATGTCCTGGGAAACCTTTATCCGTGGAATGAGCTCTACACCTGAATTGCCAAAATTTGATCAACTAAAGAATGATTGTACACAAGAAGAGTCAAGACTGATTTCAAGAGGAATTAGTGTAAATCAAGAGGGAGAAATTCAAGCCCTTCAAACAAATACAAATGATGACGGGAAGAAGGGTCAATTCAAAAGGAAAAGAGGAAAAGGAAATCAAACATACAAGAAAAGAGACTGGTCTAAAGTACAATACTTCAAATGTGACAAATTTGGTCACACTCACAAAGTTTGCCTAGAAAGGAAGAAAATCCAAGCTGCCCCAGCAGAAGTAAAGGATGAAAATTTAGCACTCTTTCTAGCTCTATCAAGTGAGCTAAATACCAGCAAAAATACATGGATAATAGATAGTGGAGCATCTCGTCATATAATTGGATTCAAAAACAAATTTGAAACTTTTGAAGGTCACTCCACTGAAGAAGTAATAATAGGAGATTACATATTCAATAAAGGGAATTGGAACATGTTCAATACAACAAAAAACATTAGTCACTCTTCAACTAAAGGATGTATTATTTGTTACTGGCATCAGAAGAAATTTGGTCTCAATCTCAGGCCTAGCAGATCAAGTGTATTGTATCACATTTCAAGAAGATAAAGTTCTATCCTGGCCCAAGAACTCTAATATTAAGAATGCAATCACCATTGGTTTCAGAGATGGAAGCTTGTACAAACTTTGTAATCATCAAAACCTAGCATTAAACCATGAAGTTTCAAACTCAAATGAAATCTGGCATAGAAGACTTGGCCATCTTCATTCTAAGGATCGTTTCCCAAAAGTGAACATAAATCCAAAACCGTACTTGTTGAATTTATTCACACCGACCTATGTGGTGCTATGTCTGTCCCTTCCCTACGTGGGTGCCTGTATTATGTAATTTTTATAGATGATTTCTCTAAAAAAACTTGGATCTACTTCCTAAAACTAAAGGAATCAAATGAAGTATTATCCAAATTCAAAAAGTTTAAAGCATTAGTTGAATATCAAACTGGAAAGAGAATCAAAACACTAAGATTAGACAATGGGGGTGAATATCACCTCTGTTGGGATTAAGAGGGAGTGTTATGTCTGTTATAATCCTAAATAGAATGGAGTGGTAGAAAGGAAAAATGGATGTATTATAGAATCTGCCAAAGCCATGATGCATGACCAAAACCTTCACATATCATTCTGCCTAGAATACCGCAATTTACATTCAAAATAGATATCCTCATTCAATCTTAAAGAACATAACCCCTAAAGAAGTATTTATAGGAAACAAGCCAAATTTAAGTCACCTAAGAATTTTTGGATGTCTCATATATATTCATATTCCAGAAGAAAAGAGAACTAAACTAGACCATCGGGGAAGAAAAGCATATTTATAGCGTATAGTGAATCCCCCAAAGGTTACAGGGTTTATGTTCCTGGACAGAGAACTATTGAAATCAGCAGAGATGTAAAATTTGAAGATACTACTTATAACCTTACTAAGAAGGTTGACGATTCAAACATAGAATCAACTACAGAATCAAATGAGAATCCCATAGTTGAGAATCAGAAGGAGAACAATTCCGAAGATCATTCTAATACACAAAATACTAAAAACCCTAACAGTAAGAAAAGACCACTTTGGGCAAGAAAGATGATAGAAGCAAATCAAGTAGAACCTGATGAAGTGTTTAGATAAAGCCAGAAAACAAGAAGCCATTCATGCTATGTTGCTCTAGTATCTGAACTCATCAATTTAGAACCATCAAGTGTTGAAGAAGCATTATCATGTCAACCTTGGAAAGATGCAATGATTGAAGAATATCAATCTATATTAAAAAATGATGTATGGGGCGTCATACCTAGACCTAAAGATAAATCTGTTGTCTTGTCCAAATGGTTATTTAAAATCAAACATGCACCAAATGGCAGTATTGAAAAATACAAAGCCAAATTCGTAGCTCAAGGATTTTCTCATAAAGTTGGAATTGATTATGAAGAGAAAATTGCTCCAATTGCTTGATACACCTCTATCAAAATCATTATAGCCATTGCAACATCTAAAGGGTGGAAGATACATCAAATGGACATTAAGACAGCTTTTCTAAATGGTGTTATTGAAAAATAACTGTGTGCAAATTAAAGAAGGCACTCTATGGTCTTAAACAAGCCCCTAGGGCATGGTACGGAAGGATAGACGATTATCCCTCAAAACTAGGATACTCCAAAAAGGAAGCTGATCCTAATATATATTTCGAAGTCTCTAATGGTGATATGATTGTTCTTGTATTATATGTTGAGGACTTACTAATAATAGGTGAAGACCATCTTATAGCAAAATGCAAACAGGATCTAGCAAATGAATTTGACACGAAAGATCTTGGACATCTACAATACTTCTTAGGTCTAGAAGTATGGCAAAAGGAAAACTCCATTTTCTTAAGAAGGAAAATACACGGTTGACATCTTGACCAAATTTGGAATGATGGACTGTAAGCCTTTGACTACACCAATAGAAACAAATCTTCACAAGATTAAAAATGATAGGGTCGAATCTAAACCTACTGATCCTACTAACTACAAGCAAATAATCGGATCACTAATGTACCTTGTGATTACTTGTCTTCATATTTGTTATGCACCAAATACATTAAGTCAGCTCATTTGTGAACCTAAGAAGATCCATCTCATGGCAGCAAAGCACATCTTACGATATTTACGTGGTAAGATTGGATTTGGTCTTAGGATTGGATTTGGTCTTAAATATGATCAAGTTGAGATTCAACTTCATGGGTACTCAGATTTTGACTGGGTCGGCAGCTCAATTGATCACAAAAGCACTACAAGATATTGTTTCAGTTTTGGTTCAGCTATGATTTCTTGGTCTAGCAGAAAACAGTCATTTGTCGCCCTAAGTTCTACAGAAGCAGAATATATAGTTGCCTCCGTCGGAGCTAGAGAAGTTGTATGGTTAAGGAAGTTGCTAGTTGGACTATTTGGGACACCCTTAAAACCTATAGTAATGCATTGTGACAATCAAAGCTATATTAAGCTGTCAATGAATCCAGTCTTCCACAACTGATCCAAGCATATTGAAATTCCTTACAATTATGTCAGTGATATGGTAGATAAAGATGTTCTCAAGCTAAAATAAATCAACATTAATGAGCAAACTGTCGATGTACTTACTAAACCTCTCTCTAAGCCTAAATTGGAGCACTTCAGAGGTAAACTTGGGATGATTCAAATGTGATTGTAACTCCTAAGAATGAATCTTGGTTTAAATTATTGTACTAAATATGAACATTCATTTTTATGTTTAAAGAGTTACTATTTCATATTTGTGTAATATGCCATGAACGGTGACAATCTTTCATTGATATATCTAATTAGAAGGTAGCTATTGTAAGGTGACGATCTTATCAATAGTTTTAGCTATTGTAAGGTGATGATCTTATCAATAGTTTGATCTATTATCATGACAGACTTCATTAAATTGTTGTCCAGGAGCGCCAAAACTCATGGCAACGAATGTATCATGATCAGACTTCATTAAGTTGTTGTCCCGAAGTGTCGGAGATCACAATGTGCCATAATATAGATTGTGACATTGTGATTTATTGTTATCTGATAGACTACATTAAGTCAACGTCCTAGAGTGCCAAAAATCAAATAACCTATTCCCCTAATAGGCATCAATGAGGTTGATGCTAGTGCACATATCAAGAGAATGAGTTCTTTTGTTGATTCACTTCTCCCTTGCTAAGAGGGACATTAAAATGTAGCTTCAATCAAATTGAAGCATGTTAGATTAAGTATATGTATTTGCAATACATTTATATATATATATACACAAATCTATTTTGTTCATATCAAATCTTCAGTAAAGTACTATCAAAAAATTGTATATATCACTCTATCAGAGCTCTTGTACACATTTACAAAAGCATCCTTCCTACCATCCTATGGGAGGTAGTTGATGCAACCTAGCTAAAGGGCTTAAAGTGCCTTGGAAAGAGGTAGAAGGAAACTTGCATCCACCAATAATCTTACATGAATGAACAATTGGGCAATGAATTGAGAGCCCTTCTCAAGCTCTCATTGAGAAAAACAATAGAACAGCCCAACTTCTCCTCAAAGCAATCCAAAATATCAATAACACTAATTCTAGGCCCAAGCAATACAATGGGCGGGAGACCCACTCAAACTATTCCAAACATAATAATCCAGCAAGGGTATCAACCCCAAGACCAACAAGACCCTTTTCCTACCTAAGGTGGAAACACAATGGACTAAAAAACAAACAACAAAACTATGGATAGTTTGGAAGAACTTGTGGAAGCATACTCAAGATTTGATTCCAAAATAAAGGATGTCTCTTTTAAAGATTGTTGTGAGATTAAAACCAAATTGCCCCAAATAAGAGAAGATGGCAATTTGACAAAGACTTAAAAGAAAGGAATAGTAAGATAACCTTCTCCGAAATTGATAGATCCGAGAAGGCTATGACACCTTTTTGGGTTAAAAAATTGGACACTTTGTCACACATAGCTCCATGACAAAAGAAAACCATAAAATTTGTCACGGTCCACCTAGAGGGGACAGCCTATGATTGGTGGCAACATGGCCTCATTACCCAAGAGTCAAGACCACTAACACACAACAACCTACAACGAGTTCACCCAAGAACCCATCCAAAGATTTTGACCAAAAACACCTTGAATGGTACTTTAGGGAAAACACACTTGTAAGGCAATAAGGAACCATAGAAGAGTATGTCACTGAGTTCCAAAAACTCTCAATGATGGTACCGGAAGCATGTCAAAGAAGATTGGAATCTCTCTAGTGCTTGGGCAGTGCCCTCAACCCTTCATCACTTAATGATGCAATTCAAAAGGCATTAGATGGAGACATCACACCTGCCAAGGGCAAGTACCATACAAAGAGTCAACCTCCTAAACCTTTTTATAGAAGACAAAGGAAAAGCACTCTTCATACCTTAAAAAGAATAGAGAATCTTAGGAAAAAGGAATCCATGACACATTTGTAAAAGATTACGAGAAGACTACAATTTGTATTTTAAAAGGCGAGAAAGGCGAAGGGTGATCGAAGGAACAAAGGAAGAATTGGCAAACTGGTATACGCCAAGGGGGAATCCGGACGGAAGGGGAAGAACCAGCGCGGCTCAGAGTGTCGAAGGAACACGAGCGTGGGGAGAACTCTTCGTCCCTGATACACCTGATGAGCAAATACTGTTTGGTCAAAACAACCAAATCCTTGAGAAAGTCTTCACGCCACTCGAGAACGTAGGTGTCCGTAAAGCAAGTGTTCAGAGCAGCACGGGAGTACAAAACAACGCAGGTAGCGACAACAACGCACAATAAAAGAAAGAAAGGGTACCAATGGCCTGTACAAAGGAAAAGTTACCAAAGTTCGACAAAGATGGCATAGCTGACCCAATCATACACTGCAAAACTTGCAAAACAATTTGGACAACGAATGAAGAAAACGACCATGGCAAATGGGCAAGGCAATTTCCATCCACCTTATGAGGTGTAGCAATCAATTGGTTTTCAGACACCGATCCGACAAAGCTAACCACATGGAAAACGTAGAAGGAATTTATTACAGAGTTTTAACTGCTACAAGATGACAACAAGATAGCAGAAATCTACAGCACAAAACAAGGAAGAAATGAAACAGTCTGTGTATATGCTAGAAAACTAAAAGAATTAGTAAATAAAATGGAAAGTAAGCCAACAGACGGGCTAAAAAAGAGATGGTTCATAGAAGGATTGCCTGGAGTTAAAAAGGAAAATGAAGATTGTACCACCATCATCGTACACTGAAGCGTACAATCGAGTGTTAGACTTGAAAGTGAACAGAAAACAAAAAAGAAGAAAAGCAGATCATCCGACTCGAATGAATCCTCTTCTAAGGAAAGCGTTAGTGATGAAAAGGGCAGTAAGAAGGTTCGAGCCCTCTAAGAAGGTTCGAGCCCTCCAAAAGGATATGATCAAGATGATGAAAGAGTTTAAGGATATGCAGAAAGGGAATAGCGAGACCAGAGAAAAAGAGCTATGGTGCACAAAATGCAAGACAGAAGATCACACTAAGTGATCATGTCCGAAGAATCAGTTCTGTGATATCTGCCAAATTGCGGGACATCCACAAAGGAATGCCCGTTCAATATGAAAACAAGAGGGCATCAACAAGTGCTCCTGACATAGGAAGCATCCACGTCAAGAGGAAACAAAAACACAAACAATGACAGTGCCACCTCGAGTGGGTACAGAAACAACAAAAGGGGACAAAACAACAATAATAACGAGGGCCGTAGTCAGATTCAGTATGATGCGAACAACCGACCGATGGTTCAATGTCGGGCATGCAACTTGTGGGGCCATTTTGCACGAAACTGTACAACAACGAACACACCGCAATTGTTATGCAGATGGTGTGGTCTTGGAGACCATGAAGATGCCAAGTGCTCAAAATTGAAATTAGGAGTGAATTTGATCAACATCGAATCGGGAACGAACGAAGAGGAAGTCCTGGCAATTACACGTAAACAAGCAAAGCTGTACCCAGACCCAATGGAAGATAAGAAGAGATTGGAAGAAGCATGGGCACAAATTGAGAAAGGGATACAAACAGAGAAATCACAAACGGAGAAGGGGGACACTACGGATACCTCAATGAGGAACTACGCAAAATAGAGCATCATAAGGCGGATATTACAAATTGAAGTGCCAATAAAATTAAATGATCTGATCCTCACAATGCCCCAACTATGAACGACACTTGCAAACATGGCCCCGGTTGCTAAACTACCAGAAGAACCTAGGAAGGAGAAGGGAAGCGGAACAAGCGCAGCAAACCCAATGCTACTAGCCCTCACATCAGGAAGGCATCCGGCGGTCGTAGAAATGGGTATATTGGGAACGATCCTCTCAAACACAATTGTGGACAGAGGTTCAAAGGTAAATGTCCTACCAGAAGATACTTGGAAGAAGTTGGGACAGTTGACGCTGTGACCACCCACGTTCTAATTGCTAACTGCAGACCAACATGGCATCAAGCCTCTAGGGATCCTGATGGCACAACTAGTAACTATTGGAACACAATCGTTCCTGCTCAACTTTGTAGTCATCCCACTAAAAAGAAGGGGATATGATGCCATTCTTGGACGAGGATGGCTAGTACAAGCAAAGGTTAAACATGACTAGAAGAAGAAACTATCAATGGAGAGCAAAGGATGGAGATTTATTATTTGATTTACACACACAAATGGTGGGAGAAGTCAGATCGTCCACTTCAGAAGGAGAGGACGAACGTAAGAAGCAAATGGAACCGGACGAAGGAGTGTTTGAGATTAGGAGGGTCGAATGATGACGACCTAGACTCAATGAATGGCCTATTCCACTGGCAGATGTAGGATTACGAGCTCTTTCCGAGCTGTAATATGTTAAGGGTCAACAAAGGTGAGAAAGGAGAGGAAAATGAATGTCTGAAGGAACATAGAGAAGTGGAAGAAGGAAAGGCGGTTACGGCTGAAGCTGAAGGGAGGAACATACCGTACGAACCCAGCAAAAGGAAAGATTCCACTGTGCAGTACACAGTGAACGGACCGTGTGGAAAGAAAAGGTTACACCGCACCACGGATTTAGTAGAAAGGTACTGACGACGAGGAAAACACATCGTACGGTCTATACAAGAAACAAAGAGGATGGGCTTAATAAATATTGCAGTTGTACGGAGTGAAGGTTTTAAAATCAAGAATATAGTTATTAACGGCAAGGAGTGGCATCTGACGGAATTCATGGTATGGGCCACGAAGATTACACAAAACAGGCAAAAGGCATGGGACGATAAGCACTTGAAGTTGTACAAATCTCAATCGGGACAGCTAGTGTTGAACTATAATGGGCGCAATGAGATCAGATCAGGAAAATTTAAAATAAAGTGGATCAGGCCATATAAAATCTGTGAAGTGGGCAATAACAAAGCAATAAAATTATGGACGCTCAACGGGAATGAAATAGCTAATGCAATGAATGGGTCGGAGCTGAATGTCTATCATGAAAGAAAAAATACACCTTCGTGGACGAGCAACTAAGAGACAATAAAAAATATATATATTGGTGTATATATGTAAATTAAGTGTAAAATAAAATCTTTTTATTTTTATGTTGATAGACGTAATAAGATATAAATAGGAGAAAATTAGTCAATGGAATCATCTCCGTACGATACGACTAGAAAACCAAGGAATCCACCACTGTACAAAAGATATCGTACGGCTACCAGGAAAAAAGGTAAAAAATGTTGTTGAACAGAGAGTATTTTGAGCAGTAAACACTTGGAAGACACTGTACGGCCGTATGGACAATGAGAGGAAGAAGGTACCGTAGAGAGCACTGAGGAGCAGCAAAAAGCCACGAAAAATGATACCATACGGTCCACAAAGAAGTAATGAGGAAGGAACACTGGCGGCTATTGGTAAAGACCGTACTGCAATAGCAAAAGAGGGACAGGAACATCGTACGGCAGTAGGAAATCATCGTACAACAGGGAGAAAAGGGAATATTTGTACGACCTCACATCATAACCTTGGTAAACCATCGTACAGCCTAAGGAAGGTACAGACTCAAGGAGAGCACAAGTTAATGCATCGTACAGCCTTAAGGAAAGCACATGGACCGTATGGCCCTATTTAGGAGATGACAACTAATCCACCATACAGCTAAACAGAAGAATAGAAATTCCACAGGCGGTACATGATACACCGTATGGAAAGGGAGACGGAGAAAGGAGACAGGAAGTACACCGTATGGTCGTACGGCACTAAGGAGGAACACAAGTATTGATTAGTCATACTCTGTGGTGACCATACAAAGAACTAGAGGCAGTGAATGGTGTAGTTGTACATTGTACGGCATAAGCATAGTCAGCTATATAACACAGAAGTCTGAGATCGTTGTACTTGAAGGGAAGCAAATTGCAATACACTGGTAAACACAGACGAAGGGTGATAAGGGGTTCTAAAAAAAAAAGACAACAGATCAAAACAGTTGAGAATGGAAAACGTATGGCACCGGAGGGACAGACATAAACAGGTAATGAAGAAAACATAAGTCATTGGTAGAAAAAGTGTGGGACTAGAAGAAAATCACAAAAATAGTGTGTTCCATGGACTTTTGTGTGGGTTTGAGGGTGTTAATTTGGTCTTGGCTCTACCCCAAAACCCTGCAGGGGTGCTACCCCTCGACCCTGCTGGAGGCGATGCACCCTAGACCCCCAGTCAATTCAATTATCAGTCGTAAGAAGTGTGACTAGTTGATGAGACCTGGAGCTGCTGTAGGTGTGGAGTGTTTGTATGCCAAAGGTGGAGAGAGCACTGGAGCAAGCCTTTTGAGAAGGGTGATATGCTTTGAGGCACTCAGAATAGGTGTTTGACGTGAGGCTATCTTGGTGGATGCATAGAGAGCTCAGGAGAAGTTGATCATCCAGCTGGAGGCAATAGAGCGACACTTAGTTCAGCGTACCCAGGCGTTGGAAGTAGAGAAGGCAACACGGGTGGATATCAAAGTCAAATTGGCTAAGGTGACAGTATTGTGTTAGCAGAGGCTACAGATGCAACATGTTATGGAGACCAATTTGGTCCAAGCACGGGAGGAATGTGAATGTGATGTGACAGAAACAAATCTATCGTGTTACAGTTAATCAATTAATGTATTCCGTTTTGTTAATCTGTTTTGGATATTTTGTAATTGTCATTCGGAGACAACTTTTCTTTTGGGAGGGGATGATGTTATCGATAAAATGTATATTGTAGCCAACAGGTAGAATTGTATTTGGACAGACACGTAACAGTTGAGTCACCCCTTCGAAAAGGTATATGTACACCGTCCAGAATGGACTTGGAAGCATCATCATTGTAATCAATCACATCGAATATTGTATACATGCGAATAATAAAAAGAATACCTATGTGTTACATGTTCTTGTCTATTGTTTGAATGCATTAATAAACCATTTACCCTATACGGTAAACAAGGACCATGAGTGGTCTACACCCTTGAGGTGATTGGATTTATTATGTTGTATCAGTTGCTTTAATTATGCTTGTGGCTGATTTATGAGATTATGATGTGATTTATGGCTCACTGAGGTTTGTGCCAATGGTTACGAAGATCGATGTGGTACCATGATGTTGTTCTGTGATTACCAAAGATGTGTGCAGAGATTGCACTATGTACTACTACCTACTACATTGGACTAGGTTCCTCTAGCAATGGTTAGTCATGTTTATGAGTATGTTTGCTTATGTGTTTTAAGTGCCTTTTCATGTTGTGAAAACTACCATTATTATTGCTTAAATAATTAAAAATAGATTGTCCATGTTGGATTCATTGGTTTTGTGTTGCAGATATTTACCTTATTATATTCTGATCCAAGAGATACTTGTCACTCATGTTATGTTTTACATTTGGGATGACCTGAGGGTCGGATGTTACGCTTTGATTTCAGTTAATCATATTGCATGATGATGTCATTTTGAGATGATAGTGTGTTTTATGATGATATATGGTTATCTGGTATTTGGACATATCTCTAATTATGTTATGTGATAGATTTAATGCTATGGTTATTTACTTCATTATGCTATATGCGAATGTGTGATGTAAATGGACTATTATAATTGAATAAATGGTTAAATTAGTTATTTAATACATTTATTGCTTCGGTTATGTTATTATATGCAATTGCACTTGATTGTGTTGTTTAGTGTGCAGAATTTATATCCCTAGTAGTGGCACATGGAGTTAGTGATTCAACTATTCATATTTTACCAATGTCAACCCTATATGGTCGACGTATCCTTATTTTAATTGTTTAATTAATCATTTTGGTAATTATTAAATCCGAACTCATTTGCATTATGTGATTAGACCAGTGAGTGTGTCTGTGCATTTAGAGGTTCGCATTGTCATGAAAGTTGTTAAGGAAATTTCTGTGTTTTTTCGTTTTTGGGCTTTTAATTTTATTGAATTTAATTTCTGACAGCTTTGTTATAAATAAATTCCTATTACTAGGAATAACTTGTTTTCTTTGGATCGATTCAGGGTTTAACTAAGTTGGCTGGTTATTTGCCCTAATCGATTATTCACTCGAGAAGTGAATAAGTATCCCAAAAGGAATTTAATTCCTCACTTCTCACTTTTGAATTAGAAAGTTTGAGAGTAAAACCCAAAATCCTCTTCATGACGATTTACTGTTTTGTTCGTTGTGGGAGCTACGAGCGTGGAATCATCACAAGATTGGTCTCGTTGGATCTAGCTTGGGGAGACTTTGGATTGCTGCGATTTTCGACTACTTCTGCGAGATTTTTATTTGATGTTTTAGATTCCTATTTTGCCCTTTTGGCTGTGAAGTAGGGCTCTCTCGTTTTATTGTTTCTACTATGTTTCTAATTTTGTTTTTGGTAGCCGTTTGTTAAGAGGCTGAGAACTAATGTTCCCCTCCATTTCTGTTTGCTGGTTCTACCCGGTTGGTTGGGTATGAACATTTTCCCTGTTTCCGAGATGGGGGTTTGGGGTTTCACACCGTTATGCTGGTCGTTTTTCGCATACGGTGTCTGAACCCAATTTTTATTGGACTTTCGAGGTTTTTGTACCCAAAGGACAAATGGGTTTTAATTTCAAAGTTTTCCAATTTTGGGGGTTTTTACTTCATTTTGTGTGCCGCCCTATTTTCTCAAGTTTTCTTGGCATGAGTTTGGTCGTGGACCTGGATCATCCGTTTGAATGTCAGTCAGACCATTGTTGCTCTTTTATGTTTGCATTGGGATGCGTGTTGCATCCATTCTCCTGACTTTGTGTTCGGTTGAGTGATTTTATACCTGGTGATATTGTTTCTTTGGACCTTTGTTATTGTTTCGAGGACACTAGGATTCGTGTAGAATCCATATTCCCAGATTGAGGCCGGTTGAGTGAGTTCATGATGTTTGGTCTTGTTGCATCATTGGGATTCGCGTAGAATCCATACTCTTGGATTGAGACCAGTTGAGTGAGTTCATGATGTATGGTTTTATTGTTTTTTGGGATTCGTGTAGAATCCATCCTCTCGAGCTTGTTTTGATTGAGTGATATTTTGCTTGTGTTCTCATCCAATCCTTGTGTTATGATCTTTGTGATGGTGGTGCACAACACACGAGTATGTGCGCGTACATCTACCGAGTGACTTGCGAGGCCTGATCTTCCCTGGTACTTCCGAAAGTTATGATCATTGGAGTTGGGTTGGGAATTTGCATGCCTATGGGCACTCATTGTTGGATGAGCATGGGTAAGGTAGGGTAGCATATGGAGGGGGCTTCTATCTCGCAGCCTGATGTCATGATGCCATAGGGTTGGTAAAGGAAGTTTTAAGTAAGTGATAACTAAATAAAATGTGTGAGTGATAATAACACTTATGGAGTGGACCTACGGGTTCCACATGGTTGGGACGCATAACTACCCATACCACTACTAGGGACCGATGTACAGAGACGGCCTTTTGTCCTAGTGCGACCACTGCTGGATGTTTTCACTTGATACTTCAGGTTCCAAAGTAGGCTTTCTTGTGATTTATGCTTTCATTGGAATGCTTGGATATCATATTTAGATGATGCTAGTTTATTTGACGCATTTCCTTATTATGATGTTTAGCATATGGTACATGATGAGTTTGATTTGTAGGATTATCTTATGCTTTACTTCTAGCATGTTAGATTTCTTTATTCTTATGTTATAGCATATTTTAGTAGTGACATCCTCATAAGATAGCTCCAATGATCTGGTCGGTGGTTTGGAATGTTATGCATGAGGGATGGCTAGGACCCATGATAGTCTTATGATGTTATCAATGGTTGGGCAAAACCACACACTTAGTTTGGTTGTTCAATTATTGTGATGTTATTTCTGTACACTGTGATGTTGCTTTTAGTATGTCCTTTTTATTGCTATGGTTTAGATGGATAGAAGTTCCTCTTCTTATTTCATGGCATCTTCTTGTTTATGCACTTGAGTGTTCATTCCTCGATCTATGTGGATCCGGTACTCCCCGGTGTGGAGGTTTGATTTCTCATTTTATCCCTTGTTTTGGCCCTTAGAGTAATTCTTTCTTTCTTTGGGCGACCATACATCAGCAGTGGGCGATACTTTAAAGTATTGCACGTCCAAAGGAGAAGAATTGTGCGATGTATCGCATGCCCTTGTAAGCTCTATCATGTGACACTTTGTTGTATCACATGCCTCTTGAAGAAAGGTTGTACAATACTAGTAAAATATCGCACGCCTTCCTAAGAAGTGTCGCCCAATCCTTGAAGATATCGCATGCCTTCATTAGAAAGGTTGTACGATACTGGAAAGTATCACACAGTGTTGTACTAAAGTATCATCTAGGTTTTGGAAAAACCTACACAGGCGGACAGCAAGCACTTTTCGGTTTGACCGGAAGTTTTTTGGAAGTGTTTTGGTTACCCTTTATGGTATTCTCAAATACTTTGGGATTGCATTTTGAATTCGGTATGTTATTGGATTTGTTTTTGTTTGCATCCTTCCGTGGTTTGTTGTTTATGTTTGGTAGTGGCAATTGGAGATTCCTTGGTTGCTCGGATTCTTGAAGTCTTTTGTTGTGATCTTTGTGATCCCTGTATGATGTTGTCATGTGCATTCATACTTGTAAAAAAAATATCTTGGCTTGAACTGAATCCTTGTTCCAAGGATCTCCAGGCGGGGCATTACAGATTGGAGAAGTCCACGCAAAACAAACATCCAATTGCATTTGAAAACCACAAACTCATTGAAACTAGGAGACACTATTCAATCTGTGACAAAAAGATGTTAGCCATCATGCACGCCCTAACCGAGTTCACACAATATTTAGTTTGTGGGAGGTTCAATGCTAAAATAGATTGTAGCAACTTAAGGTTCTTTATGAATCAAAAGGATCTAAAAGATAGGCAGTAGTAATGGATAAGCAAGATTCAACTTATGACTTTGATATTGAGTATGTGAAAGGGACAAACAATGTCGTAGCAAATGCCTTGCCACGACGACCCCGCTTGGACTGCCCAAAAAGCATCACAATAGACTGAAAGAATGATAACTATTGTCCAATATGTCAAAGACCTACAAGCTAATGATATCCTAGAAAGAAATTTGCCCAAGGAGGAATCCAAAGTAGTAGAAAAACTCATTCTATATAAGAGTAGGGTACTCCTTGTGCCCAACCTAAGAATGGCATATAAGACCATCAAGGAAATACCATAACAATCTTTTAGCAATCACCAAGGATGATACAAAACCTACAAACAAAAAAGGGAAAAATACTCTTGGAAGGGTATCAAGAAGGATGTTCTTAGTCATGTACAAGAATGTATAACTTGTTAAAGGAACAAAGTTGAACAAAACTACCTAGCATGTCTTTCTTTAAGTTGAAAGTGAAAAAAATAAATCCATTTGAACTCTTTCCACACATTCACACTGAACTTGTGCATAAGTTCCAAACCAAGCTAAAAACACAATAAAGAGATACCCTTGGAAACTCAAGAATTCAAACATTATATTTTTTTACTTTATTTTCACTAATTTGATATATTTTAAAGTGTAGTTGCCTCCTTGCAATGCATGGTTCTATGGCAGGCATAGAGCTTCTGAAAGGTTCCTGACGTGTTAAGCCCCTTGTCACATGGGAAGAGATAGTTTTTAGTCCCAAGTCATTTGATTAGCCCCTTAGAGCTTAAGTTGCTTGCCCACAAACCCTCTAGAGAATGATTTTCTAGAAGGCACAATTTTCACATCTGGAGGCCTTCTATATGAAAATATTTTTTGAAACTGCGCATTTTTCAATGGTGTGGTCAGATTTCAGTTTGAGTGCCTCCTGATGTGCAGGCTTTCAGCTATTTATGTCGGGGGCATTCTTGAGTTTGTAAAGTTCATTTTTTGTGAGATTTGCAGTATTGTTCAGTTTTGCTGTAATTCAACTTTGCTTTATTAGTGTCTCTGATTCTTGCTGAATTTAAAAAGAAAACACACAAAAATGCCTCTCTCTACACAATCTTCTTCTCTCTTTCTTCTTTTGATCTATCATTTAGACTGTAAATGTCACATGGGTGGAAGCACGGTGTCAAAGGGGCAATCATGCCTCCTAGTTCCATGCACCCTTGTGGTATATTGGTACTCCGGACTGCCTTCACTACACAGGTACACCATTAGACAAGCTTAAGACCCTTCACATACCATATATTATGGCACTACTCTACTCTTTGTATCATTCTTCTATCTTGTACATTTCAGATTCCACATACCAACTAGTAAATAGGAAGGTGTAGCATATTGGCTAGTTTAGCTTATTAAAGAGATACTATATTGAAAGACAGGAGTGGTAAACTTGGAGTGATAGGGTTTCTTGAAGTGATAAGCAAGAAACCTTGCAGATTTTGAAAGGCTTCACACTTTTGCATACAACATTCTGTATCAATTAGTTTTCCTTGGTAGCAAGAACTAGTTTGATTAAGAACACAACACTCGTCTACTAGAAAAAACATGCTAAGGCATTGTCTATCAGGATCTAGCTACACTTCAGCTGCTTAAGAACAATTTGGTGCAACATGTTGGTGCAGTTATTTGATTTGCACCTTATATTAAGTTTACTTGGATTATTTCATTTATTTTCTTGGGTGCATTAGGAATAAGAGCACATGTCAACTACCTTGATGAAATTCTTTGCCACCTCCAGCTCATTCATTCCTTGATTGATAGTTGTACGTGCTATACCTCCCTCATCAAATTGAGTTCTCTTCACATCACTACTACTTGCTCCTACATATTCAGTCACCACATATAACTAAGGGTAACTCAACTTCTCTAGGTCAACTGTCATCTGGACTTGTCCATTCCAAAATCTATACATTGTCGTTTATTCCCTTTTGATTTGAATCTTGAATACATATTAGAATGGAACCTTTCCATTCTTGTTTTTGTTTGCATATGAATTAGTGTCATTTTCTTGTTCTTGTTCCCAGGACTATTGAATGATTGCTATTGTTTATTAAATCTAACATGTTACCAAAGCAAAGTAGTTTCAATCTCAATTATATTAATCTAGAATAATGTTCATGATTCTCTCAGTTAGGGTTTATAGTCGTGTAAATTGCGTGTTTTTATATCACTCGTTATAGGAGGCCATTGGAGAAGATATAAGTAGTCTCTAAGCATTCAAAAGGGTCAAATTAACTAAGAGAGGCTTTTTTTTCATCCTCCTTGGACGTTAAGAAGTAAATTTAGCTTAAGATAAACTTGTAGGATTTGAATTTGTATTTAAAAACAGCTTGGTTTTCCAAGCACTTTGGCGCAAAAAGAATCTCACTATTGCATAATAACCTATAAATTGATTATCTATTTGGCCAGCTTGGAGCAATTGAAACAAAACAAAAAATTCCAAGCTTCATCCGTTAGATCAGGTTGTTGTAGTATTTGATCTAATAGGTCAACTTCAAAGGCCCATAACTTGTTCATATTAAGGTATTTATTCAATATTTCATTGAGATGGATTAATTTTTCAATTACATTGTAGTGATGTAATTATTATAATACTCCTATTAACTTCCATGCAAAATAGGTGAATATAGAGATATCCCTCGTGATATGTGGGGCCCTAGAAGACCCAATCAATGCATAATTAGTTTTAAAACCTTCTATAATCAATTCCTCAACCAGGTAAGAGTTGATTGCCTTGGAAAAATGGAAAAATAAAATATTAAGCAAGAACGATCAATAGAGTAGGGGACTAAAAGCCACAATTTGCAGAAAAAAGGTGCCAACATCAAAACTTGCAAGTAAATAACAAAAATTTAAAGAAGGAATTGAAGGATTTGAGCAAATATGCAAATCAAATCCATGAAGCCCTCGAATACTTGCATGTAGAAAATCTGTCACAAAGAATAAAAAGACAAGAAGAGGCAAAGGTTTGCTCTAAAAACATGCAAATTGTATTCTCAGATAAAAAAAGATAATTAATTATAAATAGATCAATTCTTATAAAAGGAGATCAAAACTCAAAAAAGGGTAACCTAAAAGGTAAAAGATATTTAATAATTACTAATTAATTATTGAATAGAAAATGCAAAAAGCACATAAAGCGAAATCTTAAGAAGGGAGAAAAGGTAATTTAATTAATGAAATTAAATTAACCTTTTTCTCTAAAACCCCCCTTAAGATGGGCAACAATGCAGTTACAAACAATGCAGAACGAGCAAGGAAACTACAATGCAATGCTGAAAGCAAACTTGGGTCCTCGCAACAAGGCCTAATGAGGTGCCGAATCACAAAAAAATCTCTATGAAACGGAGAAATAGAGAAAACCCAATGGGAAAAACTCTACTCCAAAAAGAGATAGCTGAAAACCTAGTGAAGGACTGTAGAAGCCTCCCACTAGAGGAATGTTCCAGAAAATAGGAATAGAAAGTGATCATAAAAAAAACCACTGAAGCATAAAGAAGTCGCAAACTCTATCAAAAAGAAACTATTGATCTGAAGAACCTCCTCTGAAATTGAACTTGACCAAGTAGAGAAGACTGTAATCTGCATTGAATCAAGAGGCAAACAAAGGCAAACAGCTGAACTTGAAAAAACAAATGGCATGAAACACCAAAGCCTAAAGAGTTCATCAATCGAACCAAGGAAGCATGAGAAACAATAGAAGAAACCCCCCCCCTAATGCAGACAAGGGCCAGGTGACAGGCAACTAAGAAAATGGACCAATATCTCTTGCAAAACAGAAAGAACCAAGAACATCAAGAGTGAGGAAGAGGTACAGACACCTATAAAGGCACGTGTCATCGACACATCATGGTGCTAATGTCCTGGAAGGAACACTCACTTGACAAAGGAATATTGCACTAAAAGGCAAACAACTATCCCCCCATGGCACTTTATAATGTAGTGCGAGTACAATAAGTCACAATGATGAAAAAGATCCCGAAAAATGCAAGAAGTGGCACTTTATCTTTTAGTGCGTTTGCAAAAATATGCTTACAAATGATATCAACAATGATCAGAAAGGGCAAAGAGCTGTTACAAAAGATAGTACAACCCAAAAGAAGAGATCCCATGCTATGAGAAAGATCCCCGGACTTGAAACATCCAAGATATCCACCATAGAGCAATAAAGCAAAAAAACATGATAGAAAGAGCATAGAGCTAAATCTAGAAGAAAAACTAGTATTTCTGAAAATAGCACTGAACCAACTTTTCAAAAATATCACATTTTCAAAAAATGGAGATGGGACGCTCAAGATATGCCCTTTGGAGTGAAAAACTGAACATCCGGCTTTGACCGCCCAAACAGGAAACCGAACTGCATCAAAACCAAAAAAATCTTGATCCATCGTCTTCATCTCGGAACCAGCTTTCCAGCGCTTCTTTCAAATTGAAAAAAGACATTCGTATGCTCAAGTTATGGTGAAAAAACCAACATGGCCCCCGTATGAGCAAGAGAAAGATTTTTTTTTTAAATAATAAAAAAAAATTAAAAAAACCCACCGCTAATGGGCGGCGGCAGGGTGGAGGGTAGGCACAACTGCGGCGAAACTGCTGGCGGAGCTGCTATGTAACCGCTAGCAGAGCTGCTAAGCAATGAGCACCAGCAATAATCGTAGTGGTGCCGCTACGGTTAGTTGACCGCAGTGGCTCAAAACTGCCTTTTTTTTTAAAAAAAAATTGTGATTTTGATAAAATAACACGCCTCGGAGTGCGTGCAGAGGTTGTACAACCTTGCCGAGCAAAAACATTTTGCCTCCCGAACCAACATTGTCCAAAACAAATGAACTTTATATGGAAGCAGGGATTTTGACACCTTTTGAATCCATCCGTGAGCTCTGTTTAGCCTCAAGCTGCTCCCAAAATCAGTGACCCCCTATTTTCTCAAGAAATACCCGAAAAATTCCAAATCTGATCAGTCAACTCTCATTCTCTCTTTTTCTCCAACTACCGAACAAGCTACAACAAATCTGGCTCTGATACCATGAAGGATTTGAGCAAATATGCAAATCAAATCCACGAAGCCAAGAGAAGAAAAAAACAAGAGGCAAGGGTTTGCTCTAAAAACATGCAAATTGTATTCTCAGAGAAAGAAATGATACTTAATTACAAAGAGATCAATCCTTATAAAAGGAGATCGAAACCCGAAAAAGGGTAACCTAATAAATTACAACGGGTAAACTAAAAGGTAAAAGTTATTTAATAATTACTAATTGATTATTAAATAGAGAATGCAAAAAGCTCATAAAGCGAAATCTTATGAAGAGAGAAAAGGTAATTTAATCTACAATCCCCATTGATGTGATCATGCCAACGTGACTAGACCTTGTCAACAATGGATGGAGCATTGTTCGTTCCACTACCTCTTCAGCTCCAACTTTGTAACTAACCTTGTACTCCCTTAATACATAGGATAAAGGTTGCAACATCATATTGGCGCTCTGTGAGTGAGCATGTCGGGCACTCTGTCAGCGCCTAGGATCTTGGGCATGTTACCTTGATATGGCCTTGTTGACTCTTGTGTCGAGTCCTTAGAAGAGTCGCCTTTCCACCCGCCCTTTTTTATAAGGAGGATTGTTTTTTTTTTTGCGGTCACCTCAGATCTTCTAGCAAAACTATTCTTTCTTTGGAGACCTGGCAGTTTACGAGTGGGAGGAGGCGATTGCTAATCTCGCCATGAATGGACTAGTTTCACAAGGGTCTACAGTTCTACGTGGAGCACCACTGTTATGGGTGCCACATCAAAATCTAGGGGGTTGCTTCCACCATGGATCGAAACTTTCTGATGGAGGTTGCACAGCACAATTTGCCACATTTGGTGGAGATTTTAGACTACAATGATGTGGATTATGAATGGAGATTGATTCATGTGGAATGCAAGTGGAGGTGTATAATCAGAGACTAGAATGCGTGTTTAAAGAGCTTTTTAGAGTGATTTTTTGAAAGGAGACTATTGCTTGATCTTCTGGTATTTTATGCACTATTCTGCTCTTTTAAGTCATTGCTAGGCCTGTAAAGCTAACATTTGGGTTGCACCCTGGAGTTTTTGTGGCTTTATTCTTTTGTATTCCCAATGTCATCTTCTTGAGTAGTTGTGATTGATAATCTGGACAATTCATGTGGAGAAGCTGCTATCAAGTTTGCAAGCATGCCTGTAACTGATGTTGTCATGCGGATTCATATGAGGAGATGCAATTTTATTTGTGAGACACACCCACCATTGTTGCCACCAATTTTGTTTTGGACATCTCCCGTTATGAAGCCCTCCAGTCTTTACAAACTGATGATAATTCTTTTTTGAATTGCAGTTTGTAATCTGAACCCGCACCCAATTTAAGGGTAATCAGCATTTTTCCAAGAATTTTGACCGACACATGCACATGTTGTGCATGCATTGTTTTTTCGAGACTTGCCATGAGAAACTGTCACCTTTTTCAGTGAACTTTTGGCGATTTTTTCACTCTTGGCCACCGGATTTTTCTTTTGGCACCGGCCCTTTTTCCGGCATTGTGTTTCCAGTGGTCAGATATTTTTCCCATAGGAGTTATTTTCAGGCATTTTTTTTTGCCTCGACGACCGTTTGACCATCAAATTTCGGCTCATCACTTGCTGACATCAACACCACATCAGCATTGCATCACCATTTCTTGTCACCTTCTCAGCCTTTGTTTGGACCTACCTTCACTTTTTTGCTCATATCTCGAGCATATGAACTCCGTTTTTTGCAAACGAGATATTGCTGAAAAGCTGGTTCCGAGCCCATCATAGTGGTACAGTTAGTTTTCAATTTTCATGCATTTTTGGTGGCTTTTTCTGCTGTCAAAGTTAGGGTTACAGTTTTGCACTTTGGGAGACATATCTTAAGCATCCAATCTCCGATTTGGGAATTCTTTATATCATTGGAAAGGTCTTTTTGACCTCTTTTCAGTGATGCTGGTTGTTTTTCTAGATTCTACTCCAAGCACATTCTATTTAGTATTATGCATTTTTGCATTCTAGTGGATAACTTGGTTGTTTCAAGTCCGGGGATCAATTTATTTGCTTCAGATGATTCGTCATGACTTGTACTACCTATTGTATTAGTCTTATGTATCTTCTGATCTATTTAGACATCTTTTGTATGCATTCTTGCAAACGCACTGAGATAAAGTGTCATACTGCATCTGTATTTTCGTTTCAGTTGTTTGCCTTCTAATTCGAGTAGTGTCATCTGAGGACACTTTTGCAACTTATTGTATTCTTGGGATTCACCATTTTTTATGCCTTATTGTACACGCACTACTCTGATAAAGTGCCATGGGGGTTTGATGTTTTGCCTTTCTTTGCCATCTTCCTTTGTCCAATGAGTGTCCCTTCCATGACATTAGCCTCATGTCGTATCTGAGATTGATCACCTTAATACACACATAAGTACTCTTTTGTGCATCTTGATCGTGGTTCCTTGACATGCAGTTCTTTTGGCCCACTTTTCCACTTGCCTGTCACCTCACCCTTGTCTGCATTAGGGGGGGTTCTTCTGTTGTTTCTCATGCTTCCTTGATTCGATTGATTAACTCTTCAAGCTTTGGTATTTCATACCATCTGTATCTTCAAGTCCAGTTGTTTGCCTTTGTGTGCCTCCTAATTCGATGTAGATTACAGTCTTCTCTACCTAGTCAGGTTCTATTTTAGTGGAGGTTCTTCAGATCAGCAATTACTTTTGACAAAGCTTTGCAGTTTCTACATGCTTCAATGGTGTTTTTCATGATCCTCTTTTGTTTCTACATTCCCTAGTTTGGAGGCTTCTTCAGTCCTTAACTAGTTTCTTTTAGCATTATTTCCATCTCTTTTTGGAGTAGGGTTTTCCGTTTTTCCCATGTGGTTTTCTCTATTTCTCCTCTTTTCAAAGATTTGTTTGTGCTTGGATACCTCATCAAGCCTTGTTTGTCGGGACCCAAATCTACTTTCAATAGTAGTTTCTAGCTTTTTAGCTACTCCCTAAGTTTATCTTAAGGGGGGGTGTTAGAGTAATTAGATAGTTCCTAATTAACTCTAGTTGCTTAAGCTAAACTTTAGGCATCTAATAATTAATTCTTTTATTAATTATTTTGATGCAACCTAGGTTAGACCTTTTTAGGGTTTCGATCTCCTTTATAAGGATCTCATTGTAAATTCAATCGTGAATTGAGAATTGAGAATTGAGACTTTTTTCTTTTGATTATAGCAATCTACTTTTTTGCTCATCAAGAATGTCTTGTCTATGGATCTGGCAATTTCAGCCTCCATAGTTTTTTGCTTCTCTTTTCTGTAACAGGTGTTTGCATACAAGTGATTCTTGAGAGTTGTGGGGTTGATCTTTCATCAACTTCAACAGGAATGAAAACAAAAATCTAAAGGATTACACTAAATCCTAGAGCTCATACATCAATACTCAGAAAAATACAACAAACATTAGGAAAACACAACAAAACTAGAAAATAACGCATCTAGAAAAAATAGTCTATTGTGATCATCAATTGTCATAACTCAAAGGTTGTGTCGTATGACCCTCACAAGCTCAAAACTTGAAATTTCAAAGTCAAACAATATATTGAATTACATTATTGAAAAAACATAAATATTAATTTTTCATCTATTGAAAATGTGCATTCAAAATAAACAGCCAAAAATGATCTACGTTCTCCTCTCTCCATCAAGCCTTGCACTAGAAGGCAAGTCATTGCTAACAGGGGGAATGACTATTTCCTCAAATGTGTATTTGTCCTCCAATGCATCCACCTCTACTTCAGCTCTCTCCAATCAAACACAGATGCTTGTCAATGAACAAGATATCATCATGAGCCTCTTTGGCTGTCCAATTAGCAAATGAATTAATATCATCTAAGTCCATGGCATGATGAGTAGGACATGCCAAATTTTTGGTTCACAAGCAAAGATTGCACATGATCATTGAAATATTGTTAGGTCTGTACTTGACATGAATGCTTTTAAACAGGTTCCAAAACAACACACGCCCAAAAGTATTATAGGGCTAGATCAAAACACAAATAGTTTAAGATTTGGTAAACTAGAAAAATTAAAAAATATTTTTGGCAAATGTGCACCAAAATGATTCAATATTCAATTCCAACTTTCAAAGCTTTTAGGGCCCATTTGGTCGCAGGCATAGGAATTGGAAATTAGAATAGAAAATAGGAATGGGAATGGGAATGGGAAATGAGAATGAGAAATGACAATTCCAGTCCCGTTTGGTTCACCTGAAATTTGATTGGAAATATGTGAATCCCTTGTTTGGTCGTGCAAAACTAGAATTGAAATAAGATTAAGTTTATATCTTTTTGGTTAATATTTTCAGTAGTTGTAAAGAAATTAAATGAAATGAACCCCTGAAAGTGAATCATCAGACTTTCATTTGTCACAAAGATATTAAGGCCACTCACATTCTGCTGGATGATCAAATCAATGCCTGCATTGTTGATTTTGGGCTCGCCAAAATGACCGCAGAAGGACAATCACATCTCACCATACGAATAGCGGGTACTCATGGTTATTTGGCCTTGAATAAGTTCTGTATGGTCAGCTTACAGATCAAAGCAAGGTCTATAGTTTTGGGGTTGTTCTTTTTAGAGATAATGAGTGGGAGAAAGGCTCTAGATACGTCTGTGGAGTCCCCATCTGATTATCTTACCACAGACTACGCTTGGAAGCTTGTCAAGATGGGCAAAATGATTGAGGTCATAGATGTTGGAATACGTGAGAAGGGTGCTTTTGGCATGAACATATGCTCATTTTAGGGGCAAAATGGGAATATGTATTCCTATTCTCAATTTTGATTGGATGCACCTAACAGAGAATACAAAACATATTCTAATTTTCTCTTCCTGTTCTGCTTATACTCCAGCAATTTAAAGTGCCCAAGTATGTTATCACATAAACAAGTTCAAGCGTAGGGCCCGCAACTCTTTGTCTGAAACTTGTGAATTTTTATACGAAAGTCAACCACAAATTAGCAATTACCTAGCAAAAAACTTGATGAGCGATTCTGGTCATCCTAACACATTTGTATTTTCAAGTAGAGTTGATCATGGAAAGTAAATACACAGAATGATTACCAAGATACTGATATTATCAAAAAAGAGAAAGCATCCTTAAATTAGTTTTATCATCGAAATCCAGAACTAAAATAGCGACAAGATAGGAACTTATCTAATGCCTATCTCTTGATTCATCACTGGAAATAGAATTAGCAACATTGCAAAGTGGTATCCAGATACAAATTCATGACACCATATCTCGAATCTTCAAAATCCTGCTCCCAAATAAACGAAAATATAAATCAACTGTGAACAAAGAGAAATTAGAGTTTTACCATTCCTTTCCGGGTATTCCTTGGTATTGGACCTCCTCTCCTCTTTCTCATTCTCCTTTTGCTGAGCCACAAAACTATCAGAAAGATACCAAGGCATCTTGACATCTTTTCCTGCAACCCCATAGCCCAGCCTGTATATCTCATCCTCGGGCAAAACAACCCTAACACTCCCTTCACCCTCTTTCATCTTCTTCTGCTTCTTTGGAGGCCGAGGATCGTCCTTCTTCTTCTCCTTCCGATGATCACTCTTCTCTCCTTCCATTTGAAATCCATTCCAACCCTGGAACAAATTAATGTGCTTGGAATCAGATTCAGGCACTTTTTCTTGCGTGGAATCTTGTGCGACGGCTTGGGAAGGAGAAGACGTAGGTAGGGTCTGAGGGGTTTGGAAGCCCTGCTTTGCTTGATTGGCTTGGCGGAGTTTTTCTAAGCGAAATTCGGCATCTCTCCTTGCGGATTCCTCTCGCTTGAGCTGTTCTTCCCGGGCGGCAGCTTCTTCGTCTTTGCGAACGCGCTCTCTGTTGTCGAAATTGTATACATTCCATCGCTTCTGCGGGAGAATGTTCAGACCTCCATGCCCTCCCATGGCTCCTCTTTTTCTTCCTGCTTCACAAGGCCTTTTAGACTTGTAGCCCAGTTTGTGCAAAATAAAATTTTACTTCAAATATAGAGGTAGTGCAGAAATTTTTTACGCGTATTATCTTTATATTACGTTGAATTATTAAAAATACATTGTAATTTAATTATATTTTTTAAGGAATATATTATATATTTTTTAACCTGTATTTGTTTTCTATAGAGAATTATTATTTAATTTAAATCATATAAGATTTTTGTTTGTAGAAAATCAAGATTGTTGATAGTTCATTGTTCAAACTATGGAAGGTTTTTATATTAGATTAAATTATTTTTTAAATTGTAATTTAATGATAATTTTTTTTAAATATATTATAATTTTATAGCATAATTTGTCTTCTATATAGAATTATTATTATTTAAAATAAATTACAATTTCATTATATATTTTTTTGAAGTATACTGTAATTTTTTGGTTGCATATGTTTTCTATATAGAATTATTATTTACATTTATTTAAAAATTTATATGAAACAAATTCAGACATGTGTTTATAAAAATTAAATAAGATTTACATTATATTAAAATTAGATAAGATTTATGTTTATAAAAATTCCCTCAAACTTTACAAAAGAATTTACAAATTTAAAATAAAGTGGAAATATGTAGAAAGGATATTTGGAATGTTGTGGAAGAATTTAGACAAGGTTTTTATATTAGGTTAACTTATTTTTAAATAACTTAGAGTTTAATTATAACTTTTTGGATATATATTATAATTTTTCGTGTGATTTGATTTCTATATAGAGTTATCATTTACATTATTTAAAAATTTATATGAAACAAGTTCAAAATATGTCTATAAATATTAAATAGGATCTACATTATATTAAAATTGGATAAGATTTATATTTATAAAAAAAAACAAGATTGTTGATAGTTCATTGTTCAAACTTTACAAAAAAATTTACAAATTTAATAAAGTGAAAATATATTGAAAGGGTATTTGGGGTGTTGTGGAGGAATCTAAACAAGGCAACTTCATCCTAAAAGATCTAAATAACACCTTCATAACCTTGATCCCAAAGAAAAAGAACTCTCAAACCTTTGAAGAATATAGACCCAATACACTATACAATACTATCTATAAGATCATCTCAAAGGTTATTGCACATAGACTAAAATATGTGTTATGTTTGGTCATTTAGCCATAACAATGTGTGTTTGCTCCAAATAGATCAATCTATGAAAGCAATATCATGGTTCATGAGGTAGTGGACATTGTCCATCAAGAATGCATTGAATTAATGCTAGTTAACTAGACATAAAGAGGACTTATGATAAGGTGAACCGCACCTTTCTACTAGTTATTCTCTGAAAGATAGGTCTTGACAATAGATGGAATGATTGGATTGAATCATGCATAAGAACTCCTCGATTCTCAATGTTGATTAATCGAAGTCCTCAAGGGTTTTTTGAAGGAACTAAAGGCATACGATGGGAGGATCTTAGCTCCCCATTTCTTTATATCATTATGGCGGAAGCACTGGGAAGACTAATATCAAGCAAATGAGGAGCTAGAAGCTAGAAAGGTATTAAGGTGGCCTTAAATGTTGAGCATGTTTCACAGCTACAGTTTGTTGCTCACATGTTACTATTTGGTGCTTCCTCACTTAGAGAGACAAGAATGATGCACGAAACTATTGACACATATAGCATGGCCTAGGGATAGAAAAATAATTGGCATAAATCAACCATATTTCTCTTCTACACCCCAATATCTAAACAATGTGAGATAAGTAAAATTTTGGGAAATAGAATGGGATTCCTTCTAGGTAAATACCTAGGTGTACCACTCGTTGACAATGCGAGAAAATCTATCTAATGAAAAGATCTAGTTAATGACTGCTTTGAAAAAATGAATAGTTGGAAGAGTAGATGGATCTCTTTAGCAGGAAGAATTCTCCTACTAAAATTTGTCATCTAAGTCATTTCAATTTATCCTATGACGTTTCTTAAAAATTCCAAGAAGATTATAAAACAAATAGAACAAAATGAGGAGGTTTTTCTATAATGAAGCCACAAAATAGGACAAACTCCTACTCTTGGCCTCGATCAAGGTCTACACAAGCAAAAATGTTAGGGGTTCATGTTTGAGAAATTGAAACACACTAAATGAGGCCTTAGGTGCAAAGATTATCTAGAACATGTACACAACCAAATTAATTATGGGTATAGATTCTAAAATCAAAACACTTGGATTCTAAAATCAAAATACTCAAGAAAATGATATAATGCTCATATGGAAAATCCACTAAAAGGTTTAACAATTTGGAATTTTCTCTTATCTAATAAATAGGTAGTGATTGGTCACCTTACTTCTCAATTAGGAAATGGGCTAAAGTAGAAGTCTGGGAGGATTTGTGGGATGGTCATGGAAATCTATCTACTAATGTAGATTTGTCTTTAACCAGGAATTGGTGTAAAATGCATTGGGGTGATAACTTGGTCCAAGATTATACAAAACCAAGGAAGAACTCCATAGGTATCATAAGAGGATGGAAAAATGTGGAAAATACATATTTGCCTACAAAGGCAAAAACTCATTTACAGGAGATCTTTGATTCTAGATTGATTACTTGGACTAATAAGGATGAGAAAGCCATTTGGTGCACTACAAAAAATGGGAAGTACTCAGTGAAATTGGGCTACATTATTTTAGACATAACATTAGAAGAGGATCAGTGCCCAACCAATCTTTATGCTTACCCAAAGTAAGAACCTTTGCATGGCTTACAAATAGAGGCATAATTTTGAAAATGGAAAAGTTAAAAAATAGGATTCCATGGATCTTCTAAATGTGTTGTTTTTAATGAGGTAGAGGAAGATATTGATAACTTATTAGTATCCTGCAAAATCAATCAAGAATGTTGGTTAAAGTTGCAAGGTAAATTGGGTTGGTAAGGACTGTTATAGAATAAAAGAAACAAGTCTTTCAAGATTTTCCAAAACATCCCCTAATTCTTCTATATTGAGTATATGGACTCTAAGCCCATCCCTCTTGATTTGAGAGGTTTTGAAGGTGCAAAATAGGAGGATCTTTTTAAGATAAATAGGAAAAATTGGAAAGGCTACAAGCGAGAATCAAGAATGTAATTCAAGAAGCAACAGGGGTAGTTGCTTCTAGATTTTCTAGTCCCTTGACCTCTTTTACTCAGGGGGATAGACACATTCAAATGAAATGGCCAAGTATCAAATTCAGACTTGTGAATGAGTGTTTTGGGGTTAATCTGTCCCCCTACTACTTGATGTTATCCAATGGGAAAGACCTCAAGAAGGTTAATGGTAGTGTAACTTTGATGGTGCTTCAAAAGGGAACCTTGGCCCTTTTGGTTCAAGATTCATAAATAGAGATTCAAAAGGTGATCTCATTGCTTGTGAAGGCAAATGTCTTTTGGATGGAACAAATAATATTGAGGAAGTTGAAGCGTCACTTGACAATTAGAACTTCAGAAAAGTTAGGAGCCAAAAACCTATATGTCAAAAGTGACTTCCAAATAATAATCAAGGCCATTGCAAAAGGCAACATGGAGGCATGACACCTCCAAACCTACATCTCTAGAATCAATGATTAGCTAGCATTATTTGAGGAATTAATTTATCATACATCAAAAGGCAAGGAATAGACAACTTGACACCATATCCAATTTTGCATTAAACCTTAACTTTTAAAATAGTGTTATTGAGAATTTCATTGATGACAGATGGGAGGAATAAAACCATTCCAACATTTTGTTTTATTACACTTTGAGCTTTCTATCATCCTCCCTGCCATTAATGTAACATGTAGCCGATGGTTTTGAGGGGTTGTCCTTGTGTTAAGTACAATGGTGGATGTGACAGGCCTTTAATTTTATTTCCATCAATAATCACCATAATTATATAAGGTATGTGCCCTCAAAACAAAAAATCATTTTGGGTTTGCAAATAATTAATGGTGTTGGGGTTGTTTTGGGATCATGCAAGATGGAAACTACATTCACACTCAAATGCCAAAAGTAACCAAACCCTTTTTGTGGTCATAGTAGGAAGGTTCACCTGGATAAAATGTTCAATTGTCAGCACAAATTTTTTGAGGTGGTCAACTAGTTATTGGGTGAGATGTTTTACTAATTTGAAAACTGCATCATACCAACATAAATATATATTCGATGATCATGGCATGGGCATTATATTTGGGTGAAGGAAAGGACATAGTTAGACTCATTATGGTGAAGTTGGTTCCTCTCAAGGTATCATTGGAAATAGACAAAAGTTTGGAGCTATCCATTCCAAGCAATGGGATTAACTTGGGTGACAAGAAGAGTGGTCTAGGAAAGATCTCAAGCACTCAATAAGCTTCATTCATCTAGAGGTTTAATGAAAGGTAGAGACACAAAAGATTAAAGGAAGTGAGGAAGGCTTGGTTTTCCCTAAAATTATTAGTGACGTAGAAAATAATAAATGAAGACATTTAAAAGATAATGGCCTGTGTGGGTTGGACTACGATTGATGAAGAGAGGTTGCAAAAACTAAGCCGTGCAAGGGAGGAAACCAAAAAAGTAGAGGAAGATCAGTTTGAGGCTTGCATTAATGTCATGCTTAGAGCAAGAATTCAAGGCTTTGTCCCTCATGCCCTCAAATGCATTCTAGGTGATCTTCCTTTTCCCTTTGGTGTCCTGGTGTTTGGTTTTGGTGTTTTGTTGTATGTTGTTTTGAAGTTCTCTACATTTTTTGTAAAAAATGTTAAAAAATATGGTGATTTGTTCTACAAGTTATTTATAAGAAAGGCCATCTTCATGGTAAAGGTATAATGCCAATTTTGTTCGAAGATTTTATTGGAAATGGTTTATTCAAAGGTTTGGTTAGGGAAGGTTTGAAGCCCAATTTTGGATATGTAATGCCTACCCCTACTTGACTTTTCTGTTGTAGGGCCGAATTCTTTTAGGTCAGTATTATGATTCTATTTTATGATTAGTGGTACTTGGGTGCCAGATTAGATTAGATGTATTTCATACTCAATTTATACATGTAATGAGTTACTTAGTTATTTTAGGTGTTTATGATTGTTTCAATGATGATATATGTATGTTCATACAATGATTTTAGTTATTTCATGACATTAGATAAATGAATGATCTATATGCAATTCTATGGTTACTCACCCCATATTTGATGTCTATGGTGTACACGTATATTTTCTTTATGTTTGACATTCCAAATGTGGTTGGGAGAGGAAGTCAGTCACCTAATAGTTGGGATCTACACGATGTACCACTTCCTGCCATTACCTATTTAGTTTAGAATATATGTGTTTGTACATGCATGGATTTTATGTAGATTGCAGGTATCGAGTATTGACTTTCCTAAATTGCTAGGATGAGTGTACCCTATCGCAGTATTTTAATGATATAATTGGGGAGATAACTCTTGAGTCCAAATCCTAACCTAAGCCAATTGTCCTAGAAAATAGGACAAGTATCTGAGTTAGTCTCACCTCTCCAAATTTGTCAAGTGATGTGAATTCGTGATTTTGAACTTGGAGGTTGTTTTGGTAGTCTGTTCTTTATGATGGCTTTTTGTATTTGGTTTTGTGGGTCTGTGATGATTTTCTGATATAATTAAATCAATTTAAAAGAATATTTAACGATATAATTTAATGAAAATTTTATAAATAAAATTTAATATTTAATTAATTAAGAAATTAATTAAATAAAATAATTAAATTTAAAGATTTTATTAAAGTTCTAAATTTGGCATTTAATATTTATTTAATTTAATAATAACTTATTTAGGAGTTTCATTTTAATAATAAACTCTAAATAACATTATTAGTTAAATTAATAAATATTATATTAAAAACATCTTGTGAATTAATAAGAGAGAGTAAGCAATTATTTAATAAAGTTTACTTTAATTAAATTGCATAAAGCGTATGCATGAAATTAAAATATAATAAATTAATTAAAGGGAGAAAGAAAATTAATTAATTAATATATTTTAAATTGCTAAAAGTATGCATGAAGATGTAAAAATAATAAGATATTAAAAGAGATTGATTAGCGAGTTCCCTCGCGTGATTGCACAATCAAAGCCCTAAATTTAGGGGAATACCCTTTATCAGAGATCTAGAGCTCATTTTGCAAGAACTAGAATTTTGGAGAAACGATTTCAAGGAAGAAAGTTTTTAGAGGAAAGGGATTTTCTCATGTTCTTTGTGTGATTGCGTGTTTACAGGTTAGTATCAGATTAAGGTAGAATCTAGTGTTTAATTTCACAATAATTTTAGTTTTTCCAATCTTTAGTCTGCTTCGTGTCTAGATAGATCTATTCTTAGATAATTGTTGAATTGTTTGATTTCTTTAATGAAACCCTGTTGTGAATTTGAGTTTATTTTTGTTTCAAAGTTATCTGTGTTTGAGGAATTGAAAATTTCGGAAAACCCTCATGCTTGTAAATTGTAATTAGTTGGATTTTTTGTTTAAAAATTGAAATTTAGAATGTAAATTTGATTGGTTTATTTGGGTTTTCCTATTAGATTATTGTTCATAGTTTTATCTACACACACACACACACATATATACATATAATATACATATACATATGTCATACATATGTATATGTGTATATATATACACATATGTATATAAAAAAAATTAAATAAGATAGGGAGGGAGGCAGGTCCCACACCCCACCTCCCCTCCTAGTGGCAATACTAGTTGCGATTGCATGCAGTAGGTGTTGCGGCAGCAACCCTTTTAAGGGTCAGTCGGCGGACCTTAAATGCTATTCTTTTTAAATTTAATTAATTTAATTTAGATTGTATTTAAGTTCTAAAGTTATTCAATTTTCATTAATTTTAATTTTAATTTAATTATTAATATATATATTATTCATGATTTCATATTACGATTTACTAAGTGTTTTATTAAAGGATTACGTTTTTGATAAGATAAACAGGCTTTGAAGGGACCCTGAAACCCTTTACAAATCAAGATTTTTCAATGAAGCCCAAACCAAACAAACTATAGTCCTAAGGAAGAACGGGTCACAAAATAGAAGTGACCAGAGTGGCATCACAAATAAAATAGTACACATCAGCCACACAACCAGGTTTTGAAGGGTGCCTAAAACCCTACATGAGTCAACAAAGGAGAAACAAGTCACCAAACAAAAGGTGACCATTGTGGCAAAACAAAAAACAAGACAATAACAAACACAACAATAGGTTTTTATCGGGCTCCTAAAATCCCAAAATGAAACACACTGCCAAGAGCAAAAGGCCAAAAGAGCCAGGGAACAACTGGCCAAAAGCCAGGTGAGTCAGACTTTCCCTTTTGAGCCCTTCAAGTTAGACCTCAGTGCCATGTAAAAAGAGGGAATGGGTGGCTTTCCATTTTTTCCTTTTACTATAGTCCATCCATCCTCCACCAAACCAACAGCCTTCTGCCACCGAAAATCAACACCATCACAGCCAGAACCTAAAACCCCAGAGGCTAGGGAAAAGGACAAAGAAGCCGAAGTGACAACAGAAACCTGAGACAGAATAGTGGCACCCAGCAAAGGATTATGTTATTATCAATTAATTTAATTAGTTTAATTATTAATTAATTAATGTGTTAAAAGAATGTTAGAACAAAATTAATTTAATAAAATCCATTTTTGTTATTTAGTTCATTTTATAATCCTAGTAGAGACGTGATGTTGTGAATTAGTGGTAATTGGGTGATTGAATTTAAAAATGGAAATGGATTATATTGTTGGGGAAACTTATAAACTTTATAAACTCAAAAACTTAGAAATGAAAACTAGAACTCTTACGTTTTGATAAGGAATTGAACTATGAACAATGTTTAAATAACTTTGTATGAATTGTTGAATCATCTGGAATCCTAGTGGAATCGAAAACCATAGTAAATCTGGCAACTAGAGAAATGGAAATGTGAATCCTAATTGAAATTGAAAGCTCTATCAATAGTCACACTTGGAAAAGAAAATTGAAACCTTGGTTGTTGTTGAATCTTTGTGTTGGAAATGAAAAGGAAAACTTGAAAACCTATAGTGAACATTGAACTTATGTGTTTTTAAAACCTTATGAATTATGAAAATGACTTTTGTATGTGTCATGTATGTGTTATGATGAGTTTGATCTAATAGTGATTATTTCTTTCCAGTGTTTTTATGTGAAATTGAGGTGAGTGGTGTGACTTATCTGATATAACCTTTTGAGTCTTCAATTAGTTATCTATGATTGCTTCCCAGTTTCTTGTATAGGACTGAGGTGATTAAATGATTTGTTTTGGTGATGTCATGTAATGACATGGAATTCGTTTATGTGTACTTGATTTTGGGATCAGTTATGTTAGGATGATCGTATTGGTGGAATCTATGATTATGATCAGTAATATATAAGTGCTTTCCAGTTGCTTGTTTAAGAACTAATGTGTGGTTTATGGTCATTTGGGATCTTTTGCTTTTATTAAGCATAGGGTAGGTTATCTGTATGTCATGTTGGGAAGTGGCTTGGAATGGAGGCCAGAGTCCTAAAGAGGTTGCCTGGGTAACCCATTTTAGGTTGTTTTAATAAGTGATAACATTTCATCAAATGGGTTTAAAATGAATTAATAAGATATGGTACCACATAAAGTCACTAGGGGGTCGAAGTCCTAAGAGACTGTCAGGGTAACCTTACAGTTGACTCATTAGTATGTCTTGTTTGTATGAAAGGATACTGATGCTGCACATAGACACTAGGGGTCGGAGTCCAGAGAGGCTACCAGGGTAATCTTAGAGCTGGCTCATGTGATGACACTTGCCCACTTGCATAGTAGATTTCCTATGTTGTGTTGCCTCTAGGTTTAGCTGATACATGTGTCTTGGTACCCTTTGAGATAGTTTTCTTTGAGGTGATTCCTTGAATCTAGATGTTGGTTTTGACTTTTGAGTTTGTTATCCTATTTGGGACTTGAGTTTATCTCCTCAACATGGTGTGACTAGACCTTTTGGGTTTCACGAGATCAGGTGGTAATGCACTTTTTTATACCACTGAGATCTAACAGTTTGATTTCATGGTTGGAGTTCCCTATTCTGTAGTCTCTTTCATTTTGTTCATTTTCATCTGGTCTTGTATTTCTATGATGGATGGTTATACTCTAAGTATATTGTATTTGATTTCATAGATCTTACTAGATGACGTAATCTATTTCATGATGTATATTATTTTAGTCTCTCATACCCTATGACTTGTACAATGGATAATTGTGCATTCTATTTATTGCCAAGTGGCATCCTGCAATTGTATATTATTTAAATGGATCCATACTTGTAGTTATTCCATGATGTGGAATTGTTATGTGTTTGATTTAATATTAATTAAACTTAAATATGATTCAATGTCATGGGAGCCTTAAGAATTGTAATCTATTTTATGATATGTGCTTGTGTGAATGCTAATGCTTCTGCTATATTATATCTGTGTTGTTAAGTTATTATCTTTCAAAAAAAAAGTTTGACAAACTTAGTGAAACTTTAGGTTAATTTCTTTTGGGTTCCCTAGTGGGGTGTTACAGGATAATTTTGCATAATGGTGAATTGCAAAGACAATCAAGAATAAATGAGAATGGTGTAAAAAATAAATTTATGGGTTCTAATGCCAAAATTTCTTCTTCAACAAAACTATAAATGTTAAGTTTTTGTAATTAGTGGTCCACTTGTGATATGGTTATGGGGTTATTAAGGCATTACTAAATGTCCAATTCTATGAGCATTATACAAGTTTACATTGTAAAACTCTTTGTAATGGTAGAAGTAGATCTCATGGAATGAGTCTGTGTTGTAAGTTCAATAGTTGGCTTTTGCGATGGATTGTTCATGATTATGATTCCATCATTGTAAGTTTGAAGCTGGTTTAGATAAGGTCTTCTACTTTATGTAATATTACTTTGTCTTTTAATAAAATCAAAATTATTACCAAGAAAAAAAAAAGTGTTAAACATATAATTAATTATTTTTATGTTATATTTTGCTAATAATCTTAAGAATTATAAAATGTTTAATTTTTTCTTAATTTACTATTTTGTATAATATTTATAAATAAAATAAATTAAAATAATAATAATAATAAAATCTTAAAATATAAATTAAAATTGTGAAATCAAAAAAATTACGTTTTTTATTAAATGTGAGTTATAGGGGGGCGGGGGGAATTTTTTAAATCAATAAAATCTATGTATCACACTACTTTTACAAAAACAAATTATCTAGTTTACTCAGTAGTGAAATTATATTGATGTCTATAGTTCTAGTCTACAACAAAACTAACAGTAAGACACATTGATAAATGTTTTTAAACTACATTGAATTATGTATAAGCTGTTAGAGAAGAATGTTGCAATATTCTAAGTATGTTTGTTTTCTTTATTTAATAATTTTTATTGTTGTCAAAAATTAGAATGTTACTTTGAACAAAAAAAATCAAAATATATAGGCAAAAGCCTACAACACAATGGTATGTGAGCCTTTCATGTGGGAGGTCTTAGGCTCGAGTCTTGTCAAGCTAACACATAATAATAAATAATTTCAACAAATAATAATTAATCCAGGCTTCAACCTACAATCAGTCATTGCCTTTTTATAAAGGAAAAGGTTAACAACAGTAAAACTAATAAACTTCAAGGACCGAAAAGTGATATTTTTGTTAGGAATTTGAAGATTATGTAAATTAATCAAATGTGTAAAACATAAAACAAGATGAAGCTTATGAGTATATTTTTTATGAATAAGAATTGACATTTTTTTTAAATTTTCAAAGACATTTTTTGATTGATAAACGTTAGGGTTTTTACCTCTCGCCAAAAATTTCTATATAAATTTTTTTTGGTCTGAATTTTGAATATGTGTTAGAAGATGTGTATAGCTACTGCAAGATAAAAGAAAGATTCATTTTTTATCTATATTTTGTGAGTTATAGCTTTTAAAAGTTAAAACTTTTTTTTGAAATTGATAGTTTTCATCTCCCACCATTGCTCCCCTATCAATTCTATGGAAAAAAAAAAAACAAATTTATATACTCTTGAAGAGGACTCTCTCCTCTATTGTAGCATATAAATTTATTTTTTGGATAAGATTTCCTATTTTTCTTTTATTTTTGAATCTACCTCTTTTGAAAACTTAATATGCCTACTTTCATTATTTAATAAATTAAACATACATTTCTAATCCAAATTCTATAAAAATTATATGCTTAGGTTCGTCATTGCACAATTTATGAAACAATATATTTGGTTTTACATCTTTGTTAAATTGTAATAGGCAAATCAAGCCTTAAAGTGAAAATTTTTCTTAAAACCCATATTTTGGTGATGTGGTTGCTACATGGCATGCCACATCAGGGGACTTGGTTGAGTCCCACTCAACTAAGTGTGACTTGGTTCGAGCCCATGTACGAATTGACCCCAACCACCCGAACATATGGGTGCTAGCGCCTCATATAAAAGAGGCATCAAAATAGTCATTTTCCAATCCAATTCATCAAATAATTCACTTGTAGTGATTATTTGGCTACTAAATTCGTGCTTTGGGATGAAGTAGTAGAAAATTGATATTTTTATTAAACAATATTAAAGTGATTTATTTGAATACTTCAAGCACAATAGGAAGTCAAAGAAATAGAGGAAGTAAATATGATTGAAAGAGGGATGACAAAATGAAAGGGCATACAAACTGTAATCAACAAGTTGTGATTATGACCATGTACCTATTAATGTTGAAGAAAATGCAAGTCAAGTTCAAGACGATGTTTTTATCATTAATCAAAAAAAAATTTAGCATGAAAATTTGATGGAATTTAATGAAGATTCTCTCTTTAATCAAGTTTTATCCCAAGATAGAGTACTTGATAGCACAATAAAATTTCTCTCTTAGAAAAATGTAGCACAAACATTTTGAGAATAAATCTTTAATACGAAAAGCAAAATTATTTGTCAGATCATTCAAAAAAGAGAAATGACACCAATTCTGGAGTTGTTGGGTGTCAACAATAAGAAAACCTCAAGAGTTCAAGTAAAAGAAATAGAACTTGAAAATTTGTTTGATGCTTTGAATGATGTTAAGAGTAAACATTAAGGATTTGATTCAATTGATACACATAGAACATTGATTACTATGAGTTCTAGAAAGAGGTTGACACGTAAAAGACAAGTTCAAGCAATTTCTAGTTTACTTAATATTTTGAGAATAGTCATTTAAAGATATATTTCGAGGAGAAATATGTTAGATGAAAATATTAAAAACAACTGGGTAAATATTTGTAGACTTCCTAAAAAAGACATAATTTTTGAAGATGTAAAAAGACATGTCACTGAATATTGGACTAGTCACTCTCATGTTTCATCCAATACAAGGGACATACAACAAAAAAGAGATAGATGGTAGAAATGTTTCACATCCAAAACATTTTGTTTATACAACATCAGTTGAGTGGTTTGATGCAATTAAGCAAGAATTTATAGATGTGAAAATAGGTTAGAGAAAGTTTGAGATGTTGCGCCCTTGCTTTGTATGCATAAATAAGGTTCATGAAACATGTTACAAAAATCATGTTGAATTTTATCTATATTTTCAATCATATAAAAAAGTTCATTGAAAAAGTTAATAAATATATGAAATTGTCCCTGGAAGTACAACCCAATTTGTGAAATCCATTCTATGCGATAAATCAAATGATGTAGAGGAGTTCAAGGTCCAATGTACAAAAGGTGACTATATTTAACATGAAAATTTACAAAAAATTATATTTCAAACTAAGAATATTGATGTTACAAAGTTAGTTATGTGGAAGAGATTTGAATACGATACATAAAAAATGAGACTAGAAATGAATAAAAAAATTGCATCGAAGGAGAGTGGATAGTCCTACCTTAGTTTATGATAAAATTACATACTATTATTTATCCACATATTCACCATTATCATGGTGCATGATGACAAACCAAATAGTTTTGTGAATATTAAATTTATTTTCCACTTGATTGTGTTCTTTCAATTATAGATTTTGTTGAGAACTACATGTTTTCCCATTAATCAGAGCTTCAACAATAATATAATCAGTGATGCAACAACCAAACTACATTTAGGATCTATCAAGTTGATGCAAAGAAGTCAGAGCCCATTGCATATGAATTAGTACATAAGAGACACTATAAACTCATTTTGTCAAGTCTTTAGCATTTGATATGAAAGAGGGAGATATTGAATATGTCATGTTCATATCAAAAGAATTGAGGGAGAACTTGATCAGATGGAGTCTAAAGTTAAGATGTTAGAGGGAGAATCTGAGAAGGAGTTCTCATGGATGGATGGAGAATCATAATGAAACTAAGGATATTATAAAATCTTATAAATCATTTTGATTGGTCTAAGTTTTATTTGCTTATGACATGTTGTGTTGCCATAAATTCCAAAGAGGGAGATTGTTGAAAATAATTATCCAGTTGTATATTATCATTGATTTTACATAAATGTTACACTCTAACCTAGCACCACCACTAGTAACCGAGCTTAGAAGACTCCAGTATTAGCCAAGAAGAAGTTCAAAAGAAGCCAAGTTTAGTGATCAAGTGCAAATTGAGCTAGGTCAGCCATTGAAGGATTCAAGTATTAACCGAGCTAGGTCAGTTACCAAAGGGGTTCAATGTAAGCCGAGTCAAGTCAGTTACCAAGGAACTTAGTGGTAACCGAGTGACCCAGTTTCAATTTTAGTTGACCTATACCAGAATAGTTTTTTTTTAATTTTTTTATGTAAGCCAACTTAGTGGATGTTAATTACTTATTTATAAAGGTATTCAATCCGACTTGACATTGGGTTTCATATATATGAAAGGTCAAGTTGTGGAAGAAGATAAGATGTGAAAAAAGAAGGATATCTAATTAAGAGCAAAACATCCAAAGAGTTGCAAAGAATATTCTAATCAGGGAGGATTCCAAGGATAGACCAGAACAATGATCTAAATCTACAAATTAGTTGCTTCATTAATTAGGTCAATCATTGTTACTCTCTAACAATTGTAGCAGTGAAGATATCTCTTAATAGAGTTGACTTAATAGTCACTTTGTAAATCCTCTAGCAAGGTGGCATTTATAGATTGAAGTGTCTTAAGACCTCTGACCAAGCCACTCCTAACAGGGTGATTCAAATCCTTTAACAGGGTCACGCCTAACAATGTGTTTTGTAACCTTTAACAAGGTTGGCTCTTAACATGGCTCACTTCGAAAGAGTGAAAAGTTGCAATTAATTACATTGGTAGTGTTCTCAAATTGGGTTCTATGTTAAAACTTGGTGTCTCATGTTTTCATGTTATTTGCTTACTGCTTTATCTTTCTACAACTAAGTTACTAATGGTTAATACACATTAATATCTCAAGATAGCTTTATTAACCGAGTTATAGTGAATATCTAGTTCTAACCGAGCTGTGCAAGGATTTGAGTTAATAAGTTTGTTTTGATATCTAAGAGATTTGGAATTGTTTTAGTGGTAATTGATTCACCCCTTCCCTCTTAGTTACCCCTCTTATATTTCCAACAATTGGTATTAGAGTTGTTGGTGCTTGTAGAAAAAGTTTCAAGGACCTAAGCTAAAGATCAAGATGTCATACAGAAGAGAGATTCCTAAGTTGAATAGAGATGACTTCAAAGTATGGCAGGAATTCATGAAGCTACCTTTGGGAACCATTGGAGATATAGACCTAAGCTTCATGGGGAACCAGTATGTGTCACCTCCTAATCCTTTGACTATGGAGCAGATGGTAGATAAAAATAATGACAACACAATGATGATTGGCATTGCTTCTACTCTCAATTATGTTGAGTTTGATGAAGTCAAAGATTTTTCTATTGCTAATAAAATGTGGAACAAGTTGCAAAAGGTATATGGAGGAGGTGACGATGTGAGGAGAGCCAAAGAAGAAAGTCTAAGAGGCCAATTTGATCAAATGAAAATGAAAGAAGATGAAAATATTGCCAAATACAGTGAAAGAATCAAAGCAAGTTTGAGTGCAATAAGAGTTGTAGGAGGGAAAATAGATGATGTGATAGTAGTCAGCAAGGTATTAAGAACTCTTATTCCTATTTATTGCAAATAAAGTTTCAACTATTCAAGAAATGAGATGTGATCCCAAAAATGATAAAACTTTGGATGCACTAGTGGAGAGGTTAAGAACTTTTGAGTTGGATAACTTTGATAACTATCTTCTTGGATCTTGGAACATAGAATCAACATTCAAAGCCAAACTAACTATTGGAAGAAAGGGAGGAAACTCAAAAGGCAAACATTCTGACAATGAAGAAGAAGAAGAATCAGATGATGAGCTTGATGCTATCAAGGCCCTACTTGCAAGAAGGTTACCAAAAGAAAAAGGTAAATATAAAAGAAAAATTCCATTGATTTGTTTCTCTTGTGAATAAGTTGGTCACATTGTTGTGAGGTGTCCAAATAAGGAAAGAAAAGATGATAGGAAATTCAACAAGTTCAAAGGAAATAAAGATTTCAAAAGCTACAAAGACTACAAAGACAAAGGTAAGAAATCTTTTTATATTGCTAAAGATTCTGATAATAACGATGAAGATGAAATGGTATATATTGGTATTAAAGATGAGTCAAATGATGAGGATGATGAAAAGGTGGCACTTATTTCTCATGTTAGCAAGAATGACACATGGATAATAGATAGTGGTTATTCTCATCACATGACTGGTGATAAAACTAAGTTTGAATACTTGGAGCACTATGATGGTGGAAGTGTTAAATTTGGAAACAATGAACCATGTTATGTGAAGGGAAAATGATGCATTGCATTGACTGATGAACTCAAACGTGACAATGCTTACTAGGTAGAAGGACTGAGACACAATCTTCTAAGTCTAGTACAATTGAACAACACTGAGTACAAGGTAGAATTTATGAATGGGAAGACCAAGCTTTAGGATGGTAAAGGAAACCTAGTTGGAACTAGCAATCAGACAAAGGTAATCTATTCTATCTAGATCTCACTAAAAGTTCATGCTTTTTGGCACAAGTAGAGGAAAGTTGGCTATGGCATAAAAGAATGTATCCTGTAAACTTTGACAATCTGGTTACTATAAGTAAGAACAAAAGAGTAAGAGGTATTCCAAATCTGAATAAACCTAAAATGGCCACACACAAACAATGTTATATTGGAAAGATGTGTAAAACTAGCTTCAAAAGTAAGAATTATAATAGTGAAGAAGTCTTGGAACTAGTTCATGTAGATCTTTGAGGACCAACAGGCATAGAAAACTATAATAGAGATAAATAGTTCATTTTGTTTATTGATGATTATTCTAGGATGATGATAGTAATGTACTTGAATGATAAATTTGAAGCTTTTCAAAAGTTCAAGTGGTATCTGGCTAGAGTTGAAAAAGAGACAAGGAAGAATTTAAAATGTCCAAGGTCAGATAGAGGAGGAGAATTCATCTCTAATGAATTCAATGAATTCTGCAATGAAAGAGGAATCAAAGGACATGTATCTGCAACTAGTACACCTTAGTAGAATGGCATTACAGAAAGAAGGAATAGATTCATCATGAATTGTGCAAAAATAGTGATGATAGAGAAAAATGTTGCATCCAAATACTGAGAATAAGCAATTAGTACAATAGTTCATACCTTGAATCGAGTTCAACTGAAGAAAGGTACACATATCATACACCTTATGAATTATGGTATGGCTATAAACCTAATATCTATTATTTCAAAGTATTTAGAAACAAGTGTTATATCTTGAAAGAGATAAGGAAAGGAGAAATTGATGAAAAAAGTGATGAAGGCATATTTCTGGGCTATTCCAACAAAAGCAAATCATATAAATATTGAAATTTTGCTACTCACAAGGTTATAGAAAGTGTACATGTAAAAATTGATGAGTTTGTAGAAAAGAACGAAGAACAAAACAGCAAGGAAACTGAATACTATAGAAATTTTGTTTACTTTGAGCTTGATACTTTTACCAAAGGTACAAACAAATGTGATTGGGCAATATGTAGTTCAACCCAAGTCACCCAAATATGTAGTTCAACCCAAGTTGCGGACAGTACAACCCAAGTTGCAACCAGAGCAACTTGATTTGTAGATAGTTCAAGTCGAGTCCTAGAAAGAGGAACTTGAGTCATAGATTGTGGGAACTGAGTCTCAAATAGAGGAAATTTTAGACTTGCATAGAACTTTTGAGCATGGTGAACCAAGTGAAACATGTCTAGAATCTAGAAGAAAGGAAACTGTACTTTCTAGATATGTCAGAAGGCATCATGCACCTGAACAAATAATTGGAGATAAGATAGAAGACACAATAACAACGAAAAAATTAAAAGGTACATGTTTGCTTACTAAATTTGAACCTAGAACTATTAAAGATGCATTGAATAGTGAAAGTTGGATAAAGGCAATGAATGAAGAGATTGAGCAAATTGAAAAGAACAATACCTAGACTCTTATTCCTAGACCCAAGGACAAAAATATAATTGGAAAAAAGTGGGTATTTAGAAACAAATTGAATGAAAATGGAAAATTATTAAGGAATAAGGCAAGGTTAGTGTGCAAAGGATATGCTCAAGAAGGTATGGACTATGGAGAAGCATTTGTTGTTGTTGCTAGCCTTGAAGGGGTCAGAACACTACTTGCATATGTTGCATTCAAAGGATTCAAAGTGTATCAAATGGATGTAAAATCAACTTTCTTGAATGGAATTCTAGAGGAAGAAGTTTGCATTGATCAGCTTGAAGGTTTCATTGATCCAAATAAAAGAGACATGATCTGTAAGTTACACAAAGCTTTGTATGGTCTAAAACAAGCTCCTAGAGCATGGTATGAGAGGCTACATGGATATATGGTAAAGATTGGTTTTTAGAGAACCAATGATAACAATAGTCTGTATATTAAAGAAGGACTGAAAAATAAGATAATTTTAACAAAAATATTTGTTGATAATATACTATTTATAGGTCATGATGACTTATGTAAATCATTATGAGAAGAAATGAGCAAAGAATTTGAAATGTCAATGTTTGGAGATATAAAATTCTTTGTTGGTTTATAAGTTCATCAAATGAAGGATGGCATTTACCTTACTAAGTCAAAATATATCAAGGAGATATTGAAGACCTTTGGAATGGAAGATTCCAAACCAGTTGAAACTCGTATGTCTACTAAACACAAACTATCCAAGAATGATGATTCAAAAGAGGCAAATCAAACTACCTACAAATCTATGATTAGGAACCTTCGATTTTTTGTTCATAGAAGACTTGATAGTGCATTAGCAATTGGTATAGTTGCAAGGATTTCTACAAATCCCAGCGAAAATCTTATGATGACAGTCAAAAGAATTATGAGATATCTAAAAGGTACTCAAGACTATGGTCTATGGTATAAGAAAGGAGGAAACCTTAGGTTGAAAGTCTTTACTTACGCAAATTGTGCCGGAAGCATTGATGACAGAAAAAGCACTAGTGGAGGAGCATTCTTTCTTGGAAAGAAGCTAGTGTCATAGACTGGTAAGAAGCAAAATTGCATTTCTCAGTCTATAGTAGAGGTAGAATATGTTGATGCAACAATTAATTATTCTAACACGGTCTAAAACTAGATCTAAAGTAGAATTGCATCTCTTGGTCTACATATCCAAAAATCTAGCGATGCACTCTAAAACAAAACACATTGTAATCAAGTATCATTCTCTGAGAGAATTAGTTCAAGATAAAGAGGTTAGATTGGAATATGTGAACACAAAGGAGCAGGTTGCTGAGATATTTAGCAAACCATTACCTAAGGATGCATTTTTGTATGTCAAAGGAGAGCTAGGGGTCATTACCCTGTCTAATGCTCACTAGAGTATAGATTAGTGATGTATCAACCAAACTATATTAAAGATCTATCAAGTTGATGCAAAGAAGTCAGAGCCCATTGCATATGAATCAATACATAAGGTAAATTATAAACTCATTTTGTCAAGTCTTTGGTATTTGATGTCAAAGAGGGAGATATCTATCAAAAGAATTGAGGGAGAACTTGATTAGATGGAGTCTGAAGTTAAGATGTCAGAAGGAGAATCTCATAAGGAGTTCTCATGGAGGGACGAAGAATCAAAATGAAACTAAGGGTATTATAAAATCTTATAAATCATTTTGATTGCTCTAAGTTTCATTTTCTTATGATACATTGTGTTGCCATAAAATCCAAAGGGGAAGATTGTTGAAAATAATTATTCAATTATATATCGTCATTGATGTTGCATAAATTTTACACTCTAACTAAGCATTACCAATAGTAACCGAGCTCAGAAGACTCTGGTATTAGCTAAGCAAAATTTTAGAAGAAGCCAAGTTTACTGATCAAGTGCAAATTGAGCTAAGTTGGCAATTGAAGGATTCAAGTATTAATCGAGCCAAGTTGGTTACCAAAGGGGTTCAGTTTAAGCCAAGTCATGTTGATTACCAAGGAACCCAGTGGTAATTGAGTGACCCAGTTTTAGTTTTAGCTTACCTACAACATAATAGTTTTGTTTTTTTTTTTTTTATGTAAGCTGGCTTAGTGGATGTTAATTGCTTACTTGTAAAGGTATTCAAGATGAATTGACATTGGATTTCATATATATGAAAGCTCAAGTTGTGGATTGAAATATGGAAGTTGTGGAAGAAGATAAGATGTGAATAAAGAAGGATATCTAAGTAAGAGCAGAACATCCAATGAGCTGCAAAGAATATTCTGGTTAGGGAGGATCTAGAGGATAAAGTAGAAAAATGATATGTATCTACAAATCAATTGCTTTATTAATCAGGTCAATCATTGTTACTCTCTAACAATTATAGTAGTGAAGAAATCTCTTAACAGAGTTGACTTAGCAATAATTTTGTAAATCCTCTAGCAAGGTGAAATTTCTAGATTGAAGTTCCTTAAGACCTCTAACCAGGCCACTCCTAACAAGGTGATTCAAATCCTTTAATAGGATCACACCTAAAAATGTGTGTTTCAACCTTTAATAGGGTTGGCTCCTAACATGGCTCACTTTAGAAGAGTGAAAAGTTATAACTAGTTGCATTGGTGGTTTTCCCAAATTGATTTTCCATGTTAAATCTCAGTGTCTCATGTATTTGCGTTATTTGATTACTACTTTATCTTTTGGAAACTAAGTTACTAAAGGTTAATACACATTAATATCTCAAGATTACTTTGTTAATCGAGTTACAACATATATCTAGTTCTAACCGAGATGTGCAAGGATTTGAGTTAATAAGTTTGTTTTGACATCAAAGGGATTTGGAATTATTTTAGTGGTAATTGATTCACTCTTCCCCTCTTAGTTACTCCTCTTATATTTTCAACATAACTTTAGGTAGAAAAATATTGGTTTTCATTTTTTTAATGTTTCACATGACTCAAAGTTTTTTTTTTTTTTGGGGTAGGAAATGCGATAGAGAATTCAAATAAAACTGTTGAATGGTGTCAATCTCATTTTGCTAGTCATGACACAAAATATAACAAACATTGTTTTTGGGAAGTGAAAGGTAAAATTGTTGAATTCAATTAGATAATTTAAAGTTAATTTTTTATTTTTTAATGAATTTCAAGTTGTATATATAAATTACTTCTTTATTATTGATAGATAATTTAATATCATATATATATATATGCTTGACAGATATTGATCAATCCAATTCATATAATTGTCAACCCATTGTTGGTATTAGAAGCATGCATCAAGTAATGAATATAAGACAACACAAGCCTCCATTGATTCAAGTAAGAGATAAATCATGCTTTTGTGATAACTATGTTGAAAATAATCCAATGAGTAAATGTGGGAGTGTTGCAAATGGCTATGTTTCATAATGGGATATGAAATAGTTATTTAGAAATCCTCCTTATGAAGAAGATGATAAAAACATAAATATTCACAATATTGTATATTCTGCTAATTGTGAACAGGTCTCTGATTTAGTTGTTACATGTGTTTGTTTTTGTGTGCACATGTGTATGTACACACACATGCACGCACATGTATATGCACACATATACATGTGTGTATGTATTGGACTTTTATAGTAAATAATAAATTGATCTATTATGCACATGAATGATGTTAAATTAATTTTTATATATCTAAATTAGATTCATGTGTGGATGTAGATGATACTATTATTGTGGTTGTCAAACTTGAGAATATAGAAGGCGTGGACTACTATCTTCTTAGATCCACTAAAGAAAAATACAAGTTGCTAGAACTAACCATGGATGATAATTGGAAATCTTATCCAACTGGTTAAGTTATTGTTAAAGGCATGTATTATTAGCAAAAAGAGATTGACAAAAATGAGTTCAATTTTTTGAATACACATGTGGCAAAAAAGTTCTATATTACTGTCACTTGGTCATAATGATAAAATTGGAATTTGAGACAATGCCAAAAAGAGGATGCGGTAACCAAAAGTGGACGTTTCCTATTGAAGAGCGTGAAAGACTTTCAGAGATCATAAAAGATAGGGGGTATCTAGACTATATGTATCAAGAGCCTTAGACTATCTTTTTATTTTTGTATCTCTCTAAGATTACTTTCAAAATTGAAGTAAAATTTGAAAGTGAATCCATGTGGCTTTGATGGCTCAATGATTGTAATATTTCTTAATGAATTTTTTGTTTTGAAATGACTTTACATTGTTTTGCACTATATTTGATCTACATATATTATATACATGTACATGAGTGAATTCATATGACTTTTATGGTTCAATGAGTATATTATTTCTTGACGTGCTTTTTTGTTTTGAAATGAGTTTACATTGTTTTTAAAGTTATATTGAGATATAGATATATTATATACATGTAAATGAGTGAATCCATGTGGCTAAATGATGGTTTTATACATGTTCATTTATTTTAAATATATTTCAATTTTTTTATAATATATTTAATGTATATACTTGATTGGTTCAATGGTCTTATATTAAATTTATTAATAAGTTTGTTGTTTCTTGATGACTTTATGTATTAAATTGAATCCATGTGTTTTTTTTATGGTTTAATGGCCATTTGTAGCTTATAATCTAATAGGTTAGAGTAGGTATGGTGTAGGTTCTAATGCATGTGTTATAGGTTCTAATCTATCTTAAAGGGGCATGATAGGTCTTATTAGATATTAATAAGCCTACTCGAAACAACACATAGGGCCCCCTTATGATACACTTCTAGGTAATTAGGATACATGTTTTCCTTAAGGGGACCTAGGGAGTCCTAATAGGTTATAATGTGTGTTATAGGTTCTAATAGGTCCTTATATGTCTTAATAGGATGTAATAGGTGTTATTAGATAATAATGAGTCTTATATTACTCAATGGAACATAGGGACACACCCTATGTTCCATTGAGTAATATAAGACTCATTATTATCTAATAACACCTATTACATCCTATTAAGAAGGACCTATTAGAACATATAACACACATTATGACTTAATAGGACTCCCTAGATCCCCTTAAGACAAACATGAATCCTGATTACCTAAAAGTGTACCATAAAGGGTCCATATGTGTCATCAAGTAATAAAAGACTAGTTATTACCTATTAACACCTATTACATCCTATTAAGACACATTATGACCTATTAGAATGTATAAAAACATTATGGCCTAGTAGGACTCCCTAGGTCCTCTTGACACAAATATGTATTCTAATTTCCTATATGTGTACCAGATGGGGTCTCTATGTGTTATTGAGTAATCTAAGACTTATTATTAACTAATAACACCTATTAAGGTGCATTATGACCTATTATAACCTATAACACACATTATGACCTAATAGGACTCCCTAGGTCCCCTTAATATGAACATGTATCCTAATTACCTATATGTGTACTATTTGGGTTCCCCATCTTTATTTGAGTAATATAATACTTTTTATTACCTAATAACACCTATTATGTCCTATTGAGACACATTAGAATGTATAAAACATATTATGACCTAGTAAGACTCCCTAGCCCCCCTTAACACAAACATGTATCCTAATTGTCTATGTGTACCAATGGGGTCCCTATGTGTCATTGAATAATATAAGAATCATTATTACCTAATAACACCCACATCCTATTGAGATGAATTAGGACCTACTATAACATATAACACACATCCTGGTCTAGTAGGACTACTTAAGTCCCCTTAACACAAGCATGTATCCCAATTGCCTATATGTGTACCACATGGGGTACCTATGTGTTGTTGAGTAATATTAGAGTCATTATTACCTAATAAGAGCTATTGCATCCTATTAATACACATTAGGAAATATTAGAACCTATAAAACACATTATGACCTAGCAAGACTCCCTAAATTCCCTTAACACAAACATGTATCATAATTGCCTATATGTGTAAAATATGGGGTTCCTATATGTTTTTGAGTAATATAAGACTTGTTATTACCCGATGAAACTTAGTATGTCGTATTAAGATGCATTAGGACCTACTATAACATATAACACACATTACAACCTAGTAGGACTTCCTATGTCCCCTTAAGACAAAGATGTATACATGTTTGTGTTAAGGGGACGTATATAGAGTCCTACTAGGTCATAGTGCATTTTATAGGTTCTAATAGGTCTTAATGCATCTTAATAGAGATTAATAGGTATAATTAGGTAATAAAAAGTCCTATATTAATCAATGACACATGTAGACCTCATATGGTACACATATAGGCAATTAGGATACATGTTTGTCTTAAGGGGACATAGGGAGTCCTACTAGGTCTTTATGTGTGTTATAGGTTCTAATATGTCCTAATTTGTCTTAATATGGTGTAAAAAGTGTTATTAGGTAATAATGAGTCTTATAATACTCAATGACACATGGGAACCCCTTATGGTACACTTTTACGTAGTTAGGATACATGTTTGTCTTAAGGAGACCTAGGGAGTCCTATTAGGTAATAATGTGTTTTATAGGTTCTATTAGGTCCTAATACATCTTATTAGGACATAAATGGTTTTATTAGGTAATAAAAAGTCTTATATTACTCAAATACACATAGGGACCCCATATGGTACACATATAGGCAATTAGGATACATGTTTATCTTAAGGGTACCTAGGGAATCCTACTAGGCCACAATGTGTGCTATAGGTGCTAATAGGTCCTAATACATATTAATAGGGTGTAATAGGTGTCATTAGGTAACAATGAGTCTTATATTAGACAACAATAAATAAAGACCCCATATGGTACACATATAGGCAATTAGGATGCATGTTTGTGTTAAGGGGACCTAGCGAGTCCTACAATGTCCTAACATGGGTTATAGGTTCTAATACATCCTAATGCATCTTAATAGGGTGTAATAGGAATCATTAGATAATAACAATTCCTATATTATTCTACAACACATAGAGACCACATATGGTACACATATAGGCAATTAGGCTACATACTTGTGTTAAGAGGACCTAGGAAGTCCTACCATGTCATAATGTGTGTTGTAGGTTCTTGAAGTTGATGAAAGCTCAACCCTATAGCTCCCAAGAATTGCTTGCATGCAAACACCGAGAAGCAAAAGATATGGAGGCTATAATTCCTCGATCCACAGATGAGACATTCTTGATGAGCAAAAAGAGAAATTGCTATAATCAAAAGTGAATGAATGTTTAATTACAAAGAGAGATTATTCTTATAAAGGAGGTCAAAACCCTAATAGGTAACTAACCTAGGTTGCATTATAATAATTAATAAAAGAGTTAATTATTATATGCCCAAAGTTTAGCTTAAGTAAACTAGAGATAATAAGTGACTTAATAATTAAATAAATAAGATTTATTTAATAAGAATTTTTTTTATTACTCTAATACCCCCGTTAAGATAAACGTAGGTAGTAGTTAAAAACCTAGAAAGTACTATTGAAAGTAAATTTGGGTCTTGACAACAAGGCCTGATGAGGTACCTAAGCACAACCAAATCTTTGCAAAGAGGAGAAATAGAGAAAACCACATGGGAAAAACCCTACTCCAAAAAGGGATGGAAATAATGCTAAAAAGAACTTGTGAAGGACTAAAGAAACCTCCAAACTAGGGAATGCCCTAGAAGATATAAACAAAAGATGATCATGAAGAACACCACTGAAGCATGTAGAAGCTACAAAGCTTTGTCAAAAGTAACTGGTGATCTAAAGAACCTCCACTGAAATAGAATCTGACCAGGTAGAGAAGACTATAATTTGCATTGAATCAGGAAGCACACAAAGGAAAACAAATGAAATCGAAGATACAGATGACATGAAACACCAAAGCTTGAAGAGCTGATCAATTGAACATGAAAGGCTGCCACTAAAGTAGAAATAAAAAGTAAAGTGTTTATATGGTAAATCATCCATCTCACCATAATGATAAATACCTAGCACCTGCATCCACCTAGTATATAGGAACAAATATTGAATACATAGCTCATTCCATTGAACCAAGAAAGCATGAGAAACAACAACAACAAAACCCCTAATATAGACAAGGGTGAGGTGACATGCAACTGGAAAAGTGGGCCAATAGAACTGCATGTGAAGGAACCATGATCAAGATGGACAAAATAATACATATGTGTGTACTGAGGTGATCAATCTTAGACATGTCATAAGGCTAATATCATAGAAGGGAAACTAATTGGACAAAGGAAGATGACAAAGGCAAAACATCAACCCCCATGACACTTTAATTAGAGTAGTGCATGTACAATAAGGCACCATATACGGTGAATCCCAAGAATACAATAATCTACATGAGTGTTCTTAGATGACAGTGCTCGAATCAGAAGGCAAAACAAGGCAAAACTCTTGAAACAAAAATAGAGATGGAATATGAAACTTTATCTTAGTGCATTTGCAAGAATGCATACAAATGATGTCTAACTAGACTAGAAGAGACATAAGGCTATTACAATATATAGTACAACCCATGACAAATCATTTGAAGCAATCAAATTGATCCCTAGACCTGAAACAACCAAGATATCCACTAGAATGCAAAAATGAAAAATATTGGATAGAATGTTCCTAGAGTAGAATCTGAAAAAACAACTAGCATCAATAAAAAGAACTTGGAAAGATCTTTCCAATGATATAAATAATTCTCCAATCAAAGATCGAATGCTCAAGATATGTCTCCCAAAGTGAAAAATAGAACCCCTAACTTTGATAATAGAAAATTCCATAAAAAGCATCAAAATTGAAAAATACCTGTACCACTGAGATGGGCTCGAAACCAAATTTTGGCGATATCTTATTTGCGGAAAAAGTTTGTATGCCCAAGATATGAGTAAAAATGTGAAGGTAGGTCCAAATAAGGGCCAAAAAGTGTGATAGGATGTTGATGTAGTGCTCATGTCAGCAAGTGATGAGCATAAATTTGATGGTCAAATGTCGTCGAGGCAAAAAAATGCCAGAAAAATTACCAATTTAGCAAAAAAAATACTTTGTTGGAAAAATACCATGAGCCTGAAAAACAATCATTTGTTCTTGTTTAACTAGAGTTGGAAAAAGGATTTTGGTGATCATAAAATCACACCATGCATGAAAAAGGTTTAAAGATGCTTAAAAAAACCCCTCTAAATATACCTCATATGAGAGTGGGGCTTGTTGAATTCAAAGGTGGCTAGGGGCAGTAGGAAAAATGTGCAAATTGGACATAAAATATCCAAGCCAATGCAATAGTTGAATCCACTGTATGGGGTAGATAATTGTTGAAGCAACATGTCTAACTATCAATTACCCCCAAAAAATAGCCGAATCTACCAAATCATTGGGAAACTACCAAAGAATGGTAAATAATGTCACAAACCACCATGGCCAAAAAAAAATCAGTAAAAGGACAAGGAGGCTAAGGAGCCATTGAATAGTTCACTAATAAAACTCCATCCATAATTGTGTTCAATCATAACTGCCTAGAGGACCAAATAAACCACTCTTTTAAAAAAGAAACTGCTTTAATTAAGTGGGCCACATGGCCTTTCCAAAGTGCATCTCCAAGTGGAGTTGGGCCCGCAATACAAGGCAAAGCATGCATTAAACAAAATTCCCCAAAAAATATGAGTGGGACCTTAGTTGGGTGCGACAAATTTTGCAAGTGCCTCCATTAGGAAAAGCACATAAGGTCACACCATGTATTGTTAGAATATATAGCACGTGAATATAATTGAGAGGGGGGTGGTGAATCAATTATACAACTATTATCAAACTTATCAACCTTAATCAAACTTAACCGTGTGAACAATATAATTAGAAACCACAACAAGATATTCATGCACAATAATACCATATATGTTAACTAGGGAAACCCTTGATCGGAGGGAAAACCTTGATGGGGATGATACCCATAAGATGATGTACTAATATAAATATTACTTGTTAGAGGATGAACCTCTTTAGGAGTCTATAACAACATTCAATACATATTAGGTCCTATTAGGATACTTTGAATCCCTATTAGGAGATTCCAACCCTATTAGAAGTTGTGCCAACCCTATTAGGAGTTGTAGAAAGTAGATGGACCCACTGTCCAAACAAATTCAAGGGAAAGACCAATGAACCCACTATCCAAATGATCTATGTATTATTCCATCCAGAATAATAAAATTGAATGCAATTCCTTCCTCTTTCTCTGTCTTGTCAACTAGATCTCTGCTCCTTCTGATCTTGTAACCATATCACAAATCTCGCATCCAATAATCCCTTGGATTGCTTACACACATCAACCAAACACTCTGCTCCTTTTTACACTTCACATAGAACATATATTACATTTCTCCATTACAAACAAGGAAACATCTTTCCTTTATATCCTATCTTCAAAATAATTCCTTGAGTCAGCCTTGAGGCTTTCCCAATTAGTTATAACAAGATAATTAATTTATTCATAATTACAATAACACTGTCAAATCATAGGTAATAAAAAAATTCACACATGTGATACTAGGTCTTGCATACTCATTGAAATCACCATCAGAATGTCTTAATTCATTGGTTGATTGCGCATCACCAGATTATATCTCTGCTAGAATATATAATAGGATCATTAGAAACTATTTTCCATGCGCTCTATCTTTGTACTACTATTTGCAAATCACTTATAACTTCCATAAATCATCGACTTAGACTCTACGCATTTAACCCCATCATTAGGATACAAGATACAACATGTCCTTAAACATGCTTCACTTGTACATCAAAACTCTATCCATACATGTATGATCTTTGTTTGCTACTATGCCAGTCTTCATAGACTTACTACTATGTTGACATCAATGACAAACACAGTCATGAATGCAAAATGTCAATACTCTCCAATGCTTAGGATACTCTACCAAAAGGAATAACATCAACATTCATGCTAATAGTACCATGTAGATTAAGCACTAATTTGGAATGCTTGGAACCAACAAATAACATTTGTTTTAGAAAAATTCCCCATGACCTACAAAAATCTTCATCATGGTCATTGTGCCTATCATAGCACATGTTAAGAATGTGTGTGTCAGAAGAGAGGTGGTCTCCAAGTTGAAAAAGAGAGGCAATAAATGCCTAGAAAATAAGGTGCAAAGTGGGTGTGAGGGAGGGCCTACCAAAGGAAAAATTGACTATTTTCCCACTAATAGACCCACATATACCAAATAGAATACAACATAGAAAGGGGACCAGTTCTACCTCACGCAGCTTCACATTTGCTAAAAAACCATAGAGAGAAACACCTTTAGAGTCCCACACCAATCACATGTGCAGTCAAAGCCAAAAATCCCAAAAAATTGGCACAAAAGACCCCAAAAAAAGTCCACGTGGAAGTTGAGGGGGCCACAAAATCTGCCCCAAAAAATTGTGAAGCCAGTGCGGACTCGTAGAGAGGAAATAATTTTACAAAACAAGAATTGTTTTTGTAAAATAAGTTTGCAACATATATATTTTTAAAATAATAATAAAAGTGTCACCTTGTTTTGCATGCCTAGGTCAATATGACTTGGGTGCAATTTTTTGCCTCAAATTTCAACAACATCCAAACTAGATGTATTTTATATATAAATGAGGATTTGCAAGCACTATGATCTCAATGGTGATGTCTATTTGGGCTCAAGGTGCTTAGAAAATAGTTCCCCCCATATCCGATACAAAATCCTTTGAAAGCCATAGATCTAAAATCGATGCCAAATCTCTCACAAATAGAACAAGGGCATCTTTGATACCATAATGAAGTTGATGAAAAATCAACCCCGTAGCTCCCAAGAATCACCTACATGCAAACACTTGTCACAGAAAGAGAGAAGCAAAAGCTATGGAGGCTAGAATTCCTAAATCCACAAATGAGACATTCTTGATGAGCAAAAGGAGAAATTACTATAATCAAAAGTGAATGAATGTTTAATTACAAAGAGAGATCGTCCTTATAAATGATATCATAACCATAATAAGTAACTAACCTAGGTTGCATTATAATAATTAATAAAATAATTTAATTAGTATACACCCAAAGTTTATCTTAAGTAAACTAGAGATAATAAGTGACTTAATAATTAAATTAATATGACTTAGTTAATAAGAAAAAAATCTATTACTCTAAAAACTCTAATAGGCTCTAATGTTTCTTAATAGGACATAATAGGTGTTATTAGGTAACAACCAGCCTTATATTACTCAATGACACATGGAGACCTCTTATGCTATACTTATAGGTAATTGGGATACATGTTTGCCTTAAGGGGGCATAGGGAGTCCTACTAGGTCATAATGTATTTTATAGGTACTAATAGGTTGTAATACATCTTAATAGGACAAAATATGTGTTATTAGGTAATAACAAGTCTTATATTACTCAATGACACATAGTGATCCCATATGGTACACATATAGGCAATTACTATACATGTTTGCCTTAAGGGACCTATGGAGTTCTATTAGGTCATAATATATTTTATAGGTTCTAATAAGCCCTACTGTGTCTTAATCAGATGTAATAGGTGTTATTAGATAATAATAAGTCTTATATTACTCAACAATACATAGGGACCCCTTATGGTACACTTCTAGGTAATTAAAATACATGTTTGTCTTAAAGGGGTCCTAGGGAGTCCTATTAGGTCATAATGTGTGTTATAGGTTCTAATAGGTCCTAATGCATCTTAATAGGATGTAATGGTGTAAGGAAACTTGGCAATAAAGAATATAACCATTTCCACATAACCCATAATAGATCTGAAATAAACATGAAATTAAAATCCACATGCAAGAGAATAGACAACATACCCACAAAATTGTGACACAAGATATACCCTGGGAAACCCTCATTGAGGGAAAAAACCCAGCCTCCAAAAGCATCCATCATCATGTATTATTCAACAAAAATACCATTTCTATACAACCATGGAAGCCTTCATGGCCATAGCCACAACCGAGCAAACTATGTGAACAAGCATGAATCCACACATCCCATGCTATGCTTTCAACCTTCACAAATGCTCCCTTGGCTAACCTGTCAAGCCTTGTCCCGCTCGACTCTTGCCTTTTGTCTTCTCCTTGTCACTCTCTCTCTACAACAACTACCCTTGTGGCTGCTTATATAGTAGCAAGTCCCACAAAACCACTAAGTGGTATTACATAAACCATGTGCTAAAACCATGTGCTACCTAACCCACTGACCCCACATTTAATATTGGGCTTTTAATTCTTTTCCCCCAATATTAAATAATTACATGAAATATTATCACAATGTTAAATACAACTCATCAAGAATATTCCATGGGAATCTTGACATGTTGCACGTCCATCTAGGCACAAGATTATATAACAAAATAAAATATAACAATATTATGCAATGTGTGCAACACCCATTATCTCAACAATCTCCCACTTTTTGTATACATTGCATAGGGTCAATCCGTAGCCACATAAATGAACAAGGGAACAATCCCTCCTAGCACATCCACCATCATGGATCAAAATACACCAAGTGCTCCATCCTGGTACCCGCAAAAAAATCAAAGTATCCAGCATATCAAACATGAATGATCTCACCTCCTATTATGCCACTGCTACTGGACATACATAGAAGCCATCCAAAGAGAAAGCCACCCAACCTGTCGCATTAGAAGATCATAAAATCCTGTACCAACTAAAATTCCAAGCACAAAAATCTGATCCAAAGGTAATCACATGTATCCGTAGTTGTCAAAATATCCATAGCTGAAATAGCACCCACAGTAAAGTGCCAAACCCATCCAACTATCCATACCTTAAAGGTATAAAAAGTGAATCTTATATCACCGACATATCCAATCTGCAACCTGCAATCACAAGCCTCAAGAGCAATACCTGCCACATATATACCAAGAAGCTCCCACTGCAAAAGATAATGTGAAATCTATAACCAATCCACTCAACAACATCTCAAAGAACTGAATCCATGTAGTATCAAGGACATCCACAATACATAAATTGATATCCTACAAGAACAACTCTCATAAAAAGTCTTCAATGCTCTCCCAAATTCACCACAACCAACAAAGGAAAGAGATAAAGGAATAACCATGTCATCTCTCACATGACATACATGAGCACAAAATAGTGATCACAATCTCCAACCAATCTCAAATCCAATGTAGGAAAAACTGAACATCTAGGAAGATAACCAAGACCAGAGAAACCATGCAAATCATAACCTGTATCATGTCCTTCTACACACACCTCTAGATGTAAACTGTGCAAGTATGATCTCCTCCATAAAACCCCAACAAGAAGCCTCAACAACACCTAAACCATACCATATAACTCATCATGGGTGTAAGCCTCTCACAAGAAGATCAAACTCATAAACCATTCCTAAACCAAGGAATAACCATTCCTAATCCAAGGAATATGCCCAATATAAAACCATCTCCAAAACTCAACCAGCATAACAACATATGCACATGGAGATAACCAATGCTAAACCATCTCTCAAATGAACCCTCCAGAACTAACTCATGTGCCGTAGTTCAAGATCCATATCCATGAAAGACAAGCATAAATATAATGCAACTGAGAGAAACAATGGGCTATACCTCTCAAGTAGCAAACTGCTAAGTAGACCAAGAGTGGAGAATGAGAATGTTCATCAAGATACCCAAGTCTCCAACCAAGACTCATCTAAGAATAATCTCCTCTCAAGTCCATATCAGGTGATTGCCCCTCAAACTTCCTGTTGAAACCATCAATCGTCCCAACAAATACTTCTCTAATCCAAGAGAAATCAGCATCACCACCGTCTCTAAGTATCGATGAGCACCTGTAACCAATCAATCCATGCCAACTCCAAATGCAACATAGCAATATCATGAAGTATCCAGCTTATGATCAGTGTACTCAATACAAAGAAACTAAACCAAGATCAATGTCAAAGTTTCAACCATGGCCTCAGGAACATAAACATGACAACATGATCTTACCATCTCAACTAAAGAGATAACATGCTCCATATGAACACACCATAACATGTCACAACTCTAAACGCGTATCAAGAGTATACCATGACATAATAATGAAACCATCCTCATACCAAGGATAACATGCCAAATAAAAGCATAAACCACACCTTTGCCAAGAACCCTATGAGTCCTCAAGATGCAACCATCTCCACACACCATGAAGAAAACCATCTCCACATACCATGAAGAACCATCTCCACATACCATGAAGATAACCAAGAACTCCATGAGTCCTCAAGATCTAACCATCTTCATACACCATGAAGATAAAAAGTGCACCATGCAAATGTCAAAGACGCTTCTGCATCAACAGGATCTAAGACAAACCTCCAACATCTGCAAACACTCAATAAATATATCAATGCCAAAAAACTCCCACTTAACCGTGGTACCAAGTCACCTATGGCATCATAAAATCCATCCTCTCCAAACCAAGAAGATATAAACCAAACCAGGGACATATAAACCAAACCAGGGACTAATCCTGCACTGTCACCCCATCACCGTCACAAGCTCCCATTAAATAGTGTATCCAAGCTATCCATGACATCATGATGAAAATACCATCCTCTATCCATGAGAATCAACCAAGACATCAAACCATCAAAGAACTCAAAGTGCACATCATGAGCTCCTCAAAAGAAACTAAATAACCATGATCCTCTACCAAGAAGATATACCACCATAACCAAATCAGAAATCCAAGCTAATAAACATCAAGGATGTACCTGTATATCCAATCATGTCATGCCAAAATCCATGACACCATGATCACATCCATGAACCGAGCATCTGGCTCTCAATATGTCCAACCTGTCAGCATAGTCAACCACAATCCTCCACCATGATTGTACCTGGTAACAACATCTCATCCCTTCTACATGAAGAAATACTCAGCAAATCATGTGACTTAGGGCATAGACAACCCAAATCCAAGCCACCAATCTGAATATGCATCAATAATGAAAGATCAATGGGCAAAGACAACCCATAACCAAGCTATAAATGCAACCTGTAAGTATAGACCGCTTACAACACTGCACAACTTGTAGATCCAACAAGTCATCATGCATATCCAAAACCAAACACTGATAACCATATCATCATGAGACCAATCTGAAATATGAACTGATTATACAATGACATCAAATCTTAAATCTCCAATGCCATAAACTCATAATGTTACCATAGTCAAAATATGTCTATAAACTATTTAGATCAATATATCAACAAATAAATCAAGCCAAACTTGCACCAAATATAAACCAATGTGTAGAGCTCTCCAAGAGCTTTCCGTTGACTACTCGAAGTCCAAAATTTGACTCCGTATGCCCAAGTTATGCCCTAATCTGTGCTTAAAATAAATAATGTCTGACTTTAGGGCTCTTAAAACCTGAAAAAATTTCAAAACGATAGAACTAAACCTACACCATCTTGTAGTGCTCTGAATTAGCTTTCCAACGCCTATAAGAACTCTGAAATCCAATATTTTGAGAGAAAGTTATGGCCGTTTTACTAAGACAGTCTTTTTACCAGTTTCAGTACGATTTTTCATTTTTTTTTCAGTGACGAAAATTCCGACGGGATTAAATTTGACGGCCATCATGGGCTGAAACCAAAAAACTCTTTCATTTCCTCTGAACATGGCCAAACTAGGGCATATTATATATCAAAATTTATGAAAATGTCGACCCGGATCCAATGGTGAGGTCTATTTTTACCCAGGAGGTCATTTCTGCAAGCTACCCCCCAAAACCCTCATTTAAATGAAACATCCGAAAAAATCTTTTTGTCCAACAATTTCACATGCCCAAATATTTTAACATCCCATCATAACAACAAACCCAAAACCCTTAGATCTGCAATAAATCATTCATATATCTTGCCCTTTCTTTTATCCTCTCATGCATTCCCATGGATTCAATCTAGGGTTACAATAATAAAACCATAGCTCTGATACCACTTGTAAGGAAACTTGGCAATAAAGAATATAACCGTTTCCACATAACCCATAATAGATCTGAAATAAACATGAAATTAAAATCCACATGCAAGAGAATAGACAACATACCCACAAAATTGTGACACAAGATATACCTTGGGAAACCCTCGTTGAGGGAAAAAACCCAACCTCCAAAAGCATCCATCATCATGTATTATTCAGCAAAAATACCATTTCCATACAACCATGGAAGCCTTCATAGCCATAGCCACAACCGAGCAAACTATGTGAACAAGCATGAATCCACACATCCCATGCCATGCTTTCAACCTTCACAAATGCTCCCTTGGCTAACCTGTCAAGCCTTGTCCCACTCGACTCTTGCCTTTTGTCTTCTCCTTGTCACTCTCTCTCTACAACAACTACCCTTGTGGTTGCTTATATAGTAGCAAGTCCCACAAAACCACTAAGTGGTATTACATAAACCATGTGCTAAAACCATGTGCTACCTAACCCACTGACCCCACATTTAATATTGGGCTTTTAATTCTTTTCCCCCAATATTAAATAATTACATGAAATATTATCACAATGTTACAATACAACTCATCAAGAATATTCCATGGGAATCTTTACATGTTGCACGTCCATCTAGGCACAACATTACATAACAAAATAAAATATAACAATATTATGCAATGTGTGCAATACCCATTATCTCAACAAATGGGTGTTATTCGGTAATAAAAAAAGTATTATATTACTCAATGAAACATAGGGACTCTTATGGTACACTTCTAGGTAATTAGGATATATGTGTGTCTTAATGGGACCTAGGGAGTTCTATTAGGTCATAATGTATGTTATAGGTTCTAATAGGTTGTAATGTGTCTTAATAAGATGTAATAGGTGTCATTAGGTAATACTGAGTCCTATATTACTTAATGACACATAGAGACCCCATATAATACACATAAGCAACTAGGATACATATTTGTGTTAAGAGGACCCATGCAATCCAACTAGGTCATAATGTATTTTATATGTTCTAATAGGTCCTAATAGGTCTTAATAGGATGTAATAGGTGTTATTAGGTATAAAAAGTCTTATATTACTCAATGACACATGGGGACCCCTTATAGTACTTTTCTAGGTAATTATGATACATGTTTGTGTTAAGGGGACCTAGGGAGTCCTAGTAGGTCATAATGTGTGTTATAGGTTCTAATAGGTCCTAATGTGTCTTAATAGGAGATAATAAGTAATAATTGTTAGATAACCAAGAGAGGGATGAATTAGTTATCTTTAGGTCCTTTTTCCAAATTTCAACAACTTAACAACCTAAACTTCCAATAAACAAACTCGGCCACTTGATTTAAACTTCACAATAATATCCAATTCAATATTTACCAATAAATTGTTAGCTTATATCGAGTATCAGAGAAATTAACCATTAATTGTATACTTCATTTACTGACTTGCAACAATAAACAATAAACAATAATCATAAAATAAACATAAAACAACATGCAATACAATCATCCACATATTTTGACACATTCTTTTTTAATGTGGAATCCCTATTAAGGTAAAAACCATTTGGGACTGGCAATCCAAACTTTTCACTCTTCTCAAGTGAGTTTGGTTAGGAGTCAACCTTGTTAAAGGTTATATGCACATTGTTAATGTGACCTAGTTAGGGGATTTACACCAAAGATAATCCAGACCTTATCACTACTCAATTGAGTGGTCTACTCTAAAGGACTTACAAATATTCAAAGGAATGCCATCTTAAAAATGATTTACAAATAAGATTGTTAAGTCCACTCAATAAGAGATTTTATACTACAACTGCTAGAAACTATTAATGAAAAGGTTTGATAAAAATGCAACTACCTTTGGTATTTAAAATTTTTGTTTCACTCATACTTTGTCCCAATTTATTCCCCTTCGTTGGTTGATCCACTAACACACAAACTTTTCACTTCACTTTCTTGATCTTGTAATATAGTTATGATCGATATCCTCTTCTATCTTCTCCTTCATAAATGACTTTGATCAACATTTGTAACCATCTAGTTCATCTCTCAAATAGATAGATTTTTTCCACTTAACTATATTCTCTAATGTTAGGTTGCTTAATCACAACCATCTAATCATCTTTCATCTTGGATACATTGAATCTCAATACTCAATCAACACAAACTATTCTAAGACTTTTAACTCCTCTTATGATCATTGAATCCCCACCATTGAATCATAACTAATTCAATCCCTTTATTAAACTTTCCCATTTACTCTATCCTTACCTTTAAAACTTCTCAATCAATTCATATTTCACCAAATATTGGCCTCAAATTGATTCTTCCAGAAATTGTTCATCTTCCCTTGCTTAGTTAATACTACACTTGCTCAGTCAATACTAAGCTCGGTTAACACTAGCTCGATTAATACTATTCACATTCACTTAACATGTGTTTGTTGAGATAATGGGTGTTGCACACATTGCATAATATTGTTATATTGTATTAATTTATTTTATTATGTAATGTTGCATCTAGGAGCAACTAGATGGACATGCAACATGGGGAGATTCCCATGGGATATACTTGATGAGTTGTATTGTAACATTGTGATAATATTTGATATAATTATTTAATATTGGGGAAGATTATTAAATATCTAAAATTAAATGTGGGGGTAATGTGTTAGGTGGCACATGGTTTATGTAATACAACTTGGTAGTTTTGTGAGATTTGCTACTATATAAGTAGCCGCAAGGGTAGTTGTAGAGATAAGAAGACAAGAAGCAAAAATAAAGAGTCAAGCAAGACAAGGCTTGACAAGTTAGCCAAAGGGAGCATTTGTGAAGGTTAGAAACATGGCATGGGATGTGTGGATTCATGCTTTTTCATATGGATTGCTTGGTTGTGGTTATGAATTTTAAGGCTTCCATGGTTGTATTGCACTGGTATTTTGTTGAATAATACATGGTGATGGATGCTTTTGGAGGCTAGGTTTTTCCCTCATTAAGGATTTCCCATGGTTTATCTTGTGTCAAAATTTTGTGGGTATGTTGCTTATTCTCTTGCATGTGGATTTTGATTGCTTATTTGTTTTAGATGTATTATGGGTTATGTGAAAATGGCTATATTTTTTGTTGCAAGTTTCCTTACAAGTGGTATTAGAGCTATGGTTTGGTTATTGTAACCCTAGATTGAGTCCATGGGAATTCATGAGAAGATAAAAGAAAGGGCAAGATATATGAGTGTTTTAGATTGTTTATTGCAGATATAAGGGATTTAGTTTTGTTGTTATGATGAGTTGTTGATAGATTTTTTGGCATGTCAAATTGTTGGTCAAATTTACATTTTGGATGTTTCATTTAAATGAATTTTTTAGGGGGAAGCTCGCAAAAATGACCTCCTAGGAAAAAAAAAACCTCACCATTAGATCCGAGTTGGTTTTTCCATAAATCTTGATATATAATATGCCCTAGTTTGGCCATGTTGATAGAAAATGCAAAATGTTTTTAGTTTCAGCCTGTGATGACTGTCAAATTTAATCCCGTCAAAATTTTCATCAACAAAAAAAAAAAAAATCACAATTGAAATGGTAAAAAGACAGTTTTGGTAAAATGATCACAACTTTCTCTTAGGCTATTGGATTTTAGACTTCTTATAGTTATTGGAAAGCTAATTCAGAGCATTACAACATGGTGCAATTTGATTTTATGATTTTGACATTTTGTTAGGTTTTAAGAGCCCAAAAGTTAGATGTTGTTTATTTTGAACACAAATCTGGGTGTAACTTGGGCATATAGTGTTGGATTTGGACTTCGAGTAGTCAATAGAAAGTTCTTGGAGAGCTCTACACATTGGTTCAGACTTGGTGTAGGTTTGGTATGGTTTATTTGTTGATATATTGATCTAAATGGTTTATGATATATATCGATTATAGTAACATTATGAGTTAATGACATTGTATGTTTTAGAGATTAGAGATTTTATGTCATTGTATACTCAGCTTATATTTTAGATTGGTCTCATGATGATATGGTTATCAAGGATTGACTTAGATATGTATGACAACTTGTTGGGTCTACAAGTTGTGTAGTGTTGTAAGTGGTCTATACTTATAGCTTGCATTATGGCTTCGATATGGGTTGTCTTTGTCTATTGATCTTTCATTATTGATGCATATTCAAATTGGTGGCTTTGATTTCAATTATCTATGCTCTAAGTCACATAATTTGTTGATTTTTCTTTATGTAGAAGGGATGAGATGTTGTTACCAGGTATAGTCATGGTGGATGATTGCGGTTGACTATTTTATGCTGATAGGTTGGACACATTGAGAGATAGTTGTTGGAATCATGGATGTCATCATGGTGCCATGGATTTTGGCATAACACAATTGGATATACATGTAATTAATTGGTGATCATTGGTTTGGATTCCTAATTTGGTTATGGTGGTATATCTTACTGGTTGAGGATCATGGTTATTTGGTTTCTTTTGAGAAATTCATGATGTGCACACTTTGAGATCTTTGATGGTTTGATGCCTTGGTTGATTCTCATGGTTACGAGATGGTTGTTTCATTATGATGTCATGGATAGCTTGGATACATAGTTTAGTGGGAGCTTGTGAGAGTGATGAGGTGGTAGTGCATGATTAGTTCCTGGTTTGGTTTGTATCTTCTTGGTTTGGAGATCTTGGTTTCACTTGGTACTAAAACTTTGGTTGTGTGTGTGTAGACCTAAGTAACCTTCATGTAGGAGATGGGTTTTATGATTCCATGGGTGACTCAGTACTATGGTTGAGTGGGAATATTTGGCATTGATATATTTATTAAGTGTTTACAAATGTTGGAGGTTTATCTTAGATCTTGTTGCCAAAGAAGCATCTTTGACATTTGCATGGTGTAATTGTTAGCTTCATGGTGTGTAGAGATGGTCATCTTTGTGGTGTGTGGAGATTGTTCTTTATGGTATGTGGAGATGGTTTCATCTTGAGAACTCATGGGTTTTTGGTAAAGGCGTGGTTTATGTTTTCATTTGACATGTTATCCTTAGTGTTAAGATGGTTTCATTATTATGTCATGGTACACTCTTCATACTTTTGACATGTTATGGTATGTTCATATAGATCATGTTATCTCTTTGGTTGAGATGGTCTAGATCATGTTGTTATGTTTATGTTCCAGAGGCCATGGTTGGAATTTTGACATTGATCTTGGTTTAGTTTCTTTATATTGACTACATTGATCATTTTCTAGATACTTCATGATATTGCTATTTTGCATTTGGAGTTGGCATGGATTGATTGTTTGCAGGTGCTCATGAATACTTAAAGATAGTGGTGATGCTGATTTCTCTTGGATTAGAGAAATATTTGTTGGGACAATTGTTTGGTTTCAGTAGGAAGTCTAAGGGGCATTCACCTAATATGACTTGATAGGAGATTGTTCTTGTTGATCTGATTAGTTTTGACAATTGAGTGTTAACACACTTAATCAATTTTTAAGTTGATATCGAGTATAATACAGATGCTGAGCTACGGTGTGTGTTGAGCCAAAAATTCAACAAGTGTTGAGTGAACTTCAGGTGCCAAGCAAGTATCAAGTGCTGAGTGATAAGTGATGCCAAGTCACTATAGGTGCCGAGCAGAGTATTGATGCAAAGTGAGATAGAGTTACTACAGATGCCAAGCCAGATAGAATTCGTATATGTGCCAAGCATTAGCAACTAGTAAGTGTCGAGTAACATAGAATCAACATATGAGTTTGTGTCTTCACAAACTCAGATGTAAACCATTTTTGAGCTGACTTAGGATGAATGTCGAAGGATCGTAAAGATAAGATTGAATCTTTTGCATTCCCTATGTAATCAACATGCAACCAATAAGAAAAATGGAGAAAGAATGTAACCAATAGGAAAAGTGAAAGAATTGAGGGGGAAAAGTAGAATGACTATTGGTCATGGATTCATACCTAACCCTAAGTCTTTGAAGCCTTTAAAAGGAGGATGGAACCCCATTATTCAAGCATGAGTGGGAGTTTATGGGAGAATGCTAGCAAAGTTCAAAGGGGTGTAAAGACTTAGAAAAGGAAGAGTAGCATTGCAAAATCTAGTTGGTTAGAACAGAGCATCAACATTTTGAGTAGAGACATATTAGATCAGGAAGTATCAGATCAGATTGCACGGAACAAGGATTTGGAATTAGCAATTAAAGCTTGTAAGTCATTAGGTCATCGGATTCTAATACTTTCTAGGCATTGTATTAGGAATGAAAATCCTATGATGATAGGTTGGTCTAATAGCCATGTTGTAAGCCTTTAAACAAGGTGCTAAATCCTTTAATAGGGTAACATTCCAAGTGAGTGTTTGTAAATCCTTTAACCAAGTCGCTTTTAACAGGGTGCAAAGTCTTTATTAGGATAGGCCTTTCATAGGATAGACCATTGGAAGTGGTCAAACTTTATAGCCTTATACAGTTACATATTGCTGCAGTGATAATTTGTGGGTGTCATCCCCACCCCAGTTTTACCTTCTCATTTTTGGAGGGTTTTCGGGTGACCAAAATCTTGTGTTATCTATTTTCATGCATGTCTTTATTTTTCATGATAAGTAGATATGTTAGATAGATATGAATGATCTCAGCTAAAAGTTTTTAAAATATTACAGTTAGTTACTTCTGATTCACACACCCCCCCCCCCACCTTCTCAGAAGTAAACCTTCCCACTTTTAATTCCAACAATTAGTATCAGAGCCAAGTTCTCACAAGAAGGAGCCTTATAGCTTGGAGAAAAGATTTGGAAATGGAAGTCTACAAACTTGGGAAGGTCATAGAAAACTAGGTGATTGATATACAACTTGCTCTACATACTTTGGAAGAAGCCAGGGAAGAACTTAGAAAATCTTTAAACAGAAGAAGAGAGATTGCCATAGCTGAGAATGATACACAATACGAGGAGATTAACACCTCAAAGTTGTTTGCAAATGGAGATTCCAAAGAGTTTGATGCAGCAATAGCAGATCTAATGGAGAAGAATAGAGCTCAAGCAAAAGAGATTAGAACACTCAAGATTGAACAAGAATTACAAGCCATGATGCTTTGTGAAGTAACTAAACAGAAGAAAAGAGCCATTGAAGATAAGGTTATGCTAGAAGAAGACAAGAGAAACCTTTCCAACAGACTAGAAGAAAAGTCAATTAATCTTGCAAGAATTTCAAACATGAGACACCCTAAGCCATATGATGAATGCACATCATGAACTGAATGTCAAAGATATTGAGATCTCCACACTAAAGATGCAAAATGAATAATTGCAAAATGACCTAAAAAGAGAGAAGGAAATTGCAGAAAACTTCAACGAACCAAATGAGGCCATCAAGTACTTTGAACAGCTACTGAAATCACCAAGAGCCAATAATGATACTTTAGGACTAGGATACACCAGCATTGAAAAGGAGTCATCCAAGACTATAGAAAAAAGAAGTAACAAAGGTAAGAACACTATAACTACTTGTCATTTCTATGGTAAAAAAGGACATACCTCTAATGTGTGCAGGAGCAAGAATGCCCATCATCATGACAAACCTAAGAATGTGGGTCATTATCACAAGTGCAACAAGTAAGGATATCAAGCACATGACTATAGGACTAGGACTATCAGAACACCAAGATTTGAAGGTCACTACTATAATTGCAAGAAGTATGGACATAGAGCTTTTGAGTGCAAATCAAAGCCCATGTGGACACCTAATCAACCAACAAGGGGAAATAATCATGGACATCACTACAATTGGGACTACAACACTAGGTATAGCTACCATTACTATCAAGAATGTGGACACATCCATGGAAATTGCATATGAACACATTTTAGTGGAAATTACAATAGATGACTTAACCAAACTACATGCTTCAGTTGTTTGAAGACTGGTCATATTAGTAGGAATTGCCCAACAAGGTTAAAGGCACCCAACTCAGAGTTCAACAAAGGAAAAGAAAAGGTAGATATTGAACACATTAGAGGAGAAATGAATAAGATATAGAAGAAGAAAGATGGGAGCAACACATCAAATGAAGGAATCACTTCACCTAAAAGGTCAAGTGGTCACACTTCAACCAACTAAGCAAAATAAGGAATGTGGGACTGATATACAAAACTTTAACATACATCAATTTCTAAACAAGCAAGTACTAAAAAGGAAAGATCAACATGAATAGAGATGCAAAGTTAAAACTTCAAGTTTTCACCAATGTTGCCAAACAAGAAAAGTTGCCTTCAGATGCCGAGTAAAATCCCAATACATGCCAAGTTGATTGCCAAAGTTAGTAGAAGCCGAATGATTAGTTGCAATCAAGTTGGTAGTGGAAGCCAAGTGAAGAGAAATTTTAGTTGAAGCTAAGTGAGGGATACTTCAATGGATGCTGAGTGGTGGAAAGACAATGGAAGTCGAGTAATCCAAAAATGCTTAAGAAGTTGAGTGTATAGATATAAATGCACTAAGCATTCAATGCTATGAAAATAGGGTATATTATCATATTTTGAACCATTTTTCTTCATCAAAAACAAAGAGCTAAGACAAAGAAGAGTGCAAAATGATTTCAAAGTAGAAAATACAACATTTGAGCCGATTTCAATGGTGATTCAACACAATTTCATCGATTCAAGGCATTTAGGCTAGTGCTGAGCTATGCAGTTTTACATTTTCTTCATGCTTAAACCCTAGATAGTAGAAAATGGCCTCCAATTCTAAGAGACCCCAGGAGAAAGAGTCGTTTGAGGTCCAACTTGTGTCAAATAAAGTAAAACAATATGATTTCTGACCAATCCTTGAAGTGGCATACAAAAATGACCCAACCGAAGCCCTATCTGTTATTCCTCATAAGGTAGTTATGGTCCAGGATGTTAGGAGATGTTACAATTGTAAGATTGGTGCTATTGGGGACATAGAGATGAGGGAAGCCTATGAAAAATTGTGTTAAAATAGAGTATTAAAGGAAGAGTACCAAATCATTGAGAGGAAGGGTTTGATTCATGCCGTAGAATTCCCCATTGTCTTCAAAATGGAATGGATTAGAATTGTACTTAGCGGGATTCATGATGGAAGTTTGTGGCTAAAAGATGGCCCAGTGAAAATAACAAAGAGGATTATACATAGAGTAACAGGGTATCCAACCCTAGATCAACCAAAGACCCTTAGAAGTGACTCAAAGGAAGCTATTGAGAAGAACACAGGTGCCAAATGGAACAAGAGATGAATGACTATAGATACTATTCAAGACCCTTTTGTTGACTTTTCTCTTAGAGTCATTTCACATAAATTTTATCAATCTAGTAGACTGAACAATGTACCTTGCATTGCAGTGGATGTTGGTTACAAACTAGTGAAAAAGGATCATAGTTATGATCTTGCAGAATTGCAATTGCAACAAATCAATGAGAACTTAGTAGCAATAAGGAGAACCAAGGGAGCACAGTGCAAGTTTGGTGCAATTTTGATTTACATATTTTTCTATTTACAAAATGAATTTCCATCCTTTGGTAAAGTAAGATGGAAGACCAACAGGTCAATAGTGGCTCAAGTAAATGAATATATTGAACAAATGGGAGCTAATTTTGAAACTCTTATGACAAGTTATTTTGAAGATTTCAAGAAATCCATGAAAAAGAGGCTAAGGATACATGTTTCATTGGTAGAAAAACATGTAAATGATGTATGCTTTCTTGTAGATATTGATTATACTTACATACAAGTAGCCATACCAAGAGTTAGATGGTTAAGATCTCTTGGATATGAAATAAATATAGATGAGGCATCTGTAGCTATAACTGCACTATTAGCAGAGGAAGTGGACAAGAGTGCACCACATTTTGGGACTTTTGATGTGGTGAGATCAAAGTTGGATATGGAGTTGAAGACTACCTCCACATTAAAGAAAAAGGACAAATTGGTAAAGAAACTTAAAGCCAAATTTGGAGAAGGTATTGTTGAAGAAGAAGAAGATGAAGAAGTTGAAGATGAGGAAGATGAACAAGGTCAAGAGCCATTAGCATTGACCCAAGGCATGGGTGAGGACACAAATGAAGAAGAAGGTGTCAAACAAGAAGCACCCAAGGCTGAATCTAAGAAAAGAAAAGCACAAAAATAACTTGCTGCATAGCCCAAAGGGAAAAAGAAAGCAACTAAGCTGAGCCTAGACAAGCCTACTACAAGGGCAGACACAAGGACAAAAACAAAAGTGGCTAAAGAATAGGCAAAGCAGAAATCCACAGGGCAAGGAGGGCCTTCAGAAAAGAAAAGAAGAAAATATGTTGTACCCTAGAGTGAGATGAAGCGAAGACAAAATTTGACAATGATCAATTCAGAGTGGTAAGACACTCCACCAAATCTAATTTGGAAAAATGATTATGATAATATTAGAGATAATGCAGATTTAACTAGGTTAAAGACCATTGATTTTAATAAATTAAGTTGAGAAGAACAACACATAGTGAAAGAATCCATCTACCCTATGATGGCCAATTTCAAGACTACTCCACTTGAATTGGACAATTCTATGCCTAAGGAGCTAAGCTCCATTGTTGAAAATAAATGGCATTACTGCCTAAATATGGAGAAGGAAATAAGGGAGTCAACATTAGCTTGTGTGATGTCGTACCTTACAAAAGGTCAAATAAGTAAAGCTATTAAGAAAAATGGGAGAAAATTTGCACCTAAATATAGAGCCTTTGGTATTTTGCAAAATAAAATTGAAGATGTTGTAAAGAAATCCACACAAATGTGGAAATTGATTTATGGATTGACTACTATCAAGGAAGGGCAAGAAGATCCCTTTGAGGGAATAAGTGATGATGAGGAAGGAGAAGAAAATGAGGAGGAAGAAGGAGAGAAAGATAAAGAAGAGGTAACAATGGAGGAAAAGACACAGAGAGGTGATAAGGCAACAACTAAAGAGCAGCAACAAGAACAGAGTGTCCAAGACACCCAATTGCCACCACCCAGTCCTCCACATGCAACACCTATATATGTAGAAATTGTAATTGTAAAGGATGTTCTTGACACCTTAGGTTAGAACATTAATCCATTGACTATAGAGGATCTTAAAAAGATCCTTCACCAAACGACATTGCAATCATAGTTGTGCACAAATCCTATTTTGGTGAGTGTAGAGGAGTTACAAAAGGTTGTAGCTAAAATTACCAAGGAGAAGGTGAACACACAAGAACAACCTTCACAACCTCCCACAAGTACAGATGATCAACCAAAAGAGCAAGCAACACAAGACACAACTACTAAGGTTGATCCCATAGTGATAGTAACAACAACTACTGAGAAGTCAACAAAGGAGTAGACAGGACAAAAGGTTCCTACAACACAAAGCCAAGGTGTACCTCCTCAAATCATTCTAATTGATCAAGGAAAAAGTGAAGAAGATACATAAGAGGAGAAAACTCCCAAGGAAAGAGAGCAAGAGGCAATGCAAACATTGGTTAATCTACCTACTATTGGGACTCCTACTAAGCAGTCGAGCATTGATGTAGTACCCCTGCAAATTTTAGCACCAGGCTCAAGCTCCACCAAGGTAGCAAGGGTACTTCACTATTTAGACCCTACACTTGATTAAGAAATAGTCATACAGAGTTATGACTATAAGACAATGAACCTAGCATAGATAAATGAAGTGCAAGAGGCACTGGAGAGAAAGAAGAAGCAGGAGATACTCAAAAATGAGTATAAACAAAGGCAAGCATTAGTAGAAATCAAAGACATCTTCCTTGATGCATTCAGCTTGCCAGTACCTGATGAAACAAAGCCCATTATGGAGCAACTGTCCAACATAATGGACCAGGTACAAAATGAAGACCTTGATATCAATGTTAAATTATTGGAATGGTGTGAAAAGAAGTTTCAAATGAACGTGAATGAAAAAATATCTAGTGAGATAGCACTATCACAAGTGGAACTGGCTAAAAAGGTAGGAAAGGTGAAAATAATACTTGAGAACATTTTCTCATTGCACTCCAAACTGTATGACTCTTCATAATTCACACAAGAGACTAGCTAGAGAATACTGAGCTTGGAGAGGAACCTTAAGATATCTAAAACATAGCTACCTAAGGATCTAGCTCAAAGTGAGAATCATTTTGCAACAATGCTTCACACTCAAAAGGAGTTAGCTATATTATCAACATAAGAGGCTAATGTTAAGGCCAAACTAATACAAATTCAGTCTGCGATCACTCCATATCTAGAAGTATTACATAAAGAGATGGCCTATCAAGAAAATGTTTTGAAGAAAGATCCAAATCTTTCTACATTAGAAGGCCTTATACATCTTGCAGTAGAGACAACCATCCAACTCAAAGCACTGGAAATAGCATTAGACAACTGGGATGCTTCTCTAAAGATAATAATGGAGGTAAATAAAACATTTTTGGCTAAATATTCAATTCATTCTTAGGACCCTTTGACATAAATATCAAAAAGGGGGAGATATTCATGTAAGGGGGAGATATAATAAAGATAGAATATTTTTTTGGGGAGATAATAAAAGAGACCCAAAGGAGAAAGAATACCCAAAGGAGGAGATATTCAAATTTTGAATTTTGAGGAGAGATAAGTAAATAAATCCAAAAGGATAACAGAAACTGCAAGAAGATGTGAAAGGGGGAGCAGAAATAAAGGGGGAGTACAAACAGACCAGAAATAGGGCAGATAGAAACAAAGGTAAAGGAATGATAAGATAGATAATGGAAACAACATGAGACAAATCAAGCATAAGGAATTTTGGATACAGAAATGGCACATCAGCTCAGGGGGAGTTGCAAATTTTTAAGGTATATAGTCTTCTACATAATTTTGAACAAGTTTTTGAAGTTTTGTACATATGTCGAACAAGTTGTGTATTATACTCATAGAGACTAGATTCATAATGTTTAGTTAAGTGTTTTTGCCACTCATGTAAAAGGGGGAGATTGTTAGTCTCATATTGGTTTTGACAATTGAGAGTCAACACACTTAACCAATTTCTAAGTTGATGCTGAGTATAATACAGATGCTAAGCTACAGTGTGTTCTGAGCCAAAAATTCAACAGGTGTTGACTGAACTTCACATGCCGAGCAAGTATCAAGTGTTGAGTGATAAGTGATGTTGGGTCACTATAGGTGCCAAGCAGAGTAAGCGAGATAGAGTTACTATATATGCCAAGCGAGACATAATTCCTATATGTGCCAAGCATCATCAACTAGTAAGTGTCGAGTAACACAGAATCAACATATGAGTTTGTGTCTTCACAAACTCAGATGTAAACTATTTTTGAGCCAACTTGGGATGAATCTTGAAGGATCTTAAAGATAAGATCAAATCTTTTGCATTCCCTATGTAATCAACATGCAACCAATAAGAAAAATGGAGAAAGCATGCAACCAATAGGAAAAGTGAAAGAATTGAGTAGGAAAAGAAGAATGAATATTGATCATAGATTCATATCTAACCCTAAGTCTTCAAAGATTTTAAAAGGAGGACGAAACCCCATTATTCAAGCATGAGTGAGAGTTTATGGGAGAATGCTAGCGAAGTTCAAAGGGGTGTAAAGACTTAGAAAAGGAAGAGTAGCATTGCAAAATCCAATTGGTTAGAATAGAGCATCAACATTTCGAGTAGAGACATATTAGATCAAGAAGGATTATATCAGATTGCGCAGAACAAGGATCTAGAATCAGCAATTAAAGATTGTAAGTCATAAAATTCTAATACTTTCTAGGCATTGTATTAGGAATGAAAATCCTATGATGATAGATCGGTCTAATAGCCATGTTGTAAGCCTTTAAACGAGGTGCTAAATCCTTCAATAGGGTAACATTCCAAGTGAGTGTTTGTAAATCCTTTAACTAGGTCACTTTTAACAAGGTGCAAAGTCTTCAATAGGACATGCCTTTCATAGGGCAGACCATTGGAAGTGGTCAAACTTTGTAACCTTAAACAGTTACATATTGCTGCAGTGATAATTTGTGGGTGTCACCCCCACCCCAGTTTTACCTTCTCATTTTTGGAGGGTTTTCGGGTGACCAAAATCTTGTGTTATCTATTTTCATGCATGTCTTTATTTTTCATGATAAGTAGATATGTTAGATGCATATGAATGATCTCAGCTAAAAGTTTTTAAAAGGTTAAAGTCAGTTACTTCTGATTCACCCCCCCCCAGAAGTAAACCTTCCCACTTTTAAATTCTAATAGTTCTTAGACAAGTCTTAGTTGGAGACTTGGATATCTTGATGAGAATTCTCATTCCCCACTCTTGGTTTGTTAGTGATTTACTACTTGAGAGGTATAGCCCATTATTTCTCTCAGGTCATTTATGCTTATCTTTCATTGATATGGATCTTGAGCTATGGTATATGAATTGGTTCTGGAGAGTTCATTTGAGAGATGGTTTATTATTGGTTATCTCCATGTGCATATGTTGTTATGTTGGTTGAGTTTGGGAGATGTTTTATATTGGGCATACTCCTTGGATTAGGAATGGTTATTCCTTGGTTTAGAAATGGTTTATGATTTTGATCTTCTTATGAGAGGATTATATCCATGATTAGTTATATGGTATGGTTTGGGTGTTGTTGTGGCTTCTTTATTGGGGTTTTATGGAGGAGATCTTACTTGGCACAATTTACATCTAGAGGTGTGTGTAGAAGGACATGATACATGTTACAATTTGCATAGTTTCTCTTTGGTCTTGGTTATCTTCCTAGATATTTGGCTTCACTTAGATGGGTTTTGATATTGGTTGGAGATTGTGACCACTAGTTTGTGTTCATGTATGACATGTGAGAGATGACATGGTTATTACTTTATCTCTGTCCTTTGTTGGTTTTAGAGAACTTGGGAGAGTGTTGGAGACTTTCTATAAGAGTTGTTCTTGCAATTTATTGGTTTATATATTGTAGATGTCCTTGTTACTATATGGATTCACTTCTTTGAGATGTTGTGAATGAATTGGTTATAGATTTGACATTATCTTTTGTAGTGGAAGATTCTTGATATATATGTGGTAGGTATTGTTTTTGAGGCTTGTGATTGTAGGTTATAGATTAGATATGTTGACGATGTGAGATTCACTTGGTATACCTTTGGAGGTATGGATAGTTGGATGGGTTGGCACTTATCGTGGGTGCTATTTCAACTATGGATATTTTGAAAACTACGGATACATGTGATTACATTTGGATCAAGTTTTTTGTGCTTGACATTTCATTGATATAGGATTTTATGATCCTTATGTGATAGGTTGGGTGACTTTATCTTTGGATGGCTTATATGTATGTTTGGTGGCTATGGAATAATAGGAGGTGACATCATTCATGTTTGAGATGCTATATACTTTGATTTTGTTGTGGGTACTAGGATGGAGCACTTGGTATACTTTGATCCATGATGTTAGATGTGCTAGGAGGGATTGTTTCCTTGTTCATTTATGTGGCTATGGATTGACCCTATGCAGTGTATACAAAATGTGGGAGATTGTTGAGATAAAGGGTGTTGCATACATTGCATAATATTGGTATATTTTATTATTTGATTTTATTATGTAATGTTGCACCTAGGAGTACCTAGATGGATGTGCAACAAGGATAGATTCCCATCAGATATACTTGATGAGTTGTATTGTAACACTATGATAATATTTGATGTAATTATTTAATATTGGGGAAAACAACTTAATGTTCAATATTAAATGTAGGGTCAATGGGTTAGGTAGCATATGGTTTTAGCACATGGTTTATGTAATACCACTTGGTAGTTTTGTGAGACTTGCCACTATATGAGAAACCACAAGGGAAGTTGTAGAGATAAGAAGACAAGAAGGCAAAAAGAAAGAGTTGAGCAAGACAAGGCTTGATATGTTAGCTAAAGAGGGAATTTTTGAAGGTTGGAAGCATGGCATGGGATGCATGGATTCATGCTTGTTCACATGGATTGCTTGGTTGTGGCTTTGATTTTGAAGGCTTCCATGGTTGTATTGCAATGATATATTTTTTGAATAATACATGGTGATGGATGCTTTTGGAGGCTAGGTTTTTCCCTCGGTGAGGGTTTTCTAAGGTATATCTTATGGCACATTTTTGTGGGTATGTTTCTTATTCTCTTGCATGTGGATTTTAATTGCTTATTTGTTTCAGATTTATTATGGGTTATGTGGAAATGGTTATATTTTTTGTTGCAAGTTTCCTTACAGTGATAATTGACTATTGTTATAGCATGGTGACCATTAGTCCATCATTTACTGGCCTCAAATGTCTAGCTTGGTGTAACCCATTGTTTCTTTATCTTTTCAATTCATAACTGCTTTCCTTCTTTTCTAACCAAAGTAACTCAGTTGTGTATCATCTCAACACTTAATCAAATCATGTAAAACAATCAAATCAATATTATCTTGAAAAAGTCTAACTCATCAAGTGCCCATTGTAATTCACATACTTATCAACTCTTTCTTTCATTCTATTTTGTTCTTTATCATTCAATCAACACTACATCCTTTAGATGATTTGACACCTTACTAAAGTAGCATAATGCTTAACTTTTCAGGCTTGACATCAATGACAACATAAAAAATGATCTAACTATTTTACATACATTATAGTTATGGACTCCCTTATCTTTAGCATGATCACTTGGGGCTAATAATCTCCCCATTTGGAATTGATGGTAGCACAATTTCTATCTTAGCATACAAATAGAAACACATCTTCTTACCATCAACACATCCAAACTTCCTCTAACAATCATCATGCCAACTATTCTATTTGTTTGTTGTAACTCACTTTTGTATTTTGTAACTCAGTTTGATTAGGTTTTTTGTTATGCTCCATCTTATCACTTATGTTCCCCCTATTAATATTATCTTCACAATTCATTCTTTCTCATAGGCAATCACTCCATGCAAATATACACTTCCTTTGAAAACAATTAGATATTCACCCCCTTTGGCAACGATGCCAAAGGTCAAACACCTTTCTTCAATAGTAAGTCTTCTAACCTTCTAAACGTACTATTCCTTTTCTTTGTCTCTCTTGCTATTTTTATTTTTTGTAGTTATGTATTCTATCTTGCATGTGTTGATTACATCTTTTTCATTACAGTCATTTTCACAACTCTAGGATAGTTTCTAAAGAGTGAACTCTTGCATCAAATCCAAATAGATATCTTGATAAACCATGTATTGATTCAACATGAATCTCCCTGTAGTGAATATTGTATAGGGTCATGACCCCTAGTTAACTTGTTAGATATTCAAAGATATCCTTAGGTAATGACTTGGTGAATATATCTGCTAACTCCTCCTTTGACTTCACATACTCCAACCTTACTTGTTTCTCTTGAAATTTCTCTCTAAGATAGTGATACTTAATTGATATATACTTTGTCTTTACATGCATCACATGATTCTTTGATATGTTAATAGCATTGGTGTTGTCACAATAGATTGTAATAGGGTCCATAACTTCCTCTTGCATACCTTCCAATGATTTTTTGATCCATACAATGTTGAGAAATTTATTGCAAGTGCGACATATTTAGCTTTAGTAGTGAACTGTGAGATACAACTCTACTTCTTACTTATTAATGTTACTAGTCTTTCCCCTAAAAAGAAAGCTTTTCCACTAGTACTCTTTCTATCATCAACATTTCCTTCCCAATCAACATTAGTATAGGCTCTTAATTCAAAATCTTCTTCTTTCTTGTACCATAATCTATAATGTTGAGTTTCCTTCAACTATCTAAAGACTCTTTTTGCTACAGTCAAATGTGTTTCCTTGGGATTGGCTAAAAATATTGCTAATATTCCAACATGTAAAATATCAAGTTTGATATGAACTACATACTGCAACTTCCCAACTATAGATATGTACAATGTCTCATTTACTTCAGATGAGTTGTCTTCCTTAGACAATTTACATCTAGTGATCATTGATGTACCTACAAGTCTTGAATCTTCCATACCAAATGTTTTCAATATCTCTTTAATGTATTTGGACTGAGTAATATTTATTCCACCTTTAACTTGTTGAACTTGTGAACCAATAAAGAAATTTATCTCACCAAACATTAACATTTCAAATTCTTTCCTCTTTTCGTTAGCAAATGACTTACATGTCAATTCATTTCCTCCAAATGTAAAGTCATCAACAAATATCTTTGATATTAAGACCTTATCTTTAACATCACTCTTTAAGTATAGATTACCATTGTCACTGGTTCTTATAAAACCTTTTCTAATCAAATATGAATGTAGTATTTCATATCATGCTCGGCGTGCCTACTTCAATCTATACAATTTTTTGTGAAGTTTACATACCATGTTCCTCTTATCTCTTTCCACAAATCCTTTAGGTTGATCAATGTAGACCTCTTCTTCCATAATTCCATTCAGAAATGCAGACTTGATGTCTATTTGATAGACCTTGAATATTTTGTATGTTGAATATGAAAGTAGTATTCTCACTCCGATCTTGCAATAGGGGAAAACATTTCACTGCAGTCAATTCCTTCTTCCTGAGCACATCCTTTACATACTAGTCTTACTTTATTCCTTGCAACTTCTCCTTTTTCATTCAACTTGTTCCTGAAAATCCATTTTTTCCTAATCACATTCTTGTCCTTAAGTATGGGTACTAGTGTCCATGTGTTATTCTTGTCAATATGATCTATTTCTTTATTCATTGCATTAATCCAATCTTCATCTTCAAGTGCATCTTTAACTTTTCTAGGCTCAAACTCAGAAATCAAGCATGTGTTGTCTCTTAACTTATCTCTTGTCATGATTCCATCATTATTATCTCCAATTATCTAAATTTGTGAATGGTGCCTTCTGACACACTTTTCTAAAATAGGCTTGGTTCTAGGTTCTCCATCATTTACATCATTTGGTGGGGGCTCAACATTTTTTCTTGGTATGCTCTTTCTATGGCTCGGGTACTGTAGGTTGTTGCTAAGTGGATCTCTTTTGTTGTTCAAGAATCCTCTCCCATGACTTGGTTTTATGCTTAAATAAAGTGTTAGGTGCTCCTTCATAAACGTAGAAAAATCTATTATAGTCTTTAGGTTCCTTCTTGCTTTTCCCACCATTTGTCTTTGCAAACTCATTAATTCTCTCATTTGCACTTTCAACAATAGTGTCAGTTACTTTATTCAAACACTTATATACTTTTCTCCTAGTGGATTATCCTAGGAATATTCCTTCATCTCATTTTGAATCAAACTTTCCATTTCTATCATTTTTATGAATAGAATTCCTACTTTCAAATATTATGAAATAAATTACATTCAGTGTGTATCCATACTAGTTCATAAGGTGTTTTATTTATACCTTTCTTTAACTATAATTGATTAAGGGTGTAAACAATGTAATTGCCCAAAAATGGTCATCTAGAACATAAGCTACCTTTTTATCAATTTTTTCATATTTATCAATCACTTATTTTTTTTATCAAATCCTCAATTTATCATTTATTTGATTCTAATCTATGATTTGGCCACCTTATCCTATGTCTTTATATTAGAAGAATAGATCCCCTTTTAATTAAATAGAATCCCCAAATCCCACTTTATTCCTATGTGTGCACATAAACGAAATTTATGAATTAAAAAATAAAATGAAAGTAATTTTTGTCTACATATAAATTCACAATTTCAAAGACAATGGAATCTCTTTTCTTCTCCACACATCTTTTGCCTCTTAAACACAGTCATTGATCTTGCCTCTCAAGATTCTTGTGCAGCAAAGTCAACATGAGACTCATTCTCCATCATATATCTTTCCTCTTAATCTTTATTGTTCATTTTTATTTATAACGAGGCTCTCTCTTTATTCTCTCGTAATATTAGTCTCTCATGTTATTATTGTGTTGCAGGAGCACTCATCACACTCTTGACATTCTTGCATTGTTGAAGTACTCTTGCACTCATCTTAGCTTAGTAATCATTATAGCTTAGATCTTGCATCATGACATAGATCTTTACTTTTATTACTATTAGATTATATTTTCTTTCTTGTACCTGCATCTCATTTAGAATAGCTTGCACCTCATTCAAGATTGTATTATCATTTTAGAATCTCTCATTTCATGGTGCACCTTGCAAGGGTATCCTAACTAGGTTAATTTGAGAGCTACAAGACACCTCAAAAGTCTCTCTTTCCACAAGATTCTTTGGGAATAAGGGTTTATAGAAGTGTGGTACATTTTTTGGCACCCACTATGCGAGCTAGAGCCAAGTTTCTAGCTCCATTTTCTCACATTTTGTTTTTTGAGTTTAGTAGTTTAATTTTATTGCATTTTAGTTGCATTTCTCATTTATGCTTTTTCATAGCCACTTATGGGATCTTCTCAAGTGGTTTTGTGGGGTTCTCATTTATGGTTTTTCATATCCACTTATGGGATTTAATAAAGTGGTTTCACATGGTTCTCACTTTGGTTTTTAAGGCCAACGCTTGTGTAGATTGACTTAAAGGAAAAACCCCAAGTTTTGAATGATTTTATCATATCTTCCAAATGGCTTGATATTAGATGTAGATATTGTTTTGCAGGTTAGAGATGGATCAGAGATTATTTAGTCCAAAATTCAAATTTTTATGATCTGATTTTTGTGAGTTATAAGTTTTCCTTTATTTTTCATGAAAAAATAGTTTTGGTAGCAAATCAACAATTTTTTTGAAAACACTTACATTTTTGGAAAGGTCTGAGAATTATATAGGGGGTTACTTCTTGATGTTTTTTATTTAGATGCAATATCATGGCTCAATTGGTTGATTTATGAAAATTAGTCTATTTTGGGAAAAATAAGTCCCTAGGGCACAAATTTAGATATATTGCTAAAACTCTTGTGCTTTTGGAAATCTCTTTAGTTTTTATTATAGGTCTTTTCTTTGTATTTTCATTTTTGGGGCCAAAATCATAGCATACAAATCCAATCTTGTTGACTAGATCCAAGCAAAAAAAAGAGAACATTTAGTGATTACTTTGCACTTTATTTGCACATGGTTCAATGCATGATATAAGTTGTCATGTTGTATGGAATAAACTATTTCAATTTATTTTCTTTGAATTATCACATCTCTTCATGATTTCATGTACTTGATTGAAGTTCATGAAGGCAACTTGGAGGTCAAAGGAGAAAAAATGGAAAGCGTGAAATCAAGGTGCACACATTCCAAACCTTATTATTTTCATTATAAATAATGATCATTAATCATTTTTATCATCAAGTTATTTCTTTATTTTTTTCAACTTGTTTGTTGTGTCTTCCAACATTAAAAAAGGGCTTAAAGTCAATTATTCACATTTGGATTTGGGATTTAAAATGAACCCCTTTGTCTTTTAATCCCTAAGGTTTTCTCATTGATGTTTTCTTCTTGCATCCTTGTTAAGGAATTTGAGGGGAACATACATAAGGGATATTTCTTTTTATTTTTAGGAAACTTGCCTAGAGGAGTGATCACTTTAGGGGATGATCTCAAATCCCGTGTTCCAACAAAGTATAAATAATAGGGTTTGAATCTAAAGAAATACCTTTTGGAAGTAGAAATATTGTTAATCTTGGCTAAGCCCAAGGACCTTTATACCTTTGAAAAGTGAAGGTGGATACTGGGTTACTACTTCTTATTGGTTATTTGGCAGTATCCTCTTTTATCTACATATTTGGGCCTAATGTACCTAGCATATATCGAGGACATCCCCTAGTTGAGCTTATGCATCCTAGTAGAAACTTGAAAAGGTTCATGTGTTTGTTGTGCTTGAATGTTTAAAATCGTCTCCACTTGGAATAAAATGGGCACATCCATCAAATTGAGCCTTTGGATTTTTTTTTCCCTTTTGCATGCTTCCATTGTGTTTTATATTCAAAAAGTATCCCCAAAAAATCATAAAACTTCAAAACACAAAAAAATCTCAAAAAAAGTTTAAAATGTTTTTCTCCAAGTCAAAATGTCTAAAATAGTCAAGCATTACAAGTTGAATGAGTCTTTGGTGAGCTTAAATTTATAGCTTCCTTACTATCATCCTTAGCTCTTTTTGTCCTTTGGTCTTGTCTCAACATGTTAGGATTATCTTTTTCTAAAAACTTAGCTTGAACTACTTGACTACACCCTTGGTCAATGATTTGTTCACTTGTCCTCTTGGTTTATTATCCCTTTTGGATACTTTTATCTTATATTTACTTTCTCACAAGTGTTGTACATAGGGTATTTACCCACAACTTAGATATAATGTGACAAGTTATCTTTGTTATGTCTTTTATGCTTTTTCACTTTGGAGAAGTGGACACTTTGATTACCTTGCTTGGAATTCAAGGATATACTATATTTCCTATCAACTCATTCTATTCTCCTTAATGCTTGAGTTTTCCTTCAAAGCTATGGGATTCAAACCTTTTGATAACAAACCTAAACCAAGTCTAGATGATCTAGAGTCCCTTGATGATCTTAAGAAGTTTCAAAACTTGTGCTCCTACTATGAAGAACTAAAAGAGATAACCCAAGTAGATGATCTTTACTCCATTAGTCTTACTAAGAACATGCCAAATTTTCAAGAACACTTTAAAAGGATGCGAAAGGAAATAATCACATCATCACATGAGCTTACCTTAAGCTCTCAATATGGATATGAGTAATCTTCTTCAAGATCACATCCACCCTCTTCTTCTAGGTCTACACACTAGCTCCTCAAAACATCATTCATTTTCTTCCTCTAAACCTAAGCATTACTTCAAACCTTTGGGAAAATCATATGGTGTGGTGCTTAAGAACTTAGTCATAAACAAGATCATCACTTTACCATACAAATATAGACCTTATAAACCCAAGGTAAACTCTAAGTGGTGGAACGATCATCACTATTGTGAATACAAAAAATAAAGGTCATAAAACTAAATATGGCATTGAGTTGGAACATAAGATCCAAGATCTCATTAATGGTGGGTTAGTTGTTGTTGGAATCCCAAAATAATGTGTGATGAGATACCTCTCTCAAGTAATATAAAATTATTGAACCTATGTCTAGTGATGGTCCCCTTGTAGCTTATAGTTCTTCCAACACTTATGCATCTCCTAAAACAGAAAATCTTTCCAATATGGATGCATCAAAAAAATAATTCAATGCTTCTTGTATTGACTATGCATACCCTCAAGGGATACCTCTAAAAGAAACTCAAGTTAATCTACATTTGGTTGCAAACCCTTTCAATTCATGCACTAATATGCTTATTATGCCTACTACAACTAATCCTTTGTTACCTTTCCAAGGGCCTACCATGAAAACCCAAGATACTCCCTTGTCCTTAGAAGTGGCTCCATGTCAAGAGGATTATTAAGATGAATAAATAAATCTCCAAAAATATCAAGATCAAGCACCTTTTTCATCTATTTCAAGATGCCATCCCTCTATCTTGTTGTGATCCCACAATGCAAACCCCATTTTGAGTTACAAAATGTGGACCCCCTAGTTTAAAAACTTCTTTGAGGAACCCAGTTAGGCACCTTAGTCAGTTAGAACCCTCCTCTAGGTCTAGGTCAAACCTTGGTCCTCAACCAAGTGGTGTTGGGCAATTGAACAGAGGCAAAAAATAATGTATTTATACTCAGTGCATAAAGTGCACATATGCGCACTTGCACATGTGTTCTAAGTGTGCACATGCACACTTCACCTCTCTTTGAGGATGTGCATAAGGAAGTTAGTCCTATATAGGCCCCACCCCCCACCCCCCCTTCTTCTCTTCAGATGCTCTTCACTCATCCTCTTTAGTGCACCCTTGCACCCCTTCAAGGTTTGCATTTGCATTAGTCCTCCAGTACTCCCAACCTCCAACGTAAGACATATACCCTCTTGGAGGTGTGCACCTCCACACCTAGGAAAACAAAAGGACCAAAATCCCCCTCCCAAGCTAGTTTGCACCTCTATAATGTGCGTAGTTGTGCACATGCACATGTGTGTAGGTGCACAAGGTGTACAATTATGTACATTGTGCCCAAATGCATAAACATAGTGTACATCTAGCATACTAACGCACCTACGTAGGTGTGCTAGTGCACATTTCAGGCACTAAAGGGGTATTTTCTCAGTTTTGACTTGTTTTTGCCTAGTTTTTTGTTAGTTCAGGTACTGCTTGAGTCCTATGAGGGTTTTCTTACATCAGATTACTAATGTTTCTTTCTTTTGTACAAATAAAATGACATCACCATTATCCTTCATGCCAATAAAGATGGCACCAAAACTACTAGCGTTCAAATACCAAGGAGCTCTAAAGAAGTCCAAATTCCAGGATAAACATACACAAATTTGGAACACAAAACTTGGTCACATAGGCTAGAATGCTTTCCTAACACTCTATAATAAGCCAAAGGATAAATCAGTGATGGTATCAAATTTAATCCAGAGTGGGTTAGTGAATATCGCTTCATGCCCTACATCAGTTCAATCCTCTAAATTGATCATGACACAAGCTTAACACTACGTGCTAGAGGAGAAGGTCCTAAGAGCATGACTAGAGAGATAGCCCTCAACCTTAGACCTCAAAACATTGAGAAGGTTTTCCACCTCCCAAGGGCACACCAATACCTCTAGATATCCTATGAAGGTGTCAACAGATGGTATAGGGAAAATGAGAAAGAGGCCAAGGAATTGGTGCAATCTACAATCTTGATTGACAGGACACCCTTAAGCTGGAGAGTAGGAAAGGTGTATATGATGTGAGGGTACATGAAAGATGATGTTGGATTTTAAATTGTTCTCCTTAATAGATCCATGGGCCTCCCTATAGTAGGTCACCTAGAGACATGGATAGTGCACTTCATTGAGATCATTAGAATAACTAAGATGCCTATTGATTGGGCCACCATCTTGAGTGACAATTTGGATGAGAAACTATTCTTGGTCAAGACTAATCCATGCTTTTACATGACATCTTATATGGTGCATATACTGGGAGCTAGAACCATAGACTACCTAGGGCTATACAGGAAGGGAAACATGTTAGATGCAAATGTTGGGCCTTATGTGGTATATCCACAATTGGTGAAGAAAAAGCTCCCACTACAAAGTGTGGAATATAAGGTAGTAAATGATGGTCTCATATTTTCCATCATCATATATATTGAAGGTGACTACGCAAAAATGATGTCAGTAGAGGCGACAATAAGCATAACTGAAGTAGGAGCCTACTATATCTAGTTCAAGACCTTTACCTATCTCGAGGTAGTTGGTACTCTTTTGTGCCTCAAGAAGATCCCAAGATATCCACTAGACTGACTCATACTATTGGAGATAACATGACAGAGTGAGGAAACAATACAAGAAAACATGGGTTTGGTCGATCACCATTGGAGTGTTCGAGGTAAAGTAGAAGAAAGATATTGTTACCTTCGACTCAGAGTGGGATCAATATCCCTTGGAACATTATTATGCTCCTTGCCTATATTTTGATAATATTGGGATAGTGCAACACCTAGTGGGGAAGAAGTTCATACATGAAGAAACTCCAGAGGACCATTGGTTGAATGTAGTAGATGACTATGATGTCCACATTAGGGACTATTGTATGATGAGTATACATCTGGTAGCAAAAATGCTCAACATGGAGATACCCTTAAAGGCTTGGGACAAGGATGTCCCTGAGATAATGGATCCCTTGTACAACAAGGATAAAATCTATGATAGGCCCATTATGAATGCTGAAATAGGGTGTGAGGAAAATGATGATATTGATCATCGAGGAAGACATGTAGTGGAACTAATAAAATAATGGACTAGGAAGCCATTTCAAATGGATCCAGTTCCTTAGGCCATACCTCTTCAGGCTACAACCAGGCCTAAAAAAGGAAATGGAACCAAAGTCACAATACTGACCTACCCTGCCAAATCCCCAATGAGGTAAGAAACAATACATCAACATGAATGGGAGGTTGAGTGTATTGAGACTAAAGAAGGGAAAGGGTAAGAGGAAAAGGGAAGCCCCTAGGATAAGAAAGCAAGTGGCTGAGGCCCAAGAAGTAGAAGGCCAACAAGAGTTAGAGAAATAACATAATCCTATTTTAGAAGCACCAAAAGAGCAAGGAGTCCTACCACCTAGAAACTTAGATGAAGAAGCCTCCCTATCAATGCCTAAGAGAGCCTAAATAGAAACAATAGTGGTGGGTGTAAAAAGGAGGAAATTGAAGAATAAAATCACTCCCTCACCATAGGTTCCAAAAACCATTCCTGAAGTAGAGGATGAGGAGGAAAGGGAATAAATTGAATTTGTCCACTTGAATAAAAGAACTTATACAAATAAGGCAGAAGAGGAGGAGAGAAGGAGAATCTCTATTCAAACACCTCCATCTACCCCTAGGGAGCTTATCTAGGTAGAAAATTCTGAAGATGAACAATAGAAATGGATAGCTGAGATTGGGGTGAAAGATTCAACCTTTTTTAGTTATTGGATTTTGATTTTATACCTGTAGGCATTGAGATGGCAGGTGAGAAAATAAGGGATACTCCCATAAATAAGCCATTAGGAGAGGATTGCAATCACTACCTCCTCTATCTCAAGGACCTCTTAGTATTCCACCACCACTAGCATAGGATATGGTTGTAATAATGGACAAAGGGTGAGTAGCTCCACCTCCTCTGACAATTGAAGCAACATCAGAAAGTCAGGATATAGAGGAAGGAGAATGTGTACAGTTGCATGCCAATGAAGTATCTGAAGAAGCACATATAGCAAAAGAAACTCAACAAGTTATTCTACATAGAGAGGCTAATTCCTTATCCCAACAAAGCACAAAAACTCCTTCCAAAGATCTCCCTCATCATGAGAAGGCTGTAGAGAGTATTGATAAGGTAAAGGAGATTGCTTTGGAACTAACTTCTTCAGTGAAATATATGTCACCAATGGGAACAACACCATCATGTCTAAAGAAGGAGGTCATGTTTTGACAAAAGAAGCAGATGGAATTGACAAAAGAGGAGGGAATGACAAATTTGATAAAAGCGATAAAGAGGCCTGAGCCACTTAAGGGTGATGTTAGAACACTTGCCTTCATCATGAAGAATAAACATAAGGATCTTTTAGCACATATCAACATTCCTTCTCCTTATGCCAAAATTGAAGAACTCACTCCAAAGGATTAACAAATAAAGGAGGTAATATTGGGAAATCCCACGATGGATACAACAAAAGTGTTGATCACTACAGGCCTCAAGAAAGTGTTCAAACATATGAACCAAGATGAGTCAGAGATGATAATGCTACAAAAGAAGAATGAGATACTCAAAGGATACCTAAATGAGGTGGTAGGACCTCTAGACTTGGATAATCCTAAAATCACTCTTGGAGCTATATTTGGAAGAAAATAGGTAGGGCTGCAAATGGATTCATTTTTGGACACATTTCAACAATGGTATCACAATTTTGAGGATAGAGGAGTGAAAATAATATAGGGTAATTTGAACATATTGCACAACATCTAGACTAATGTCGACATGTTGGTTTCCATTATAAACCAAGATTTTGGACTAATGGATGAAGTGCATATCTAGGCTAATGATTTGCAAGCATTCATATCTATAAAAGGTCAAAGATACCAAATGCTAATGGAGATATACTTAGTAGAGGATCTAGATAAGCTAGAAGATTGGATAGAAAAGATATCCTTGGGAAATAAGGTCATGGAAGGACTACATAAGGAATCCAACAAATAAATAATAAAGCTCAAGAGAAATTTTTGGAAGCACAAAAGTACTATAATGTAGCTAGCCTTGAGGTTTTTGAAGATGAGGGTCAGACCATTCTTTCCTTGGTGCAATCAATAGTTCAAGAATTCAGGGATACATTTGAAAATGCTTCACCAGAAGATGATGTATGAAAAATTCAAAGCATTGTTGGAACTAGACACCAAGCTTGATATAAGAATATAATTAACTACCAACAAGTAGTCAAGAATACATATGATTCATTAGATTTACTAGAGGCTAGTGAAGTTGTGGAAATAATAAAGAAGTTCAAAGGCAAACATCCAGATATCATTTTGGTATAAAGGGGAAGAAAACCCAAATGCTGGAAATTCAATTTTGACACTGAGGAAGATCTTTTGGATCCAGTCACTAAGGTGCGCAGGTGCACTTTTCCCAGAGGTGCACCAATGATTTGAAGAAGGAGCAGTGCGTTGATAGTTAATTGCTAGTTGCTATTTTAGAGAATTTCATGCATCATAAATGTATTTTGACAATAATTCAACTCCTAGAAACACCTAGAGAAGGCAAAGCTTCCATTTTTAGAGCTCCCAGAGGCTTCTAGATCATTTTACAACTTTTATCTTCTTACCTTCTCATTCTTTTATTCTTTTAAGTCATGTAAAGGCTCATGCACCTATTAATTGATGTAAACAAGGGTGGAGACCTACTTATCACCATTTAGAGAATCATTTTGTATATAATTATCTTTTTAAATTAGTTTTTAGCATAAGTTTTTGGGAGGATTATTAGGAAACAAGATACTGAGAGGCATAGGGGTGAATCGAGATCTCAACTTAACTTCAAAACAAAATTACTACGTTCACATCTAATTCATCTCATATCTTAGATCTAACATTAAAAATATAATGTTGAAACATAAATAAAATACATCACATCCATGAATTATTTAACACATAACACAAATGATTTGGTAACCCATACACACTTCAATGTGAAGGTAGAACTAGGGTGGAGATGAAACACACAAATCTTCATTGTTACAAAAATAAATTTAACCTATTAGGGTTACAATGTTTGATCAAAATCTATAATCTACCCTGTGAGGGGTCTACTCTATTAAAATCTTCAACACTTTTAAGTCCTATCTTGTTAAAGGATTTTACACTTAAAATTAAGTAAGGACTCTATTAGGAGATTTGCATAGACCTATTAGGATCACTTGGTTAAAGAAAATTTCCCTAATTCAATCTTGCTAAGAACTGATTCACTACATGATCCTTAGTTTTCTTTGCAATATGATTTTGGATCTCCTCTATACAATCTCTAATATTGATCTCTCGATCTAATATCTCCTTTCAATCCTTCACCACTTCAATGTCCCTAGCCTAAACTAATTATAGACTTATTCTTTCTTACTTTGTTTTGTCCTTTGTCCACTTCTTCTCATTACATACACATGCTCACAAAATCACACTCATTTAGCTTTGATTTGAGGGTTATAATCCTCCTTAAATAGATGCTTTATGAAATTTTGAGATCTTAATAGACAATTTACAATTCATCATCTTTTGTTGTTTATATCTAATTTTCTTATTGGTTGAATTTCATTCCTTAGGATCATTACCTTCTACAATAACACATAATCTCCATCTTGACTGTCTCTAAAAACATTAAATCTCATATGGAAGTTGGCCAAAATGGTTTACATATTTTTTTGTGTAATTACAAACTCATATGATAACACTGAACTACTTGACATTTGAATGTGTTGACACTCAGTCATCATTAACATTCATACTAACACTCGACTTCTATATGCATGTGCTTTTTTATTTTCCCAATAAATATTGTCTTCCCAATTTACTTGGTCTCTACTAAAATAACTTGGATCATAACTGGGGTGCTAGGTAATCATTAACAGGTAATCATTAACTGGGGTGCTAGGTAATCATTAACTACCGTCAACCCAGCCCTGCATGAGGGTCTTCTGCTTCTGATTCATGAGCATTTCCATGCTCAAACCATTAGCAAAAACCCTATCCAGGGGGCGGATGTTGACAAGAGCAGCTCCAATTTTTCCTCAGATTCTGACGATGTCGAGAGCATCAGCTTTGATGAGGTTTTTGAGCATTCAGGTAAGAAGACTAAAAGCCATAAGAAGGATTACCCCCCTATAAAATTACCCAGCAGAAAGAGCCCTAGAGGTCATACCCCAGCTAAAACTGGCTCTGCTGAGGTGGAGGAGGAAATGGATACTGATGATTCTGACAAGGTTTCGAAGGAGGAGCTGGATGAGGAGAAACTAAGAAAAAGACAGAAGAGGGAGGGAGAGAGCATGGAGCGCTCCATTAGTCAGGGAAAGGATTCTCTGCCCATTCCCCTCTCCCCTATACATCCTCAGCCTCCTTTGGAGGAAAATGACAACTCTGGACAGATTGAGGGGGAAGTGCAAGTTAATAACAGAAGGAAGGCTTGGAAGAACTTCAATGTGAGAACGGCCACTATGGGAATCTACAGAGAGGCGATGAACCCCCAACTCCTGGTGGACGACCTCGAGAAGCCTAGACTCAATGAGCTAATTAACTCGGCTATGGTGGCTATCTCTGATAATGCAAGAGAAACGGGCATGAATCTGTTGAACAATGCCTGCAATAGCATGATCGACAACTTCAGATCAATTAAATGGCTTTTCCATGAGCTTGAGGATGTCAGAGATAGGGTTTCCCAAATGGAAAAAATTAAGAGCAAGACAGGTGCAGAAAGCCAAGGCGACCGGAACAGCTGGGAGACTCTGATGGAGAGGAGAGTAAAAAATATTGAGAACTACAATCACAACCTGGCAAGTCAAATGATCTCCCTCCTCGCTTCGATCAACGACAACATCCTCTCTCTCTTGGAAAATCTCAAAGACAGGAACCAGATTGAGGAAGATGATAAACAGAACAGAGACAAAGATAGGCTGGATGTGGATAAAGCCAAGGATAGCACTATGGAGCGGGATTTGATGAACGCCCAGGATCATAAGGTAGAAGAGCAACAAGAGTGCGCCGAAGCTGCCTAGACCATGCTCGAGATGGAGAAGTAGTCTGCTAGGTTGGGTCTCTGTCCTTTGGTTTTTGTTTCTCCTGGCTTTGGCTTTTTGTCTGGTCTCTGTTTTTCTGGTTGGTTCTCTGGCCTTTTTAGTGGGCAGTTGTTTCGGGTTGGGCCTTTGGGCTTATTTTCAGCCATAAGGCTTATGTTTTGGCTGGGCATTTTTTCGCTTATTTTCAGCCTTTCTTGTTGTTAAACTTATGGGTTTCAGGACCCCTTAAAACCTGTTTACCTTATCAAAAACTTGTTCGACATGTTATGAAAAAAAAACAAGTCCTTTGTTATGCTTGGCCTTTACTAGATGACTCGGTTGCAGTGATGATTGTTCAGCCTCACCTAGTAAATGACTATAACCTCGCCTAGTAAATGACTAAGTGTTTGGACAATAATAGACAACATAGGCTTGGATATCAACATAACTTTGCATTAAAAGAGCTCTCACTCCTAACACAAAGGGAGGAGAGGATTTCTTTTAAATACATGGATGTAATATGTACTCCAGGCTATTATTTTGATGCAGTAATATATGTTATTGGTGCTCTCACTCTAAGCGTAGCCATTCTTGCTAGAGTTTGTTATTTTTATGAATAGATATTCATAAATAATAATGGAGCAAATGGTTTTATTGCATTTTTATTATTGTGCGATCTTTTAGTTCTGCTATTTGCCTTGTGTTAACAAATTCCACTATTGTGATGAATTGGAGAAAGGATCATCTTTTTTCTTGCATAATGTTTTGTCTCATATGAGCGCACTTTTTGTGACCTCACGATTTGATGAAACATGAAATATCTTTCAGTTATTATTGAAGTTCCCATCGACGATTGCATAAGTAGAGTTGAGAAATTGCTGCTCCTAATCTCATTGGTTTCCTACCAAGATCCTTTTGATAATTTAATTTGTAGACATGTAGTTACTTTGGCTTATGTCTGTTAGGAGTTTCCCTTTTAGTAATTTTCTTAAAATATCTTATTACTCTATCTTTTTCTATCTTTTTTTCAAACATTTGGTCAAAATAGGAATTCATATAGTTGCATTGATAAATTACATTCATCATAAAATAGAAAATACAAAAATATATCTTCTTTTGTGGTTAAATTACAATAATAGGTGTGCATATTGGTTGATACCAACAAAGGCCTCCTTGTAAATAAACACATTTATCTTCGATTGAGTTACCCAATAGGTTGAAAAATAGCCATCTAGAACCTTGGAGTTGGTCATTGATAAGCTTTTCAAGAGAGAGGTCCAAAATAATTTTTGCCATTTAGCATCATGAAAAATGACAACTCAACACATCTCAATAGCACAATAACCTTCCATATCCTATGTCTTGCCCATGTCCCAAGAAAGATCAAGATAACACTTCCACCATTTCTAGTGATCCTATTGAAGACCAATAGAAAAATACTCTACCTATGTTATCTAAAGACATTTGTCAAGATCAAAGTATCCCATCACTACCTTGTAGTACTTCTTCACATCCACTTCACAAATCCCCCATTCTTCCTAAGCCTTTGAACAATAGTAGAAACTCTCAAGCTTCAAATGCTCCTATCAAAGATGTTGCTCCTACCAAAGCCATTAAAGGTCAGGCTATTGCAGATTAGAGGGTTAATTTTTCCTTGCAATATGACACTCCCATATAGATTGAATTTCTTGACTCTTCCATCATGTATATGAATGAGCATACATGGAAAATATTTTTTGATTGATTACACTATTCCAAAATTGTACAAGTTATTTTTTTCATGTACTAATAACATTTTTGAGTATGAGGATCTAAAAAATGGGAAAATGATAGCCATTGAATAGGTACTCATAGAGTTGCACATTTGTGGGGACTCTTAGGTAATCATCAATCAACTTAATAATTACTATCAAACTAAAGATGACAAAATTGTTGCCTACAAGAAATTTACCGATCCTTTAAATAACCATTTCAATTTCATCTCTTTTCAGTAGATACCTAGATAAAAAATAAAGCAACTGTTGTTATGGAAACATTGGCTTCTATCCTACAACTTTAAGAGCACAAGTCAAGATTTGAGTTCCTAGTGGAACAACTGTGTTAACCAGCCTATGAATATTTTAAAAACCATGTTATTTACACCATTTTTGGTCATTAATCTTCTTTGTATGCTAGCATCTACTCCTACCTTTGAGACCAAGTCATTCCCAATGACATAACTTGTAATGAGAACATCAACTTATTTGTAATGCCTCTTATTATACTATCATCTCTATTGACTTGTTTCAAGGTATCTAGATGGAATTTTTCTTAGGTGTTTAGAGAGAGAAGGATTTGAATGTGTGTTAGCTAAAGTCTATGAGGGCATTTGTGGGTCTTACTCTAATGGTCTTGCATTAAGTTAAAAACTTCTGAGGTTTGGTTACTATTGGACCACTATGGAAATAGATACTGTAAGATATGTTAACTTCTATAAGAAGTGTTAGATGCATGGTAACTTGATTCACATACTAGGAAGAGAGCTCATATTGTCCATTACACATTGGCCTTTTCAATAATGGGCCTTTGAATTGGTTGGAAAAAATCATCCCAATTTATTTTGAGGTCACAAATTCATCATCACTATAGTGAGTATTTCACTAAATGGGTCAATTTGTGCCTTTGTCTATTGTTCTAGGGAAGCAAGTGTCCTTTTTATCCTTAATTACATCATATGTCAGTATGGTATACCATCCTCTATAGTTACTGATAATGGGGTCCAAATCAAGAATAAGGACCTAAAATTATGTAAGAAGTTAAAGATTATGCAATATTGGTCTTTAATCTACTTCCATCAAGGAAACAGTCAAGATGAAGCTTCTATTAAGCCTCTCCTAAAAATCTTGCATAGAATTGTTAATAAATGTCAGAGAGATTGGCATCTGCAAATCAATCCTACATTGTAGGCCTATAAGACTATTATTCACACACCTATTAGAGCTACACCTTTCTCACTTGTCTATGATTCAACAGTTGTTCTACCACTTAAGGTTGAAATCCCTTCACTTAGGGTAGCTCTTAGAGCTCTTGTGATAGATGAAGACTATAAAATCATGTGGCTACAAGAAATTAAACTTTTGGATGAATGTAGGAAGGAAACTTTTGATCACATGAGAGTCTATTAGAAATGAATGTCACATAGTTATAATAAGAAAGTTCATCCTAGAGAATTCTAGGTTGGAGATCTAGTCTTACAAGAGAATCCTAAGAGATACCAGAATAGAGCTTAGAAGGGAAAATTTGAACCTAATTGGCTAGATTCCTATAATATTGCTGCATCTTTTTTCTCTGGTTCTTAATTTATTTCAACATTTGATTGGAGAATAGCTTCCTGATCCTATCAATATCATTCATCTTAAGAGATTCTATTCTTGATGCTCATACTTCTCAAATCTTTGTACATACTTTGTGATCCTAAAAAAAATGATACACGTTCCTGAATAAATCCTAAAAAGTATTAAAAAAACCATTCCAAGTGGTGAAAACCTATAAATAGGAATTACTTGAGGTCCATGCACTTTATCTATTAGCCTATGACATTGACAATTTATCATTTCACTCCATCTTCCCTACTTATCTCCTTGTTTGGAATTTGTCTTTGTCTAAGTCTAGGGGGCACAAAGTATGTCATCTCTTGGGTCTCTAGGATGCATTAGTGTTTAGTGGCTTCACCACATACATAGTGTTTCTCAACACTCCCCTTGACACCTAGTGTCTTTAAGCTTACACCTTGTTGTCAATCTTGGGTCACAATATTTCTCACTTGCAAACACGAGCCCCAAAGAATCAACATTTTCTCTTTATTTTTATTTTTCACATCATGCTTAAACTAAAATTGGCTGAGATATGCTATGAATTTTTCTTTGTATGTTGCTTGTGCTAATTACTGATAAGTGTTCCCTCCTTAGTTTCTCAAGGATATCACTGAACTAGAGGACCAGGGGCATGGGGCATGTTTTCTTTGATTTTTGCTTGTTTGTATAGCTTTGATGATCCTATGTGTCTCTATCTTTGACCCCTTGGACACATAGAAGATTTGGGGTATCATCCTTGACTATTACATCATGTTTTATCATGCATGACCACACTTAGGGGTTATCCTAGCTCTTATTCCTTGATACAATTGTAATCTTTCAATATTAAACATAGGGAATCTACCGTCGAGTCATCTTGACCTCTACATTTTATTCTTATTCTAAGTTCACGCATCTTGGATCAATAATAAAAACAAGGACCTACTTAATTGACCCTTAATATTACACTTTGCATATTAATATTAGTTTGATTTTTAGGGTTTCATCTTAGTTTAGTTTCCATATGAGGTAGGAGAGGGTCTTCTTCATCCTTTTGGACACGTCATCAACTACACTCGATCACCTTTTATCTATCTCTCAATCATGTCTTCATCATATTTCTTTCTCTTTTGTCATCATCATCATTTTATCCTATCCAATCATCACAAGGGGTTAATCATGTCATCACATATAATCTATCCAAAGTATCCAATTTCATGTTATTATTATGTATCATATATATATGAGCTAGTACATCAATATGTGTAAGAACATCACATATCATGGTAAAAAAGGAAAGAAACATAAGAACATGTCAACATCACATGATAAATTAAATTGCTGAAGGTAAAAGTACATTCATGACATGAACATAAAGCAAACGAGACGAGTAAACAATAATGCTCAAAATTCAAGTCCAATATCTCATATATATCATGATAAATCAATCCATTTACAAATATGAGATCAAAATATGGATTAAGTGTCTCAAAATCTCAAGTGTCAAAATCTATGAACCCTAATACAATCTAAGTCTAATTCCCTCCCTCCTATGTAGGTGGTGGAGGTGGAGGATCCTAGGTCTTGTCAAGTGTCTGGGCTACACTCTTTGATTTTTCTGCTCTCTATGAATAATGGAGCACTTATTTCTCTAGAGGAATCAATGCTATATATGCACCAAAATATTAAGCTGCTTTGGCCCCATGTCTCTTTGCATCTTGTCATGCTTTCACCAAATCCTCTTGCAATGTTTGCTCTCTCACTTATGCCTCAACCAGTGTATCTATGAGATGTTGGTTTCGTATTGCTATGGTGGTCCTAGCCTATTATAGCTCTCCATGTACCATCCTTATCTCTGCATGTGTAGTCTATAGTTGTGCCTCTAGCTATGCCATCCTATCCTCATCTCCATTTGGACTATGCTTTGGTTGCCTTTTCTTTGACTATCTCTAACTTGTATTTCTGTCCTTGTCCACTCATGCCCTCTGCACCAGCCTAAAAACCTCCTCCTTATCCTCCTCCATTATCACTAATATCCCTCTAGCCTTATAATTTGTGGTTGGACTACTATTAGAAGGGGCACCAACCTTGGTCCCACTATTGTTTCCATCACTCTATCTCCTCTCTTATCTCCTATCACATTGTCATGTCCCCTTTTCAAATAATTTAAAAAAAAGAAAATCTTTGCTAAGGCAGGCAAGCCCAAGAAAGTGAAGTTTCGGAAAAAGGGAGTTAATCTTTGGAAACCGTTGGACTAATAAATGATAATTATTATTAAAATATGTTTCATTAACCTCTCTTGGACGTGAGTTACAGTTATGCCCTTTTTAAAGAGGTTTGGAGGCATTTTGGGGGGATTCCAGACTTGATTTTCGCTCATTCTTTGTTATTCTTCAGAGGCTGCCAAACCTGTGGAGAAGGAGACCCAAGAACGGGAGTTTGCAGGTTTCCAGGGAGACCCAAGAACGGGAGTTTGCAGGTTTCCAGGAAGGCTAAGGATGGGAGTTTGAAGCCATTCCATGTGCATGCTCATACAGAGTTTGCCTTTGTGCTGAACAGTGCAGATTTGTGAGTTTCTGGGTGTATTTTTGTAAGAGTTTGGTGTTTCCGGTTGAGTATTTCATATCAGTTTTGGTTGCTGCTGTATTTTAGACTTTAAGCTATTAAAATAGATCTGAATATATATATTGGGACGTGATTAAACTTCTGAGATAGATTATTAGTGTTCTTGTGGTGTTTCCGGGCATATTTTGTGCTATTTCGGGAGCCCGATGAGCATAGTTTTGGTCCTACATTTTTGAGCTGTTGTGTAAAGGCTATACGGATCTGGAAATGTCAATTTGTAGGCTGTTATGCTACTGAAAGTTCTGTAAAAATTTCCATTTTCAGATTTATTAGTAATTGGTGAAGCTGTGAAGCTTTTGGCACAATTTCTGGCATACCCGATTTGGGGTTTCTTGAGAAATTTGGAGGATCTTTGTGATATTAGTTGTTTGATCTTAAAGATCTGATTAAAGGTTGGAAATATCATGTAAAATCAGAAAAGGGACATTTCACACATTTCCTACCATCTCTACTATCTTCATCATCATCATCATCAATGCCATCCTCCTCCTCTTTGTCCCTCCTTGGTACCTAGATAGGATCTGTGAACTTAGGAAAATGATGCTCCATCTCCCATCTCTAATAATTTGGAGACTAACTTGCATCCCTCACTATTGGTAATAATTAATACCTCATAGGATGTAGTACTATTTTTCTAATGGAGATATAATGTATAGCATATAATAGACCCCCATCCTCTCCCCTCCTCTATCGGATACCGTGCATATGTAGTAACCTTTATACTCACTCTCCATTGTCATCCAAACTACCTCCATACTCAGCTGATCATAAATAGCTATGCATGTATCCCCACTAGTGGATGACTATTGAACATATAAGATAACTCCTCTATAGCCTTCACCCACTGATCACACTCTATGTAAGGTCTCCATACTATAGAGATCAAATCATCCAACCTCTACCTCTAGTAAGTCATGTCTCCTACATGTGTTTTATATATGAACCCTGAGTATCTATGTATGTAGGGCCTGTCTCTTGCCTATGATTATGCCCTAGGGTGGATCACTTTGGTGTAATCTCATGCCCATATCTATGCTAACACTCCTTTATAGGCCTAGCTCTTCCCCTCCTTGAAGACTATATCGTGTAACTCATGATACATATCTATCAAGAAAGAGGGTCCACATGCCATCCACCAGGTTATCTTGGTAGATCCATGACTAGTATGCCCCATCCACTCTAGAAGCCCTTATAACTCCTATTCATCCCTAGAATATGTTTGATCAATGAACACACAATACATGTAACTAGGTAATCCTCACCATATCTCTCCATCATGGACTCCCATACAATGATATAGTCAAAGATGGTATGACCTTGGAAAACCCTTCACATAGCCGCTATGCCCTCTCAAGGTGACTGATCAACATTTAATTGTATCAAAACATTTCATATATCAGTCACAAATCACATGGATATATATCAAGTAAAGAGAAAACTATCAAATTTACTTGTATACCAAAAAGATGGTACACTTCTATAAACCATTATGCTTGAGAGAACCCATGATGAAGAGCATTTCAAGAGGAAGCTTATAGCTTCCTATCTATGATATAAAAGAGCTATGAGGTGGTGTCTCTCAAGTGAACCTAGCCATGAAATCCTTGTAAGATGCACCATAGAATGGAAGATTCAAAGAGTAGAGGAAAGAATGCAATATTCAATAATCAAGGATGAAATGAAATACAAGATGAAAGCTAAATGAGAAATGAAAATTCAAGATAAACTAATAAGAATGAAAGTGTTACAAAAACCTCTAATTAAGATATGTGATCTAAGATAGAGCATAAAGTAACCTACAATAAGAATTTCATGGAGCTAAAATATAAATAAATCAAGTGAATGCAAGATGAGTGATGTCAAAGATGTGGACACACTTCTATAAACCATTATACTTGAGAGAACCCATGATGAAGATCATCTTAAGAGGTGGCTTATAGCTTCCTATCTATTACATGCAAGAGCTACAAAATTGTGGCTCTCAAATGAACCTATCTATGCAACCCTTGCAAGGCGCACCGTAGAATAGAAGAATCATATAGTAGAGGCAAGAATGCCAATATCCAAGAATCAAAGATGGAATGAAATAAAAGATTCAAGATAAATGAAAAATTAAAATGCAAGATAAACTAACAAGAGTGAAAGTGTTACAAAATCCTCTAATTAATCTATGTGATCTAAGCTAGAGCATAAAGGAAGCTAAGCTAAGATTTCCATGAAGCTTCAATTTAAGTAAACCAAGTGAATGAAAAATGGGTGCAAAGTGAATGCAATATGAGTGCTCCAAATACTCCAAAATCATAAAGAAAACCTACAAGATAACAATAACATAGGTGAAAAAGAGATGATAGACTGAGAAGAGAGCCTCTTTTAAATAAAAATGGAAAATATAGATTAAGAGGCATAATCAAGGGTGGAGAATGAGCCTTGAGTGATCCATGTGCACAAGAATCTCACCTAAGAAAGATCAATGGTTGAGTTAAGAGGAAATATATTTATGGAAGAGAAATAGAGCTATTTTGAAAATAAAGATTCCTCTCATATATAAAAGTGTGTCCCTCATGTGAGACAAAAATGCCTTTTATTTTATTTATTTTTAAAATAGGAAAATGGCTTTTCATGTACACACTTAGGAATAAATGTACTTTGGGGGATTTAATTTAATTAATAGGGAGAAAATTCTTTCAATTAAATAAGATACTAAGGATATAGTGGTCAAACTATAGGTTATAATCGAATATATAGTAAAGTGATGATTTGATCAAGAATAAGCAATAGATTAATTAAGCAAAAATGCTAGAAAGGGGCTCATAATCTAGGTGACCATTTTTAGGTGATTAAATTTTCCCCTCTTTGATTAATGTGTGATTGATATGGGAAAAAATTACATCAAAGAATGAAAATAACAAAATACCAGCTGATAGAGAGACCTAGCTTCGAAGAATGAAACACAAAGAGATAATAGATCCTAAATGCACAGTTAGTTAGCAACAAAACTGAACATTTGGAGAGAAATAAACCTAGAGAAAATGGAAAGGTCAAGCATATTCTCTTGAGAGAATAAATAGCCATAGCAAAAAATAAAATAAATTATAGAATATTCCTGCCCTCTTAGGATCAAAATCAAAATGAGGTAGAGGAGATGTAACAATGAGCTAGATTTGATCAAATTGAGATAAGGTAAAGTCCAATATGACAGATAAGTGACTAAGACCAAAGAATGACCACCAAGAAATGAAGATAGTATGCCCTAGTTTTACTAAGGTTGATCAAGAAAGATAAAGCATTAGAATTAGGTTAGAGAAAGAAGAATCATGAAATGAAATGGGTTGAGTAATTAGAGTAGAAGAGAGTAGAAATGATGAATAAATGATGAATGCCCTAGAAAGATTCACATATCAAGCCTTAAAAGGTCAATTAACTACCTAAAAGAAGGTAAAATTTAAAACATGCTATTTACCATCAAGATGAACCCAAATTTTGATTTCAATCCTAATAGATGGATCCATGACGTCAAAATCAAGTCAGAATGTTATATAAGGGATCCAAAAGGGTAGACAAATTTGATGATAAAATTAACCCTTTTGATGATAGGGAGATAAAAGAGTGGTAGGAGATGAAAAATATCAAAGAAGATGAAGACATGATCAAGAAGAATTGAGAAGATGAGTATAGTTGACTGACATGTCCACAAAAGATAAAGGATACTCTCTCAACACTCAAATGCAAACTAAGCTAGAGTGAAACCTAAAACACAAGCTAGTATGAAAATTGCAATTGCAAGGGTTATATAACTAGGCCCTAGTTTTTATCATTAAGCCTTATTAGGGACATCAAAAGATCATACAATAATCACTAGTGAAAACTATGAGGATATGAATATGATCTATATTAGATAGGTATGTGGGAACCCAACCTATGCATCAAAGACATAAAGGTCAACATGATGGTGCAATTAGATTCCTTTAGTTTAGTATAGAAAGATTATGCTCACACTGAAACACAAAATGTCCATATGGCCATAAGTGCACACTTGCAAAAAATAGACAAGGACATAATATTGTAGATCCTAAGTGTCAAATGGGTCAAGAAAGATGCTCAATACACCTAAGATCTAGAAAGGACACCCATGGATAATATCAAAGGAAACATTCCCCATGCCTCATGTCCTCTAGTTCATGACATCTTCAAGAGACTATTAGGGAGGGAAAAATCAATAAAGAAATCATCATAGATAATACACAAAGAAAAATAAGCCAACAAGTCTCTACTAGTTTTAGTTTAAGTGTGTGTGTGTGTGCATGTGGGAGTGTCACATGATTGTCTACCTAGGAATTAAGTCTACTAGTGAGAAATATCACAAGATCCTAGACTGGAAAAAGTATCCAATAAGTGTTGAGAGACACTTGATGTCAAGGGGAAAGTGGTGAAACATTTTGTTTAGAGATATGTTAAGGAAAATACCAATGCAACAAGGAGAACTTGATAATATTAGATAGTTTGTTCCTCCTAGAATTAGACAAGGATCAATTCCAAACTAGGGAAGGCAAAGAGATAGGAGATGAATGGTTTAGAGTGCAAAGAAAGATGCTGATAGACATAAGCCCAAGGGTCTCAAGTAGCACCTATTTCTAGGTTTTTACCACTTGGAAGTATCGACTAACTCTTAAGAAAGATCACATAATTTTGTCCCAATGTCTAGCAAGGTATATGACACGATGGATTAGCAAGGTCATGGAGAAGCATAAATGGATAGGCAAGGAGTATGAAGTGAGTGTTAGTAATCCTTAAGGATAGAATCCTCTAGAGTACCCAAGCTAGGGAAAGAAATCCATATGAAGCATGTTTTGGATAAGAAATCGAAGAAAATAAGTGAAATATAACATATAGGATAATGACATGATGTCATGAAAGCATATAGCCCAAAAAAATGGACATGTCAAGACATTTCTAAGAACTATGTTTTTTTCTCTTTATTATGATCAAGATGAAGAGGTCAACTAGACAGGATGGTGATGGTGTAGAATGATAAGGATGAAGCACATTTATGGAGGCTATGAGTGAAATAAGCAAGGTCATGACAAGGAAGTAATAGATAAGATAACAAATGCTCAAGGACAGCTCAAATTTTCCAAGATCAAAGAGGAAAGATGGAAAAGTTGGATTATGGAAGAATTATGCATGACACCTATTTGTTAGGTTTTCATCATGGTACTTATCCAAGGTGTCACATGGAGTGGTTTTCACCATAGAACAAATTTATTTCTCTTTACTTTTGCTACTAAGATTCCTACTTAACAAGTTTTCACCAAGGCACATATTTTCTTTTCTCTCTCTTATTTATTTATTTATCTTTTTATTTTATTTTTTTGATTTTTAGAAAGAGTTCAAGTTGTTTTAATTTGGATAGTTCTCCTATTGAAAGGAAATGTGATGAAAATCTAAGGACAAAAAAAAGTATGCTCAAAGATGCTAATTTGGTGATGGAAAAGAGATGATAGTAGAAAAAGTATATGGAGGATAAGAGTTCATACCATGGAAAGCTAGAAGGACCATGGATAACAGGTAAGTGTAGGCTTGAAAATATTGTATAAGGGTAGGTGAAAGGGTAGGCAAGATCAATATTGACACATACCTTGACAAGTTGTGAAATGATAGAGGAATCATGAATGGAATAACTTGAGGTTTTGATATATGAGGTAGTAGAGTAATATTGGAGGAAGATGGGGTGAAAGACTTCGAAAGATTTTGAGGAAGATATTTGGAAGAAGATGGAGTGGAAGCCTTTGGAAGCTTGAATATAAAATTTGATTTATGTTTAATATTCAAGTCTTTCAAAAAAATACTTGGGATTCTACATAGCTTTAGAGTGTCACTTGGATAATTTAGAACTCATTTCTTCAATGATGGATTTAGGAACCCATATTTGCTTTGATTTCACATTTTGGTTAGTGGAACCTTGTGGTCTCTTGAATATTTTTTCTTTCTTTGTATTCGCATGTCAATTAGATAGGACATAGTGATCTTCATTTTTCAATGGATTATTGAACTTCTTTCCTTTATGCTGAACATCTAAATTGCTTCCAAAAGACTTGAGATTTGTGGATCAATAAGGTTGATATGGTAGGTTTTGATGGAAAATTTTCAAGGATGAGTATCTTTTTTGATCATAAGGTATTATTCGAGAAGTATATGACAAGATAGGAGTGAAAGGTATGGGAGATGGAGGAGCATAAGGCCCCAATATGGAAGGAAGGTTCGAAGGATTTAGCTTAGATGGATAAGGACCAATGATAGGCTTAGAAGATGAAAATGGATAGTGGATAGGGATATCAACATCTTTGCAATAAGTAACATGGTCAAGACCATCAATATAATCATGAGTAGCTTTGATAGGAGAAACACCTTTTATAGGAGCATTTGAAGCTTGAGAATAGTTTTGAAGAGGATATGGAGAAGTGGAACAAGAGGGTGAGGAGATACTTTGATCTTAACATTTTTGTTTGGATAGCATAGGCATAGTGATTTTTTCTTGATCTTCAATAATCTCATTAGAATTATTGGAAATGGTGTCTTCATCATACTTGGGATATGGAAAAGACATAATATATAGAGGAGTGACATCTTGAAAGAGACGAGAGGGTCCTTGATCTTAAAATTTCTTGACATTTATATCTTCATCTTTTTTAGATTCCTCTTGACATGGAATCACTTCTAAATACAAGGGAGAACATGAGGTTTTCATGATAGGATCTTGAAGAGATAGTGAATGATTAGTTGGAGTAGGTGTAGTAGGCATAGCATCACATGAAGTTTGAGAATATTTAGTCTTAGTAGTATTGAAAACATTTGTATCCAAATGAAAATTAATGCAAGTTTCTTTTAGAGGTATCCTTTTGTTGGAAATATAAGAGGAGTAACTGAGAGGGGAGGGGTGAATTAGTTACTACTAAAATAAATCCCAGATCCCTTAGATGTCAGTACAAAATGCAAACTAAAAACTAAATATTGCTAAGGCTCAGTAAACACATATAGAATGTTGTAACTTGGTAAATGCTTGACATATAAACTTTAGATGTTATCTATGATTACCATTACTTTAACATAGTTGCAAACACATAAAAGAAAATAGAATGGACACATTTGATACTAGGATTTAACATGGAAACTCAATTTGGGAAAAACCACCAATTGTAACTAGTTACTATTTTCACTCTTCTGAAGTGAGCCTTGTTAGGAGCCAACCTTATTAAAGGTTACAAAACATGCTGTTAGGTGTGACCCTATTAAAGGATATAATCACCATGTTAGGAGTGGCTTTGTTAGAGGTCTTTAGATAATTCAATAGAACTGCCACCTTGTTAGAGGATTTGCAAATAGTTGTTAAGCCAACTCTATTTAGAGATTTAGATCACTGCTATAATGGTTAGAGAGTAAAAATTACATGACCTAATTTGAATGCAACTAAAATTTTGATTACAGATCCCTATTCTAGCTTGTACTTAATCCTATTTGATTGAATATAGCTCTTTAGCTCCACAAGGATATTCAGCTTATCCTTCAAATTTGCTTCCTCTTCTCATTATTAAATCCTCAATAACATCTTCATACTTGCACATTTTGAAACCACAACTTGACCTTATATCTTTCATATTTTCAAGTCAGCTCAAATACAAATTAGAATAATTAATATTCATCACCTTAGTCGGCTAGAATCAATAGAGAAATCAATTAAGCGTATTATGCCAAAATAAGAAAATCCTTCGTCAAGCAACCTAGCTCAGTAGAAACTAACTCAAAAATGATTTCCTTTGTTAACCAACAGAAGCTTGGTTAACACTACAAACTCACGAAAATCCTTTGGCAATCGAGTGAGCTTGGTTAGCAATAGTTCCATCCAACTTTCCTTCATTAACTAAGTGAGCTCAGTTAACACTCACTTTCTGCATACTTTCCTTTGATGCCTAAGTGAACTCGGTAGAAACTTCCTTCAGAACTAGGCAATCACAGGAATGTTCGGTAGACACATAAAACTATCTTTACTGCTCGAGTGAGCTTGGCATATACTGACTAATAATGATATGAAATTTGTGTAACATCAAAGACAACACACAATTAGTCAATTATATCCAACAATCTCCCTCTTTGGCATTGATGAAAACACAACATGTCATAACACAATGAAATTTTGGATTGGTTCATTGAGAACTCCCTCTATCAGTATGAGCTCTTTCCTTTCGTTGGATTCTTTCTATTTGCAATAACTACTACCAAGTTCATTTAGAGCTTTCTCCCTCTTACAACAAACTTCTCCTTCTTTGGAAAACTTCTCCGTGTTTGACAATACATGCCAAAGACAACAATTCTGTTAATACCAATGTACCTTAAGTATTGATTCATCTGCAATATGCCCTTGCTAATTTTGCACCAACTGATTGATCTTCAATAGGTTCTGTTGATGCATTACTAAGCTTCATTTAGTGGACTTCAAATAGGGAAATGACCCTTAGCTCACCTCTAAGATATAGAAATGCATCCTTAGGTAATGACTTGGTAAATATGTCTGCAATTTGTTCCTTTGTATTAACATATTCCAATTTGACCTCTTTCTCTTTTACTAACTCTCTTATGAAGTGATATTTTATTGCAATGTGCTTTGTTTTAGTATGCATCCCTAGATTTTTTGATATGTTGACTGCACTGGTGTTATCACAATATATGACTATTGGATCCTTGATTTCTATCTTCATTCCTTCCAATAATTGTTTGAGCCAAACAATGTTAGAACAATTAACTACTGCTGCCACATATTCTACCTCTGCTATGGATTGAGATGTATAATTTTGCTTCTTGCTTGTCCAAGACACTAGTTTTTTACCAAGAAAGAATGCTCCACCACTAGTGCTTTTTCTATCATCAGTACTTCCTACCCAATTAGCATCAGTAAATACTTTTAAGTCCAAATTGCCTCCAAGTTTATACCATAAACCATAGTCTTCAGTACCTTTCAGATATCTCATGATTCTTTTGATTTTCATCATATGATTTTCCTTAGGATTTGTTGAGAATCTTACCACTATTCCAACTACTAGAAAAATATCAGGCTTGGTATGTATTATATATTGTAATTTTCCAATTACTGATTTATATGTGGTCTGATCTACTTCTTTGGAATTATCACTTTTCGAGAGCTTATGTCTAGTAGACATAGGAGTTCCAATTGGTCTTGAATTTTCCATTCCAAACTTCTTCAGTATCTCCTTGATATACTTAGATTGAGTGATGTAGATACCATTTTTATTTTGCTATATTTGCAATCCAACAAAGAATTTTATCTCATCAAACATGGGCATCTCAAATTCTTTACTCATTTCTTCTAAAAATGATTTGCACAAGTCATCATTTCCTGTAAATAGAGTATCACCAAAAAATATTTCTGCCAACACAATCTTCTTTTCTGGTCCTTCCTTGATATATAGACTACTGTTATCATTTGTCCTTTGAAATATCATCTATACCAAGTGTAGACACCTAAAAACCTTTAGAAAATAAAATATTTTTATTTTTTGAAAAAGTCCTGATGACATCATCATTTATTAATTAATTATTTAATTAATTAATTAATTAATTTTTATGCCATTAAATCCCTTTATCTTAATTAAAAATATTTAATTAAGGAATCCCTTCCAAAAATGTTTAAATCTTATTTAAACATTATTTCCTTATTTATTAATTATTTAATTAATAAATTGACCAAAAAACCCAAAATAAATAAAAAATTTATTTTTTGCCCAAAACTTGGCCAATTTCCTTAAGACCACTAACCTCTTCCAAAATCTTCTAATCCTTCTTTAAATTTTGATTAAAGGCTAATCCCATCATTTCCTACCCCTAATCCCAACTCAAAATATTTAATTAAGATTAAATATTAATCCTCATGTTTATTAAAAAAGTTTTAATAAATATCTCCTCAACCCAAACCCTTGAAATAAATAAAACTTTATTTATTTTCTAAAATCTAATTTATCCTCATCCTAAGAAGTTCTAGACTCTTCTAGAAAGTCTTCATCCTTATCCTAGGAAATTCTAGACTATTCTAGAAAGTCTTCATCCTCATCCAAAGCTTAGACTCTTCCCCTAATCCTAATCCCCTCCTAACCTTGTCACATTCCCTAAACATGGGTTAAGACTTGCTAACTCAAGCCAAAGTTAACAAATATCTCCTCCTTCACCCAACCTCATTAATTGCAATCCACTTGCCATCCACTTGCCTAGTCCTAAGCCATCTCTAACCCTTCCTCTAATCATTTTTACAACCCTAAGCAAGCTTAAAACCTCCCTAAACCCTCAAATTTGAATTTCATTGTATCTCTCACAAATATCTTCAACCACAAAACTTTATAAAGCCCACAAAGTCATAAATGTTCTTACAAAGCACTTATGAAGGGTCTTTATGAAGATTTTATCCCTTGAGCCTCCTTTGTTGACTCATCCTTCCCCTTTCCTCCATCCTCTCACCATGTGACATGTGTCACTCCTTGATTGGTTGTAAGGAAGCACAATCCATGTGCTCTCCTCTCATGCAATCTAAGGCCTCCATGAGCTTTTTCCCATCCTTGCATCTTAGCCCTCAATCCCTCAAGCCTCTTGCCTATAAATTGGATCCTTCCCCTTTGCAAAATAACACAATCCATGAAGTAAAGTTATAATGCTATTTTGAGAGCCAAATCCATACTAAAGCCATCTATCCACACCAAAAATCCACAATCATCCATTGAAGCCTTTGGAAGCATATTGAGCATATATCCTATCCATTTAGATAAAGCTACTCAACAAGAGAGCTTCTCATTGAGAGAGCCCATTAATGGATCATATTCTCAATTGAGAGCTCATCTTAGTCTATCTCGAAGTTTATGAATTTTGTTTAGTTTGTAGAAGCTTTATTTAAATTTAGTTTCTATTAGCATACTAACATTGCTCATATACACCAAGTAGTTATGAAGTCTTCCATACCAAGCTCTGGGAGCTTGCTTGAGACCATATAATGCTTTGTGTAACTTACAAACCATGTCTCTTTTGCTAGGATCTACAGAACCTTCTGGTTGTCCAATGTAGACTTCCTCATCACGAATTCCATTCAAGAATGCAGATTTAACATCCATTTGATATACTTTAAATCCTCTATGTGCTGCATATGCTAGTAAAGTTCTAAATCCTTCTAGTCTTTCCATAGGAGCAAAAGTGTCACTATAATCAATACCTTCTTCTTGAGAATAGCCTTTGCATACCAATCTATTCTATCTCTTTATTCACTAATTCGATCCACCTTTCATTTTCTAGAGTATCTATAACACTTCTAGGTTCAAATTCAACAAGTAAACATGTACCTTTTAATTTGCTTCTTGTCATTGTTCCATCAGATTTGTCTCCAATGATTTGATCAGGTGCATGATGCCTTCTGACATATCTTGCTAACATAGGCTCTTTGGTCTTTGAATGAGTTCCACAATCTTTATCATGATTTTTCAGTTTCAAGCTTGGGTCCTTTTGTTTGTGACTTGGGCCCATCAAGCTTGGTTTGAACTAGCTTGATAGTTTCTGATTGTGACTCGGGTCCTTTAGATTGTAACTCGGATTGCACTATCTGAAACTCAGTAACTATTGGAGATTTTGGGGACTTGGGAGTTGAAGCTTCCTTTCTTTTAGATAGATTTGATAGGGTATCAGGTTCATAGTAAACAAATCTTCTGTAATCTTCTAGCTCCTTGTTGCTTTCTTCTTCACTCTTTTCTACAAAATCATCAATTCTAACATGTGCACTTTCTATAATTTTATGAGTAGACAAGTTCAAACATTTGTATGCTTTACTTCTATAGGAATATCCTAGAAATATGCCTTTATCACCTTCTATATCAAATTTTCCTTTTCTAGATTCTTCTAAGATATAACATTTGCTACCAAATACCTTCAAGTAACTTACATTAGGTTTGTAGCCATACCATAGCTAATAAGGATTTATGTTTGAATCTTTCTTTAATAGTACTCAGTTCAAGGTATGAATTGCAATGCTGATAGCTTCCTTCTAGTATTTGAGATAAAACTTCTTTTCAATCAGTAGGGTTCTTGCACAATCCATGATAGATTTGTTTCTTCTTTCAGCTATACCATTTTGTTGTGGTGTACTAGGAGCTAATACTTGTCTTTTGATTCCTCTTTCAATGTAGAAATTATTGAATTCATTGGAGATGAATTCACCACCTCTGTTTGATCTTAAGCATTTCAACCTCTTTCTAGTTTCCTTTTCTACTCTTGCTAGATACCATTTGAATTTTTGAAAGGCTTCTAATTTTTCTTTTAGATAAATTACAGTCATCATTCTAGAATAATCATCAACAAAAAGAATGGAAAACTTTTCTCCACTATGACTCTCTATTCCAATAGGTCCACATAAGTTTGTATGAACAATTTTCAAGACTTCTTCTGACTGATAGTTTTTGCTTTTGAAACTAGTCTTTCCCATCTTACCAATTTGGCAATTCTTGCATAGTCCCACGTCAAGTTTCTTCAAATTAGGAATACCTCTTACCCTTTTATGTTTGCTTATCTTAACTAGATTATCAAAGTTTACATGACATAGACTTTTGTGCAATAACTAACTTTCCTCTACTTGAGAAATAAAACATGAACAATCATTGAGATCAAGATAAAATAGATTACCGTTTGTTTGCTTGCTAGATTCAACTAGATTTCCTTTTCCATCCAGTAGTTTGGCCTGTCCATTCATGAATTATACCTTGAATCCAATGTTATTCAATTGTGCCACACTCAGTAGATTATGATTTAGTCCTTCAACCAAATAATCATTGTCACATACAAGTTCTTTAGTCAATAAAATACATCCTTTTCCTTTTATATTACAAGGTTCATTGTTTCCAAATCTCACACTACCTCCATCATAATATTCCATGTGCTCAAATTTTGTTTTGTCTCCAGTCATATGATGTGAAGAACCACTATCAATAATCCATATATCATTTTTTCTAACATGAGATATAAGTGCCATCTTATCTTCTTCATAATCAGATTCATCTTTCATAGCAATATATACCATTTCATCTTCACTGTTATTAGAATCTTTAGCTATAAAACAAGATTTCTTACCTTTGTCCTTGTAATTCTTGGAATCCATCTTGCCTTTATGCTTATTGCTTCTCTTTTCATCTTTGATTCCTTATTTGGACACCTAGCAACAATGTGACCAATTTCTTCACATGAAAAGTAGATAAGAGGAACATTACCTTTGCACTTTCCTCTTCCTTTGGAATACTTCCTTGCAAGTAGGGCTTCAACAACTTCAAGATCACTGTCTAAACTTTCTTCTGATGTTCCTTCCTCTTCACTTCTTGATTGACTAGATTTTGATTTCTTACCCTTTTCTTTGAGTGAGAGATTAGCTTTAAAATTATATTCATTAACCTTTGAACTAGGATCATAGTTATCAAAATTATCTAACTCAAAAGCTGTCAATCTTCCAACTAGAGCATCCAAAGATATTCTATTATTTGGATTACATCTCATCTCTTGAATAGTAGATACTCTAATTATATAAATAGGAAGAAGATTTCTAAGTACCTTGCTTACAACTATTTTCTCTTCAATGTCTCCTCCAAATACTTTGATTTCACTTACACTTTCTTTGATACTTTCTACATATTTTGCAATGTTTCATCTTCTCTCATTTTCATCTGATCAAAGTGACCTCTAAGACTTTCAGCCTTAGCTCTTCTTACATTGTCATTTCCTCCATATATATATATTTTATCTTGATCTACATTATCTCATAAGCTATCTTGTAGCCTTTGACTTCATCAAATTCAACATAACCAAGAGGAGATGCAATATCAATCATCATGATGTTATGATTCTTCTTTTCAACAATATCTTCAACTAATAATGTTCCAGTGGGAGTCTTGTATTTAGTATCAAGATACTTGCATCTTGAGTTACTAATAGTAACCAAGTATAGCTTCATGAGTCTTTGACATGCTACAATTTTTTTTTTTTTAGCTTGTGAATCTCTCTTTTGTAAGACATCTTGATATTCGGCTTAGGTCCCTGAAACCTTTTCTGCAAGCACCAAAAGCTCTGATACCAATTTTTGGAAATATAAGAGGAGTAATTGAGAGGGGAGGGGTGAATTAGTTACTACTAAAATAAATCCTAGATCCCTTAGATGTCAGTACAAAATGAAAAATGAAAATTGAATATTGCTAAGGCTCAGTAAACACATATAGAATGCTATAACTCAATAAATGCTTGACATATAAACTTTAAATGTTATCTATGATTACCATTACTTTAACTTAGTTGCAAACACATAAAAGAAAATGGCACAAACACATTTGACACCAGGATTTAATGTGGAAACCCAATTTGGGAAAAATCACCAATTACAACTAGTTACTATTTTCACTCTTTTAAAGTGAGCTCTGTTAGGAGCCAACCCTATTAAAGGTTACAAAAAACATTGTTGGGTATAACCCTATTAAAGGATTTAATCACCCTATAAGGAGTGGCCTTGTTAGAGGTCTTTAGACAATTTAATAGAACTGCCACCTTGTTAGAGGATTTGCAAATAGTTGTTAAGCTAACTCTATTAAGAGATTTAGATCATTGCTACAATGGTTAGAGAGTAACAATGACATGACTTGATTTGAATGCAATTGAATTGCTAATTATAGATCTCTTTTCTAGCTTGTACTTGATCCTTCTTGATCGAATATAGCTCTTCAGCTCTACAAGGATATTCTACTTATCCTTCAAATTCACTTTCTCTTCTCATCATTAAATGTTCAATAGCATCTTCATACTTGCACACTTTGAAACCAAAACTTGACCTTATACTTATATCTTTCATATTGTTAAGTTGACTCAAATACAACTTAGAATACTTAATATTCATCACCTAAGCTAGCTAGAATCAACATAGAAATCAATAAATCTTACTATGCCAAAATAATAAAATCCTTTATTAGTCGACCTAGCTCGGTAGAAACTAACTCATAAACAATTTCTTTGTTAACCAACAGAAGCTCGGTTAACACTGAAAACTTTCAAAAATCATTTGGCAACCAAGTGAGCTTGGTTAACACTAGTTGCATCCAACTTTCCTTCATTAACCGAGTGAGCTCAGTTAACACTCACTTTCTGCATACTTTCCTTCGATGGCTGAGTGAACTCGGTAGACATTGCCTTCAAAACTAGGCAATCATAGGAATGCTTGGTAGACATAGAAAATTGTCTTCACTACTCGAGTGAGATCAACATATACTGACTAATAATGATATGAAATTTATGTAACATCAAGGCCAACACACAATTAATCAATTGTATCCAACACCCTTGAGGATATACATAGTCTATATAGAAACCATTAGGTTATTTGTTTGATAGAGACATGTTGGAAATATTTGAATTCTTAGAGAATTCATACACGTTGGAAGAAGTGGAGGTGTCAAGGGAACCATTAGTAGACATAGGTTCACCAATGTGATCTTGCTAAAGAATAGAATCCACATCACATGAGTCTTTAGAGGTTCCAACACCAATGATCCCATCATCATAAGATCTTGGACTTTATGTTTGAACTCAATGCAATATGAAGTACTATGATCATTATGTCAATTATAGGTACAATAGATTTCTAAGAATGAGTTTTTGTATTTGCTAGACTTGGAAAATGTGATGAGCTTAGTGTTAAGAAGTGTTTGCAAAATGGAACCATAAGAATCTTCCAAGGGAGTAAAAATCCTCTCAAATGTATGCCTGGGGTCTTTGTGTTCTTCATCAAGTAAATAGAACACATCCATGTCATCATCATATTGGTCAAAGATAGAATTATAATAAAATATTGGCATACGTGCAAAGGAGGTATCACTTACTTATTTTCTAGAGAGATATTTAGATCAAATAAATGAAGAGAAATATGTAGACCTTGAAGAAGATGATCCATGTGCACATAAAAATATTAAGGAAGATTCATGTGATGATGATGTCTTCTCCTCTATTAGTTTTTCAAATTTAGAGTGCATTCCCATTAGGCACTTAGTGAGATGAAGGTAAGTAGGATCATTGCCTCTTCTAGATCTTTATATTCAATGTATAGGTCTCTAAATGTTTGTTCACTTTCCAAGATAGTAGAGATAGAGTAAAATTACTTGTCAAGAAAAGTATCCATGTAATTCATGAATCTTATGACTCAAGTCAATAGATAGGAAAGAAGGCAAATGGCCAAGTAGATAGATAAGCAAAAACAAGTGAACAAATCTGTCAATCAAGTAGTGTAGTCAAGAGATAAGGTAACCATTTCAAAAAAAAGAAGGTCCCAATATGTTGACATAGACCATGAAGATGGAAAAGGCCAAGAGTCTTAAGATCAAAGAGTCATTTTAAGCAAGTTCAAGCACTAGGGACATAGCAAAGAAAAGTTAAATGATGAAACTTCCACTAGAAAGCAACAAAAGCAAATGTTTTGACTTAGAGAAAAAAATGTTTTAGATTTTTAAAAAGTTTTATGATTTTTTTGCATAAAAATACACAATAAGACCATGCAAAGAGAAAATTCTTATGGCTCACTTTGATGGACGTGTCGCCTTTTATTCCAAGTGGGGAAGGTTTTAAACATTCAAGCACATCAAAAACACCAACAACCTATTCAAATTTCTACAAGGATGAACAATCTCAACTAGCGGATGCTCTCAATATACACAAGGTACATGGGGTCCAAATCCATAGGAAAAAGAGAATACTACCAAATAGCTAGGAGGAAATGGTAACCCAATATCCATCTTCAATTCTCAAAGTTATAAAGTTATTTTAGGTTTAACCAAGATTAACAATATCGCTACTTTCAAGAGGTATGTCTTTAGATTCAAGCCCCACCCTTTATATTCCATTGGAACATAGGAGTTGAGGTCATCCCCTAGAGTGATCACTTATCTAGGAAGACCCCCTAAAAATGTTAGTCCCATCTAATATTGTAATTGATGATGCTGCAAATGTATGTAAAAGAGTCATATTAGTTGTTATATTGTCATTGATGTCAAAGTATAGTTGGCTAGGCTATTTTCTATCCTAGGAAAGTACCATATCATTTGATTGATGAAGAGGATTTGAAGAAAGTATGACAAAGATAGAGTTGATATGTAAGATATTCAATGGGTACTTGAATGAGGTGGACACTTATTATTTAATATTGGTTTGGCTATTTTACAATCATATATTGTTGCAATATGTTGAAGATCACAAGCTTAATCGAGTCACGAGGTTAATAAAGTGAGACTGTATTCACCAAGTGACTACATTATTTCTCGAACAATTGTAAAGATGAATGAAGAACACAATATTTCATAAGAGAGTTAGTGTTAATTAAGTTATATGTTTCCTGAGTAAATGTAATGTTTACTAAGTGACAACTAGATGAACAAGTTTGAGAAATTAGAATCTGAGGCTGAATTTTGATGGAAGTTTGTTAAGTTCAAGAAGGTTTAATGTGAGAGTCAAATTTTTTTCAAGATTAACAATGGAGAAAAATCAAGAAGGATCCGATGAAGAAAAATGAAAAAGGATAAGGATGGACATAAAGTTCTATGTAAAGTTCTATTTTCTATATATCTAAATTTATTGTATGAAGGAATTTAGTTGTAAACCTAAGATCAACTATTTTGATTAAGCATCATAAGATGGAAGAATCTAGAAGCATTGATAAATCTATTTAAGGAGGAGAAAAAGGCAATTTTTGGTTTTTGGTTCCAAGTGAGTAATGATGTCATTGTGATACTATTCAAAAGTTGATGAAGCTGAAAGAGATGTGATTGAAAGTTGTTGTAAAGACAAAAGTTGTTGAAGGAGAAGTGTTGAGCCAATTGAACCAAGCCAAGCTAAGAATACAAGAGAAAGGAGCTTGTAGAAGATTGAGTTAGCCGAGTGAATAAAATATAGAGAAAGAACTAGAGCAAAGATCTGAACAAGCAAAGGTAGTTGCTTTTTTACCTATTAATTTATACTATTTATAGTTTAACCATTGTAACAAAAAATCTTAGAAGTGCTGAGTGAGCCAACAAGTTTGTGAAATCCTATATGGTAACATCAATTAGTGGTGTTTATAAGTCCTTTAAATTAGACCACTCTTTTTGGTCATAGATAGGGAGTGATAATGTCTAGATGATCTTTGGTGAAATCATCTAACAAGACCACTTAAAAAAAGTGTATGTAATCTTTAACAAGGTAATCTCCTAACAAAATCACTTCAGAAGAGTGAAATTTTTGGGTTGTCGGTCCCAGGTGGTTTTTCCCTTAATATGGTTTCCATGTTAAATATTAGTGTCAAAATTGTTTGGATGTTATTTGTGTTGCAAGTTGATTTAGATGTTTTTACAATTTATTGCAACTCATTAATAACTAAATTATCACTAGGTAATTACTAGGTAATTTATTGACAACCAGTGAAGTAAGGAACAATATGATGACAATTTAGAAAAGAAGATGGTGCATGAGTTAAGTTGGATATATCTACCAAGAGATTATATATATTGAAGTTATTCTTGTTAATGTTTATGTTGTTTTTATGGTGATTAAATGTTGAGATAACTAGACATAACTGATTCACATCCCCTCTCATTTATCTAACAAGTCGGTATCAAAGCACTCATAGATTGAAGGAAGAAGTTTAAAGTTAATTAAGATAAAGATGAAGATGCATAAGAGAGAGCCATCAAAGCTAAATAAGGAGAAATTTTCCTCATGGAAAGACCAAATGAAGTTACATCTTTCAAGTATTGGAGATGATGTCACACATTGGTTGGAGAATGAATAAATTACACTTGTTGGTCCTCTGACTATAGTTCAAATGAATGAGAAGAGAAATCATAATAGTATGATTATTGATATTGCATATACCCTCATTTTTAAGTCTTCATCAATACTTAACAATCCAAAGAAAGAGGAAAAAATCAAAGAAGAAAGTGAGTCTGAAACTTAAGATGAACTAGATGAGATTGAAGCATTTCTTACAAGAAGGTTATAAGAGGTAAAGGAAAATGCAATGGTAAACTAACCTTGATCTATTTCAAATGTAATGAGGTTTCTCACTTTGATGCTAAATGTCCTAACAAAAGAAAATTCGATAGAAATGATAGAAATGACATGAAATATTTCAAGTACAGGAAGTATAGGGATTACAAAGACAAAGGCAAGAAGTCATGCTACATTACTGAAGAAAAGCATATTGAGTCAAGTTTTGATGATGAAAAGGAAGTGTTTGAAATGGTCTGTGTTGCAAGATCAATGGTTAAATTTAAGAGGCAAAAGATGTGTGAAGGATAATTAAAGCTATTTTAAAAATAAATATACCTCTCATATAGAAAAGTGTGCCCCTCATGCAAGACAAAAATATCTTTTTAAAAAACTTTTAAATAGGAAAATGCCTTTTCATGTGCACACTTTGGAATAAAGGGACTTTGGGGGATTTTATTTAATCAAAAGGGAGAAATTTATTTCAATTAAATGAAATACTTAGGATATGGAGGTAAAACCATAGGTTATAATCAAATAAATAGTAAATTGATGATTTGATCAAGAATATGCAATAGATAAATTAAGAAAAAATGATAGAAAGGGGGATCATAGTCTAGATGGCCATTTTTGGGTGATTATAGTACTCATCGAGTCTCCATGATATGAAAAGCACAATATCCAGTATACATCCTCAAGGATAATCATGATCTCTCTCATCGATATATGAAATTTTTTATGCTCTGAATGGAACCTCTCTACTAGTGCAGTGAGTAGACCATGGTTTGTCCTAATTAAGGGAATCTAAAGGAGTTTTTTGATCCCCATGCTTCTGAGTCTATCTCTATCCTCAGGAACTAATTGTGGTACTAGTCTTAGATCTATTAGATAAGGTTCTCTAATAGAAAAAATAGGAAACCGTCTCTACATCAAAAACAAAAGCAACAAAAACATGTTTGAATGTGTCAATACTATATATGAAAATAGATAAAAACATCATAACATAATCTAAGCCATCCTAAAAGATAACTTAATAACCCTAAGGGAATTTTTACAACTGATTCTAATTAGGTGATATTTCATTAGCTAAACTAGTTTTGTAGGATACTTCATGACATAGTGAGACGACACATTGTACTTAGACAATACTTCACCTGACATTGTATGATATATGTGTGATTCTTAGGTGACACACTTGATAAATATAGGATGATACTTTATCCTATACAAAAAACATCATACAACATTTCCTATAATTGAGGGATGAAACTTTGGGTTTTCATAAAATACTTGATGTAATCGACCTAAAAACAAGAGAACATCAAAAAACAATACTCAAAATAGGTAAATTTTTTAGTCACTTACTGCTTGGGATATCAATGAGGCTAATTGTGCTCCTAGCTATGCTCAAAGTAGTGCTTGTGCATGGGAGTTCATTGCTCTTCCACGTCTCTCACTCTCTCTCTACTAGCTCTAAAATCACTAAAGAACAAATGCACAAATGATTTGAAAATGAATAACCTTTTTGACCTATTTTTTCAACATTTTGAATTTTTGTGAAAAATGTACCCTTACCTAATTTAGACATTTTGTATTCATTTTCAAGATTGAAATAAAAACTTTGATTCATCTTGATTGTGAAAATTGTAATTTAAATTTCATTTCTCCTATGCACAGTTGGTTGACCCTTTTGAGGAAAATCTTTCAATTTTTTTGAGACATTCATCACTCTTCCATTCTTCATCATTTCTACTCTCTTCATCTCTCTTCTCATTCATTCAATTTCATTTTTCTTCTCATTTTCTAACTAATTCTTACACTTTTTCTTTATGGTCAACTTAGTCAAACTGGGCTTGTTATCAACACTTGGTGGTCAACCTTTGATCTTAATCTCTTATTTTTCATCATGGAATTTATCTCTATTTGATCACATTTATCTTGTTCCTGTATCTCCTCTACCTCATTTCAATTTTGATCCAGAGGGGTCAGGAATAGTGTATCTATCTATTTCACTAATTAATCATTTATGTTATTTGCTATCTGCTTCACTCATGACAAATTTTTGATTTATCTACTTTGGTCTATTAGTTCTCATGTTATCATCATGAGCTTTGATTCATCTTAATTTGACTATTTATCTTGGACTTATTACTTCCCATCTTATCCTTATGGGTTCTGATTTGTCTTGTCTATTTCTCTATGCTTTGTTCAATCAAGTTCGGAGTCAGATCTTTATCAGCTTGCTTGACATTATTGTTCTTTGACTTAATGTGTTCCCAGATCACTCACACATTAGTCAAGGAGGAGAAAATTTAATCCAAAAATGGTCATTTAGAACATATGCCCCCTTTCTATCAATTTCTACATATTTATCAATCACTTTTTTTAAAATCAAATCCTCAATTTATCATTTATTTGATTATAAACCAACATTTGGCCACCTTATCATAAGTCTTTATTTAATTAAAATAACATGTCCTTTTTTAATGAAATAAAAATCCTAAATCCCACTTTATTCCTATGTGTGCATATAAAAGGAATTTCTTGATTTAAAAATAAAAGATAAGGCATTTTTGTCTACACATGAATGCACAATTTCCAAGACAATGGAATTTATTTTCTCCTCTAGACATCTTTTTCCTCTTAAATGCAACCATTTATCCTGCCTCTCAATATTCTTGTGCACCAAAGTCAACATGAGACTCATTCTCCATAGTAGATTTTTCCTCTTAATCTCTATCATCCATTTTTATTTATAAGAAGGCTCTCTCCTCACTCTCTCATAATCCTAGACTTGCATGCTATTGTTATGTTGCAGGATTTACTCTAAAGCACTTGCAACACTTACCACACTATTGTCATTATTACATTATTGAAGCACTCTTTCACTCATCATAACTTAGTGATCATTTTAGCTCAATTCTTGTATGATAGCTTAGTCTTTTACTTCCATTGTACTTAGGTTAGCTTACTTTTCTTGTACTTTCATATCATCTAGATTAGCCCACATACTCATTTTAGTTTACCTTACATCAAATTTTCTTTCACTTGATTCTTGGATGCTAATACTCTTGATTTTTTCTTTGAATCTTCCATTATATTGTATACCTTGCCAGGGTCACTACTAGATTCATTTGAGAGTCAACCCATCACATCTCTTTGATTCTTGCATGTCATAGATAGGAAGCTATAAGTCACCTCTCAAGTCTCTCCCTCCATGAGATTCTTTGAGAAAAAGGGTTTATAGAAGTGTTCTATATTTTGTGCATACAAATGTTAGTACCAATTTCCTCTCTCCAAAAAATTTGTGTAACTCCTTTCTCAGTCAATAGTGATCTAGAACATCAATAATGGACTTGTTTCTTCTTTTAACAATACCATTTTGTTGTGGTGTCCTTGGTGCAAATACTTTCCTTTTGATTCCATTCTCATTACTAAAGTCAGTAAATTTATTAGACATGAGCTTTCCTCCTCTATTAGATCTTAGGCATTTCAATTTCTTACTAGCTTCCTTTTTAACTCTTGCCTTATACCATTTAAACATATCAAATTCATAAGATTTAACTTTTAAAAACATCACAATCATCATTCTTGAATAATCATAAACAAATAGAATGAATTATCTATCGCCATAATAGTTTTCAACTTTCATAGGACTAAAAGGGTCAGTATGAACCAAATCCAATATATAATTAGATGAATATTATTTGCTTGAGAAACTTGACTTGGTCAACTTATCAAGTTTACATTCTTTACACATGGCATTATTAGGCTTATGTAGGCTTGATATACCTCTCATTTTATTCTTTCTACAAACTTTATGATGAACCTATGACAAGACATATTGTCAATTAGTAATAAACTGACTTAAGTTATCCAGGAAGGTTAGTTGATACTACAACCAAGCTTTCCATCAGACAATAGATTTTAGTGCAGCTTGAGAAGATCAAGGATATCCAATGTAAACTAAGCTCCACAGTATAACCCAAGTTATTTAGTGTTATCACTGGAAACCAAGTTTCCAGTGTGGACTGAGTTCATAGTGTTAGCCGAGTTATCAATATGTTCCCAGTGTGAACTAAGTTCATAGTGTTGGTCGAGTTCTCAGTATGACTGAGCTATTAAGTTCAAGTTAGAATTCTCTAGTGTCACATGAGTAATAAAGTGCTACTCAAGCATCTAGTGCTACCTAACTACCGGAGTATCACATGAGCTCATTATATTGCCCGAGCATCATCATTTGGCCAACTTGAAGGTATAATTTGGTTATTGTGAATATATCTCTTGTAGGATCCAACTTGGTATGAAGTTATTGTTTGAGATATATATAAAGAAGACAAATTCATTTCTCTAAGATGGGAAATACATGAATGTAAGAAGTGAATATGGAGTAGATTGAGTAGGCAAGCTACAAAGTAGTATAAAGGGAAAAAGAAGGGACTTATTTATCATAGTTAGGTGATCATATTATTCAAATGATTTAAATCAGCAAACAAAGTTACAAAAAAGAGATCAACCCATTGATTCATCCTAATATGTGCATCAATTAAATCCTCTAGCCAGATGGACCTAAAAATCCTTTGTTGAATCTCTTATAGAGAACATACTTCATTGTATTATAAATTCCTTTCACAAGGTGGAATTAATAGTCCTTCATACTCCTAATAGAGTAGATCACCAAAAGAGGTCAATTGTAAGCCCTAACATGATAACTTTATTACTATTGTAGTGAAGTATTGTGGGTGTCATCCCCACCCCAATTTTACCTTCTTCTTGGAGGGTTTTTGGGTTACCAAATATTGTGTCAAAGTGTTGATGGTGTTGATTGATTTATTTCTTTATGTTCATGCATGAAAGTAGTTTATATAATCTAATGAAGTAAAAGAAGAAGTATTCTAAGTGTGAAAAGTTTAAGTGGTTCCTGATCCACCCCCGCCCCCCTCTCAATCACTTGATTGTCATTACATTTCCAACACTTTAACCATGTTATCAAAGTTCACATAACATAGCCTCTTATTCCATAACCAAACATCTTCAACTTTAGAAAAAAAGCATATATCTATAGTGGAATCTAGGTAGAATACATTACCTCATACTTGTTCACCAACTCCAATAAGTTCTCCATCAACATTAAAGATTTCCACTTTTCTATTTTGGAACTCCATTTAGTGACTTGTATTATTTAGTTGTGCAATACTCAACAAATTGTATTTTAGACCTTTAACCCAATAAGCATCATCACACAATCTTTTCATTCAAAATTAGTGAACCTCTTCCTTTCACTAGATATGGAAAATCATTTCCAAGTTCAACAAATCGACCATCATACTATTTTAGGATATCAAACTTTTTAATAGTCAGTCATATGATGTGAACAACCACTATCAATAATACATGCATCATTCTTACTAACATGAGATATAAGAGCTTTTTCTTCTTTATACCTTTCCTTCACTAAATCTTCTTTCATAGAAATACACACAACTTTCTCACCTTCATTTTGGTCATCATATTCTAACTTGATGTTGTTGATATATGATTGAAAAGATCATTTGAGCTAGAACATTGTTGCAAGAAGTGTTTTCAATCATTGTTTTGTCACTGATGTCAAACCTGCTATATGTTGGTAAGATAATTTCTTATATGATTCAAGCACTATCACTTAGTTGATTGATGAAGAGGATTTGATCAACAAGATGTAACAAAAGTACCTAGAGGAAAGGTTGAGTTATGATTATGTATTGAAGTGCAAGAATCAGTTAAGAAATTGATAACATAATGTATTGATGATCTACTTGGGGTTACAAAATATTTGGCTACACTTAGAAAGTTCAAATGAAAAAGGTTGAACAAAGTTCATTTGCTAAGCTTGATCAAGTTGATAGAAGGTTCCAATTAAAGATAGTGCAAGCTGAGCAAAATTCCAGTTGGAGCCGAGTGAAAGCATTTTCTAGTGGATGTTAAGAAAACTAACAGGTGCTGAGAAAGTTAGTAGATGCCAAGTGATTTTCAGTATGTGTCGAGCACCAGTAAAATCCAATTGATGCCAAGTGATTTTTTAGTAGATGTTGAGTAACACAGTATGTGTTAAGCATCAGTAAATTGATAATGCCGATTTGCTACATTATGAAAAAGATCAAAGATTTTCCAAATAAAAGTCAAAAAGTTTATTTTCTTGGAACTTGTGAATTAGGAGGAAGATAAGATTAATGAGCTAGAGGCACATAATCTTATGTAAAATATTTTGGAGGTGAATTCAAATGGATTCTAGGAGAAGTTTCTAGAAAAGAAAAGATATGGGGTAGATACATTGTATCCTACCTAATCCATCAAAAACCCTAATTTTTTAGATGGATATTGAGCGAGAAAAAGAGTTCCAATTCCCTATATCTAGGGATGTTGGTCATGAAGAAAAAGTGGAGAGGTCAGAAAGTTTTTGGATGCGAAAATCTGACAAGGAGAAGGAAGAAGGGTTTGCTTCATCAAGTGACCTGATTGAAGAAGTCTGCAATGGAAAACTAAGCAAGAAGGCTTAATGAAGATGAATGCTTGAAGGGTGAAAAAGCTATCAGAACTACAAAGATTGGAAGCTAAGCTAAGATGAGGACTAGATAGTGATATGTAATTCACAAGTAAGGTTGTAAGTTGTGTTAGATAAAACTCTACTGTTACTCTCTAACAATTGTATCAGATTAGGGTAAATACTTTGGGGAAAGGTTTACTTAAAAATCATTGGAAAATCCTTTAATAGGGTGGCATTCCAAGTGAATGGCCTTAAGTCCTCTAACAAGGTTCACTTTTAATAGGGTGGTTGAAATCCCTTAACCAGGTCACATTTAACAGTGTGTGTTGTAACCTTTAACAGGGTTGGCATTTAATAGGGCATCACTTCAGAAGAGTAAGAAAGGAGTAGCATGTTACTGGTGGTTTTTCCCAAATTGGATCTCCATGTTAAATCATTGTGTCATGTGTACTGATAGATGTGTTGTGTTCTATGCTTTACATTTTTGCATGTTAGTTTAACAGTAACATATCAGTTTTGGTTAACTCACAATGAATGCATGCATGGTTAAGAAAGTTTTATGGGTTCACTAAATTATAAAAGTTTTATTTGGACATCTGGACCTTGAATAACTGATTCACCCCCCCTATTTATTCTAAATAATTCCAACATATGCATTCTTCCTCAACTAGGTAACAAGACTTCTTTCCCTTACCTTTGTAATCCTTAATCCTTCAATATTTTCTCTCCATTTTTTCACTCTTGTCATTCCTTCTCTTGTTAAGACATCTAGATGTAATATGACCAACTTTATTACATTTTAAACATATCAAGGATAAATTACCTCTGAACTTTCCTTTTCCTCTTGACATCCTCCTAGAAAGCAGTGCTTCTAGCTCATCTTGTTCTTCCTCATCTAATTCAAAGTTACTTTCATCTTTTGTATAGTGAGTAATCTTATCTCTCCTTGAACTTCTAATAGTTAGTGATGAATTAAGAGAATTTTCTACCTTAGGTAAACTATTATCAAACTTACTCAAGTCAAAAGAAATCAATCTATTGACCAAAACATCAAGTGTAAGGGCATTACTAGGGATGGATCTAAGTTCTTGAATAGTTGAAACACTTATAGCATTAATAGGTAACAAAGTTCTTGGTACCTTACTTACAACATATTCATCACTTTTGACTCCTCCAAAAAAAATTAATGGAACTAATCACTTCCTTGATTTGGTTACTATATTTTGCAATATTCTCTCCTTCTTTCATTTGCATTTCATCAAATTTTCCTCTTAAGCTCTCCACTTTTTCCCTAAACACATTATGATCTCCTCCATAAACAAGTTGAATCTTGTCCCACATCTCTTTGGCAGTAGCACAATCCTTCACATCATCATTAAGAGAAGAAGCAATCTCTATCATCAGAGTATTATGTTCTTGCTTTTCATTCATCTACTCAATTTTCATTGCTCCAAGTGGTGGTGAATTATATTGGTTGTCTAGATAGTATAATGCATAGTCTCCAATCCTTGATAGGTACAACCTCATCCTACTTTACCATGATGCAAAGTTCTCCCTATTCAACTTAGGTACCTCTCTCATATACGTCTTCATATCTTTAGCTTAAGTCCCATTAAACTTTCTAAGCTTTGATACCAATTGTTAGCTAACTGGGGGGCAGGTGGGGGGGGGGGGGGGTGTGTGAATCAAGTATCCCTAAACTCTCTCTTTTTCCAAATTCCAACAACTTAAAATTCCAATAAAAAAATTTGATGACTTCATCCAAACTTTACAAAAATATCTCAATCTTTACTAAAAAATTGTTAGCTTATACCGAGCATTACAATAATTGACTATTAACTATATACTTCATATATCGGCTTGAAACAATAAATGGTAAACATAAAATAAATATGAAATAATATGTAACACAATCATCCACACATTTTGACATAGATTGTTAATGTGGAAAAAATGTTCAGGGAAAAACCACTCGGGACTAATAACCCAAAATTTTCACTCTTATGTAGTGAGCTTGGTTAGGAGCCAATTTTGTTAAAGATTACATTGACATCATTAATGTGACCTTGTTAGGGTATTTACACCAAAGATGATCTAGACCTTATAACTCCTCAATTGAGTGGCCCACTCTAAGGACTCACAAACATTCAATGGAATGTCACCTCAAAAAGGATTTACAAATAAGACTGTTAAGTCCACTTGGTTAAGAGATTGTCTACTATAATTGATAAAGAGTAAAAATGAAATGGTTTAATAAAAATACAAATAACTTTGTTGTTTCAGACCTCCATTTTTCTCATACTTTTTCCTAGTTTATTCCTCTTCTTTAGTTGATCCACTTACACATCAACTTTGTACTTCACTTGCTTGATCTTGCAATATAGTCCTACTTTGTATCCTCTTCTATGTTCTCCTTCACACATGAATTTGATGAGCATATATAACCATCTTGTTCATCCCTTAAATAAACAAATTATTTCTTATTAACCGAATTCTCTAATGTTGCTTTTCTTAATCACAAGCATCCAATCATCTTCTAGTTTGGATACATTGAATCTAGATACATAATCAATATGGTTTGTCCTTAGAATTTGAAATCCTCTTGTGATTATTGAATCTCCACCATCAAATTACAACTAATTCAATCCCTTTATTAATTTCACTCATTCACTCCATCCTTATCTTGGAAACTTCTCAACCAATTCATTTTTTCACCAAATCTCATCCTGGAATTGATTCTTCTAAAACTTGATAATCTTTTCCTTGCTTGGCTAATACTATACTTGCTTGGTCAATACTAAGCTTGGTTAACACTAAACTTAATCAATTAACACTGTTCATTCTCTATTCACTTGACATATGCTCAATAACTACTGTGATAGCTCGATGACCATTAGTCCATTATTTATCAACCTTAATGACTATCTTGGTACAACTCATTATTTATTTTCCTTTCCACTTCATAACTTCTTTCCTTCCTTTCTAACAAAAGTAACCTTCTTGCGATCATCTCAACACTTAATCAAATCACGTAAAATAATCAAATTAGTATTATCTTTCCAAAATCAAACTCATCAAGTTCTCATTGTAATTCACATACTTATCAACACTTTCTTCCATTCTATTTTATTCTTCATCATTCAATTAACACTACATCCTTAAGATAATTTGACACCTTATTGAATTAGCATAATGGCTTACCTTTTTAGGCTTGACATCAATGACAACATGATAAATGATTCCACATACATTATAGTTCTAAACTATCGTATCTTCAACATGATCATTTGGGGCTAACAATAACAAGTCTTATATTAATCAATGACATATGGGGATCCCTTATGGTACACTTCTAGGTAATTCAGATACATGTTTGTCTTAAAGCGACCTAGGGAGTCGCACTAGGTTATAATGTGTTTTAAAGTTTCTAATAGGTCATAATGCATCTTAATAGGACATAATAGGTGTTATTAGGTAACAACAAGTCTTATATTACTCAACAAAACATAGGTATACTATATGGTATACATATACACAATTAGGACACATGTTTGTCTTAAGTGGACTTGGGGAGTCCTACTAGGTCATAATAAGTGTTATATGTTCTAATAGGTCCTAATGCATCTTAATAGTTCCTAATGCATCTTAATAGGACATAATAGGTGGACCATTGGGTAATAACAAGCCTTATATTTCTCAACGACACATATGGACCCCATATGAAACACATATAGATAATTAGAATACATGTTTGTCTTAAGGGGACCTAGGGACATTGTAAACTTTACTTATATATATTATTAAACAATCTAAAATTAAATATGTTAAATATATATTTTTAACTATTTTCTAAATTAAGCTACATATTCAAAAAATTAAGCATTGTAAATTTTACTTATATATATTATTCAAATGATCTAAAATTATTTACATGTTAAATAGAAAATTTTCAATATTATCTAAATTAAGCTACATATTCAAAAAAAAAAACATTGTAATCTTTCTTGATATTATTAAAAATGTGCCCCTGTAAGATAAATCAATATCCATAAAAAGAAATTGTCTAGAAGTATCATGCTAAATATATCAATAAGTATCATTAATATGAACAAGAAATATATCTAGAAATATAGATCAACAATGTACAAAATAACATAAATCTAGATATTTCCAGATTTAGAGTAACTCATGTGGCCCTCACCACCTACTTTGTCCTTTGATGGTGCACCTACTGTAGGGGTCTACATAAATTAAATATAAAAATAAATTAGATTAAAAAAAAATATTTTAGAGGAGTCCAATAAATACTTTCATTCAAAATAAATTATAAACTTACAAATTAAATTCAATATATATATAAATAAATTTTAAAATAATAATAATAATAATAATAATATATATATATATGTAAGACTCGATTCCAATAAATAAATTTTGATTCGAAATATTTAAATATACAAATTACATGAATTAACTTACCTATGTATCATGATCAATAGGATCACTAGATGTGTATAAATCTCCACATGTAAATGTCATCATCATAGTGTCTTTTTTGCGTGCGCGCACACACACGCACACATATTTAACATACAAAATTTAATCCATTTCTAGTTTCATGCCTGGAATGAATGTCCAATCATAGATAACTCAGAAGAGTGTATGGAGGCTACATTAGGATCAATGACCTCATCAACATCATAGGGATTTTTTGAACATAAGGAGGTGTAGATTTCATTGTAGGAGGGTAGACTATACTACAAGAGGTTTCTACTCTGGAGGAGGTCTCAAAATTGAAAGATGTATCAAAATATCCTCCTATATGGAACTACCCGTCTTTGCATCTCCATATGCCTAGTTTTTGCCACTAGAGAACCTCCTAATCACTCCTCTAATGAAGTTAGGTGTACCAGTTAGACTAACACCATGGAACATATTGATTGTATAATATGCCTGAAGGAGATCTTTAACTAGAATAAAGCTCATCATGCATAAATTATTCTTGGGTAGCTATATTATCACATTGGTGTAGGAAGATCATAACAAATATATAGATCATAAAAAGGATGTGATGGATCGACACCTAGAGTGGTCCAAGATTGTAGCATATAATTGCCAATGAAATTAGATGACAACTCATAAACTTGAGTTATGATGAATAAAATGATAGAGTACATCTCCACGAAAGCATCCTTAGCTACAAAATCTCCTACTCAAGTAAATGTCTCCAAACCTTTTGGAAGAGCCATATTCTTTTAACCCAACAAAGCCCTCTTATTAGGGGGTTGTGGTAGGTTAGGTAATCTAAAATTTTACCCAAATTGACTATTCCCTTGGCTTGCATGCCTCAGGTAGTCTATATAATCTACATCATAACCCAAATGAAATTCTTCATACAACTATTTTAAAAAATAAGGGGTACCTCATCCTTTTTTGGCCACATATGATGTCTTGCCAACTATCTAGGATATATGAATGAAAAAACAAGAGAATCTTGACACTTTTTCACTCTATAAGCTCTTAGTACATGCCTATCTAAGTAATCTAGGAGTAATTTTCTCTTAACCATTTGTGTTGAAACATCTACATCTACAGTGTTGAATCCCATAGATTTGATAACTATGTCAGCTAAGCTCCAACAATGGATGCATCATCATAAGGATTGCATGATTCAATATTCTAAATCATACTCAAAAGATCAATCCTGATAGAATATATTTTCTACCTATTAGGGAGGACAACAACATTTTATAATGCCCTCTCTATGTGTCTCCTTGCTTTGGGGAGTATGATCCTTAGATGAAGTGTGTGATGCCCGATCAATAAAAGCCCCTAGAATGGGTATATGTTTGTGTAAATTTGTAAATTACATCCTTCAAAATAGATACATTCAAATGATCTTTAAAATTAAACTTAATCTAAACTTAAAAACATTAGAAAATTTAATTTACTTGACCGACAAATTAAACATGTCCCCCCAAGAAATAATAAATTCACATTAATTTTTTAATTTAACATGATTAAATTAAACAAAGAGATCCCCTTAATACATGAAAATTTAAAATAATTACTTTTTACACATATATGCTTAAAATCTATTTATAAAAAATTTAATGAGGGCACAATGAGGAGAGAGAAAGTGAGGGTAGAGAATGAGGAGAAAGAACTAAAGGAGATAGAGTAATTTGAGTGATTGAGAGAGTAGTACAAGAGCCCAAACATAAGTTTGGAGAGAGAATGAGTTCATAGAGAAAGCTTGAGGGCAAGAGATTAAGGAGAGAGGAAAGCTAGTGGGGATAGAGAACAATTAAAGGAAAGAGATAACATAAGGAGAGAGAAAGTGAGGAGTGTTAGAATATATAGTATAGTAATATAACTGAGAGCAGGTGGGGGTAAATTAGTTATACAGCTATTAAAACAATTATCAACCTTATTAAACCTTAACCATATAAGAAATATAATTAGCAACCACAACAAGATACTCATACACAATAACACTAGATATGTTAACTAGGGAAACCCTTGATCAGAGGGAAAGCCCTAGTGGGGATGGTACCCACAAGATGATATATTAATATAAATATTCCTTGTTAGAGGATGAAACCTGTTAGGAGTCTATGAAAACATTCAATACATATAAGTCCCTGTTAGGAGACTTTGAATGCCTATTATGAGTTATGCCAACCTTGTTAGGAGTTGTAGAAGATAGATGGACCCACTATCCAAATAGCTTTAGGGGCAAGGCCACTGAACCCACTGTCCAAATGATCCATGTATTATTCTATAGAATAATAGAATTTAACTCTACTTCATCTTCCTCTTTCTCTATCCTATCGACCAGACTTCTTCTCCTTCTAATCTCAATACTAGATCACAGACTTTGCACCAAATAATCCCTTGGATAGCTTACTTGCATTTACCAATTACTTTGCTGTTGTTTTCACTTCCTTGAGAACTTCACACTTCACACCCTTTACAATCAAGGAAAATAATTTCCTTTATACCATGTCCTTAAAACAATTACTTGAGTCAACCTTGAGGCTTTCTCAACTAATTAAAATATGACCACAATAAGATAATTAATTAATTACAATCATGATAGAACTATCGGTTGACAGTCGATGCAACTCTTTATATGTTCAACTTTAGGGATTTTCACCTACAAACATCATCATTAGAACATCTTCTTCCATTGTATAATTTCACGTATCCAGATTATATGTCTGTAAAGAGATAAATCATAATCATCAGAAAGTATTTTATAGGTGCTATATTTTTACATTTCTCTTAGTAAATCACTTATAACTTCTATATCTCTATGAATTGGGTTATGTACACTTAACCTCACTATTAGGACACTATGGGGAACATGTCTTTAACTTTGTGTAATCTAATTGTCAAACCTCTACCCGTGCAACAATGATCTTTGTCTGCTACTCTACTAGTCTTCACAAAATTATTGCCATGTTGACATTAATGATAGACACAATCATGAATGCAATATGTCAATACTACCACATGCTGTCCAATGCTTAGGATAATCCCCCAAAGGAATAGCATCATAATTCATGCTAAAAATCTCCCCCTTTTACCTAGAGGATATTTTTCAAGTACATTTCTCCCCCATTGACATAAATGACAAAGGTCTCATTATACCAATAGATTTCTTCAATTCTTCAAATAGCTCAAATGTCCAAAGATACTATTCAAGACCAATTTATAAGAGTCCTTAATGACTCTGCACATCACAGATACTCCCATATATAGGAAGCACCAACATTCAGTCCAATCAATAATAATGCTCTATACCACTAGACTAATGCAATCTTTGCATCATCTACCCTAAAGTAGACAAGGGAATAACCCCTAGAATACCTCTCAAGTACTCAAAGGTATATTTAGATAAGGAATTTGTAAAGATATCAATGTGAATCAGTGTTCTACAAAATTTTTCCCACAACTGGATATTGTTACTTGCTTTGCAACATGAATATGGAAGTAAACCAACAATATTGAACATTAAATAAAATCATACATAAAGAGAAATAATAATACCATTATTTGTTAACTATGGAAAACCTATCCAAGGGAAAACCCCAATGGGTATGGTACCCAAAAGATGATCCACTAAAAAAAAGAATCATGTTAACGATATTGACCCTATTAGGAGTCTATGAATTACATATAGTGTCTCGGTCCTTGTTAGAGGTGTAGACACTTAAAATCGTTCCAAAAGACTATATTAATTTATTTAATGTTTACCTTGAAATTATAATTAATTATGTATTAATTAATTATATTTGTCATATTCTTCTACCTATTTAATTAAATTTATTTAATTAAGCAGGTTCACTTTCCTAAGGTATTTAAATTTAATTTAAATACCTCCAGCCTTAATGTGTTAACTTTGTTTAATACATGATTCCCCATTAATTCCCCTTTTAAATACATTCTATTTATTTAAATCTCTCCATCTCATTAATTCCTCTAAACCTATGATTAAATTAAATCTTATTTAATTTAATCTTAAACCTAGCCTAAAGCCTAACCTACAACCATCACTTTCATCCTCCTAAGCTTATTCACCATTTTAATCCCACTTAATTGCCTTAATCATCTTGTTAAACCCTTCTTAAGCCTAAGTGTGTGCTCACACATGTGTGAGACCACTCCCACTTCTCACACCTCTTGCAAGCTTTGTCCCCCACTTCTCTCTCCAAGTTTTCTCACACGCGTGTTAGCAAACTTTGAGTATTGACCACTTGCATGGCTTGCTTATGTGTCTCCTTGTGGCACTATGTGGATGACACATAGATGCCACCTCACCTAGGGTCTCTCTCAAGCCTATAAATAGAGCCCTTGTCTCAAGCATTTTCATCTCCTCCACATGAATTGTTATCATGTTAGTTTGAGTTTTGAGCTTCCATAGTGATTTCATGCTAGTTTGAGTTTAGAGTTTTCATAGTGATTTCATGTTGCATACTAACCCTTTGTAGATGATTTTAGATTGCATTTAAATTGTTAGATTTAGCTCATTCATGCATTTAGATCTTCATTTCACTTGCATACTAGTCTAGCTTGCACATTAGCTTAGTTTCTTTATTGCATTCCATCTCCACATCCATGAATGCTTTCAAACATGGATCCCTCCATAGCCATTGTTTGAGGTGTTCTTCATCTCATATATCATAGTTTCATAGTTTCATCAATCACACTTGCACCTTCACATCAAGAGATTTAAATATAGTTGTGTTTGGGAGAGCACACCAACAAGGCCTCTCATGGGTGCCTTTGTTGAGCTGTTTGAGGTTGCATGAGGAATTGAGTTGTTGGTTGCTTTGAGTTGCAAAACTCAAGCAAATGTTAGTTAGCTTTATTTCATTGTTGAATATTTAATGCATGCACATCAACTAATGTTTCTTTGTTTTCTCTTGCTTCCAACAGGTCTAGTTTTCTAGCATACAAGAGGGCTAGGCCCTATTAAAATCCTCAACCATTTTAGTAGTTTATTCAACTATATTAGGAGTTGGTATTACGATTAAAAGTACATGCAAGAAGATCTAACTACCCTAACATGAAATTATACAATATAGTGCCTTTATACAAAAGAAATAGATACAAAAACCTCTTTATCACCGACTGCCTTATTTCACATAGCCTAATCTAAGATCACACTTCACATCACAAACTTCTCATTTAAGTTTGCATGTCATGAATATAGTTCACATATTCATCAAATAATTCAAATTTTCATATATCACATATATTACATACTTCACATAAAGTAACTCTTTAGTTATACCAATTCCTTTCACTAAACTCTTATGGAGTCGGCTTGATGCAAACACCCATTACAATGACTTAGGGTAAACATCTATGATGTCATCCCTACAAACATAAGCAATAATTTCATGACTAAAATAATTTCTTAACACTTTATACCTCTTTTCTTGTTGTACTTTGTTCTGTTGTGCACACTGCCTTTTTTGGTGTTTAGCTTGTAACTTTGCTTGTACTATCTATATTGACCTAGGAACTTAGGTATGTCATCATGAAAATCTCATATACCTTCCCATAACTTTGGACATTCCAAATAACTCTATATTTTACACTATACCAAAAATAATATCTACGCTACCTATGAAACTGTCTAGTACTTAACACAATTTTCTATCTCTGACTATTGAACCTTCAACATTTTATATTGTCCTTTCATCCTAAAATATAAGTTTCCATAAATGATAACCCTAACTCATCTTACCTAGCCATATTTCCAACAATCTCCCCCTTTAGCATTGATGGAAACATATGGGAAAATTGGCTAAGTCCTAAAATGTTTTACAAAACAATATTAAACACAAAAATAAATTTCTACAAAACTTGGTCTTCAAAAATCCAAAATTTAATTCATTTTTGATGGATTATTACATATTACATATCATATTTCTATCATTCCTTATCTCTCCTTTTACAATGATTTCCTATATACATAGCTAAGCTCCCCTTATTTATATATAAAATTTTCTTACTATATTCTTCTCCCCCTTTGACATCAATGGAAAAGGTGTCAAAATCTATTTACATGTCAAAAAATGTGTTCCATTACCTCTTCTTAGGCTAATAAGCGAGACATGCAATCATTAAAACTAACTGCAAGACTCTTCATATTCTTCTCCAATGAGTCCTTGACTCCTTCTAAAATGCTGAGCCGAGCGCACAAACCATAAGATGCTATCTCTACTAAATTCATATCTAAGTATACAAAATTTTCAAAGGATGTCTTAACTGACAGACATTCTTCCAACTAATGATCTATTTTTATAAAAGGTGGTTAATTCAAATAAGATGAATCACACACTATAGCTAATTCCGTTCTTCCTTTAGGTGCATCAAAAATTTTTTCTTCTAAGATTGTATGTGATCTTTCTAGATCATTTTCTCTCATGAATACTTCCATAAATTCTTCAACATACTCTTTGAGTGCTTCCTTCTGACTATTAGTTCTATCATTATTATTTCTTCTATCATTTCAGTTATTTTTCCTTCTGTAGTTAGGATTCTTGTTGAAATTTCTTCTATCCATTCTGCAAAATCTCACTGTGTGTCCAAAGTTATTGCATAATTGATATACAAGTGCATTCCTTCTTTGTTTAGTTCCATTTTGGTTATCTGTTGTTCTGCAATTCCTTGCAATGTGTCCAAGGTTGTTACATTTGTAATATACAATCTGGTTCCTTCCTCCATTAGGTATTTCTCCATCATTAGATCTAATTTGTGATATCCTTCTTTCATTACCTTTAGGGTTAGTATCCCTAAATAATCTACTATTTGCATTATTACTATCAAACTTAGGTTTCTTATAATCTACTACTTTATGACCATAACCATGGCAATTATAACAATAGAATTTAGTGATCAGTTTAAATGACTTACCTATGCAATCTCTCTTCATATGACCCACTTCACTACGTATAAAGCATCTACCTTTAAATTCATGTCTAGCCTCCTTAGGTGATTAAACTTGCTCTATTTTCTTTGGTTCATCACATTTCTCAGATATATTAACTTTCTCAACTTCTTTAGATATGCTTGGTTCAATCCTAATTTGATTAGTTTCTTTAGGCTTAGGGTTTTCAATAACTTATAGATAACATTGATACATTATCTATTTATAAAATTTTTAATGAGGGCACAAAGAGGAGAGAGAAAGTGAGGTGAGAAAATGAGGAGAGAGAACTAAAGGAGAGAGAGTAACCTGAGTGATTGAAACAGAGTAGTAGGAGAGCCCGAACATAATTTTGTAGAGAGAAATGAGAGAGAGGAGAGATAATGAGTTCAGAGAGAAAGCTTGAGGTGAGAGATTAAGGAGAGAGGAAAGTAAATGAGGAGAGAGAGAGAGATAACACAAGGAGAGAGAAAGTGAGGAAAAAGAACTAAAATAGAGAGAGTAACCTGAGTGACTAAGAGAGAGTACTAGGAGAGCTCAAACATAAGTTTAGAGATAGAAATGGGAAAGAGAGTGAGGAGAGGGAATGAGTTCAGAGAGAAAGCTTGAGGAGAGAGATTGAGGAGAGAGGAAAGTGAGCTAGGAGAGAAAAAAATTCAATAAGAGAGATAACATGAGGAGAGAGAAAGTGAGTAGAGATTGACCTGAAAGATAGTAAGGAGAAAAAAATTGAGGAGAGAGATAACGAGGACAACTCAAGTAAGGAGAGAATAAGAAGATAAAAAATTGAGGAGAGCTTGAGGAAACTGAGTGAGGAGAGAGAAAATTTTCAAGGAGATCTTGAATAACTTGAGGAGAGTGAGTGAGCAAATAAAAAGTAAGTAGAGACTTAAAAGTGAGTGAGGAGAGAAAAAAATTGATGAGAGAGAAAAAGAGGAGAGATAAAGTGAGAAGAGAGAGAAATTGAGGAGAGAGATATTGAGGAGAGAGGAAACTTGCTTCAGAAAGTGTGCAGAGATATAGCTCGAGTGAAAAGAGTGAAAGTGACATGAGAAAGACCGAGGAGAGAGAGTTTGAGGTTTCAAATGATTTCTAGTTTTCAAGTTTTTTATGCACACAGTTTAACTAAAGGTATAACGTTTTGAGTGTTTAAGTTTTTCATGTACACAATTTAACTAAAGGTATAATTTTTTAGGTGTTTAAGTTTTTCATGTAAAGTTTACATATTTAGGTATAATTTTTTTAAGTGTTTAATCACGTAGTTTAACTAGATTTAATTTTTTTCTTATATATAGGTCTTTAAAATTTCAATTTTTCCTAATGTTTTTTAAAACTAAACTATTAAGTTTTTCATACCTAACATTATTAAAAATTAACACTATTAATTAATTACAAAATTAAAATTAACATTTTAACTATTTGCTAATTAATATAACTAAAAATTAATACATTTCATTAAGTACAAATTGGAAAACTAATTTTTAACTATTATATTAATGAAATTAAACAAATTTTCTTTTTAAACATTAAAAAAAATGACCTATCTCTACTTGGTCAAATGCCCTTGTTGCCCTCTTCCCATTGCTCTACTAGTCCTTTTGTGTACAAATGAAGGGTTATAGAGCCCGACTCAACATTTATAGGGCTCAAGGGGACTCGACCAAGTCACAATTGGCTAAGTCACACTCGATCAAGACTACCTAGCCATGTTGGTGTCAAATGGCACCCAGGTGAATTAAACTGAGTACCAATTAGTCGAGCCCCCTGAGTTGCCTTCAACTATGATAACTAATTTTTCTTTTACCCATAATAAAAGATATGAAATATGTGATATAAAATATGAATATGCATTGGTATTTGTCCAATTTTTTTAATTTAGTTTCTTAAAATTCTTAATTAGTAATAAGATATACATAATTTGAATAATTCTAATATAATACAAATGTGTAAACACACAAAATTCATTAATAATAGGGTGATTACTAACCTACTTAAGAATTTAGTTGCTTCTCAAAAACCTCCAAAAATGTTTCTCAAATTGGATTCAGATGATGTGGCTAGAGATAATCCTTGATTAATGGGCGTATGGGTCATGTTGCACTCTTCCTTGGGGTATCTCATCAAAAGTATCTCCTTTTTGGATTCTAGTTCAAGCAATATATACACTTGGCATTGGTAGCATTGGAGGATCTTAAGTTGGCTTCTTCCTTGGGTGGTTGGAATTTGAATATTTGAGGGAATCTTTAGGTGATTATTTTGAACTTGTCTATATCAAGAATTGGTTGCATAAAACCAAATTACCCAAGTGTGTCTATTGATTAAGCATTTTTTAATAGTAAAGATACCACTAAAAACTATGTGAGATTGTGTTTAATTAGCAAGTTTCCAAAAATTTATAGAAATCCTTGACATTATGTTTGTGGAGGATTCTTGTACAACTTACATAAAGCTTTACATTATGTTTTAAAAAATAATCAATCTTAGATATCTTCTCAATTATATTTATGGACAAGACACATAGGTTTGAGTAAAACATTATTCAAACCTCGAATCTCATGGAAAATAATTGTTGTAAATTCTAAAAAAAGAAAAGATATTAAATTATTGTTAAATATTCCTAAAAGAACAACCAAATATTTTTTCCTCAATAATACATTTTTAGTTATATCACTAAAAATAAAGTATTTTTTACGATAAGAGTTCAAGTATAACAGTTTGGAAAAATCCATAAACATCTAGTGAACCACCCTTTACAACTTTGAATAGTTTGCAGACAAGATTTTCAAAGAAACCCTAATTCTAGACCCACATTCATTAGAAAAAAATAGAAATTGCAACATGTTGTATACAAAAAAATTGTAGGTTGTATGCTCCAAACCCACAAAAAGCTCACATTACAGTTTCATAACATAATAATAGTAAGAAATTTTAACAAATTTCAACATAAAAAAGACTAGCATGTTGGCTCTAATTCTGCATCGAATCCCTCTATTCCATCAGCTTCTTGATAGTGTCACACTTCCAACCTCACCATCCCTATGATAATTTCTTGGGAAAACCAAAGTTTAGGACAACAACCAACTACCATAATTACAAACAAAAGAAACTACTATTTGAAGACCATTAACAATCTAGTACAACAATTACAACCATGGTGTAATTACAAAAAACAAAACACAAGAAATTGGTACCCTCCATGCCATCCAAGAAGTATTTATTGAACATTCTCAACCTAGCTACGAAAGATCCAAAATAAGGAACATGTAAAAATAAAGGCCTAAATGATCATGCAAAATCCTAGGACTAAAAGAAGATAAGAAAAGAAATATAGGGTAGCATTATAGAATGTGTATCATGCTTTATTGTCAACCCTATCCCACAACTCCAACAATTCATTTACACAACCATTATTGAATTTTTCCTCTAAGACATCCTCTCCACCATTGCATGCCCCCTTCATTTGTATGTGTTTGTCTTTGAATTTGGCATCATCCTGTAACGCCCCGCCAAGGGATCCAAAAGAATTAACCTAAAGTTTCACTAAGTTTGCTAAACATTTTTTTTTTTTTTTAAAAGTAAGAAAGTATAACATACACATCAAACACATAGTAGCGGAAGAAATAACATGTAATAATTAATAACCATACTTTGCAAGTTACATTTCTTAAGGATCCCAAGACGTTGAGTCACGTTTAAATTTAATTAATTCTAAGTCTAACAACTATCACATACATATGAAAGAATAATCAGAAGTCTCATGTCCATATAATACATTTGTTCCAAATGCCTCTTGGCAAATTAATTCGGAATGCTCAATCATCCACTGTACAAGTCACAGGGTATGAAAGGCTTAAAAGAGTATATATATGTAAAGATCAAGATACAACATCCTCAAATCCATGATACAAAGTACAGTAAAAATATATGAAACTATTCACCATACATGATACATCCATACATCCATAATGATAAAACATCTATCATAAAATCTAACCATCCATCATAATAATCCAAGAACATAGTGAAGGTAAATGCCAATCACGAAAACTCCAGCCACGATGACCACAGAACGGATCTCAATGGTAAGAGTAAAAGCACTACCACCCGAGTGCGTGGAACCTAAATGGTCCACTCCCACTGCGCTGAGGAGATAGTCTCAAGTCCCAAATAGGATAACAAAACCTATAATCATAAATACTCTCTAAGCCCAGGAAATCCTATAAGTATGCTAACTCAAGGGTTACTAAAAAGATTGACATCTAAATCCCAGAGGTACCACAAGACACGTAGGAAACCTAATATGCAAGCGAGAAAGTGTCATCGCAAAAGTCACGTAGAAGTTACCCGAGCAATCCCTTAGGAATCCCAGGTCCCTACTGATCCTGCGGCCACTAATATCCTCTCGTACTGACGAGGCCTACTATGGAATGCAAGGTCATAACCAAGCATCCTCTCTACCCCATCCTAGTTTGTACTAGCACTCATGGTATGGGAGAGAACATACAATTATCTTGTTAGGTTCATTTTCTCTCATTTAGTGTAAATGTTTTCACTTATTAAAAATGACTTACAATGGGTTTCTCAAGGCAGCCTCTTAGGGCTCCGACCCCCATTGCAAGCCACTTCCCAACTCTACACATAGATAACCTACCCTAGGCTCATGAAAACATTAAAAAAAAAAAATCATAATAAAACCACCTCAGTCCTATACAAGCAACTGAAAAACATCATAAAAGATAAGCCACAAAATTACATCAGTTCTTCATGAGCAACAGATAAGCATCAAATAACAATCACCTGATCACAACAATTCTCTATCAGCAACTGAAGGTATCAATGATAGATCACAAAATCCAATGGTTCTCCAATAAGAAACCAAAAAGTATCCCAATAGTAAATTACAATACTGATCGAAGACTCCAAAGATGGTCAAGTCAACACATGACATCATCAAGAACATAACAAACACTTCAGTCCTTTCAAGCGACTGAAAAGCAATCCAAGTATAACTGATCGAGACTCAAAAATGGTTATCAAATATGACTGATCGAGACTCGAAAATGGTTAAGTGAAGTATCTCAAATACGTACATCTCAGCTTCACACAAGGAAACTGGAAAGCAATAACAAACAGTAAATACAATCATGTCATAGAGCACTTCATCACATAACCATGGTTAGGTTAAGAAAGATCGAAACCAAATCATCATGACATCACATTCACAACCCCGAGCCTCTGGTAACAACCTAAACTGGTCAACGCTAAACCAACCCCAAAATGTTCAAAGCACAAAGACAACATCAAAGTCTCAGAAATTGGATCTGAAAGTATATTATTTGAGTTAAGGTAAGGTTTATGTTTCCATTTAATGTCGAATTTCAAGTAACAAAGTTTTCATATCTACCCCTTACGATTAACCCATTTCTATAATAACTTCCATTAAGTCAATCATCCAAATCTACTATTTAATCAGATAATATTCATTATTAATTAACTTTAATGAAACTAATTTTAATTAAATTAATCAATAATCATTTGATCTAATTACTTATTTTAATCTATCCATTAATTGTTAATTTATTAATATTTAACCAAAATTATTAGTAAATTAATATTTACCAATTATGTGAAATAAATTTAATATTTATTTATTAAGTATTAATAAAAATAAAACTATTATTAAATAAAATATATTATAATTTTATTAATTAAAAATTTTAATTAATAATAAAAATCGTTTTGTAAATAATATATTAAAAGAAAAATGAATTAACCAAATATGTTTTTAAAAAAAAATAAAAATAAAATAAAACTCCTTTAACATAAATAACCGTCGGCTTATATAAGCCGATGGCCTGCCGCAGTCCTGCGGACGCAGGGCCTGCGGCAGTAGGTACATCGTACCTGCAGTCGCAGTACCTGCGACGCAGATTCTGTCGGCTATGCCGACCGTGGGGGTGGGCATGGGGTAATTCCCTTTAGCAAACTTAGTGAAACTTTAGGTTAATTCTTTTGGATCCCTTGTCGGGGCGTTACATCTGGTATCAGAGCCCTAGTTTCTACATTAGGGAGCTCTGGGTATATTGGAATGCCACGAGTGTTAACTAGTTGAATAAAAATGCAAACCTTAAACTGAAACTTGAAACTAGTTGAACTGAAACATTATGTAAACTATTAGTTACCTATTTTTCATACTTCAACACTTAAGTCTTCAAAACTGAAATTATACTTAAACTGAAATTATAGGTAAACTGAAAATTGAAAATATCTTGTTTGCAAAACATGTGTCTTTTATCTATGTGTTTCGGTAGTATGTCTCATGGTTATTTTAGCATCTTGTGTCTTGGATATTATTGTAGGATGGTATCTGGGATGAGATCTTCTATTAGAGGCCGTAGTCTTGGCCGTGGTAGAGGCCGTGGACGAGGCAGAGATATTAGTGTTCATGAGTCTATCCACGAGAGCCCCATTCAGGAAGAGAATAGGGAAGAGCATGTCAGTAAACATCAGGAAGAGAACCACGAAGAGGGACATGCCGACTCTAAGGAGGTTGATCTGAGGCAAATGATGCAAACCCTTATTGATTGCTTACCTCCTGTTCTTGAGCAGGATAGAGCACACCAGGCAGGACATGAGCATAGACACAGGTCTAGGAGTCCTCAGAGGGATCGACATAGATCCATAGTATCTTCTCAGATGAAGGATCTTCAGAGGTCCAAGATCAAGCCCTTTAATGGGCAAGGTTCTGGGTATGTAGCTGAGCAGTGGCTTATTGCCCTTGATAGGATTTTTGCTATGCAGGACTTTGACAGTAATGTCAAAGCGAGATTTGCCATTACCAATCTAGAGTTATTTGGGGCCACCTGGTGGACTATTGAGGAGAAGAAGTTGGGCATTAACATGGGTAGTGTCACTTGGGAGATTTTCTTGGAGAGTTTTCATGAGCGATTCCTACCAGAGGAATGGAAGTAGCATAGAGCAGATGAGTTCCATAACCTAAGACAGTTCACTATGACCATTGTAGAGTATGAGCGCAAATTCTATGAGCTCATGCCTTTTTTGGGATTCAGTGACAACCCAGCACAGTTGGCACAACATTTCATTAGAGGTTTGAACAACCATTTAATTGGGGGTGTTAAGGTGTTTGAACCTAAAACCCTCAAGGATGCGGTACATCGAGCCGTCCTTGTAGAGCAGAGTGTGAACTTAGGACATGGGGGTTTTGTAGGAGCACCTTCAGCATCAGGATCGAAGGGTGGTCAGGGAACAGGTGGCAATAGGAAACCTCCTTCTGGGGGTAATCAGCGGCAGGAAGGTACTTATCCTCCAGCTCAGAGTGGTGGTGGTGGTTCCAATACTAGGAACTATCATAACGCTCAGCGCAACAAGCACATCCAGTATGACCAACCATCTCAGAGTGTTTAGTCTTATCCTAGTGGGGGTAGTTTCCAGCAGTCTAGTGCACCTAGAGTTCAGAGGAGCTTCAATGGAGAGTGTTTCTCATGTGGACAATGCGGACACAAGTCGTCTCATTTCCCTCAAGGGAAACCACAGTTCTCAAGCCAGAGACCCGCAGCTTCAGAATCTACAGTTGGTGGCATGGATAGAGCCCAGAGAGTGTACTCAATGGAGTCTTATCCTCCTACAAGGGGAAAGGGTCGAATGGGACCCGCAAAGTGAGTCCTTAGCTTTTCTTTGCTGTAGGCTTCCAGGAGTAAGCCTAAGTCTAGGGGGGGTGGATGTAGTGCCTGCCCCTAAGTCGTATTTTCAGTTATCTTGCCAAACTCTTTTAGGCCAATTTATGTTTGATGATTAGTATTATTATTTTAGAGATTATCAGATGTTGTTTTACACTCAGTTTATTATATGATGAGATTACTTGGTACTCTATATTTCATGCATGTATGATGATTATACAATGTTTTTAGATATTGATGGTTTATTATCACATGTGCTTTTTATGGATACTTACCCCATACTGCATGTGTATGGTGTGCGTGTTTGTTTTATTTATGTATGGTGTTTCTGATGTGGTTAAGGAAGGGAGTCGTAGTCACCTGCTAGACGGGATCTACATGATGCACCACTTCCTGCCATTGTCCATTTAGCTTAGAATATTGTGTTTGCACATGCGTGGATTTTATGCAAGTTGCAGGTATTGGGTATCGACTTCCCTGAATTGTCAGGATGAGCGTACCCTATCGCATTGTCTCAATGGTAAGAGAGGGGAGATATACTCTTAAGTCCAATTCCTAAACCCTTTAACCAATTGTCCTAATTGATAATTAGGACAAGTATCTGAGTTAAGTACCCTCCGAATGCATCAAATGATGTAATTTCAGGATTATAACCCTTTTTGTTTTGATTTAGTATGTGTTTTTCTATGTAAGGTTTTCGTATGTTGCTTTATGAGTCCTTGTTGTATTTTCTATTAATTAAGTCTAATTAAAAAGATTAATTAATGATTTAATTTAATAGAGAATTATTACGATATCTTTATATTTAATTAATTAATTAATTAAATAAAAGAATTAAATTTGGAGATTAAAGTTCAAAGATGAATTTAGAACAGAGTAATATTTATTTAATTTAATAATAATATATTTGGAGTTCATTTTTAAATAAATGCTAAATATTATTGTTATTTAAATTAATTAAATATGTTATCAATTAAGTTCTAAAATAAATTAAAAGTTGAAAGATATTAAATTATTAAGAATTCTAGATCGCATGATCTAAGCATGAGTTTAAATATGAGAATTAAATTAAAAGATTAAATTATAGCAATTAATAATGTTATTTTAATTTCTTAAAAGTGCACATAAGATTAAAGTAATAAATTAATTAAGAATAGAAGTCAAGTGGAATTTTAAATAAAGTTATTTAATAAATCAACTTAATGTGCATAAAAGATGAATGCAAATTAAAATAAAAGATAAGGAAGGTTAATTGGAGTTAACTTAGTTGTGCAAAGAGTCTTCTCGGGTGAACGCACAATTAAGTGCCCCGGTTTGAGGAGAAAATTTGCTTATCACAACGTTGGGGGTTCATTCTTCGAAAAAAAAGGATTTGGGATACGAATTTGGACAAGGAATTTTGGGAGACAACTTTTGGAAGCAAATTTCAAAAGGTGAATTCTAAAGAAGATTTTCAGAAGAAGGTTATTGAAGAGGAGCGAATTCTCTTACAGTTTTTGGAGATTGCATAATAGCATCAGATTGAGTTAGGGTCTTGTGTTTGATCACGGGTTGAATTATGCAATTTGATAATCTTCTCTTCTTCGTGCTTGTGGATTATCAATCCGAATTGTCTGGATTTTACTGTTTGATTCTTTCGCTCTCTTATGAACCTTATGATACTATATTGTATTTCACCTATATAATAGAATTGGAAGAATAAATCAATTTGAAACCCTCGTTTCTAGATTAAGGAATTATTGTATTTAATTTGGGTGGGATCTGAAATTAAAATAAAATAAAATAAAGAGAATTGTTTAATAAAATTTGTTTATTTGTTTAGTTAATATGGGAATTATAATATTAACTAATTTTTTTTTTTTATAAAAAAGAATTCTATTAATTTAAATATAAAATTCTAGATCGCATGATCTAAGCATGAGTTTAAATATGAGAATTAAATTAAAAGATTAAATAATAGAAATTAATAATGTTATTTTAATTTCATGAAGTGCACATAAGATTTAAGTAATAAATTAATTAAGAATAGAAGTCAAGTGGAATATTAAATAAAGTTATTTAATAATTCAACTTAATGTGCATGAAAGTTGAATGCAAAAAAATAAGAAAAGATAATAAAGGTTAATTTGGAGTTAACTGAGTTGTGCAAAGAGTCTTCTTGGGTAAACGCACAATTAGTGCCCCGATTTGAGAAGAAATTGCTTATCACAACTTTGGGGGGTTCATTTTTGGAGGATACGAAGTTGGACGAGAATTTTTGGAGACACAATTTTTGGAAGCGAATTTCAGAAAGCTGATACCAAGAAAGTTTTCCAGAGGAAGGTTATTGAGAGGAGCGAATTCTTTTACAGTTCCTGGAGATTGCATAATAGCATCAGGATCAGGTAGGGTCTTGTGTTTTCGATTATCGATTTATTATGCAATTATACTTTCCTGTCTTCTTCGTGTTTGGGGTTTGTAAATCTGAAATTCTCTGTGAGGAAAACTTAAACATTACGATATTGGTATTTATCAGATGCTTGTTTATAAACTTCTGTATACATGAGATTTAAATGGGAAGGGTTGAATCTAATACCGAGATTCTAGATTAAACGTTTGGATGATTGACTATATTTTCTATATCAAGATAGAGAAGGAAACAATTTTTCAATGCATATATTTATATATATATTAAAAGAAATTATTTTAATATATATATAGTTAAATTTTTTTATATATATATTTATATCCAAACAAATTCAAATTTAAATTTTAAAAAAAAATATATTGATAAACACAAATTCGTACTCCATTTATAAAAAAAAATAATATATATAAATTTTGTGGGGGGGAGGGAATTACCCCGTGCCCACCCCCACGGTCGGCATAGCCGACAGAACCTGCGTCGCAGGTACTACGACCGCAGGTACGATGTACCTGCTACCGCAGGCCCTGCGTCCGCAGGACTGCGGCAGGCTGTCGACTTATATAAGTTGACGGTTATTTATGTTAAAGGAGTTTTATTTTATTTTTATTTAAAAAAAAAAACTTATTTGGTTAATTCGTTTTTCTTTTAATATATTATTTACAAAACGATTTTTATTATTAATTAAAATTTTTAATTAATAAAATTATAATATATTTTATTTAATAATAGTTTTATTTTTATTAATACTTAATAAATAAATATTAAATGTATTTCACATAATTGGTAAATATTAATTTACTGATAATTTTGGTTAAATATTAATAAATTAACAATTAATGGATAGATTAAAATAAGTAATTATATCAAATGATTATTGATTAATTTAATTAAAATTAGCTTAATTAAAGTTAATTAATAATGAATATTATCTGATTAAATAGTAGATTTGGATGATTGACTTAATGGAAGTTATTATAGAAATGGGTTAATCGTAAGGGGTAGATATGAAAACTTTGTTACTTGAAATTCGACATTAAATGGAAACATAAACCTTACCTTAACTCAAATAATATACTTTCAGATCCAATCTCTGAGACTTTGATGTTTTCTTTGTGCTTTTTACATTTTGGGGTTGGTTTAGCGTTGACCAGTTTAGGTTGTTACCAGAGGCTTGAGGTTGTGAATGTGATGTCATGATGATTTGGTTTCGATCTTTCTTAACCTGACCATGGTTATGTGATGAAGTGCTCTATGACATGATTGTATTTACTATTTGTTATTGCTTTCCAGTTTCCTTGTGTGAAGCTGAGATGTACGTATTTGAGGTACTTGACTTAACCATTTTTGAGTCTCGATCAGTCATATTTGATAACCATTTTTGAGTCTTGATCAGTTATACTTGGATTGCTTTTCAGTCGCTTGAAAGGACTGAAGTGTTTGTTATGTTCTTGATGATGTCATGTGTTGACTTGATCATCTTTGGAGTCTTCGATCAGTATTGTAATTTACTATTGGGATACTTTCTGGTTGCTTATTGGAGAACCATTGGATTTTGTGATCTATCATTGATACCTTTAGTTGCTGATAGAGAATTGTCGTGATCAGGTGATTGTTATTTGATGCTTATCTGTTGCTCATGGAGAACTGATGTAATTTTGTGGCTTATCTTTTATGATGTTTTTCAGTTGCTTGTATAGGACTGAGGTGGTTTTATTATGATTTTTTTGATTTATGTTTTCATGAGCCTAGGGTAGGTTATCTATGTGTAGAGTTGGGAAGTGGCTTGCAATGGGGGTCGGAGCCCTAAGAGGCTGCCTTGAGAAACCCATTGTAAGTCATTTTTAATAAGTGAAAATATTTACACTAAATGAGAGAAAATGAACCTAACAAGATAATTTTATGTTCTCTCCCATACCATGAGTGCTAGTACAGACTAGGATGGGGTAGAGAGGACGCTTGGTTATGACCTTGCATTCCATAGTAGGCCTTGTCAGTACGAGAGGATACTAGTGGCCGCAGGATCAGTAGGGACCTGGGATTCCTAAGGGATTGCTCGGGTAACTTCTACGTGACTTTTGCGATGACACTTTCCCGCTTGCATATTAGGTTTCCTACGTGTCTTGTGGTACCTCTCGGATTTAGATGTTGATCTTTTTAGGAACCCTTGAGTTAGCATACTTATAGGATTTCTTGGGCTTAGAGAGTATTTATGATTATAGGTTTTGTTATCCTATTTGGGACTTGAGACTATATCCTCAGCGCAGTGGGAGTGGACCATTTAGGTTCCACGCGATCTGGTGGTAGTGCTTTTACTCTTACCATTGAGATCCATTCCGTGGTCATCATGGCTGGAGTTTTCATGATTGGCATTTACCTTCACTATGTTCTTGGATTATTATGATGGATGGTTAGATTTTATGATAGATGTTTTATCATTATAGATGTATGGATGTATCATGTATGGTGAATAGTTTCATATATTTTTACTGTACTTTGTATCATGGATTTGAGGATGTTGTATCTTGATCTTTACATATATATATTCTTTTAAGCCTTTCATACCCTGTGACTTGTAAAGTGGATGATTGAGCATTCCGAATTAATTTTCCAAGAGGCATTTGGAACAAATGTATTATATGGACATGAGACTTCTGATTATTCTTTCATATGTATGTGATAGTTGTTAGACTTAGAATTAATTAAATTTAAACGTGACTCAACGTCTTGGGATCCTTAAGAAATGTAACTTGCAAAGTATGGTTATTAATGATTACATGTTATTGCTTCCGCTACTATGTGTTTGATGTGTATGTTATACTTTCTTACTTTAAAAAAATTTTTTTTTTAGCAAACTTAGTGAAACTTTAGGTTAATTCTTTTGGATCCCTTGGCGGGGCGTTACACATCCTCCCTAGTCCATCAAAAACCATGTTTTAATCTTTCAATGTCTTCATCAAGAAATTGGATCATGACCACCATTTTCACTACCATCCATCCTTTTCTTTCATCTCTAAACCTTTTTTTAACCTTTCATCAAAATGTCACACAAATTGTGTGTACTTCATTCTTCTCAAGGTCACTCTACTTGTCTGCTAGATTTATTCCTAATGCTATAATGGATTTTTTTCCAAAATCTCATCAAATGTTCATAGTGCCTCCTGAGACAGTTATTTCCATAATCATTTTAATGATGAATTTATCTTTGCCAAGATGTAATTCTTAAGACATAATCATGAATTAAATGCATATGTTGGTTCTATGGTGATTCTCACATGGTGGAATATTTCCCCTAGCAGATTCAAGACACTATCTATGAACTTGTTATCCATAAAGTTAAACATTTATCTACCCTTAAGTTTCTAATATGCCCATGCAATGGGTTCTACTATTTAGTGCAAGTGAGAGTGAAGGAGGTTTCCATCTCTTCAAATTACAGAAAGCTTGATATATGAGAATAAAAAGGCAACAAGACTCTCACCAAGTTTATATTTTGAAGGCACATGAAATAATAATTCCCCATCATAATCATTTGATCATCAATGATCACTTGGAAATTATAGAAGAATTCACAATGTATTGCTATCACATCTGTGTGCATCACATGCATGTCACATTAATTAGTTGTAATAGTTTGCAACCAAGAGAGTGTTTGAATTATTATAAAGGATTTCTCATATCCATTCTTAAAGCTTAGAAATATTTAAGTACAATTTCATGCATGTTGAGAGTGAAGGTCAAATTTGATAGCATGTTAGCTTCTTTATTACTATTCCTTCTTACATGTGTTAATTTAAAATCCTCCAAAGAAGCTAATTCTACAATAATTTGATTGTTGTAGTTTTTCAAGTATGAGGCATCCATGTCACCTTTGATTATTACATTGACAATAATTTATGCATCACCTTCCGCATGTAGTCTTTTAACACCAAAATTTTTGGTTTCTCCTACTACTAGTAAAGCCACTTCAACTTCAACAACATTGCTAGTTCCATCCAATAAGCATTTTTTTAAAAATCTTGAATGCTGATGGTATTCCTTTGGGGGAGTATCCTAAGAATTTAATAGATTGATAACATGATTTACATGTTACATTCATGACTGTGTTTGTCATTGATGTCAAAATAGAGTTGTTTCTATGAAGATTGACAAAGTAGCATACAGAGAATGAGGTCATACAAAGTGTGTATTAATGACCAGGTCAAAAATAGTTAAGGATGTATTCTACATTATGTCATAATGAAATGGACAAGTGTGCATACAAAGAGTTGAAGACATACATAAGTTATTCTTGAATTACTAAAGACAATAAGAAGACATAGTACTTGATAAGTGGTTTTTGATGTTTGGATTGTATCTCTTTACAGGGATAGAATCATGATGAATGCAGTTAGACATTAACAATAGAAAACTTGATGATGACATTAGTAAGTGTGAAAGATCTAAGGTCACATGTGTGATAAGTTGTGAAGATTGTGAGCTGATAGTGTTGTGTAATTGTAATATAATTGTAATCTATTAATGAGGTCCTATTATAATTAGTTAGGAAAGCCTCAAGGATGACTCAAGGAATTATTTTGAGGATATGGTATAAAGGAAGGTTATTTTTCTTGTGGTGAAGTATGAATGTTGTGTGCAAGTGTGAATCATACAAGTGATATGCAAAGTTCGTAAATGCGTGTAAGTGATCCAAGGGATTATTTGGATGCAAAGTTGGTGATCTAGTTTTGAGATTAGAAAAGGATTGATATGGTCAAAAGGATAGAGGAGTTAGAGACTATTCATTTCTATTATTCTACAAAGAATAATATAGAGACTAGTTCGATAGCAGAGTTCTATGGTCTTGCCCCTGAAGTTGTTTGGAAAACATGACCATCTTCCTTCTACAACTCTTAACATGGTTGGCACAACTCCTAATAGAGTTGGAATCTCCTAACAAGGATTCAAAGTCTCCTAATAGCGATTGACATGTATTGAATGTATTTCATTGGTTCTAAGAAAAGTCCATCCTCTTACAAGGAACTTATTTATTAGTACATCATTTTGTGGGTACCATCTCCATCAGGGTTTTCCCTCTGATCAAGGGTTCCCCTAGTTAACATATTTGGTGTTATTGTGTATGTGTATCTTATTACGGTTGTTTATTATATTTCTCACATGGTTAAAGATTAATAAGGTTGATAAATGTATTAATAGTTGAATAACTAATTCACACCCCTCACCCCCAACCTCAACTATCTTGGTGGACTTTACTTTCTAATAATTGGTATCATAGCATTAGGTCCTTGAAGAGAAAGCTTAAAAAATAAAGATCAATGATGGGTCACTTTAGAAAATAAATTCCTAAATATAATAGAGCTAATTTTGATATTCAAAAGATGGAGTTCCTTGGTGAGATATCATAATTATGTACATAATGAAATATTGAGTTTCCAGGTCTAGAATTTCATTGTTGCATACAAAAGAATAAACGTACTAATGCAAGCACAAGTAAAGATAGATATAGATCTAAAGAAGACAAGAAGATCAAAGAAGGTATGCAATTTTTTTTTTGTTTGACATGTAAAGAATTTGGTCATTTTTCATCTAGATGTCCTAAGAGAGTAAGGAAAACTAGAAAGGATTCATTTTTTAATGATGATGAAGAATTTAAAGCAAGTATGGAAATATTCTTGAATGATAGCAATAATGAAGTTGATGAACTTGGTTTGGTTAAGGAACAAGAAGTAATAGAAGAGATAACTTCAATGATCATTTTTGATCCAAAGGCTAATGATGAAATTGTTAAAGTTTTCTTTGAGACTAACAATGATTTGCAGAATGATGTTCAAGTTGTTCAACAAAGAGAAGAACCAAGATCTAAACCTAGAGAAGAAATAATAATTGTAACAAAAATGTCTACACCAAATCAGAATTTGACAAAAGAATCAGAATCACCTCACTGATCAGATTATTGGAAGTAAAGAAAAAGGAGTTATGAAAAGAAACATAGTACATGAATAATTGTGTTTGATCTCTCAAGTTGAACCAAAGAGTGCAGATGAGGCATGGAAGGATGATCATTGGATTCAAGTAATGTAGGAAGAACTAGATTAAATTGTGAAGAATGAGACATGGGAATTGTTTCCTAGACCTAAAGACAAGAATGTTCTAGGAGCTAAATTGGTTTTTAGAAATAAGATGAATGAACAAGGTGAGGTTGTGAGGAATAAAGCAAGATTGGTATGCAATGGATATTCATAGCAAGAAGGCATAGATTATGAAGAGACATTTTCCCTTGTTTCTAGACTTGAAGTAGTATGAATGTTCTTGGCTTATGCAGCAAGCATTAATTTTAAAGTGTATCAGATGGATGTAAAGTCAACATTTCTGAATGGAGAACTTGAAGAAAAAGTCTACATTGAGTAACCTAAAGGATTTCCTTTGATAGAATAAAATGACATGGTATGTAGATTAAAGAAAGCATTGTATGGTCCAAAGCAAGCACCTAGAACATGGTATGCAAGATTGGACAAATATTTGGCAAAGTTGGGATTCACTAAAGGTACAATAGATATCAATTTGTATTTGAAATAAATTGAGAATAAATTTTTGATTATTGTGATATTTGTGGATGACATAATCTTTGGAGGAAATAATGAATCAAGTGACAATTTTTTATTTATGAAATGAAGAATGAATTTGAGACGAGTATGACTAGTGAGATGAAATATTTATTAGGTCTACAGATTATGTAGAATAGTGATGGTATTTTCCTATCACAAGCTAAGTATTTAAAATACTTGTTGAAAAGATTTGGATTGGAGAGTTGTAAGCTTGTTGGTACACCCATGCTAAGTGGTCACAAGTTATCTAGCAAAGATGAGACACCTATAGTTGAGCAGAGGAAGTACAGATTTATGATTGGAGGTTTTCAATATCTAGCTCACACCTGACTAGATATAGAAAATTTAGTTGGGATGGTAGCAAGATTTCAAGAAGATCCTAAAGAAGCACAATGTTATGCAATAGTAATGAGAATATTTAGATATTTGAAAGGTACACCTAATTTTGGATTATGGTATGATAGACCAACTGATTTTACTTTGTGTGCCTATACTGGTGTAGATTAGGTAGACAATATGGATGATTGAAAGAGCACCAGTGGTAGATTATATTTCCTTGAGGGAAGATTGGTTTCTTGGCTAAGCAAGAAAGAAGACTACATTTCCTAGAGTACAACAAAAGTATAGTATGTAGTAGTTAACAACTATAATCAAATTATGTGGATGAAGTAGATGCTAAAGGACATTGGGATAGAATTTTCAAAGTTGGTTATCATACATTGTGATAACACAAGTACATTAAGTATGTTTAGGAATCTTGTGCTGAATTCTAGGACTAAGCATATATCTATTAAGTATCATGTTTTGAGAGAGAAAATTGCAAAGAAAGAGATCTTATTAGAGTCAGTAAATACAAAAGAGCAGATTGCAAATATCTTTATGAAGCCCTTACTTAAATATACATTTGAGTATTTGCAAGGTGTGCTTGGAGTTACACCCTTGCCTACTTCTAAGTAGATGATGCATAAAATCCATCAGTCTAGTGGTACAAAGCACTATTCTTTATCTAGACCGAATGTTGATGCTTCCTATATGGGGGATATCTATGATGAGAAGAACCATCAAGGACTCTTGGTAGTTGAAATTGAATAGTGTCTTTGGATATTTGAGCTAGTTGAAGACTTTGAGTAGATGATTGACATAATGAAGCCTTTGTCATCGATTTCAATGGGGAAGAAATTGCATGAAAAAATCTCCTATGTATGGGGGAAAAGTTTCATATATGGAGAAAAATATATCTAACATAATGGGGAAGAGATTGTAACATAATGGGGAGAGATTATGACATGATGAGAGAGCTATTATGTGCATGGAACATGTATTATGGGAAAATTGTTAATGAGTAGATTGATGTCAATAGGGAGAAATGGTTATGTTTATATCAATAGGGGAGAAGTTTTGAACAATTGATTTCCATTGATGTAAGTTATTCCTATAAGTTAAAGTGAAAACAATGAATGTCAATCCTAAGAATGAAAAAGTAGAGATAATAATGTTCCTATGAGTTTTAGATTTGATTGATGAAGACGATTTGAAAAAAAAAAGAACAACAACAACATCAGAGTTAGTTTTGGTATTCTTGGAACTTAGATGTTTTTCATCTTTGTTGCCATAAATGCTAAAGGGGGAGATTGTTAGCCTAAATGTTGATGGTATTCTGTTGTGGGAGTATCCTAAGAATTGGATAGATGGATTACATGATTGACATGTTGCATTCATGACCATGTTTTTCATTGATGTCAACGTAACATTGTTCTTGTGAAGAGTAGCAGAGTAGCAGACATATAATGAAGTCATACAAACTATGTATTGATGATTAGGTCAAGCATAGTTGAGGATGTATTCTACATTGTGTCTTGATGAAGTGGAAAAGTGCACATACAAAGAGTCAAAGACATGCAAAAGTTATTCTTGAATTACATAAGGTAGTAAGCATGTAGAGTACTTGATAAGTGGTTTTGATGTTTGGATTGTATCTCTTTATAGGGATAGAATCCTAATGAGCACAATTATAAAATAATAGTAGACAAATTGATCATGAAATTTATAAGTGTGAAAGATCCGAGGTTGTACATGTGAGAAGTTGTGAAGACTGTAAGTAGATAGTGTTGTGTAATTTAAAAAAAAATTGCAGTATCTTAATGAGATCCTATTATAATCAATTAGGAAAACGTTAAGGCCAACTCAAGGAACTATTTTGAGGATACGGTATGGAGGAAGGTTATTTTCCTTATGGTTAAGTATGAATGTTGTGTGCAAGTTCAAATTGTATAAGTGATATGAAAAGTTGGTAAATGCGTGTAAGCAATCCAAGAGATTATTTGGATGCAAAGTTGGTGACTGTGTAATGAGATTAGAAGAGAATTGGTCTAATCAAGAGGAAAAAGGAGTTTGAGATTATTAATTTTTATTATTCTACAAGGAATAATACATAGACTAGTTGGATAGTGAGTTTGGTGGTCTTGACATTCAAGTTGTTTGGACAGTGGGTCCATCTTCCTTCTACAACTCCTAATAGGGTTGGAATCTCATAATAGGGATTCAAAGTCTCCTAACATGAACTGATATGTATTGAATGTATTTAACTGTCTCTTAATAGAGTCCATCCTCTTACAAGTAACTCATTTATTAATACATCATTTTGTACGTAGCAACCCCACTGGGGTTTTCCCTCTAATCAAGGGTTTTCCTAGTTAACATATCTAATGTTATTGTGTGTGTGCGTGTATCTACTTATGGTTGCTAATTATATTGCTCACATAGTTAAATTTTAATAAGGTTGATAAATGTTTTAATAGTTGGATAACTGATTCACCCCCTCCCCACCCCCCTCTTAGTTATCTTGGTGGACTTTACTTTCTAACACATTTTCCTCCATAAGAAATAAGATCACCATTGGAATCTCGGATAACAAATGCTTCTCCTAAAGGTCTAGGGTTACCCTTCAAAGCACCATAAAAATTCACTTCCACCACCTTTGATAGGTTTTTTCAAAAAAAAAATCCACAAGTACACCAATACACAGATTAAATCATCCCTGTTCATTCACAAGCAAGAATGATCAAATCTTATGAGATGAAGGAATTTTTAATTATTTTTTAACTTACAAGAAAAGTGTAAAAAATTAAAAGGTAAAAGATAAATTTTAATACTTTTATTAAAAAAATTATTATTAATAAGTAGCAAGTCAAATTCTGATTTTTTAAAAATCACAATTCAACTATGTAGTTTCTAGAGTCAAACTCATGGACCCATGTTTCATGAGTAGTGGTTCACAAAAAGCCATCTCTCATGAGAACTAAAGGGACACTTAACATTCATTGGATATAGGTGATTCTCACAAAGGTGAAGCATTGTTACCTCCCATAAATCTCATTGGTTTACCTCTATGAGTATCACCTAGATGTAATTTCTATTAATTGTTATATTTTAATTACTTATTAGATGAATAGACCCAAGGAGATAAAAAAGAAAACTAACATTATTGTAATGTTAGGAATAAGATGTCTCAACCTTGGATAAAGACCTATTCTTATTATTTGTTTTGGAAATGTATTTTTTGCAAATAATTTAATTAAGTGTGAGTGTACATGTCTAGTTGGCATGTTGATGTGTCATTCCACTTGCATGTGTTGGCATCTTGAATTGTGTGTAAGGAAATCATGACTGAAATAGTTATGATGGATTCTTGTGATGTGTAAAAGCTATCTTTGGAAGATTTAATTGTGTGTAAAGAAATCATGACTGAAACGGTTATGATGGATTCCTTTGACGTGTAAGAGATATTTTTGGAAGTTGCCCTAAAAATGCAAAGCACATTATATAAGAACTTTTAAGGCTATAGATAAAAAATTATGAATAGTGTATTCCTGGTAGCTACTGGATAAGTCTTCCATGTCTTGCAAGAACTTGCATTGCAAGTGTGTTGTAACCTTTGTGTTGAAGATAATACATTGTACAGGTTTTGGAGGGTGGGGTTGTTTTATCGAAAGGTTTTTCCCCACTGGCATATCTCTATGTTTGTGTTTTCTTTCTTTATCTATTTTTTGTATTCATGGTTGGCTACAATATTGTTTACATAATATCAAATCTAAAATTTTCCTTTAGGCAAAGGTACAAGGTCCCAAGTTTTGTTTTTATCTAATGAAGCTATCTCATCATCCATGGCCTCAATCCAAGAACCTGCATCTTCCATATCCAAAGCCTCTTTCATAGATCTAGGCTCATCAGTGATAGTAATCAAAGAAAAAGCACAACTAGAATCCAACATAGAATAACTAAACCTTTCTAGCTACTTTCTTACTCTCGTGGATCTCCTCAAGGGCTGAGATTGAGGTTATTCTTCCTCTTCTTCTAAACTATCAGAGCTACTAGATCTCTCCTCATCATTAGACCCAACATGGTCTTTCTATTCAGTCTTCTTAGGGGTAAGAGGCAACTAAACAATATCTTCTTTCTTCTCTTTTTCATTTGTTCTAGCACAATAGGAGAAGATGTTAGCTCTCTAAAAATAACATTTTTGCTATACAACACCTTACTAGTCACAGGGTCCCAAAGCTTGTATCCTTTCATACCAACACCGTATCTGATGAAAATACATTTGACAAATTTATTTTCCAACGTAGATCTTTTCTCCTTTGGAACACGTGCATAAGCTTCAAAACCAAAAATGTGAAGATGTCTAATTGAAAGCTTCTTACAAGACCACACCTCCATGGGTGTCTTACCAACAAGAGCTGATATAGGAGATCTATTAAGAAGATAGCAAGTAGTGGCCACAACTTCAACCCAAATTTTTTTTCAAGACCAGCTCCACTAAGAATACTCCTAGCCTTCTCCATCAATGTCATGTTCATTCTTTCTACAACTCCATTTTTCCATGGGGTATAAAGAGTTGTCTTATGCCTCTCGATAACTCATTCTTTACAAAATTGTTCAAACTCTACTGAGAAAAACTCACCACCATTGTCAGTTCTCTCACACTTAATCTTCTTACTAGTCTAACTTTCTACGAAGGCTTTAAATTCCTTGAATCAACTAAAGACTTGTGTCTTAATTTTTAGGAAATAAATCCATGTCCTTCTACTGTAATCATCTATGAAAGATACAAAAAATACAGGCTTGGAGATTGAAGGAATTTTTATAGGACCAAATACATTGGAATGAAGAAGATCCAAAACATCAGAAGATTTGTGAGAACTAGAGTAAAATTGAACATGATTTTTTTTACCATAGCAAAATGTTTGCAGAATTCAAACTCAAGATTACAATCATTTAACCCCTCAATGAGGTTCTTGTTTTTCAGGGTCTTGAGACCCTTCTCACCAATGTGGCTAAATCTCATATGCCATAACATTGTCTTTCCTGCAAGAAGCTTTCCTTCCAATGTGTTTCCACCCTTAGGTACACATGCTACACTATAATTGGAACCAATAACCATAGTCTTCTTTATTGCTTGTTCAGATGGTGGGGATGAAGTGATAGTTTCTCTCTTCTTTGAAATAGAAGAACTGTTGCACTAAGAAATGCATGCATCAAGCTAAAATAGAGTACCTCTCCTAATACCCTTAGAAAGCACCATAACTCCTCTCATAATATTACATCCATCTTTAGAAAAAACAATTTGCACACCTAATCATCCAATATAATTATAGATAATAGGTTTTGTGCCAATCTAGGGATGTGCATTACCCAATTGATCCCCTTTACTCATCCATCAGGGAATCTAATAGTGACCTGTCCTTGTCCAACTATCTTTAGGTGAGAATCATCACCCAAGTACACCTTTCCACCATCAAAAACTTCATACTTTGAGAACTAGCTTCGATGAGAGGTCATGTGGAAAGAAGCACCTGAGTCTATCAACCACACATCATCAAATGCATGCACTAACAAGGCTACAATGAAAGCATCACCATCTTCTTGAGATTTTTTTGAACCTAAATTTGAGGCCTTCCTCTTCTTCTTTGGCTCTTTATAGTCTTTATGGAAGTGCCTAGTCATATCATAGTTCCAACATTTTTCCTTGGAACTTCTAGAAGTCTTTGATTTTCCACGGGATATGGATCTACCCTTTCCAGACTTGTCATTTTGCTTCCCTCCATTATTTGATCTACCACAAACAACAAGAGCTTCCTTAGCTATATCTAAAGACTTTCTCCATGTCTCCTTAGATAATGGAAAACACACCACATCATCTATTCTGAAAGTGAATAAAGTACTTCCAAGAGCCATCATAAGATGGTCCTATGAATTTGGCAAGGAACATAATAGGGTCATACATTGATCCTCCTCTATCTTGACACTAGATGATGTCAACTGTGCAATCAATAAATTAAAAGCATTTAGATGATCTATAACAAATCCTCCTTCCTCCATTCTTAGAGAATACAACCTATTCCTTAGGAACAAATTGTTTACCAGAGATTTGGCTTGATACACAGACCCTAGCTGTGTCCACAAACTATTTGCGATCTTCTCATCAAGAACATTCAACAGAACTAAATTAGCTAGATAGAGTCTAATGAGACCCTTAGCTCTGACCCTTGAGATCCCAATCTACTTGAGATATTTTTGTGAGTCTCACATCAAGTGAAGTCACCTCCCATAGATCATGATCTTCAAGCAAGTCTTCCATCTTGAGTTTTCACAACTCAAAATTACTGCCATTAAATTTCTCCACCTCCATTTTTCCATGTGATGAAATATCCATCTCAATATGCAAATAAGATTTAGAATGCTCTACAAAAAAACTCCCACTCAAATTTGAGATTAGCTCAAAAAACCCTACCTAACAACTAGGATCAAAAGTTGATCAAGCTCTAATACCACTTGTAAGGAAACTCAGGTGTGGAAACAACTTCCTACACTAATCCCTTAAGGAAAGTATTGTGAAAATTCTATTTAAATCCTTACATGGAACACTTAGCATTCATTTAACTTGGTAAAATACATTATTAATGAATTTGCATGATTTCCAAGAGATAAAGTGTGTTAATCTTAAAAATTACGGCACTCCTCTAGACTTGCAACCTAGTTTCTAGAGAGGATGAACCATGAGAGGGGAGATGAAGATAAATTATTTATAAAAAATAAGATTTTATATTTTAAAAATCTATAGTAGTATTTGTTTTTATATAATTTGTATTCGTAATAGGTTAGATATTATATTTTTCTATATTTGGTAAATAATTTCATGTGATCGATTATGCTAGTATGATATTCCCTTTGATTTTGGGTGAATTGATTTTGAAGGTTAGGGCTATGAATAGACGAGGCCACAAATAAGAGACCTTATCCCACACTTCACTCATTCAAACATGTGGGTGCAACATCACAACAATGACATAAGGCTTGCGAGTCTATCGGTTAGCAAGGGTTTGAGCTTTTGTAGTTTTTTTACCAAAAAAGTGTTTAAATTGTGTCACTATACATTTGAAGATAATTTATACTAAATTATTTTAAAAAGGTTTATTATTTATTTATAATGTTTAAGAGATATATTATGATTTTTAATGTGGCTTGTTTCTATATAGAGTTATATTTTATGTTTTATTTAAGTTAGTAAAGGCATTGTTAATCAAGTTTCATTATTGTGAAGAAATAAAGTCATTAATCTGAAAACTTAGGGTGTACTACCTCTTATCTAATTAAAGTAATCAAATAATAACTAATAATTACATCTTAATTAAGGAGGTTTGAATAAAGTAGTTGAAGAAGAAAAAAAAGTGCTTAGTCATTTTTGATAAAGTGTTAATTTGATATTTGACGTAGCTTGGTTATTCTATCATGATGGAAATTAGGCTATGGAGTATTGACCAAAATAGTGGGACAAATCTCTAACAAGGTTTTAACATAGACGTAAAATATTGTACTATAAAGTTAATATTATATTGTGGACCCTAGTATTATATCAATGTAACATTCAGATATTTGTGCACCTTCACCTTTTGACCAAGTGTTTCTAAAAAAGGTTTGTTGGAGAATAGTGAGGCTCTTTCATGGTAAGAGAAAAATATCTTGATGTATCTTGGTTGTAGTTCAAACCCTTTGATGATGTATGTAAATTACAAACACATCATCTAATTGATGCAAGATAAAAATATCTACAGATCTAATGTATGTTGTATATATGACTTTAGATGTACTATAATAAAATTTGTTATAAGATTAATTCTCACTCTTACTTATTAATTTCTTCTACCATAGGAATTGTTAGAAATAAATATTTTTGATTATACAAAAATAGGTTTTGAATGGCCTCTAAAACCCTTTTACAAAACCAACATAGGATTTAAAACATTAATTCCCAACCCATACAACAAGAACACTACAAAAAAGCCAACTAAGACATAAAGCCAACTAAGATAGGGACAATAATGAAAGGCTATAACCCAAAAAGTAACACACCTAGGATATAAACTAACCAAACATACACAACAAAATATAACTAAACTAGACATTTCAGAAACTTTGCAACCTCTAACTCGAGCTTGTCCATGTTTTCTATCATTTGCTTGATCTCCTTAACCTCCCTAATAGTAGAGGAAGCCATCTTTCTAGTGTTAGGTCTAATTCTTTTAATAGAGCCATATTGGCTATCAATACTATGTTAGTGTGAATGCTGATGGTATTCCTTTAAAGGAGTATCCTAAGCATTGGAGAGTATTGACATGTTGCATTCATGACTTTGTTTAACATTGATGTTAATAGAGTAGTAATTCTATGAAGACTGACAGAATAGTAGACATAGATCATACTTGTATGGAACAAGTTTTGATGTACACATGAAGTGTGGTTAAGGACATGTTTTACTTTGTGTCTTGGTGACAAGGTTAAATGTGCGAAGTCTAAGTTGAAGATGTACAGAAGATATTAGTGATTTATAGAGAGCAATGCAGAGACAAAGTGCATGGAAATTAGTTTTTGATGATCGTATTATATCTTCTAGTAGAGATATAATCTAGTGATGTTTAGTTAAAAAGTGATTGAGGATAGTCTAATGGTGACGTTAGAAAGTGCATAAGTCCTAAAATCATACGTGTCAAGTTTTGTATAGACTATGAGCTGATAGTGCTATTGTAATTATGAACTAATTAATTATCTTATTATAATTAATTGGGAAATCCTCAAGGCTGACTCAAGGAATTATTTTGAAGATAGGGTATAAAGGAAAGATGTTTTCTTTGTTTGTAATAAATGGAATGTGAATGAAGTATGTGAAGTGATCAAGAAAGTGTGAATTAGAGTAGAGTGTTTTGGTAAATGTGAAAAGTGATCTAAGAGATTATTAGATGCGAAGTTCATGATCTAGTATCAAGATTAGAATGAGCAAAAGTCTAGTTTATAGGAAAGAGAAATAAGAAGGAAGTACAATTAAGCTATTATTCTACAACAAATAATATAGAGATCATTTGAATAGTTGGTTCATTGGTCTTCCCCCTACAACTATTTGGATGGTGGGTCCATCTATCTTCCACAACTCCTAATAGGGTTAAAACAAATCCTAATAGGGATTCAAAGTCTCCTAACATAGACTGATATGTACTAAACATTATTATAGACTCCTAACAAGGTTCATCCTCTAACAATGAATATTTATATTAGTACCTCATCTTGTGGGTACCATCCTCACCAGGGTTGATCAAGGGTTTCCCTAATTAACATATTTGGTGTTATTGTCCAAGAGTATCTTGTTGTGGTTTTTGTTTATATTTCTCATGTGGTTAAGATTTATTAAGGTTGATAATTATGGTAATAGTTTCATAACTGATTCACCCCCGTCTTAGTTATATTGGTGGACTATATATTCTTACAATTGGTATCAGAGCATTAGGTCCTTGAAGGGAACACTTAACAACTTTGGGAGATCAGCGATGAGTCATTTGAGAAAGGAAAATCCTAAGTTTGATGGAGGAAATTTTGACACCCAAAAGATGGAGCTTCTTGGTGAGACATCAGAAATGTGTAAAGAACTAAGCATTGAGTTTCCAGATCCAAAATCCTTTTGTTGCATACAAAAGAATGGAAGCAAAAGTAAAGACAACCAAATCTGATGAAGATAAGAAGATTTAAGAAGGTATTGATCTACTTATGGAAAAGAGCCATAAGGTATAAATTTTTTTGTTTGTTGGACATGTAAAATGTTTGGTTATTTTTCATCAAGATGACCTAAGAGAGTAAGAAAAACTAAAAAGAATTAGTTGTCCGATGAAGATGAAGAATTCTTGAATGATTGTGATAATAAGCATGAATTGGTTAAGAAAGAGGAAGTAAAAGAAGAAACAAATTTGGTGACTATTGTTGATTCAAAGGCTAACTAAGAGAATGTTGAAATTTTTACTGAGACTAATAATGATCTGCCAAATGATGTGCAAATTGTTGAGCAAAGAGGAGAAAAATATGAAATAAGAGAAGTAAGTTGAGTTAGAAAATCCTACCTCTAATAAGAATCTAAAAAAGAATCACCCTCTAGAGTAGATAATTGGAAGCAAGGAAAAAGGAGTGATGACAAGGAACATAAATAATGAAGAGATATGTTTGATTTCTTAAGTTGAATATAAGAGTGAAGATGAATCTTGTAAAGATGATAATTGGTTTTAAGAAATGAAGGAAGAATTATACCATATTGTAAATAATAAAAAATGGGAATTATTTCCAAAACCTAAAGACAAGAATGTTATTGGAACCAAATGCGTATTCATAAACAAGATGAAGTTTTAAGAAAAAAGGCCAAACTTGTGTGCAAAGGATATTCACTTCAAGAAGGAATAGACTATGAGGAGACATATGCTCTTATAGCTAGAATGGAAGCAGTGAAAATGTTCCTCGCTTATGTAGTGAATAAGAAATTTAATGTATATCAGATGGATGTAAAATCAACCTTCTTGAATGAAGAACTTGAAGAAGAAGTATACATTGAGCATCCTAAAGGTTCCCCTTTGATAGAAGAAAAAGTTGTGGTATGCAGACTAAAGAAAGTTCTATAAGGTTTGAAGCAAGCACCTAGAACCTAGTATGGAAGGTTGGATAATGATTTGGCAAAGCTTGGATTTGCTAAAGGTACAATAGATAGTAACTTGTATTTGAAAGAAGTAGAGAATGGATTATTTAAAATAGTAATATTTTTTGATGACATAATATTTGAAGGTAATGATGAAGCAAGTGACAAGTTTGTTGAAGAAATGAAGACTAACTTTGTAATAAGTATGATAGGAGAAATGAAGTTTTTCCTAGGTTTGTAGATTGTGAAGAATAGTGATGACATTTTCATTTCACAAAAAAATATTCAAAGGACTTGTTGAAGAGATTTGGCTTGCAAAGTTGTAAGCATGTCGGTCTACCAATGATAACTAGTCACAAGTTATATAGAAAAGATGAGACACCTACATTTGAGTAGGAGAAGTAAAAATCCATGATTGGAGGTTTGTAGTGTCTAACTCACATTAAACCAAATATAGAAAATGCAGTTGGGATTATGGCTAGATTTCAAGATGATCCTAAGGAGTATCATTATGCAACAATGAAAAGGATATTTAGATATTTGAAGGGAACATCTAATTAAGGAATATGGTATGATAGATCAAGTGGCTTTAATCTATGTACTTATATTGATGTGAATTAGGTAGATAACATGGATGATAGAAAGAGAACCAATAGTGGAGCAATCTTTCTTGGAGAAAGATTGGTTTCTTAGCTAAGCAAGAAACAATATTGTATTTTGTAGAGTACAACTAAGGTAGAGTGTGTAGTAGCAATAAATAATTATAATCAAGTGATGTGGATGAAGCAGATGTTGAAAGACATTAGGATAGAATTTTTAGAACCTATTATCATATACTATGATAACATAGGTATGTCTAAGAATCATGTATTTCATTCTAAGACTAAGCATATATCTATTAAGTATCTTGTTTTGAGAGAGAAGATAGTAGAAAATGAGATCAGATTAGAGTATGTGAGTATTAAAGATCAGATTATAGATATATTTACAAAAACCTTATCAAAAAATACATTTGATTACTTTAGAGGTATGCTTGGGGTTATGCCTCTGCCTACTTCAAAGTAGATGATGGAGAGATTACATCAGTCCAGTGGTAAAAAGCACTATTGTTTGACTGGACTGAATGTTGATGCTTCATGTATGGGGGAGTATCTATGATGAGAAAAGTCATTGAGGAATCTTTCTAGTTGGTACTAAATAATGTCTTTGGATAGTTGAGAAGGTTTAAGACTTGGAGTAATAATTGACATAATGAGGCCTTTGTCATTGATGTCAATGGGGGAGAGACATTTGTACATATCTCTATTACGAAGATTTAGAAAGACTCATGAATATGTCTATGGGGGAGATATACTACATGAAGATACAAAATATAGTAGTTTTCTAGAGGATTTCAGATTTGATTGATGAAGAGGATTTGAAAAGATGAGAGCAACAACAACAATAGTAGAGTACTATTTGGTATTCTTGGAACTTAGATATTTTTTATCTATGTTTCCATCAATGCCAAAGGGGGAGATTGCTAGCATGAATGCTGATGGTATTCCTTTGGGGGAGTATCCCAAGCATTGGAGAGGATTGACATGTTACATTCATGACTATGTTTGACATTGATGTCAACATAATGATAATTCTGTGAAGATTAGGAGAATAGAAAACATAGATCATACTTATACGGATATAGTTTTGATGTATAGGTGAAGCATAGTTAAGGACATGTTTTACTCTTTGTCTTGATGACAAAGTGAAATTTATAGAGTCTAAGTCAAAGATGTACAAAAGCTATAATTGATTTGCAGAGAGCAGTGCAGAGATAGGGTGTATGTGGAGCAGTTTTAGATGATCCTATTATATTTTCTAGCAGAGATATAATCTAGTGATGCATAGTTATAAAGTGATTGAGGATAGTTTTATGGTGACATTAGAAAGTGCACAAGTCTCAAAGTCACACATGTCAAGTTTTGTATAGACTATGAGCTAACAATGCTATTGTAATTATGAATTAATTAATTATCTTATTATAATTAATTGGGAAAGCCTCAAAGTTGAATCAAGGAGTTATTTGGAAGATAGGATATAAAGAAAAGATATTTTATTTTTTTGTAATATATGGAATGTGAATGAAGTATGCAAAGTGATCAAGGAAGTGTAAATTAGAGTAGAGTGTTGTGGTAAACATGAGTAAGTGATCCGAGGGACTATTGGATGTGAAGTTCATGATTTGGTATCAAGATCAAAAGGAGCAAAAGAAAGCAAAAGGAAGTACAATTCAATCCTATTATTCTACAAGGAATAATACAAAGATCATCTTTAGAATCCCTACCATTATCTTTAGTCGCATTCTCCCAGTTATTCACCTTTCTCTCAAGGGCTCTCATCCTCAAGTTCACCTCTTTGATCTCATGAAAAACCCATTTAATGGACCTAAATAAGTCCAACATACCATTCCTTTTAGTTAAGAGGACAACCATATTGAACTCTTTGCTAGAGTCACTCCTATTGAGTATAAAAGGATCAATAACCCACATGAGAGAATCAACCCCAATCTTCTTTTCCCTAGTGGTTAGATTCATCTTTGACCTAGAAATAGCTAACTTACTTTACTCATTATCAAAATCCTTCCATGAGGCATCTCCTTTTTAAGGGAAATCTCCTTGTCTGGAGGAAAAGAGGTAGAGTCCATAGCAAGATCCTTGGGGGAATTTAGGAAAACCTCTTTTCCAACTACCCATCATCACCATCGGGCTTAGGAGTAGCCTTCTTTAAAATTTTCCTCGTTTTCATATGTGACAAAAAACTCTTCTTTTTCTTCTGACTCTTGGGTTCTTCCATTTCAATATTCATATCCTCCACCTTCTCATCATATTCATCATTTAAAGAAATAGTCACCTTAATATTTTGCACTCTTTTCTCTCAACCTTCTTAGGTTTAAAGGGTTTCTTAGACATGGGCCCCTTATCTTTTCCCTTTGTAGTGGTAAGATCTTTTTTAGAATGTAGGTCCTTCCTATCCTCAGTATTAGAAAATTCATTAATAGAATCAAAGTCATTAGACTCAACCTTTGGCTCACCTTTATCCTTAATGGCAATCCCCACAGAAATAAATGTTAACTATTTTGAGATTTATGGTATGTGGGCCAATAAAGAAAGGTTGATTTAAGAACACAAAATTTGGAAATTGAATGAGATGGATTGTATTACACCATGCAACCTAATCCTATCCTAAGCACAATGATTATTTTGGAATATGTTCCTTTTTAAAGATTGGCAAGGATCTTTTTAGTAAGGGCCAACAAGTATCAAGTATTATAATGTGATCTGATTTTTGTAAATCAAAGTTCTAAAAAATAGGTTTTCACTTTTATACCTTATATTTTCACACTTTCATGTTTTTGACTCCATACGATTCTTAAATTTGTAAAAATATGTGTAAAAAATTTAAAGAAAATTAGCATGAAAAGTTATAATGTTGCATCTTTAGACAAAGCCTTAATGCCTAGAATTTACCTACAAAAATATATCCTTTGATATTATACTAAAATAATTAGGTATCAATACAAATAAATAATTATTAGTAATAATAGTAACATGTTTGAAGCAACACACAATAATAATTAGAGCTCATTGTGTTAAGGTTTCATCATTTAGAATTAATGATAAACTTTATATAATGTAAAAATATGTCATTAAGTGAAACTATTTAATGTAATGGTGTCCCTATGTGAGAGCAACATAAATATGTTATAATATGAAAATAATGCCAAGGTGACATATTATAAAATTTTGTGAAGGTTTTATTATGACTCAAATCAATGTTATTAGTTTTGCTTGATTCCCTTATATATTTTGTCTATATTAACTTGGTGTCCTTCCAGTTTTGTCTTTATTAGCCCAATATTGTAATATTTATACTTTTATATGTTTTAATGCATCATTATCTAATGTTGTTTCCCCTTTGATACTTAAGTCATCATTCAATTTAAATAAATCTCAAATGACTTTATCTTGTTCTTACATCCTTTCATTGAGACATTGAAATCTTTATTAAGCTCTAACAAGTTTTTCACAACCTAGTTAGATTTTGACAAAGAATTCATAACTTCTTATTCACCTACAAAAAATTCTATTTAGTTATTGGAATTTTTGTTGAGGTACTAAAACCTTTATCAAGAACTAACAAGGTTTTACAACATAGCTAGAGCTTGATATTAGTTTTTAAACCTTTTCATTTTAATTGAAAAAATTGTCTATACCTGTCAATGAGTTGTGAAGGTTATAAGTGACTCTTTACAAGGTTTTCATAATTTTTTACAATCAACTATTTTATATAAATATTCAAGATAGTTAAGTTTGATCATTTCCAAAGTTTGGAGCTGGCTCCAAAACCTCTATCAACTCTTTACAAGGTTATCCTTGTAGACGCCTAAATCTGATTACACCATTTAAGTGGTTACACTTAGTCATATCCTATGGTGTCATTAATTAAGTCTTTAACATTTAATTAATTTATGTTATCCCCTAGTTAATTTATATAATTAATTGACTACAGTCCAATTCATAAATCAAATAACAATCAAAAGTTTGATTACTAATGAAATCCTTATTCTCCTATTAAATTGCATAAATCAATAATATCTATTTAATTTAATCCCAAATTCCCCTTTTGATTAAATAATTGTTTTTAATCAAATCCTTAATCCTTAACCCAATCCTAAACCCTTAGTTCTAATTCAACCCAACCCATTCACCCATGCTAATCCTATTTAATTAACTAATTAAACCCATTTTAAATAACCAATCGACATGTATTTCTCTAACATGCCCACTTTCCTCCCAATCCACCCTCTAATTTAAGCCTAAGATCATACTAATCATTTGCACAACTTTAAGTGTGGATTAAGAAATCCTAACCGAACCTAAAGTCAACCCTTATGTCACATCCACCCACTACCAACCAAATGCATCAAAGTCTCACTTCCACATCCCTTACATATCTCTTACATGCCTATCCCCTTAATAACTCATTTGTCTCCTCACATTCACCAAAATTGTAATGCCCTGCCTAAAAATCCTTGGAAACAAGGATGAAATAGAAGCCAAGATTTTTTTTTTTACAAGTATGAATGCACATGACAACATCATACATGGATCACAAAGATCACAACGAAAGACTTCACCACAATCTCGGCAACCAACAAATCTCTGAACGCCACTACCAACTGACACACGTGAACAAAAGCCAACAACCACCACAACAAGATGAGGGCTCAAGAAATGACCACTCAACAAAAAAACACCAAGCTGGGGTAACCTATAGAATCCTAAAATTTGGCTAAGCCTGAAATCCTGAAGCCCTAAAAATTGGCTAAGTTTGGATTTCTGAAGCCCTAAAATTTCCTAGAATCTTTAATTTATCTCCAAGAGGTCTGAAACCTATCTCAAAAGATTCATCACATATATTAAATATATCTTAAGTATAAGAAATATATGTCAACTTATACTTAAATGATATATTTTAAACCCTAAGAGACTGACTACAGAAACACACACAATGAAAAAAAAAAAGCAACACCAAGGGATTGAAGAACACCTAAGAGGGTACCCTGAACCATACCTAAAAAGTTCAGATCAGACCAAAAAGTGCTCTTTGCCCACCGCACAAGTTTCATAAAAATTGTGTGACACTTTATCAGCATTGTGCGATACTTTACCAGTGTCATGCGACATTTCTCCAGAAGGAGGGTGACACAATCAGGGGTTGGGCGATACTTCTCCAAAGGGTGTGCGATACTAGAAGTGTATTGTACAACATTTCTTCCTAGGTTGTGCGATACTTTAAAGTATCGTACGACATTCCTCAAATGGGTGTGCAACACTATATTGTATCGCACCATGTTGACACATGGTCGCCCAGGGAAAAGGCAAGAAAACTCTAAGGACAAACAACAAGCTAAAACATAGATAAAAACCTCTAGACCAGGGAGTACCAGATCCATGTAGATCGAGGAGTGAACACTCGAGTGCATAATCAACAAGATGCCAAGATCAAGAAGGAGATACATCAATCCATCTAAAACTACAACAAAAAAGAACGTACTAAATGCAACATCATAGAGAACATAAGCAACATCGCAATGTACAGAGATAATATCACAATTACAAAACAACCAAATTAAGTACGCGGTTCCTCCCAATCATCAATAGCATCATAATACCATCATGGATCCTAGCCATCCCCTGCGCGTAACATCCCAAGTCACCGATCGGATCATCAGTACTATCATAATAGGGATGTCACTACTAAACATGCAAATAACCAAAAGCATAAAAAATCCAACATGCTAGTAGAAAAGAATAAGATAATCCTATAGTATATAACATCACCTATCACATGCTAAACATCAATAAGTAATAGATATGCTACTGCAGTAATTCACATCATCTAATCATATGCTAAACATTGGAATGCGTAAAAAAAAAACATCATCTAAACATGATATCCAAGCATTCCAATGAAAGCATAAATCACAAGAAAGCATACACCGAAAATTGAAGTACTAAGTGAAAACATCGAACAACGGTTGCACTAGGACAAGACCGTCTCTGTACATCAGTCCCTAGTAGTGGTGAAGGTAGCTACGCCTCCCAACCATGTGGAATTTTTAGGTCCACACCCACCATGCTGATGGAGATAAAGATCCAACCACAAACACACAAAAACAACATCCATGGCTAACACTCACGCCAGACAGTATGATGGCTTCAACCAAGAACCTAAGACAATGCAAGGAGTACAAGTCCTGGTCACACACTCAATAGGCTACTAAGTAGGGGCTGATATCATGGAGAGTCGCTTGGCATCAAAAAGCCCAAGCTTGGATCGTGCGTTTCAACTCCTCAACGGAGGGCCACACACACACATTTTATTATCTTAAGTTTTATTACCAGGACACACATTTCCTTTAATTATCACTTATTTAAAACTTCCTCTGCCAACCTTATGGGACTAAGGTCACTAGGCTGCGAGATAGAAGCCCCCTCCATATGCTACCCTACCCTACCCATGCTCATCCTATGACAAGTGCCCATGGGCATGCATACTCCCATCCCAACCCCAATGATCAAAACTTCCAGAAAAGACATGGAAGGTCGAGACCCGCAAGTCCTCCAACAAATGTACGCGTACATACTCGTGTGTGGCACACCACCATCATGAAGATCATAACACAAGGACATGATGAGAACATAATGCAAAACAAAACACCCAACTGAAACCAACTCAAGAGGATGGATTCTACATGAATCCCAAAGCCAATAAAACCATACATGATGAAATCACTCAACCAACCTCAATCTGGGAGTATGGATTCTACATGAATTCCAATGATGTAACAAGACCACAAGTCATGAACTCACTCCACCAACCTCAATCCGAGAGTATGGATTCTAAATGAATCCTAGTGTCTACAAAAAAAAAGCAAAGGTCCAACAGAAACCAAAATAATAGGTATAAAATCACTCAATTGAACACAAAGTGCAACATGCATCCCAATGCAACAAAAAGTGCAATAGTGGTTTGACTGATATCCAAACGGATCATCCAGGTCCACAACCCACATTGTGCCAAGAAAACCTGAGAAAATAGGGTGGCACACAAAATGAGGTAAAAATCCCAAATTTTGGAAAACTTCAAAATTAAAACCCATTTGGTCTTTGGGCACAAACACCCCAAAAATCCAAAAATAAAAGGAATCAGACACCGTATGCAAAAATGGTCAACATAATGGCCCAAAAACCCAAACCCTCATTTTGGAAAATAAGGAAATGTTCGTACCCGCCCAACCAGGTAGAACTAGCATAAAAAATGGAGGGGAACACTAGTTCTCAGCCTCCAAACAAATGACTACCAAAAACAAAAGCAGAAACAGAGCAAAAATAATAAAATGAGAAAGCCCTACCTCATAGCCAAAAGGGAAAAATAGGAATCTGAGCCATAAAATAAATAACCTACAGAAGTAGCTGAAACTCATAGCAATCCAAGGTTTCTCCAAGCTGGATCCAACGAGCCCAACCTCGCGATGATCCCACGCCTGTAGTTGCCACAACAAACAAAACAATAAATCCTCATGAAGAGGATTTTTGGGTTTTACTCTCCAACTTTCTAATTCAAAAGTGAGAAGTGAGAAATTAAATTCCTTTTTAGATACTTATTCACTTTTCGAGTGAATAATCAATTAGGGAAAATAACTAACCAACCTAGTTAAACCCCTAGTCAACCCAAACGAAAATAGGCTATTCCTATAAATAGGAATTCATCTATGGAAAAGCTGCCAAAAATTAAAATAAAACAATTAAAAAGCCCAAAAATCCAAAAACACAGAAATCTCCTTAATAACTTTCACGACAATGCGAAACTCTAAATGCACAGACACACTTACAAGTCTAATCACATAATACAAATGAGTTCGGATTTAATAATCACCGAAAGGTTTAAATTAAACATTTAATTAAGGATACGTCAACCATATAAGGATGACATTGGTAAAATATAAATAGCTGAATCCTTAACTCCATGTGCCACTGCCAGGGATATAAATCCTGCACACTAAACAACACGATCAAGTGTAATTGCATATAATAACATAGTCGAAGCAATAAATGTATTAAATCACCTAATTTAACCATTTATTTAATTATATTAAAATAATCTATTTACATCACTCACATTCTCATAAAGCATAACAATGCAGGAATAAAGTAAATAACCATAGCATTAAATCCATCACATAACATAATCAGAGGTATGTCCAAAAACTAGATAACCCGATATCATCATAAAACACACTGTCATCTCAAAATGGCATCGTCATGCAATATGATCAACTGAACAACATATTAGTCTAATATCTATGATACTAAAATCAAGGTATAACATCTGAACCTCAGATCATCTCAAATGTAAAGCATCACATGAGTAACAAATATCTCTCTAATAATAAATATAACAAGGTAAATGTTCGCAACACATAACCAAACAATCCAACAAGAACAACCCATTTTAATTACTTAAGAATTTAATAATGATTGTTTAAACAACATTAAAAAGGCACTTAAAACACATAAGAAAACACAATCATAAACATGACTAACCACTGCTACAGGAACCTAGTCCAGTGTAGCATGGTAATAGAACATAGTGCAATCTTTGCACACATCTCAAGGTAATCACAAAACAACCTCATGATACCACATCAATCCTGGTAACCATTGGCACAAACCTTAGTGAATCAAAAATCACCATAATCTCATAGATCAGTCAAACACATAATCAAAGCAACTGATACAAAAACATAAATCCAAACACCTCAACGGTGTAGACCACTTAGGGTCACAATCATGATCCTATCACAATAAAAGATCAGCAAGGTTGCATCCATAATGATGACTCACATAAGTCAAATGGGAGAGGCACTACAAAAATGGTCACATTCCTTCCAAATTATCCTATCCTCACACTCACTCCCCTCTTGATAAGTGTCACCACATCATTGATTGCAAGGAAGCACAATCCATGCACTTCCCTCTCCTTACATCCTATCCCTCCCACACCTTTTCTCAACTTTTCTCTTGGCCTCCATTTTCACCCCACTTTACCTATAAAATGAACCTCTTTCCTCTCACAATTCATCCATATTTCATGCTAATGTTATAATGCTCCATTTTTCTCCATCTCTCATCTATCAATACACCCCCATAATGACAAAATCACTCGATCGATCCATCTCTTATTTCTACCAATGAAATCCATCTTCCATCCATTTGAAGGCTTAAAGGAAATTTAGCATACATACATCCATCCTTTGGACACATCTATTCATCAAAGGAGGCTTGGGGTTTTGCATTCCTTTTGTTTTACTTCCTTTTGTCCATTCATAGGTGTTAATCTAGTTATTCTTGTTGAATGATTTGTTTAATCTTGGTATTCCATAACTCTAACATCTTAGGTAATGCATTTTGGCATGCTTGGTTATTTGGAAGGAAGATTAATTCTTTCTATGTTTTTAAAATTGTTGAAAAATCTCTTAAAAACCTCAACAGACTTTTTTGGGTCATTTTAGCACTTTTAACCTTTTTTTTGTAGCATTTAAGACTTCTTTTAGCACACCTAACACTTCTATAGTGCCCAGTGAAGGTTTATATAGTGCATTTTCCATTTTCTCAAGTACTTACAATTTTTTTCTTTGGCTCTGGAAAAAGAAGACCTTGTAACACTTTTGAAATTGTTTTAGCACATTAAAGTTTTCTGCAACAAATTTGAAGTTTTATGTAGCACATTTAATTATTCTTGCAATGTTTTCTGTAGCGCATTAAATGTTTTTTTTATAGTGTATTTAGTTATTCCTATATTGCATTTGAATATTCCGATATCACATTTGAAGAATTCTGTGATGACAAAGTTATAATCTTTACTTTTTGTCCACACTTTGACAAAAATAATAATGTAGTAGCACATTTGGCACATTTGCATCTTTTTTTAGCACTTTTTCACATACATTCAATGCTTCTGCTCATACATTCAACGCTTTTGATCTATCTTGTAGCATTTTTGCACTATTTTATAGTGCATTTGGAAGAAAGGTTTGTACATTTCCTAGTGAAGTATTTTCTAATGCCATGACAATTTATTTTAGTGCGTTTAATATTTTTTGTAGGGATTTTAATCATTTCTATAATGTTTTTATAAAACTACAAAATTTAAAGGATCTAATTATGGATTTCATCTTTTGTGTAGTTGGAGGAGCCCAAGAGACTATTATTTTCACTAACTATTTCATACAGGTTGTCTTTATAATTGTACATCATTTTCTTTGGAATTGACTTGCATGCTTAACCATGGTTTATTGATCACACTTTCAATTTTGGTGTAACAAAATTATCAAACAAATCTTGAATGCAAAAGGATAAAATTAGACAAAATAAACTTTCACAATTCAAAGTTGGGCTCTAAAAAACCAATCAAATTGATTTTTGAATGCCTTAAGGAGAAACACATAATTTGATCAAACACTTTATTTGGGTTCTAAAGAAAATCAAATTAAATCTTGAATTCTTAATGAATTTCCATCCTTTTTCATAGAATGAATATATAGCAATCTAATTGAACACTTCAATTTGGGCATAAAATCAATAAAAATCAAATCCTGAGTTCCTAAGGTTACAATGAATGAATGCAATAAACACTTGATTTTGGGCCATAAAGGAACATTTCAATTTGGGACTTAAAAATAAGACACAAAATATTGAATACTAAAGGAAACACATTATTATTTTCATCTATTTTAAAGTATTCTATGTATGATTTATCAAGTTGACCATCTATTTCTTAAGTAAACACACATTTTCAAGTTGAAAAGGATATATTCTAAACAAAAGTGTCTTCAATTCTTAGATAGAAAAACCTTAAACTTGAATTTAGAATGAACCAAGTGATTTGTGTGTTTTGAAGATGTGTTTCTCAACACATCTTTGGCTATCTTTCATTTTTGAAAATAAGACCCATTAATTGTGTGACACATGTACTAAAAGTTTCTAGCAATATCATCCACAAAAATCTAGGAGTGCTTCTAGATATTTCTTTCCTTTGCAAAATTCACGTCCCCTTAGGAGACAAGCTCAAACTAGTAAACCCCTTTGGTTGTTATACAAATGAGAAGTAAGGCAAAAAAATTCTCATCCCCCAAGCTCAAGAAATGTGTGTAGATGGTAGTTTGAGGTAGGAAACTGTTGTCACAAAAGTTTTCACCCTTGTCCAAAGTTTTTAGCTAAGGACAACCTTGTGAAACATGGAAACAACCCCCAAATTATGGGAATTGAACTATGAGGTTGAGTCTCTCGAGAAGGTTAGCTTCCTTTGCTATCAGGATTCACCTAACTACTCTTGGAGAAGAAAAGGGAGAAGGAATGCATGAAAGTAAACCTACGTACTCTAACCTAAGGGGTGATGCACATGGATTGAATGGTTGCAACTCTACTCTTATACAAATGAAAAGTCCAAATACATAGATTTTGGCTCTATTCTATTTTCAAAGAACTCACATATAGGTTTAGAATTAGTTAGGTGCTGAAAGGAAAGACATCTTCACAATACAATAACCATCAATAACTTGGACACAATAGAAGAACCTTAAAATAAGAAGGAAATATTTAGAACAAGGCAAGATACATGCACAAACACTGAATGACCAGAAGAGGTAAGGAAGGCAACAACTTCATTATGTAAGTCAAGTAATACAATTACAGAGCCCAAGGCTACTATAAGTAAACAACACAAAATAGGGTAGAACCCTTTACAAGTATTTACAATTGCCTTTTATAGAGTTCAAGCATAACTCAAAAACTTCTACCCTAAGGTAAAGCACAACTACTACCATAAAAAATGCAGAGAAAAATCATGCATATTAAGAAAAACCTGATCTTGGCACATATTCATATGCAAGAAAATCCAATATTTCACAAAAAATAGAGCCCTAAGAAGACAGAAACGATGGCCATTAATGCATAACTAGAAAAATGGGTAGCCTACACAGTGGAGAGAGTGCCTTTGCATCATTTCTAGCATAGTAATAACTTTAGAGTAGTTGAAATTGATCATGAGGATCAAATTGTGCAGGAAAACCATCTTTTCCCATAGTTGGCCTGACAAATCAGCAAAAGTCAATAGGTCAAATGAGTTCTGCAATTGAAATAAGCCACATGGAGCAATAGTCTTTTATCTTTACACCACCTTGCAAGGTCTTCATAGGTTTGACTACCCCATTGGCCAACTAAACATGCCACCTTCTAAACTTGAGCGCGACGACTTATGAAATCGCCAACCTAATCGACATTATAAACTGCTATTGTTTATTTCCTTAACTGAGCCCACTAGGAAATTTGGTTATTTGTCAATTGCCTACAATGTTTAAAGTCCTTGCAATTCCATAATGCAAAAAAGCACTAATCATTGACTATGAAAGATTGATGATTGTGGAAAATCTTTGTTATTAATGTGTCTGCCCCATTAATATTTTTGGGCCCACAGACTACTTAGCATCCAACATGATAACATGTCACCCCTTCTGGAAAATCAATATGAAGCAACTAGAATGGAACCTACCTCAACATGACTTGGCATCCTTTTTGGCACTACCTTTTTGACCCTAGTGGCCCACATGGAAGAATGAACCCACATGTCCACATGTCATAATGTCGCTTCCCTGCATTGTTAGAAAGTCAGATAAAATACAAAATATGGGAAAGTGACTACCAATAGAAATTGAGCCATATGCCAAGTCACCTGATAGCCTGAGTGACACATTTACTTTTTTTGTGGCCCATAAGAAATAGGACCCACACATCCACATGGCAATGAGGTGCTTGCCTACATTACATAAAGATTGAGCAATTTCATAATGTAGGAAAGCACCCACCATAGATCTATGCAAGATGTGATGGTTTGAAAAGTTGCAGGTGTTGGAAATATATGTGATAGGATAAGTTACTAAGAGGGGAGGTGTGGATCAGTAACCAATAAAACTTAATCTTTAATCAACAATTAATCCTTCTTGTGTATTTTGATCTAATTGCATGCATGAGAAACTTAAAATATAAAAGCATTCATAACACTTTTGACACACAATTTGGTGATGCAGAAACCTTCCAAATAGAAAGCAAAATTTGGGTGGGGATGATACCCACGAGCTTTAGCATTGCAGTATAAAGTTGTCCTGTTAAGGTTTACAATGATGACTTCTGATGATTTGCCCTATTAGGAGCAATAAGGACTGCTAAGTCCACCTTGCAAAAGGATTTACAAACATAAAATGAAGTATGCACTCATCAAAGAGATTTATAAAATTCTGTTAGGTCTACCTTGTGAAAGGATTTAGTTGATCCACCTATTAGGATGAAATAGTAGTTATTCTCTAATCTGCAACTTGGTTTGCTGAGTGAGATACCTTTGAGTGTAATGATCACCTTGCTATGATAGATAAATCTTTGTTGCTCCTTATACTGATGTAGCCTTTGTAATTTGATCTTTTTCTTTTCTCTACTTGTTACATTACTTGTTACTTCACATTGGATGTGATATAAATACATTACATAAATACCAATCCATATTACACAATCACAAAGTTGGCCACAATAAAAGATCACATAAAAATTACAAACTCGGTCAAAGTGTAGAAACATGGGTTCTAAAGACTAGCTCGATCAGGTTTTGATACTCAAAATCCACTATCAAATCATGCAATTCATAGACATTGAAGCTCAGTCCATACTAATCACTTCCAAGTAGTCTTGAACTTAGTCTACACTGGTGACTTGACAAATACTATAAAACATGGCATACAAACTAAATCACTTGGTTAACACTGAGTGGCTCAATTAATACTAGACTCACATCACTACAACTACTAACTTGGTAAGCACTGCACAACTTAGTTTTCATTGAGGAACTCGATAAATCTTACAAAGCTTTATTTACACTACTAATCACCATTATAGTAGAAACTACTCAACGCAAATTGAATACTATCTCTTGGAATTGGTAGCAACTTTAGAACTTGGTAGATTTTGAAATGCTTGGTTAACTCTGTCAACCATACAATGTGCTCTATAGATACTTACAATTTGAATAAGTGTATTTCACTAGTAACAAACATGACTATAATGTCAACAGCAGGGCTGGGGAAAAATAAACTTAGGAAAATAGGAAATACAATAAAGTTTATTTTATTTATTTATCTTGTATTTCCATGGCATTTAAATATTGGGAGTGACCATTGGGTGGGCCATAGACATTTAAATTCAAATATTTGGTGGGGGCAGGGGGTGGGGGGCATTTTTGGCTAATAGAAACCATTCCTATAATCTTGACATAGTCTATTGAACTCTTAAGTGAGTCCCACATGAAAAAATTAATTGAAGGGATGCCACAAAGCTTATTATGAACCAAACTAGTAGCCAACCTTTTATCCTTGGTATGTTACTAATGGTGCAAGAGAATATAAGGCTTATATGAAGTTACTTGACATTTTTTTTCCTTGGTAGAGGCATAAGGCTACTTGGAGTTCATCCCCAAGAGTCATTGTCTCCATAGAAGGGAGGCTTATGTTTTCCATACCTTGAAGGATCATTGATGTGCAAGTTTGTCAATTGACTCTTGTATCAACTCACCTCTTAGATTGAGAGGGAAATATCATACTAGATCCAAAAAAAAAATGGGCTCTACCTAGTAGGCCTAACAAGTAACATATTGAAGCCAAATTGGCCTTAAGGATAATGTGTGCTTGAATTGTCTTTATTGTGAATAGACCATGTGAAATTTTTTTGTTAAAACATATATATTTGGTCCTAAAATCCTTCTGACAAAGAGATCTCAAACTTTCTTTATTCTTTGAGAAATTTTTTGTTCACTCATCTTACCCGTTATTAAAAGTTTTTACCACTATATTATGACAGGTTGTTAACAAGTCCATTCACAAAAACCCTAGGTGTCCTGCCTCATCAACCCATTATCTACCTTAGGTTATTGTACTATTCTTTAAGAGAACATTGGCTCACTTAGAACCAATTATTACCCAACTTACATATTTTTTGACCTAGGTTAAGGTATACTTAGAGTAGTCACTGCCTCAAGCTTAAAGTTGTAAATAACCCAAAATTAGATCATTGGAAAACCCATGTTAGATCAACCAAAACCCAAGTTAAAAAAATTCAAACTCAAACCATCACCAGTATATAGAAAAATAGAAGAAGAACATAAGAAAGCAATATCCAATCCAAGAATCACTAGACTAGACAAAATTGAGAAAGAAGGAATTGAAAACATATTACAAGATAAGTGGAAATGCACAATTGACAACTGTAATACCCCAAAATTGACTCATTGACATGATACCAATTATGGTCTATTTCTGATCAATCTAGGCAATTCTTATTCTGCGACTTGTTACTTGACTTAATCGTCAGATGCAAAAAACCCTAATCTGCATTCATCATGCTTATTATTTAATTCCTATAGTATTTACTCATATTAGTCACATTAAACCTATTGATTAATATTTAATTTAATTATTAAGTACTTATACTTTAATTAAATTAAATTATATCCTAAGGCTAATGTACTAAGGAATTAAATTTATTTAATTTAATAAATATGCCTATTCTAATTAATTGAATGAAATTATTTAATTAAATAAGAAAAAGGTATTTATGAGGTCATATCTCATTTTATTAAATTAAATATCTCTCCAAAATCTCTCTTCAGTTCAAAAAGGAAATTCTTAGTTCACTGCTGATCAAATTAGAAGTGACCCAGATCACTTGCTTTTACACTGAAGTCCATCTGAGTTGACTGAATCTTACACTCAGATCTGAGACAGTTAACTCCCTTTGATTTGGGAATCTTCCTTTATGATTGAACTTCATCTTCAATCCTAATCATTGATTGAAATCGATCTCAACCGTTGATGGATTCCAGGAAAGTATATTTAAGGGACCCTCATTTCCTCATTAAAAAAGGTTGAATCTTGATGCTATCGAATCTCTGCTGAATTACTCACCCACCTTGCTCAAGCTTTCATTGCATTCTAGCTTTCTTTAATATCATTTAGATTAATACTATGCATATATGTAGATTAAACATTATTTTCTAATTTATAGATTACAATGCATATTCATATAGATTAAACTGCATTTCATCTTAATTTCATCAAATCCTTCATTCTTAGAGGGTCTAGTTGCTTACACCTCGAATCTAAGGATATCTAATAAGCAAAAATCCTTTAGATAGAAGGCAACAAGTTGCTCTATCAGACCTATTGGATAAACAACTCAATATTTATTCCAGGATGATTCCGCAAGTAATGACTATGTCGAAGTGTCTGTGAGGTTGAGAGGCCCACAATTCATAGGTACGTTTCTGGCGCCCATCGTGGGGGTTGAGAAAATCAAATTCTTAGGGCTTCTCTACATTTTTTAAATGAAATTTTAAATTCTCTATCCGTATGATTTCGTACAGATTTGAGAATCTTCACGCAAAATTGTTTATTTTCACGTGAGGATCCAAAATCTTCCAGCAAATATTCTCTCTGGGTCACGCAAGAAAGTGCCTGAGCGCGAAAAATTTCACGTGACACCCATTTCTTCACACGGGCCGTAAAATAATCTCACGCAGGCTGCAAATAATTTTGCGCGGCTTGAACAGAGAGTTCGCGCGAAATCTTATGACAAAAGTTTCAGTTTTCAGCATTATTTTTCGATCTTTAGCTTATCTAATTTTGCTAACATACTTGTCTTAATTTGTTCTTTGATTTATTGCAGCTTAACCATTGTTTGCAGGACGTATTACCAATGATTCCTTTTAAAACCCACTCAAAAATAGACTGACGATTTGTTTGCAGGACGTTGTCAAAGATACGCTTGTCAAAGACAATATTTTCAAACCCACAAAAACAATGTGTGTCTTCCTTTTCTATTTTCAAAATTAGTCTAATTAGGAGCTTGTGAACTTCCTAGGGTGCAAGATGGAAGAATAGGGGAATATGCTCTTCAATTCTTGGAGGTCATGACCAAGAGTGAATCAGAAACCTAGACGCTTTTGAAAGATGGAATTTTGAAGAAGGCAAGCAACTTGGTGGTTCTCCAATGCTTATTCTCTTCTATGATAAGACAATGATTTCCTTTTAGGGAATCAAAATATTTAAGGAAGAATGAGTTTGGATTGATTAAGCCAAGTTGGTAATTAACTTGTTTGGCATGTTTGGGCGAGGACATAAGGTAGAGGATTATGCTCTTTCCCCTTGAGGAAAATTAGAAACTCGGACCCTTAGATCTAAACCACCAGTCCGTGTCAATCCTTTAGAGGGCCTGCCAGAGTGATCCAACCTCTGGGAAATGACCCAAGTGAGCACACTCCTTTTGTCTAAGATTCCAACTCACTATAATCAAGATGCTTTGTAGAGCGAAAGACTCCAAAGCCAGATTAATTTCTTCCCCTTAATTTTTGATATCCCATATCAAGGGGAAGCTCTATCTATGCACTGGTCGATGCCAACCCCTGGCTTGTTAAGCAAGTAGTGTGCACTTTCAGATGCTGGTGTGGGCTGCTGGTCTCAAATTCACTTGCGAAGCCACCGAAAATTAATATGAACGAAAGCCAAGTAAAAACCTCCTAGTTAAAAGCTACCCAATTCACCTCCGAAAAAAGGCATAATCTTTGTGCAAGGAGGGGGAAGAATCTCTCCTATAGAACTCACCATAGGCATGCTACTAGATGTTTGAAGGTGGTATATGTGCTCATCCCTTGCCACAAGGGTGCTCATTCAATGTATACTATTGAGTCCTTTGAATATACCAAAAACACAAGCACCCTCTAGGGGGTGACATGGCTATGTGAGGTACACACATGCACATAAGATGTGGGACAAAGGTTTTGCCTTCTCTACCAATTTTTCTTTCTAGGGATAAAGCGTGTCTATTATTGAGTCATCAAAAAAGTCCAAACCATTTTACAACAAAAAAAAGTCAAGACTCCCCTATCTTGTCGAGTTGCCTTGTCCTCGGCAGGACTGTTTTCGACTACTGCTTTCTTCCCATTGTCTTCTTTGAACACTTTTCCTAAATTGCAAACTTGAAACTTTGTCCAAACATCTTGCGAGGTCAATCTCGTTGTTTGTCCAATTGAACTTGTCTCAAAAATCTGCCCAATCTATCCAAAAAGTCCAGAAACCTTGTCAAAATTAGTTGTTGTTGTAAAAATGGTCTACCTTCTCGTGCGAAATCATTTGGGTCTCGCGCGAAATCATCTAGTCCATGCGTGAAATCATTTTATTCTTGTGCAAAATTAAACTTCTGTCATGAGTCTTCACACAACCCTATGAACTTTCTCATGCAAAATTAAAACACTGTCATTAAACTTCGCACGAGCCAAAAAACTTCTTCGTGCGGCCTGTAAAACTTCTTCGCATGGCCTGCAAAAGCTTCTCGCACAAGACTTTGTATCAAAATTACCAATTTTGGTCTATTTTAGGTATCCGTGGCCTAAACACTATCTTTTTCTACATCCTTTTATTGCTCTTTGTCAACAAACAGTCCTAAAATAGCAACACTTCACTTAGCTGAAGACTTGTGTCTTGTACTTTGACTGGTCTTGTCTCTTAAGTTACCTTTTGTCTTCATTTCTTAATGCTTGTCACACTTTGTGTCGCGTTGGTCATAATCTCTGGCTGTTCTAGCTTTTAAATCAGACCATTTGTGCCTTAGTGTACAACATTCTTGCTATTATCTTGTCCTTTTTGAGACTCAGTCCTAGTGTAGTCCTTGTCTAGGTTCTAACTTCTTGTCCTTGTTTGTGACTATCGCAACCAAAAGTGGCAACGTGTTTTATCCTCTTAGACTTAGACATGATTGTGCTAGGGGTCGTAATTTTGGCAGAGGTCACTTATCTTTTGTTACACAATTTGTATCTAGTTCGGCTAGTGAGGCATCTTCACGATCCCCCTCACCTGCCAGGTCACCTCGAAATCAACAAACATTTTCCATAAACCTGCAACAAGTTAGAAATCCTTTGTACCAAGAGGATACTGAGATAGGAAGAGGTCCTGTGTTACCAAACACAGTGTCTGATCCTTTTTTTAGAGGACCTTTTGAAACATGACACACTAAAACTGAACACATTCCTATAATGATTGATCGTGAACCTGAACATAGTAGTCATAGTCAACATCAAGAACTACCTCAGAATGATAAAGAGAAAGATAAAGACTATGACATCGATGAGGAACAGGAAGAGGTGGAAATACTCCCTGAACACACAGCAAAATGTCAAAGAGACAAAAACTTCCAAAAGGTCATGGGAATCCTACTCAACAAAGAGAAAGAAAAATACTTTCTCAAACTTGCCCAAGAGGGAGAAAAGTTACCCTCTCATTTCAATGTGGAAACCATCATCACACCTGAAGAAGAAACTAAGACTTCTAAACTCCAAAAATAACTAAAAATTATGCAAGACCAATTGGCTCAGATGATGCATGAGAAAGAGAAACCCACAAAGACATACACATTGGATGCTCTTTGTCCATTTCCATTTGACAAAAGCATAAACATGCTGCCTTTCCCATGAGGCATAGAATTACCCAAATATGATAAGTACTTTGGTACTATTGATTCCCAAGATCACTTGCGGGAATTTGGTGCTTTTTTTATGGAGTTTATACATGATCAAACCTACCTCATGCGTTTATTCCCTAGAAGCCTAGGTGGTCAGGCTTTGGAGTGCTTCTCACATTTACCTCCTGGTATCAAGACATTTGACAAAATTGCCAATCTCTTTGTTCAACAATATTCTCATAACATACAACACCCTGTTAATATTCAAGATCTATGTAACCTTAAATAGAAGGTTGGTGAACCTTTTCTCACTTTCCTCCAAAGGTGGAGACAACTATACACTAAGTATTCCTATAAAATCCCAGAAACAGAGAAGCTTGACATTTTCACTAATAACCTCTTACCTAATTTTGGGTATAGAGTCCAACTACAAGGTCCACGTATCTTTGAAGACATGATTACACAAGCTATCCATATCAAAGAATTTATGGTCAAGAAAGGTGAACTCACTCTTCAGAGAGACATAAAACAAGGTTCCACTTCCAATAGTGATAAAACCAAACATGTCAACAAGAATCGAGAAATTGTACATGAAGGAGTTGTTGAAAATGTCACACCCAAACTTGCTAAAGTGGCATTTAATCTCACAGGTGGCCTCAAAGTGGCCAAATTTTTTGAGAAACCTCCCCCTGACAATAAGACATCTGGGAACAAATCGAGAAACTCATGGGCAACACGCCCTAAGCGAGAATACACACCTTTGGGAGAACCCCTGAATGTGGTTTACAAAAAATTGCTACAACACAAGTTGATTTCACCAATGGATAACCCTTGTCCCTATGATCCACAACTACATCCACCATGGTGGAATGAGACCTCATTTTGTGATTATCACCAAAACAAGGGACACAAAAATAGCAACTGTATAAACTTGTGCCATAAAGTCCAAGACATGATTGATGCTGGTGATCTTGTGGTAGATGGACATAACAAAAACTCGGATCACAAGGCATTCAAAGAACCTTTCCCAACTTATGAAAAAGGAGAGACTTTGAAACCACAACCTATAATAAGGTCAACCATACATATTCCAATGATAACAATGTCATTCATATGGTTGAACTTGTGGATTTTGAATATTGCAACGTTATTACCATTAAGGACAAGCAAGGTAACAGCAAACCCAAGACACCATTTGTCTTGAGGGGCCCTACTTCCAATGCAATGGATAATACACCCTCGCAACACTGTGCTAACACTATTACTTGGTCTCATGCCAAGTTGGTGCTCAAAGGCCCTGCGCCTCCTACTTCAGATCCTGAACAACACAAAGACAAAGCCCTTGTTGGTCCATTCGGTAAAGGTGAAAAACCCACAACGAACTTGACTGCAACTAGTTATAGTGTTCTTGGTCAGCTAAAATGAACTAATGCTCAGATTTCCATCTTTGAGTTGCTTAAAATCTCACCTGCTCACAAGTAGATTCTGGACAAAGCCCTTGCTGAGGCAAATGTTCCTCAAGATCTTGATCTTGAGCGATTTCAATCCATGGTGGGTCACCTAACCTCACCTTATCTTATGACTTTTTTTGAAGAAGATGATAACTCACTGAGTCACCCACACAATCAACCTCTACACATTGAGGTTATGATTCACCAGACACGTGTTCGTCGAGTACTCATTGAAAATGGTGCTGGCCTAAATATTATCTCTGCTGCTCTTCTTAAACAATTGAATTATTCTAAGGACTCTATCAATCCTCGATGAAAGATCACTATCAAAGCGTATGACGAAGTGGAACAAAAGTCTCTAAGCCTTGTGGTTTTACCCATTTGTGTCGGTCCTATAGAGAGGGATGTCACCTGTCAGGTGCTTGACATTTCCTTGGCTTACAACATTCTGTTAGGACGGCCATAGATACATGAGATGCCTGTTGTGCCATCTACATACCACCAATGCATCAAATTCCTGTTTCATGGCTTCAAAGTTACTATTCCTGCCACTACTAGCTACACCTGCAATATGCTCAAAGCTGTAGAAACTTTCATCCCTACTAACCGTGAGTCCACTGATTATCATGACAATAAGCTGAAACAAATTGACCAATCATTCAAACTAAAAGAAACTGGCATGAGAGAGTATCACATTGAACCAGTGTTGTCATTGACATCTCTCCTAGAGTCTCCTCGACATTATGGGAGACCCTCAGAGGCAAAGAAGTCATTTGTGCTGACACCTCAGACCAAGTATAATGGCACTTTTGTCAAGGCTACAATTCCCTTAGAAGATGAAAGCAAAAATAGAGCCATTGCTGCATGGCTTTACAAAGAAGAGGCTCTAGTGGACCTAACAGAACAAGCTCAAGAAATTACTCCTAAGAAATATGGGCCTGGTCTTAGGCTTATGAAGCATTTTGGTTACAAGGGAACTAGCCCTATTGGGTGCAATAACAATGGCCTAATTGATCCTATCAAAGCAAAAGCTTGAAGCAATAGTGATACAACTGGCCTAGGGTTTAAGAAGGTCCCTTTCCATTTGGGATCAAATAAATTCATCCCCAAACTTGAGAGTTCATCTAAAAATGAGTCACAAGCTGAGTCAGATACTCAAGAGGAAGAAACTGATGATGAGGATTCCTATCCTCATCCTATCCCTTATGATCTTGCTAAATTCTTTGTTGAACCAGATGACTTTGTACCACATGTTAGCACTATGGATGATACTAGTGATTCTCCTGAGGACAATACTAAGCAACTCAAATATCATTTAGAAAGGGGAGAATCTAGTCAGTCATGCCATATTGAGTATTTGTGTAAGAACCCAAAAGTTGAAGGAGAGCATGTCCCTATCACTATTGGGGAGTTCTATAGTCTCTCACCATGTAGCATCAATTCTCATGAATATGAGTTTGACTCTCTTTCAGAAGCTACTACTGATAAAGACATTGACCAAGTGCATGTCTATGAAAACCAAATCGAAGTGGGTGAAACATCTAGGGTTAGGTCACATGGCTCTGATCCAACTAGTGTCCTAGAGTCATCACTTACTAACATTCGTATTCCAAGGCATTTGAACACACATGTGGAAGAAGTCACCGTAGCTCTCGAATTGCTGGTCCACACACTTAATGACTATACTGTGAACACAATTGAACAAGCCACTACTCTCTCACTCACATATCCCGAGCTTATAGACTGGAACCCCAATGCATCTAATGAAGTCCCTACATTCCATAATGACTATGCTCTCGCTTGTTACCTAAATGCTATTGAACTTGTAACGTCTTCCACCAATGAGTAGAGTATCAACATGACTGAGGCCGACATCAAATATCTCAGTCACACAATTGAAAAGAAAAAATACAAGAGGTTTGATGGTGAAAACCACATTATGTCAGTGTCGGATCCCAAAAAATTAAAAACAAAAGACGTATCCAAGGGTGAAAACCTTTCTAAGGGGCCCATGGATGAGATATTTGATGTCTTTCCCAGTCACTTTCAAGAGAGATCATCAGTGTTAATAGAACCGACATAGCCAATTAACCTGGGCACAGAAGAACATCCTCATCTGATACATCTGGCACAGTCACTGTCACTTGAAGAGAAGGAAAAATTCATTGCTTTTTTCAAGAAAAAGAAAATAAATTTTGCCTGGACATACTCTGACATGCTAGGATTGGATCCTGATCTTATCATGCATCATTTGTCCATAGCACTAGGCATCAAACCAGTTAAACAAAAGCTTCAAAAAATGCACCCTCACGTTACATTGCTCGTCAAAGCAGAATTGGAGAAAATCCTAAAGGCTGGTTTTATCCATGCAATTGATTATGTTGAATGGATATCCAATATTGTTCCTATTTCCAAGCACAATAAATCTATCAGGGTTTGTACAAACTTCTGTGATCTTAACTTGGCATGTCCTAAAGATGACTTTCCGCTCCCTAATATCGATATGATCATGGACATGACGGCTAGCTATGAGATGTACTCACTTATGGATGGTTTTTTTGGATACAATTAGATAAAAATTGCTCTAGAAGATCAGAAGAAAATGGCTTTCACATGTGCATGGGTAACCTTTTGTTGGAATGTGATGCCATTTGGTTTAAAGAATGTTGGTGCTACATATCAGTGGGTTGTTACTACAATTTTCCATGACATGATGCATAGAACCATGGAGGACTACGTTGATGATACCTTGGTCAAAAGCGCTAAACGCAATACTCATTTATAAGATTTGGGACCTGTTAGATTGTGGTGACTGATCAGGAAAGTACTGTACATGGTAGCCGACATATTATGGCCGACATATGTACGACATGTTATAACCCTAAAGCGGTTTAATACTTTTATAAAAGGGCATAGGGTTGGGTATTTTTCATAATGTTGTGATACGAAATTGGTTCTTACGGCGATATTGAGCTGTAAGGGATTAATGATTGTAATCAGGTTGTAATCACTGGATTGTAATAAGATCGAACTTTCTTTTTGGTGGACGTAGCCCAGGGATTGGGTGAACCACGTTAAATCTTGGTGCCTTGTGTTCATTTCTATGTGTTTTATTATTTTCTGTTATTGGTTATATTTGCATGTAGTTTTTATTTCTGTCCGTGGTTTATCCTAGCAAGTGGTATCAGAGCCTGGTTTTGGCTTGGTCATGGGTTCAAATCTCCTCGGTGCCTTCCCGACCCATGTAAGCACCTGGTATGCGTGTCGAGGGGGAGATTGTTGGGTGATGCGATGCGCTCCCCTACCCACAAGTGGTTAATTATGTGGTGTTCCATGTTCACTAACAGTCATGGCTTTTGGTGCAACGGCAAGTGGGCCCAATAGGACCCATCCTAGATCGTATGGAAAAAATTGATCTTCAACTCAATCCTAAGAAATGCACATTTGGTGTCACATCAGGGAAGTTGCTGGGATACATTGTTTCTGCAAAAGGAATTGAAGTAGATCCAAAGAAAGTACAGGCGATAATGAACATGCCACCACCTCAAAACATCAGTCAGACGAGAGGACTACAAGGACGGCTTCAATCTATTTGCAGGTTTATTTCACAATTGGCGGATAGATCACAACCCGTCACAAAGACCTTACATAAGGGTATAAAATTCAATTGGAGCCAGAATTATGAGAAAAGCTTAACACATATCAAATAATATCTTGTCAATCCTCCAATTCTTATGCCTCCTATTCATGGGAAGCCTTTTCTTTTGTACATTTCAACCGGTAAAACATCTTTGGGAATCCTGTTGGCTCAAGAAGATAAAGATAACAAAGAAAGAGCTATTTAATACTTGAGCTGAAGATTGGTTTCTTATGAGAAGAACTATAACATTATTGAGAAATCTTGCTTGGTAGTTGTCTTTGCTTCCCAAAAGTTAAGACACTACATGCTTGCCCACACTACACGGCTTATGGCTAAAATAGATCCACTAAAGTACTTGCTCAGTAAGGCAGCTCTCATAGGAAGATTGGCTAAATGGGTCATGATACTTAGTGAGTTTGACATCCAATATGTTGAACGCAAAGCTATAAAGGGATAGGCAATTGCAGACCAGCTGGCCGAGGCACCCATACAAAGTCTTCTACCAATGAACATTGATTTTCCAGATGAGTCAATTTTGACACTCATGCACCATACATGGGTTATGTTCTTCGATGGGTCCTTCACGCAACAAGGATCAGGTGTTGGATTACTCTTTATTACACCACAAAGATACTCATTGCCCAAAGCATACAAGATTATGTTTCCTTGTACAAATAACATTGTTGAATATGAGGCTTTGATCAATGGCATGAAAATTGCAGCTGAATGGAGAGTGGATCAGTTAGACATCTTTGGTGACTCTTAGCTTGTTATCAACCAAGTAAATGATGTGTATCAAACAAAGGATGAGAAACTAATTCCTTACAAGTGCATGGTTGATGACTTGAAGAAGTATTTTGTACACATCACCTTCTAGCAAGTTCCATGAGCAGATAATAAAGTGGCTGATGCCATGACCACTCTGGCCTCCCTGCTACAAATGCCTGAAAATGATCTCCGATATGAGTTCTTGGTGGAAGCGTTACACTACCCAGCCTATGACACCCCTGATTCTAGGATGATCTGTTCTATTATAGGACAAGAATCATCTTGCTACCATCACATCTATTCCTACCTTCATAATCAAACCATTCTAGAAGGTTTGACCCGGGATGAGAAACGTTACCTAATCCATAATGCTTCACATTATGTTATTATTGCTAACGATCTATATAGGAGAGGTCTTGACGGAACACTCCTTAGGTTTTTAGAACTCGACGAGTCCAAACATGCACTAATTGATGTTCATGAAGGCATTTGTGGATCTCATTCCAATGCCCTGACACTAGCTTGCAAACTCCTTCGTGCTAGTTACTACTGGCCTAAAATGGAGCAAGAAGCTATCAAGTATGCTAGGTCCTACAAGAAATGTCAACTACATGGGAATCTCATTCACGCTCGAGCTGATTCCCTCTACTACAACATGGCCATTTCAACAAAGGGCCTTCGACTTGGTGGGACAAATTCACCCAACCTACTCTAATGGACATAAGTTCATTATCACAGCTACAGATTATTTCATGAAGTGGGTAGAGGCAATACCTCTCACAGTTGCTGATGGAAAAATTGTAGAACTTTTCATCACAAACGACATCATTTGTAGATATGGTGTATCATCCTCAATCATTACTAACAATGGAGGATAGTTCAAGAATAAAGACCTCAAGGAACTATGCAAGAAATTCAAAATAACACAACATTGGTCTTCTACTTATTACCCCTAGGGTAATGGCCAAGCTAAGGCATCCAATAAGGTGATCCTCAAAATTCTTCATCGCACAGTTAGCAAATCAGAGAGAGACTGGCATCTCCAGATCAATCCAGCTTTGTGGGCATATAGGACAAGCATCAAAACTCCAATGGGCATGACTCCCTTTGCGTTGGTGTATGGGGCGGATGCTGTGCTTCCAATAGAGGTCGAGATTCCTACCTTGAGAATCTCTATGAAAGGCCTTATCACTGATGATGACTACAGGATAGCTCAGCTTCAAGAGCTTATGTTACTGGATGAATGACAACAAGTGGCATGTGATCATCTGTGAGCATATCAACAATGAATGGAAAGAAGCTACAATCAAAGGGTCAGACCACGTGACTTCCAGCTGGGTGATCTCATCGTGAGAGAGAACCCCAAGAATCAACAATAGTGAGTACAAAAAGGAAAGTTTGAACCAAACTGGCTCAGTCCATACATCATTACTGTAGTATATGGATCTGGCACCTATCAGCTTTCCACAATCGAAGGAGAAGTGCTTAAAGAGCCTGTTAACACTCTCCACCTGAAGCAGTTTTATAGTTGATTTAATCTCAGCAAGCTCTTTGTACATATCTACATGTCTTGAAAAAAAAATCTTAAAAAAAATCAGAAAAAGTCCTGAAAAAAATTGTTACCTTGGTGAAAACCTAAAAATAGGCACCTTGGTAACACCAAAAAAAAGTGAAAAATATCAAAAATACAAAAAAAAAATCAAAAAGAGAAAAATACAAAAAAAATTGAAAAACAAAAAAGGTGTCATTGGTGAAAACCTGGAAACAGGCATCATGGTAGCAAAAAAAGAGAATCCTGCCAAGAAGGTGAAAACTTGGTAAACAGGTGCCTCTTGTTTCCAATGCTCCATCTTGCAATGCATCTTCTAGCTATTCTATACAGTCACTTTCATGCTCTCACTTTCCTGCTTTTCCTACTTTCTGCTCATGTATCCATGGATTGAGTCTTGTCACAGCTCGAGAGTATTCCCCTTTAGTGTCACTCTCTTCAAGATTCTCCTCATAGAATCTCCTTCGTGATAGTCACCAGTGGTCCTCACTACGTCTGCCTACTGTCGCTAGTGTCACTATTTTTGAGATTCTCCTCATAGAATCTCCTTTGCGAAAGTCACCAGTGGTCCTCACTATGTCTGCCTACTGTCGCTAGTGTCACTATTTTTGAGATTCTCCTCATAGAATCTCCTTTGTGACAATCACCAGTGGTCCTCACTGCATCTGTCTACTATCGCTAGTGTCACTATTTTTGAGATTCTCCTCATAGAATCTCCTTTGTGACAGTCACTAGTGGTTCTCATTGCGTCTACCTACTGTCGCTAGTGTCACTCTCTTCAAGATTCTCCTCATAGAATCTCTTTCACAATAGTCACTAGTTGTTTCAACTGTGTCTGCCTACTGTTGCTTGGGTCACATCTCCAGATTCCTTTATGGAAAATCTCTCTTGCATCGGTCACTAGTCATTCTGGCTATGTCTATCTACTGTCGCTCCATCCTTCTTAGGTTCTTCATCGTGAAGATTCCTCTTTGACCTCAGTTACCAGTCATTCTGAATGTGTCTACCTACTGTTGTCACCCTACTAAAGAGATTTCTTTCAAACATGTTCTGGACACTGACACTTGACATCAATCTCAAAACATTGAACTCAAAAATGATATAATTGTTTGGTTATGCTGAGCATTTTCTTTGTTTACTTTATTTTTCTTTATGATATCTCCTCAAGCAACTTGATGATGTCATCTTCGACTAGAGAAGCAATGACTAGGGGCATGATCTTTTTCTTTACTTTCTGTTTGTGGTTTAGTTCCAATAAGTTGATATATTCTTGTAAAAGGGGTGTCCACTATAAGAGCCTCCATCTCGTATTAGCTGGTCGTGTGTACCTCAACTCCTTTTATATGAATACACCAATAATGTTGGTTCTTCTCCTTCTTTGTTGGAGTGAACTCTTCATGCTACAGTAAATACTGATACTCGTCCTGCTAAGTGAATGTAAGGGTCACTGTGAGTATATCTAGCACACTTCTGTCTAAGGTTACGAATGCAAGGGTCATTATGGACAGAATGAATACTGAATACTTAGCATAAGAGGGATCTCCCATGTGTTTCATGTGCCTATCATGCAAGCAACATTCAGGTCATCCTAGCATTTATGCTCTGATGCTTATGTTAACTTTCTATATTAAAAGGGACAAATGTTCTGGTCATTCTAGCTTCTTGTGCCTTGAATGCTTACATTCAATCCTAACAAACTAATAATGTATGTTATATTCATATTTCCATTATTGCAATGTTAGTGAGAATTGTATGACCTATGAGATTTTTTCTATATCCGATGATGATTAAATATTGAGGCTTGGTAAATAGACCTGGGGTTACATTTAACATAGTCTGGCATTACATTCTTCACTTGCATAAGCACAAAATTCGATGGTCATTCTGTTCCTACCCTTTGTGATGAAAGATTGGGAGCATCTCCACATGTTAGATTTCTTCATGGCTGCACAAGAATTTGGTTCATCGATTGACGTTGCTCAATGGAATACATGTCACTATCAAGTAAAAACATGCAACACTACATGAGATGTCAATCCATACATATGCATTCTATCCAAGTACAACATACATCTCATGTACATCAAAGTAAAGAAAAAATAGATAATGACATGTACATAGGGATACTCAGCTCAAGATCTCATATATATATATATCAAAAGAATGGATCAGTACAAAAAATGGGCGCCACTCGAGTGCAATCGATCAAAAATGATACATGTGGTGCTGACACACCAGTCAATACATAGCCAAAGATCAAAATTACAGTCATGTATAAAGCGTCTAACTCTATCCCATACCCTCACCTCCAGGAGGAGTAGGAGTAGTAGGTGGCAGAGGCGACGGTGGCATATTTGGTCTGACAAGAGGATGTGTGCCTCCAAATTCTCAGGCATACTGAGAAAAGCGCTAAACCTGAAGTGTCTCATCATGTATTGCACTCATATAGAAACATAATAGTACACTGCCTGAGCTGACTGGAAGCAGACCTCATCCTATGCCAGCTCTAATCTCCACTCTGCAGTCTTCACGCTCTCTCTCCATCAGTCTATCTCCTGCTGTCTCTCCACCAGCTGTGCATCGCAGACTCCACTAAAATTTGCAAGTCCCCCAACTGCCAGGAGGCGTGATGAATTCGCTCTCATTATTGTCATACTGTGTCTTGCACCCTAGCAGCTGGCTGATCTAGCATATCCTCATCTAGCATCTCTAGTGCTTGCCACTGTGGAGGTGCCTGCGACTATGGTGGCACCTACTACTATGGAGCCTCCTACTGTGGGGCCTCCTCCTCTGTCCTCTGCCTGCAACGTCGACTCTATCCAGTCCCACTACCCCCAACACCTAGGTCTGATCCAATCTAACATGGGGGAATCAACATCTTCTGTACTCATTGCTAGACCCGTGGCTACTGTTGTGGCTGATCTGCTAGCTGTGGCTATGCCTATTACTATTGGGGCACCTACCTTTGTCCCTACCCTGCCGTCCCTAGTGGATCTGTAAAATGTGGGAATAGATGGTTGATAAAAAATGCCTAATATGCAGGCATCATCCCGACATCTACTACCTCTGGCAGGTAGTCCCACTGAACTACAGCTAGGTTACAAATGTTTATCATGGACCGCCCTGGATCCATCCATGGTGGCCATCCATGCTCAACATCCTTTTGCAACTTGGCATAGGCACAATACTCAGAGAAATGTCCTAGGGTCAGCCATACTGCCGCCATACTTGTGATATCACAAATCTCTCAATAACTGATGTAGTCTTGCCCGCCAGAGGTCAAGAACTGAACATCCATGGTAGCTCTCTGGGGGCATCATCCCAGTCCTTTGTCTCTCTCCATGGTCACCATATAACAAAGACCAGGTCATCAAGATGTGTCTGCCAATGCTCAATCTTACCCAGGTGGACCTGGGTAATGTACCCTCTATATCTGCATATATACAGCTCCATGGGCTCTCTGCAATGCTAAAAAATTGGCCTACATGTGGGAAGATGCTCCCAGGCTCATATCTGCAATACATATACTCCCACTGCCATGGTCTTCTTCTCATGGAAGATGACCTCGTGCATCTCATGGAAAAGGTGAGCTAACATGAAATGACCCCACCCAAAGATCTCAGGTGCCTCCAACATCTTGCAAAGCATGGCACCCCACCCACACTCCAAACTATGCTGTCCCCTGTCAGGACATAAGAAGCAACTCAAAAATATAGCCAACACAGATGCCAGCCTGTGTGTCAGTCCATAGGTGTGCATCAGCTCATCCCAGCTGATAGCCCTACCTCTCGATAGCTCTCTCCCAAACACAATGGATAGTGCCTCTGTCCCTGCTCGGGGCACTGTATCATAGATGACCCAAGTGATGTGAAAGGGAATTTGCAAGATCCTCCAAATGTCCTCTGGGGTGATCATCATCTCACCCATCGAAGAATGAAATGTGTTCGTCTCTGAATGGAAATTCTCTACCAATGCAGTGAGAAGGTCGTGATTCACCATCACGACTAGAATTTGACACAAAGAAGACAAACCCAATCGAGCAATGTGTGCCCGATCAACATCATCGAGACTCTGCAATAACTCCCCATATGGTGGGTAATGCAATCTAAATGCGACATCACCAAAAACCTCTTACACGCACAAAAAAAAAAATGACAAACGAAACAATCAGTATCAAGTTGAAACGACACATCGAAACAAATTAAAATGCAATTTTTGAGCACGAAAATAAAATTTTAAAACATGACTGTCACGAGATTTTGCACAAAATTCATGAAATTTGTGCAAAGTTCTTCTAGTTTTGCACAAAATCATTCTTTCTTCATACAAAGAATCACATCATCACTCGAAAAAAACCTGTTCACATGAGAAACAAATTGCCTTGCACGAAGAATCTCATTCTTCACGCAAAACCTAATGCTTCCTGTGCAAAGATCCTCTTGCCGCGCATGAAGAAATAGCGTACCCTATTTCTTTGAGAAAAGAAATAAGATCTTCATGCAAAAAGAGAAAGGTCTCAAGAAAAGATCTATTAGACAATCCTAAAACATGCTAAAATGTGCAATAAATGACATCAAAATGCGTGAAAGCAAAAGTACAAAGGAAGGGAATCGATGACTCACCAGTGGTCCATAGTTTTCTGGCCAGCTGTGACATTTGGAGTGCTCAAATTGATGATATCTCACGTTCACTGCCATGTCTCTCTTAGAGCTCAAATCAATAGAAGACAAAAAGCACAAATGAATTGAAAATGACCCCTCTAGCCCTTATATAGCTGTTGACCCAAATTTTTTGAAGTACTTAGATTTGGACAAAAATCACACCCCTGACTAATTTGACCATTCTGAATCCATTTTCAGGATCGAATTCAAAATCTAACACACCTAAGAGCCTCAAAAATGCATTTTAAAATTTTGGAGACCAACACGATCGAATGCTTGTGCAACCCAAATATTTTTGATACTTTGTGATTCTTGGCATCCTTTCAACTCTACATTCTCCATATTTTCAAAATCTATTTTGGAAATAGTCAACTCAAGTCAACTATGGAAAAATTTGGTCAACTTTTGGTCAAATTTGGTCTTTGCGACCTTGCAATCATTACATAACATTTCTTCAGATCGTTATGATCTCTTCTACATTCTACTACATCTCAGATTTCTTCTGTATCTATTGCTATATTGCTTCACATCTATTTCTGGTGTGTCATCTTTCGATTTCACTCCCGAGGGGGCAAGATGATTACATTATTGAATACTTATTTCTTGGGGCATCTCATTCCCATCTTATGTCCTTATCACTTGGGGCATTTGATCACTTGGGGCATCTTGTTCCCTTCTATCTAGCATATTTGCTATCTATCTTATCTTTTCATCAATTGATCAACCTTATAACAACTCTTCTCAAAGTTTGATGGACAAGTATTGGGATAGTCTAAACCCTGACTCCTAAGGATCAAGCCTCATTTTGGGGATGATTCTATGACTCATGATTAGACCTTGTTATCTCTTTTTCAATCTCTTGGGTATCTAGGTGTCCTATCTGGATTCTTGAAGGCTATGCTCCGTTCTAGAGATAATCTTCTAAATGCTTATCACTCTTGGGTATCTAGGTGTTCTATCTGGATCCTTGAAGGTTACCCTCTATTTTGGAGATAATCTTCTAAATGCTTATCACTCTTGGGTATCTAGGTGTTCTACCTGGATCCTTGAAGGTTAAGCTCCATTTTGGAGATAATCTTCTAAATGCTTTCAATCTCAGGTATCTAGGTGTTCTATCTGGATCCTTGAAGGTTATGTTTCATTCTGGAGATAGTCTTCTAAATGCTTTCACTCTCGGGTATCTAGGTGTTCTATTTGGATCCTTAAAGGTTAAACTTCATTATGAAGAAACCTTTTAAATGCTTATCAATTTTAGGTATCTAGACATTCTGTCTAGATCCTTAAAGATTACGCTTTGTTATGGAGATAGTCTTTTAAATGCTATCAATCTTAGGTATCTAAGTGCTTTACTTGGATCCCTTAGGATTAAGCTCTGTTCTAGAGATGGTCCTTAAAAGCTCATCAATTGGTCTCCGTGTCATCACCTTCGGAACCAATCTCATCTTCGCATCACACTTTATAATTTTTCTTTGAATTGAACGTGCTACTCACACATTCATTCAAAGAGGGGCAAAATTTAATATCCCAAAATTGGCTCATTGCCATGATACCAATTCTGGTATATTTTTGATCAATCTTAAGTCCTATGTCACTAGGCAATTCTTATTCTGCTACTCGCTACTTGACTTAATTGTTAGATACAAAAAATCTTAATTTGTATTCATCATGCTTATTATTTAATTCCTATAGTATTTACTCATATTAGTCACATTAAACCTATTGATTAATATTTAATTTAATTATTAAGTACTTATACTTTAATTAAATTAAATTATATCCTAAGGCTAATGTACTAAGGAATTAAATTTATTTAATTTAATAAATATGCCTATTGTAATTAATTGAATGAAATTATTTAATTAAATAAGAAAAGGTATTTATGAGGTCATATCTCATTTAATTAAATTAAATATCTCTCCAAAATCTCTCTTCAGTTCAAAAAGGAAATTCTCAGTTCACTACTGATCAAATTAGAAGTGACCCAGATCACTTGCTTTTACATTGAAGTCTATCTGAGTTGACTGAGTCTTAACTCCCTTTGATTTGGAAATCTTCCTTTATGACTAAACTTCATCTTCAATCTTGATCGTTGATTGAAATCGATCTCAACCGTTGATGGATTCTAGGAAAGTCTATTTAAGGGACCCTCATTTCCTCATTAAAAAAGGTTGAATATTGATGTTATCGAATCTTTGCTGAATTACTCACTCACCTTGCTCAAGCTTTCATTGCATTCTAGCTTTCTTTAATATCATTTAGATTAATACTATGCATACATGTATATTAAACATTATTTTCTAATTTATAGATTAAAATGCATATTCATATAGATTAAACTACATTTCATCTTATAGATTAAATGTTTTTTTCAAATGTTCTTCTATATCTATTGCTATATTGCTTCACATCTATTTCTGGTGTGTCATCTTTTGATTTTGCTCCCAAGGGGGTAGGATGATTACATCATTGAATACTTATTGCTTGGGGCATCTCGTTCCCATATTATGTCCTTATCACTTGGGGCATCTTGTTCCCTTCTATCTGGCATCTTTTCTATCTATCTTATCTTTTCATCAATTGATCAACCTTATAACAACTCTTCTTAGAGTTCAATGGACAAGTATTGGGATAGTCTAAACCCTGACTCCTAAGGATCAAGCCTCATTCTGGGGATGATTCTATGACTCATGATTAGACCTTGTTATCTTTTTTTCAATCTCTTGGGTATCTAGGTGTTCTATCTGGATCCTTGAAGGTTACACTCCGTTCTAGAGATAATCTTCTAAATGCTTATCACTCTTGGGTATCTAGGTGTTCTATCTAGATCCTTGAAGGTTACACTCCGTTTTGGAGATAATCTTCTAAATGCTTATCACTCTTGGGTATCCAGGTGTTCTACCTGGATACTTGAAGGTTATGCTCCATTCTGGAGATAATCTTCTAAATGCTTTTAATCTCAGGTATCTAGGTGTTCTATCTGGATCCTTGAAGGTTATGTTTCATTATGGAGATAGTCTTCTAAATGCTTTCACTCTTGAGTATCTAAGTGTTCTATTTGGATCCTTAAAGGTTAAACTTCGTTTTGAAGAAACCTTTTAAATGCTTATCAATTTTAGGTATCTAGACATTCTATCTGGATCCTTAAAGATTATGCTTCATTCTAGAGATATTCTTTTAAATGCTATCAATATTAGGTATCTAAGTGCTTTACTTGGATCCCTTAGGATTAAGCTCTGTTCTAGAGATGGTCCTTAAAAGCTCATCAATTGGTCTCCGTGTCATCACCTTCAAAACCAATCTCATCTTTGCATCACACTTTCTGATTTTTCTTTGAATTGAACGCGCTGCTCACACATTCATTCAAATAGGGGCAAAATGTAATACCCCAAAATTGGCTCATTGCCATGATACCAATTCTGGTATATTTTTGATCAATCTTAAGTCTTATGTCACTAGGCAATTCTTATTCTGCTACTCACTACTTGACTTAATTGTCAAATGCAAAAAATCCTAATCTGTATTCATCATGCTTATTACTTAATTCCTATAGTATTTACTCATATTAGTCACATTAAACCTATTGATTAATATTTAATTTAATTATTAAGTACTTATACTTTAATTAAATTAAATTATATCCTAAGGCTAATGTACTAAGGAATTAAATTTATTTAATTTAATAAATATGCCTATTCTAATTAATTGAATGAAATTATTTAATTAAATAAGAAAAGGTATTTATGAAGTCATATCTCATTTTATTAAATTAAATATCTCTTCAAAATCTCTCTTCAGTTCAAAAAGGAAATTCTTAGTTCACTGCTGATCAAATTAGAAGTGACCCAGGTCACTTGCTTTTACATTGAAGTCTATCTGAGTTGACTGACTCTTACACTCAGATCTGAGATAGTTAACTCCCTTTGATTTGGGAATCTTCCTTTATGACTGAACTTCATCTTCAATCTTGATCGTTGATTGAAATCAATCTCAACCGTTGATGGATTCTAGGAAAGTCTATTTAAGGGACCCTCATTTCCTCATTAAAAAAGGTTGAATCTTGATGCTATCGAATCTTTGTTGTATTACTCACTCACCTTGCTCAAGCTTTCATTGCATTCTAGCTTTCTTTAATATCATTTAGAATAATATTATGCATACATGTAGATTAAATGTTATTTTCTAATTTATAGATTAAAATGCATATTCATATAGATTAAACTGCATTTCATCTTAATTTCATCAAATCCTTCATTCTTAGAGAGTCTGGTTGCTTACACCTTGAATCTGAGGATATCTAATAAGAAAAAATCCTTTAGATAGAAGGTGAGAAGTCGCTCTGTCGGACCTCTTGGATAAACAACTCAATGTTTATTCTAGGATGATTCTGCAGGTAATGACTATGTCGAAGTGTCTGTGAGGTTTAGAGGCCCATAGTTCATAGGTACAACAACCTAAGATCTAAACATGGTGCTAATTATATCCTCATAAAATGAATAACTTACAACTACTATGATTAGATCCATCTTCTTCCTCACACACTTTTCACCTACCCCATTATAGATTTATCCCTCATGAATCATCATATAGGTCATTATCCCTTATAGGCATTCATAGACCCCTCATCATCATAGCACAAGCTAGAAAATCCTTGACCAAACAAATCATTATCCAATAAAACCCTAGATCAAATCCTCCATCATCTCCTAAAACACTTGGTGACACTCTTGTTAAGAGTTTCTTATCCCACATCCTATATCCATCACACTATCATGACTATCAATTTGACCACACACTATCTAGGGTAGTCTATCTTTATCACTTGTTTCCCTCACCACCTTGATCTATAGGTTGGACTCCACATTTGATCACCACACATCTTCCAAAGGGTCATTAGTCTATCCTAGGTAGACACAATCACCACATATTGAGCTTAAATTTAGGGTAACACCTCTCATACTTTGACATCATGTTGTTGATCTTTTAGGTCCTTTAGGCATCACATCCTTAGAATACAATCCTCCCTCATCATCCTTTGCACCACCACACATTGTCCATTTGCATCAAGGATAAATGTCATACCATCTTTTAGAAATTCCTAGAACTCATCTTTCCCTTTCATATCATCCTACATCCCATCCTTAGGAGAATTATCATTTCATGCCACCCACCACACATCAGAATAGAAACAAAAGGAAGAAGAAAAACATGGATCCTAATCCTAGTGGTGTTGCGATTAGCACACAACTTGATCCAGAAGTTGTTGTTGTCACATCTAAGCCATCTTGCAAGAATATAGAAGAATTCAGACCCACACCATCAGCCATATAGGTATTTATGCACCAAAGCAGAAATGCAATCCTTGTCAATCTCATCATTAATAGAAACAAGGACACTATCATGGTCAACTTAGAAAGAAATAATGTTAGTGCCTTTGGCTTTGGATGAACATCACCACCAATAAAGAGGGAAGACTCCTTACATCCCCTATATGGCACTATCCTATCACTTGTGGATCTAAATAACCCCTTTATTGATCCCAAAAAAGGTTATCAACCCATAATACAATAGGATATGGACCCAAATGTAGGAAGTACTCAAATTAGTGCTCCTATCCCTCAAAATAGTCAACCTATCATCGCACAATCCTTCCTTCACACCACACATTATCAACCTATCACCATGCAATCCACATCCACTAGGATTCATTTCCATGTTGGTGCTGCCAAGAAACCCATATCCATCCCACTTAACATTGTATGACCTTCCACCTCACAAGTATGCACCTCCACATCATATATACCTGCTAGCTAATCCATTTCAATAGTACACACAATCTGCACCATAGTTCACCACAAGAATGTTGCCAACAAGGCCTAACAATCAACCCCTTGCTCCACATAGTGATAACACTAACCCATTATCCCAACATAAGGTACTACCACCTTATTTCATCTTGGCCCATGGGATTAACACTGCCATAAGGGTAGGCCATAATCCTCTGAACAAGTAACTATTTCATGCCTATATTCCAAGCACAACCACAACAACCCCGACCTCCTCCATCAAGAAATCAATTTCCATCCATCACAAATTACTTGTCCATGCCTCCCTCATAAAATAGCCAATACATGATTCCATAATAGCAACTACAAATGGGGGAAACCCTTTATGTGAACTACCTAGTACCATCTTACACTGAGGTATTTTCTTATGTAGGCACACATCCATCCTATATTGGGCATAATGTGGCTTCTCAAACCACCACACAAGTGTACCAAAATCCTATTAGAAATAATAGTCCACAAAGATAACTAAGTTGGTGGGGGGGATGAATTAGTTATCCAATAATTAAAACATTTATCTTCTTCAAATAAACTTAACCATTCAACCAAAGTAAACATCAACCATAATAAGACACATATAGATATTACACCAGATATGTTAACTAGGGAAACCCTTGATCAGAGGGAAAACCTTGGTGGGAATGATGCCCATAAGATGATGTACTAATATAAACATTCCTTATTAGAGGATGGACCCTGTTAGGAGTCTATTACAACATTCAGTACATATGAGTCCCTATTAGAAGACTTTGAAACCCTGTTAGGAGATTCCAACCCTATTAGGAGTTGTAGTACAATGTATGCAAGATGAGCCCCCTACCCAACATGCAATTTCAACTACAAGAAGAGCTCACTACTCAAACATGAAATATACTATTATGTTCCTTCTTCCTTTATTCTGTCAACTGAACAAAACACTGTCAAACCTTGTAGACTAGGTCACAAACCTCAGATCACTCATTAAAACCTTGACAATGAATTTTCCTTCACTTCCACTTTGTTCTGCTCAACTTCACATTCTACACTCTCTACTACTTATAATCACTTCTTCATATAAAAATTCCATCTCACATTCACACTTCATGATAAAGGAAAATGTCCTTCCTTTATACCAAGTCCATAAAATAACTCCTTGAGTCGACTGTTGGACCTTCTCAATTAATCATTATAGGACCACATTAAGAACACGTTACACTTAGCAATAACATCAATCTTCCACCTTGCAACTTGAATATATTTCCATACATGTAATATTATGACAAGCAAACTTAGCCACATCATCACCAACATGTCTTCTTGATATCCTCAACCTCTATTCTTAGAATAAAAATTCTGCTAAGAGATATAATAAGTTTACCAAAACATGCCTCTATAAACTCTATCTTAGAAAAGACATCACCAAAACTTACATAACTTCTTCTAGACTTATCATTTCTTCATCCAACATGAACTGCATATACTAGATACTTAGAAGTATCTCCAATAACCTTGGATAGTGTAAATACTCAACTAGAAATCCATACCAACTTGATCATTTTGTTGTTCTTCTATCAGATACCATAGAAGTCTGCTATGTTGACATCAATGACAAACTTAGTCATGAACATAACATATCATCATAGTAACATATCTACAATACTCCTCCATAGGAATATCATTAGCATTCATGTTTTCAACAATCTCCCCCTTTGGCATTGATGGAAATATAGATAAAAAAATCTAGTTCCAAGAATACTAACAAAAGATTGTTCATCTTTCTTTTCAAATCCTCTTCATTAGTCATTCTCCCCCATTGACATACCTCAATGTGCTTTCCATAAAACTATCATTCCATGTTTTATATCTCCTGAACATGTTGTACTTGTTCTTGCTTGTCTTCACCTCATGATGTTCTTCCTCATGATCTTTTTACTTCTCCCGTATGATATTTTTCTTCTCCTTATGATCTCTTTGCTTCTTGAATATGGTGTTTTTCATGCCATACTTCTCCCCATTGACATCAATGTCAAAGGTTTTAGCAACCATCAAACTCAGAAATAATTGATTCTTACTAGCTCAAGTGTCCAAAGACACTATTCAAAACAACATCCAACAAGAGTCCTAGATGACTCTATCCATCACAGATACTCCCCCATATAGAAAGCATCAACATTCAGTCTAGACAAACAATGGTGCTCTACTACACTAGACTGATGCACTTTGTCATTTTTTACTTTAGTGTAGGAAGGACCATAACCCCTAGCATACCTCATAAATACTCAAAAGTCTCTTTGGGAAGAGGCTTAGTGAATATATCTACAATTTTCTCTTTAGTGCTCATGTACTCCAATCTAATTTCCTTTTTTGCAACTTTCTCTCTCAACATGTGATACTTAATAGAAATGTGCTTGGTCTTTGAATTCAATACTACATTCTTAGACATATTTAGTATGCTTGTGTTGTCACAATTTATGAAAATAGATTCACTCATTTCTATCCTTATATCCTTCAGCATCTACTTCATCCAAACAACTTTATTGCAATTGTTTGTTATTGCAACATATTTTGCTTCTGTTGTACTTTGTGATGTACAATCTTACTTCTTTCTTAGCCAAGAAACCAATCTTCCTTCAAGAAAGAAGGCTCCACCATTGGTGCTCTTTCTATCATCCATACTACCTACCCAATCAACATTAGTATAAGCACTTAGAGTAAAATCATTAGATCTGTCATACCATAATCTAAACTCTAACGTTCCTTTCAGATATCTAAATATCCTTTTGACTAATGCATAATGTGCTTCTCTGGGATCAACTTGGAATCTTGCAATGATTCCAACAACATTTTCCATATTCGGCCTTGTGTGAGTCAAATATTGCAAACATCCAATTATAGATCTATACTTCTTCTGCTCAATTAAAGGTGTCTCATCCTTTATAGATAACTTGTGTCCAATTACCACAAGTGTTTCAATAGGTTTCCAAACCAAACCTTTTCACTAGATCCTTCAAGTACTTACTCTAATAAATAAAGATTCCTTCTTTATTCTATACAATTTATAATCCTAGAAAATATTTCATTTCCCCTATCATACTCATCTCAAATTCTTTCTTCATCTCTTCAAAAAATTTGTTACTTTCATCATCATTTCCTCCAAATATGATATCATCAACAAATATTACCAAAATCATCAAACCATCATCAATTTATTTCTAATGGAGATTACTATCTGCCATACCTTTGCTATATCCAAGCTTTATCAAATTCTTGTCCAACCTTGCATACTAGGTTTTGGGTGCTTGATTCTAGCCATACAATTCTTTCTTTAGTTTGCTTACTATGTCCTTATCATCTATCAAAGGAAAACCTTCAAGATACTCTATGTATACTTCTTCTTCAAGTTCTCCATTCAGAAATCCTGACTTGACATCCATTTGATACACTTTGAATTTCTTTTGTGTTGCATAGGCTAAGAATAATCTTACTGCTTCTATTCTAGCCACAAGAGCATAGGTCTTATCATAGTCTATTCCTTCTTTCTGTGAGTAACCTTTATATACCAATCTTGCCTTGTTCCTAACAAATTTTCTTTTCTCATTCCTCTTGTTTCTAAATACCCACGTAGTTCCTATTATATTCTTATCTGCTAGTCTAGGGACCAATTCCCATGTTTCATTCTTTACTATCTAATCCAATTCCTCTTTCATAGCTTGTTTCCAATAATCATCTTTACATGCTTCATCTGTATTCTTAGGTTCAACTTAACATATCAAACATAGTTCTTCATTGACTCTACCTCTTTTCATCATACCTTTATCTCTGCTTTTGATGATCTACTTAGATGGATGATTCTTTATCATATTCTTTCCTAAGTAGGAGTTGTTATCTCAACTCTTGGCTCTACTAAAAGTTTTGAGCTTTGTTCCTAGCTTGGATCTCCTTCATTCTACAAACCATTGTTTGTCTCAAGAAATACTTCATCATTCCTTGGCTTAGTAACAACATCATCATCTAAATTGTAATCAATCATTCTCTCTTGTATCCTAAATTTCTCATCAATTCTTACATTTTAACTTTCCATAATAGTCTTAGTTCTTAGATTATAACATCTATAAGACTTTATTTTCAATGAATAACCAAGAAACATACCTTCATCACTTCTAACATAAAACTTACCAATAACATCATCTCTTTTGATATAACACTTACTACCAAACACTCTAAAATACTTGACTGTAGTTGAGTGACCAAACCATAGTTCATAAGGGGTCTTGTTTGTGTCTTTCCTGTCTTGCATTTTGTTCATAGTGTAGACTGTTGTATTCATAGATTCTTTCCAAAACATCTTGGATACATCATTCTCAGCTAACATAGCTCTTGTTGCTTCTGTAACTGACTTATTCCTTCTTTCTGCAATGTCATTTTGTTCAAGTCTTCAACTCAACTCTTTCTTCTACTCTCGGATTGAATCTCTACTCTTTAGTCTAATTCCCATTCTAAAAATCATTGCTAATGATAACTTCCATATTTTCATGGTTAACCTTTGGACCAACAATAGTTACCAAAGCTATCTCTTCTAATAATCTCTCTTTAATTGATTTAGGTTCTTTATCACAATCATCATAATCATTCAAGAATCTTTCCATACTTGCTTTGAATTCTTCATCTTCATCAGAAGGTGAACTCTTTCTATTTTTTTAATTCTCTTAGTGCATGTAGATGAAAAATGACCAAACTCATTAAATGTCCAGCAAGCAAAAATTTCCATACCTTCTTGTTCTTCTTTCATAAGTAGATAAATACTTTCCTTGATCTTCATTTCTTCTTTGGATTTGAATCTATCTTTACTTGTGCATCTATCCAGAAGCTTAATGCTCAATTCTATACAAAATTCCGATCTTTCACCAAGAAGCTCCATCTTTTGGGTGTTGAAATTTCCTCCATCAGACTCAAGACTATCTTTTTTGAACATGCTTGCCATGGATCTCCCAAAGTTGTTAAACTTTATCTTTAATGATGGAATGCTTTGATACCAATTGTTAGAAATAATAGTCCACCAAGATAACTAAGAGAGGGGGTTTGTATCCAATAATTAAAACATTTATCTTCTTCAAAAAAACTTAACCATTCAACCAAAGTAAACAACAACCATAATAAGATGCACATAGACAATTGCACTAGATATGTTAACTAGGGAAACCCTTAATCAAAGGGAAAACTTTGGTGGGAATGATTCCCACAAGATAATGTACTTTTATAATTCCTGTTAGATTTGCTTTAGAATAACTGAGAGGGGGGGTGAATCAGTTATTCAAGGTCCAAATGTCCTATTCAAACTTTTCACTAAGTGTAGTAAACTCATTCAACCATTCATTCATCCAAGCTTTAACTTATCTAGTCAGAAAGTTATTGTAAATCAAAATGCAAGCATAACACATAAGAAATCAACACATGACATAGTGATTTATGTGGAAATCCAATTTCAAAAAAACCACTAGTAACATGCTACTCAATTTTCACTCTTCTGAAGTGATGCCTTGTGAAAGGCTTTCCCTGTTAAATGCTTACAACACACTATCAAATGTGACCTTGTTAGAGGATTTAATCACCCAGTTAGAAGTGGGCCTGGTTAAAGGACTTTAGAACATTCACTTCGAATGCCACCCTATTAGAGGATTTACAAATGGTTTTTAGGCCAACCTAAGTCCATAGGATTTTCACATCTAATACAATTGCTAGAGAGTATTAGAAAATCTTGACCTGACTACAACATACAACTTATCTTGCAAATCTCATATCACTTCTCAGCTCATACCCTTGCTTGGCCTTCAATATTTTCAACTCTTGATAGCTTGACCTCCTTGAAATCTTTGTCTCCTTGATTCTACACACTCAATGTACCAATTCAATCATCCCTTCATGAGCACTCATAGAAGCAAAGCCTCTGTGCTCTTCCTTCTCCTAGATGTCTCCTCCTTGATACCCTTCTAACCGCTTTGCAGATTTGGCACTTCAAAAACAATAGTATCAACAACTCTTTTCTTCTTGGTCTATGACTTCTTAAATAGAAGTCTTGGAGTTCCTTTTTCCACTTGATTCTTTCATTCTTTAATTTTGATTCACATGGATTAGGTAGGATTCATTGCATCTAACCCATATTCTGTTTCCTCTAGAAAATTCTTGAATAATCCTTTAGAATTTGTTCAAAAATAGTTTAAATAGGATTCTATGCCAACAAATCATCATCCTTATCTTCCAACTCATTCAAAAAATTCAATGTAACCACTATGCCAGCTTAGATTTGGCGAATCTTCATCTTTTGAAATAATGCAGCAGCTCAACGCTATTGAAATACTGGTGCTCGACACATCTTGTGTTACTTGGCATCAACTATGTTTTTCCTGATGCTCAGCACCTGAAGATCACTTAGCACCAATTGAAAATTTTCTAATGCTCCACACCTGATCTTCACTCGGCACATGAAGATCACTTGGCACACACTAGAAATTTTTGTTACTCAACTTCTACAAAAAATTTGCTCGGCTTCAACTAACTTGCTTGGCACCTACTAAAGATCTTAGTTTAAGATTTGCAATGAACCTTGTTACAAATTTTTCTTCCAATAATTCTAAGTGTGACCAACCTCTTTATCTTTGAGTATGTTATCAATACATTACTTAACCATTGTCTTAACTGATCCTTGCACTTCATTACAACATCATAACTCAACCTTTCCCTTAGATGCTCTTGTTAGATCTTTTTGATCAAATATTTTTCATCAATCAACTAAGTGATAGTACTTGGATCTTATAAGAAAATATCATCCCTAAAGATAGTAGGTTTGACATCAATGATAAAACAATGATTGAAAATATTCTTTTACAACAATCTCCCTCTTTGATCTTCAACAACAATGAGTTTTTCAATCAGATTTCCAACAATTCCTTATTAGAGGATGGACCTTGTTAGGAGTCAGTTACAACATTCAGTATATATAAGTCCCTATTAGAAGAATTTGAATCCCTATTAGGATATTCTAACCCTATTAGGAGTTGTAGTAAAATGTATGCAAGATGAGCCCACTGCCCAAACATGCAATTTCAACTATAAGAAGAGCTCACTTCTCAAACATGAAATTTACTGTTATGTTCCTTCTTCCTTTCTTCTGTCAACTGAACCAAACATTTTTAGACCTTGTAGACTAGGTCACAAACCTTGGATCGAAATATCAAACCTTGGATCAGTCAACAAAGCCTCAATAATGAAGTTTCCTTCACTTCTATTATGCTCTGCTCAACTTTGTATTCCACTCTCTAATGCTTACAATCACTTCTTCATGTCACAATTCCATCTTACATTCACACTTCATGATAAAGGAAAAATTTCTTCCTTTATACTGAGTCCATAAAACAATTCCATGAGTCAATTTTTTGGAACTTCTCAATTAATCATTATAGGACCACATTAAGAACACGTTACACTTAGTGATAACATCAATCTTCTGCCTTGCAACTTGAATATCTTTTGTACACATAATATTATGACAAGAGAACTCAGCCATGTCATCACCAACATGTCTTCTTCATATTCTCAACCTTGATTCTTAGAATTAACAATTCTGCTAGAGATATAACAAGTTTATGAGAACATGCCTCTGTAAACTCTATGTGAGAACAAACATCACCAAAACTTAGATAACTTCTTCCAAACTTATCATTTCTTCATCCAAAATTAACTACATCTACTAGATACTCAAAATTTTCTCCCATAACCTTAGATAGTGAGAATACTCAACTAGCCATCCATACCAACTTGATCTTTCTGCTATTCTTTTGTCAGATACCACAAAAGACTGCTTCGTTGACATCAATGGCAAACTCAGTCATGAATATAAAATATCATCATAGTAACATATCTACAATACTCCCCTATGGGAATATCATCAGCTTTCATGTTCCCAAAAAATCCACCACTATAGCAACCACCATCATAATAGTAGTATGTAAAAATACACACACATGGTCACCTACATATACAAAAATCATACAAGTTACCCCCACAACAATATCCACAATACCAACAACAATTCACCCTACAAACATAACATTATGTTTAACCACTACTACAACTGTAGACACCTAAAAATCCTTTAGAAAATAAAGTATTTTTATTTTCTGAAAAATTCCTGATGACATCATCATTTATTAATTAATTAATTATTTAATTAATTAATTTATTTTTATGCCATTAAATCCCTTTATCTTAATTAAAAATATTTAATTAAGGAATCCCTCCCAAAAATGTTTAAATCTTATTTAAACATTATTTCCTTATTTATTAATTATTTAATTACTAAATTGACCAAAAAACTCAAAATAAATAAAAAATTTATTTTTTGCCCAAAACTTGGCCAATTTTCTGAAGACCAATAACCTCTTCAGAAATCTTCTAATCCTTCTTTAATTTCGATTAAAGGCTAATCCCATCATTTCCTACCCCTAATCCCAACTCAAAATATTTAATCAAGATTAAATATTAATCCTCATGTTTATTAAAAATATTTTAATAAATATCTCCTCAACCCAAACCCTTGAAATAAATAAAACTTTATTTATTTCATAAAATTTTATCCTATGAAGTTCTAGACTGTTCTAGAAAGTCTTCATCCTCATCCAAAGTCTAGAATCTTCTAGAAGATGTCTGTAAACCTAATCCTAATCCCCTCCTAACCTTGTCACATTCCCTAAACATGGGTTAAAACTTACTAACCCAAGCCAAAGTTAACAAATATCTCCTCCTTCACCCACCCTCATTAAATGCCATCCACTTGCCTATCCCTAAGCTAATCCTAAACCATCCTAATCCATCCTCTAATCATTTGCACAATCCTAAGCAAGCTTAAAACCCTCCTAATCAAGCCCAAGTTGAAATTGCTCTCATCTCCCTCAAAATATCTCAACCATAAAACTTTATGAAGCCCACTAGGTCATAAATGACTCTTCCAAGCCCTTTTATTGCTCTTACAAGTCATTATGAGGGTCTTTATGAAGATTTTATCCTTTGAGCCTCCTTTTTTGACTCATCCTTCCCCTTTCCTCCATCCTCTCACCCTATGAGATGTGTCACTCATTGATTGGCTATAAGGAAGCACAATTCATGTGCTCTCTTCTCATGCAATCTGAGCCCTCCATGAGCTTTTTCCCATCGTTGCATCTTAGCCCTCAATCCCTCAATCCTCTTGCCTATAAATTGGATCCTTCCCCTTTGCAAAATAACACAATCCATGAAGTAAAGTCATAATTCCATTTTAAGAAGCCATTTTACATCAAAACCATACACTCACACCCAAATTCCAACTCCATTTGAAGCCCTTTTTGAAGCATAAAGCTTGAGCATACATCCTATCTATTTAGACAAAGCTACTCAACAAGAGAGCTTCTCATTGAGAGAGCCCATTAATGGCTCATATTCTCAATTGAGAGCTCATCTTAGTCTATCTTGAAGTTTATGAATTTTGTTTAGTTTTTAGAAGCTTTATTTAGATTTGGTTTCTATTAGCATACTAACATTTTCTCATATACATTTTGGCATGCTCAGTGGGACCCCGCATGGGTCATCTTTATTAGCTTTTTTAGTCAAGTTTTGTATGTCATTTGCTAATTTTGGCTAATTTTGCTTATTTTTGTGATTGATAGGATTGTATAAATTGGTTTTGTAGGTCCACATGAGCATGAAGAAGAGAAAGGAACTCATAGTCTATCTCATAGTGTTTGCAGATTTTTCAAGCTTATAGGTGTACAAAGCACTTGGGATTTCTTCTTCCCCTTCTTGTCTACATTCTTCTTATTCCATCTACTTCTTCTTCTTCTTCTTGTGGGAGATTTTGGCCATTTTTTTTTTTAAGGAAGCAAAATAATAAACACTTCTTTTTAGTGCTTAAAATGAACCCCAAATCATACTTAAATTCATTAAAAACTAAAAATTTGCCAAAAGAAAAAAAAAAATCTTTTAACAAGTGAAACTAAACCAATCTAATCATTTGCATCCTTGCAACATCAAGGTTTTAGATGCATTCATGCAAAGTTAGGAACACTTTATTTTTTGGAATTTAAAAAGAACTTCAAGTTTCCATTTCAAAAGGTTCAAAATCAACATTAAGTGCACACTAAAATCTAAATCAAACTCAAAGCATCAATCAAGGATAAAATGAACCTCATTTGCAAATATTTTAAAGTTCTTTTAAAAATATCATGAAAACTAAGAGTCCTAAATGGTTTCCAAAATTGTCTTAAAAAGCTTTGTTATTTGTTCCAAACAAATGTCTTGTTGCAAAATCTTGAATGTTTCTTAAGTTTTTCATGCATCAAAACAATCTAGGAATATAATTTTTGGGATTAAAATATGCAAACTAGAACACAAAATCTTGAATGAAAACCAAAATCTAAAGATTCATTTTCACTTTTGAGTCCAAAACAATCTTGAATGATCTAAGGTTAAAACAAAGCCCTTCAAAGTTCTTAAAACAACAGACAAAATCTCAATCTTGAATGCTCTAAGGAAAAAACTTGAATGTTTAATCACTTGTCTTTGAATGCATGTTGCTAAAATCACTCTTGAGTGCCATGGATTAAAATCAAGTTTTTTTTTTTTTTTATGAATGCATGATTAAAACAACAAATCCAATATTGAATGCCATAGATCAAATAATCATCTTTTGAGGCATAAAAAGAATCCACATTTTTGAAATCTTCTAAGTTATAAAAACTAATAAAGACGCTTTGAGTAAGTTTGTAGTTGGACTCACCCTCTTTAATCACCCATCAACTTAACCATTGGTTGCAATCTTAGTGCCATCTATGGGGATGGGTCCACCTAAGAGGGTGTTAAGTGCTCCACGCAAATCAAACTCCACTCACTTGGGTTTTTAGTGGTTTTTCTAAGTTAGAAAATTCCTTGAATGCACATTAGTCTTGCTAACACTTCATTTGGGCATTAAAATTTGAACAAATCTTGACGTGGAGGGCCTTTGGGCACGCGCTTGAAGTTGAATTTCACATATCTTTGTTTTGGGCTTAAAAAAAACTCACACTCAATCTTGAATGCCTAACAATCAATGAACATCGCATGGTTTTGACGCATTTTCAATGACGCTCGCATTTCTTATGTTGACGATCTCTCAACTTTCATTATGCTGACGATGCTGTCAAATTGGAATGAACATTGTATGCCATAATCACAAGTGTCTTCAATCATAGCTTACAAAATCTAAATCATCAATTGGAATAAACGCGTGTCTTTTAAAGCCCAAGATCATGTATGTGGTCTTGTTTTACACTTTTTAGGAGGCCTGCTTGGGGATTTCATCACCCCTTGGGACGAACTCAACTCTAGCATTCCTACAGAGTATAAAAATTGGGAGGTGAATCCAAAGACACCTCTCTTGGAATCAAGATTTTGTCACTCGGGCTAAGCCTCAAGGAACTTTATACCCTTGAGAAGTGAAAGAGGAGAAGTGGGTTACCGCTCCTCTCGACTGTGTGACATCTTTTTTGTTTCATCTACGGATTTGGGCCTCATGTACCTTGCATATATCAAGAACTCCCTAGCTATAACAAATTTCATCCTTGTAGAAAGCTTCCTAGGATGTTGGTGTGTTTGACGTGCTTGCTCCAAAATTTTGTTTGCTTGTTTGTTCATAGCTTTTGAATGAATGTTTGCCAACTTTGGTCAAAATCCCAGAAAAGTAGAAATCATCCCAGCTCAAGGCATACTTAGCGTAGGCACTGCCTCATCAGAAATTATCCAAGCTCCCCCACTGCAACTGAATCTATCTAGTTCCTTGCTTTAGAACAATCCCAAATTCAAAGTCTCTCCAAATCATCCCCCCCAGCCAGCTAGCAACCCAATCCAAAATCACACCGAAGCCTTTAGAGAGTTGTTATCATTCTGCTAGAATTTGCTATCCAATCAATCCAACTAATCCACCAGCCTCACCAAGGTTATCCCTTTGATAGAGCCTTGTCTAGGGTAATCTAGCTTTGTCACTTGTTATCCCTCATCACCTTGAGCTAAAGGTTGGGATCCACAAGTGGTCAATCTCATGTCATTCCCATAGGATCATTAGTCTATCCTTAAGTTGACACAATCTCCACCAATCTAGCGCATAAGAAAGCAAAACTTTCATTTTTTGATAGCATGCCCTTGAAGTTTTCCATCCACAGGAAAGCCAAAAATCTCCAACCAATCCTCCTTAGGTATGTCATACAGCTTTGACTCTCCCTAGGGAATCCTTCATCAGCTAATCCAAAATCTATGCTTAATCCAAATCCAACCATGAGCTTCCATGTTCATCCATATGCAAGACCCCATCCCCATCCGACTCATCATCAAAACATGAAATCCCAAACCTACCATGATGTGTTCGGTCATATTGTCCTTGCTCCTGTCACCTCCTATTCCAATGATGATGAAAATCTTGTTGACTATGATGGGTATATTGAAAGCCTTAGAAACATTCCCCCAAGCATCCCCCAAAATCCAAGAGTTATTCCAAACTATCTAGTCATGCCATCTGATATCCCAACTTCTCCTCCATCACCCAATCAACCAAGCTTCCAATCTTCCACCCCCATCACACTAGCTATTCCTTTCAATCCACCTCCACCTCCAACACACGAGTCTCCAAGGAATCTCCTAGAGGAAATACAAGAAAAACTGCCTCCAATAGTCGATAAGCCATGTCATCTAATCCAACCATGTGAAGTAGCCAGTGATGAAGCTTCCCCATCTATAATATCACCTCCATCTCCCATAGCTACCATCCCCATACCATCTATCAAATTGCTTAAAATCCTTCCACTTCCCACAAGCGTCAAAATCCCATCACCCATCGAATCACTCCAAATCCCATCCACATCTCCTCCTCCAAGCATTATCCAAATCCCATATAATGAACCTCATGCATCCACACCCATCCATTCTTGTCAAGATCTTGTCGAAAAGCATGTTGAAATATCCTCTGACAGAACAACAGATCTCGCCATCCCACTTATTCCCCTACATGACCCACTTTTACCATCCCCTCCATATCTAAATCCTACCATCTTACCTACTCCATCTCAAGATCCCTTTCCTTCAGCCCACCCAAATCAAGATCCTATCCTTCCATCTCCTCTGCTTCATGATCATACATCTCCCATAATCGATGATGATAGATCAATAGAAGAAGGACTAATTATCATATCCAAAGCTCCAACTCCTTCAGCTAGTAATGGACTCACATCTTGTGTTCCAAATAATGAACATCATATTGAAAAAAGAAATGAAAATGCATTTCTAGATGTTGGTATCCCCGCTATTCCTGCATGGACCCAAGTCCTTCCATCTCCACCCCAAAGTTCCCATCCATCTTATTCTGCATCTATTTTGGGCCCTCATCCTACTCCTTATCTCCAACCCTCTATTTTGGGTCCATATATCCCTTATCTAAATCCCACACCCTTTCCATCCATTTTGGGTCCTTACATACCTAATATGAATCCTTTATCCCCTCCATCTATTTTGGGACCTACACCTTCCCCGTTTCAATCTATTTTGGGCCCATATCCTTCCTTCCCTCCATCCATTTTGGGCAATTATATCCATCCATATCCTATGTTCCAATCTATCCTTCCATCCCCTCAAATCCACCAGCTAGATCATCAAAGACACTCACCCTTGAATCCCTTCCAACCTTTAAACCCTATCACTCCATCAATTATCCCTCCATCTCCTCCATGCTCTTGTTCCCATCCCATGGCTAATAGAAGCATATTGGATGCCAAAATACAGAAGCATAAATCCAAAAATCCACAAAAATCCAAGTCTCAACATGTCCCTTCTATTATACATGTTCAAAACAAGAAACATTTAATCCCAATCAAAGAAAAAGTCAAGAGGCCACAAAAGCCCAAGCTAAAAAAAGTCAAAAATCATGTGGATACCCAAGATGCTCATAAAAGAAATGCATCTCAAAGAAAAATCTCAATTGGCATCCATTCATGCTACTCAAAAAGCCTTATCCATCCATCCTTCATCCAAATCCCCATATAAGCATCCTTCATCCCCCCAATCCACTTTTAGTCCATATGCTTCTTATCCTAAATTTCCCATCCTCCATCTTCCAACTCTACTTTTAGTCCTTATCTTTCTCTTCCTCCATTTTCTCCTCAACCTCGCTCAAAACCATCTTTCCCACTACTTTATCACCTCTCAAGGTGTGTGCCAACGATGATCTTTCCATTTTCCTCATCCATTTACCCACACGCCTTATGTCTTAGTTTAGCTTGCTAGACGCATCACCCATCCAGATCCATCAGCTTAGGTGCTCTCCGATAGATCCTTATAGGATATAGCTTTCCTCATGTCTGATCTTGGTCCGTTAGTACCTTGTCCTACCCATCTCGTTGGCAAATGGTTCTCTTTTGGATTTTCGCTTTCTTTTGATTTGGAATCTTCCCTTTTGGGTCCTGAAATATCTTTTCCAAGAAATTTTTTTGTTTCCTCCTCAAGGTTGCCACGATCTTCCATATCATGGTATGCTGTGAATGGGGCAATTTGAGCATAAGGTCTTGATCAAGTCTTTTGTTTTTTTTTCTTTTCTGCTTGTGGGTTACCCAGTGTCAGTTCCACACTGCTTCCTCTTGGACTCATGTGTGATGCTAGGGCAATCATTGCGTGTTTTTTTTGAGTCAGTCCGTCAGTCCTCTGGACAGTTGGTGAAAAGGCCTTGATGTTCTTGGTAACCTTGGCAATTAACCAACAATCCTATAGCAAATCTAGTGCTCAACTACATGGTGGTACTTCTCTTTGAAGTATTCCCCCACTCAAAAAGCTTCAATGGTTTTCCTTCATCTCCATTGTCCCCCATCCATATCTAGCATCCATCTCTCCTACCCTAGCTTATGCATCAGTATCTCTTTGAATCACTCCTCACCTTTAGCTTTAGGGATCCACAATCCTAGTCTTAGGGATCCACCAATCCAAATCAATCCACCAAGCCTCATCTTTCGAGATCTACAATCCTAGTCCTAGGGATCTCCAAAACCCATCTTCTGCCAATCTAACTCTTTGAAATCTTGTTGCATCAGCTTTTTAATCCCCTCATCCATCTCCCCATCCTAGATTCCTTTTATAGCGCTCCGCTCCTTCATCCTCTACAATCCCTGAGATCTTAAGCTTGCTTCTTCTTGTGCCTTCGATTCTCCTTTATCATTCTCCCATAGTGAGAGTTTGAGTTAACTAAACCTCTTCTCTTAAGAAAATCTGAGTCTTCTTGCTCATCTCAGATTTTTGTACTTTTCAAGAAGTCGTCGAACCTTGCTTTCTCTCCCCGTCACCTTCTCCAGGGGGCATCTTGCAGTCCATTCTCTCCTCTTCTACTCTAGCCTTGGGCATCTTATTTTCTTATCTTTGATGCCATGCCACTTGCGGCATCACATCAAAGAGGGGCAAAATGCAAACACCTAAAAATCCTTTAGAAAATAAAGTATTTTTATTTTCTGAAAAATTCTTGATGACATCATCATTTATTAATTAATTTATTTTTATGGCATTAAATCCATTTATCTTAATTAAAAATATTTAATTAAGGAATCCCTCCCAAAAATGTTTAAATCTTATTTAAACATTATTTCCTTATTTATTAATTATTTAATTAATAAAATGACCAAAAAACCCAAAATAAATTAAAAAAATTATTTTTTGCCCAAAACTTGGCCAATTTCCTTAAGACCAATAACCTCTTCCAAAATCTTCTAATCCTTCTTTAGTTTTGATTAAAGGCTAATCCCATCATTTTCTACCCCTAATCCCAACTCAAAATATTTAATCAAGATTAAATATTAATCCTCATGTTTATTAAAAATATTTGAATAAATATCTCCTCAACCCAAACCCTTGAAATAAATAAAACTTTATTTATTTCATAAAATCTTATCCTAGGAAGTTCTAGACTCTTCTAGAAAGTCTTCATCCTCATCCAAAGTCTAGACTCTTCTAGAAGATGTCTTTAAACCTAATCCTAATCCCCTCTTAACCTTGTCACATTCCCTAAACATGGGTTAAAACTTACTAACCCAAGCCAAAGTTAACAAATATCTCCTCCTTCACCCACCCTCATTAAATGCCATCCACTTGCCTACCCCTAAGCTAATCCTAAACCATCCTAATCCATCCTCTAATCATTTGCACAATCCTAAGCAAGCTTAAAACCCTCCTAATCAAGCCCAAGTCGAAATTGCTCTCATCTCCCTCAAAATATCTCAACCATAAAACTTTATGAAGCCCACTAGGCCATAAATGACTCTTCCAAGCCTTTTTATTGCTCTTACAAGTCATTATGAGGGTCTTTATGAAGATTTTACCCTTGAGCCTCCTTTGTTGACTCATCCTTCCCCTTTCCTCCATCCTCTCACCCTGTGACATGTGTCACTCCCTAATTGGCTATAAGGAAGCACAATCCATGTGCTCTCTTCTCATGCAATCTGAGCCCTCCATGAGCTTTTTCCCATCCTTGCATCTTAGCCCTCAATCCCTCAAGCCTTTTGCCTATAAATTGCATCCTTCCCCTTTGTAAAATAACACAATCCATGAAGTAAAGTCATAATGCCATTTTAAGAAGCCATTTTACATCAAAACCATACACTCACACCCAAATTCCAACTCCATTTGAAGCCCTTTTTGAAGCATAAATCTTGAGCATACATCCTATCTATTTAGACAAAGCTACACAACAAGAGAGCTTCTCATTGAGAGAGCCCATTAATGGCTCATATTCTCAATTGAGAGCTCATCTTAGTCTATCTTGAAGTTTATGAATTTTGTTTAGTTTGTAGAAGCTTTATTTAAATTTGGTTTCTATTAGCATACTAACATTTGCTCATATACAAAAACAACCATCGACCCCCATCCAAGTAGTAGGACATATGACCTTCCAACCTCCACAACACACACATCAAAACCATTCATATTCACTTGCTCCATCTAATACATACCCTGCATTGGGAGCATTAGGATTGGGAGCACCTCTTATGATACTTGTACCTAGAGTATAAAAAAATCCATCAATGAACTAAAGGATGACACTGATTCAAAGACATTCATGTTTGAAAATGTTTTCCCACATCCATTTGACTGAGCTATAACAAAAAAAACCTTCCCCAAGCACCTTGAAATTCCCAAATTTGACAAATTCAAGGGGAAGGGGGATCCAATCACACATGTGAAGGAAATTTACATGCATTTTTAGGAGGTGGCCTACTCTAACATTTTTCTCACGTGTCTCTTCCCAAAAATTCTTGGGGGCCCTACCCTTGAGTGGTTCTACTGAATACCCTATCAAACTATAAATACATTCACATAACTCTTAGAAGCCTTTATGACTAAATATGCTCACCTTGTCAAAACAAAGCTAGCCATGCCAAAAAAAAGGGGGACAAAAGCCTTGCCAAATTCCTATAGAGGTGATAAAATCTTACAACCCGAATATCTTGCTACTAGAATGACACCTTGGCAAAATTTTCATTAGCAACACATATCCTAAGCTCACAAACTATATGGTCATGAATTGCCTACAAACATACAAAAACATTAAAGAGAAAGGCATGATCCTAGAGAAAGGGCTTATTTACTATGGAGTCATAAAATCTACAAATAAAACACCCAAGAGCATGGATAATCCAATGACAAATCAATGTACTAGAATAAGAACAAAAATATTGTAATTGATGGTTCCTTGGATATATGACATGTCCACATGGTCAGCACAATGCCCAACACATTAAATCTACCTTATTAACAAACATTTCAATAACAACCACCACATGAACAAAAATATTCTATTAACAAAACTATTAGCAACCTCAACAACAATAATATCAACAAAGCACCCAAACATTGTCCCAACAAGCACCAATGAGCCAAACATATGCAATAAATATTACATTTGGGTAAATACCATGTATCTAGAACAAACCAAATAGGATTTATACTCCCTTAGGGGAACCACTTGATGTCATCTTTAACAAATTAGTGAAAGACAATCTCTTCATCTATCTACAAACATGACCACTAGATGAGAGCCAAGCTAAGGCCCCATGGTACAATGAAAATACTTTTGTTGTTTTCACCACATCAAGGGACATCCCATCATCAAGTGCATGAAACTTAGAGAATATGTGAAAAAAATCATACATCAAAAAGAAATAATAGTGGGGATATATGCCTCTCCCACCATAGGATTATTAATATATCAGATAGCATTCCCACCACACAATAACAAAAATGTAGGCAAGGAACCTGCCTAAAACAACAATACCAACATCAAAAACAATAAAAACAATAACACCTAGCTGAAGCAAGGTGATGGTCATGACAAAACATAGGATTATACCTTTGCATACCTTGCCTATGGCAATCTGATTGGATGCATATCCCAAGATGATCCCTTTGTTTTGTTCTAAACATCAAGGGCTTAGATAACCAATGTATTGTTACAACTTGGTGAATCTAACTAAATATTGTAGGATCTTCTATAGTTCCTCCCTTAAGGACACAATATAACATTCTAAAACACCTTAGGAATATGCCAACCAAAACATCCATCTTGGATCTTCTTCATACTAGTCCACTTCACAAAGAGATCCTCAATAATGCACTTCATGAATCTCATATCTCCATAGACATCAATTTAACCAAATTCTAAAATCTAGTGGGATACATGTCCACCTCATGTGTATTATCTTTCAAACCTTTCAGCATCCCTAAACTTGAGCCAGATCACACCCTCCCACTCCACATTGCTTATATGATCTCAAACTTTGCAGTAAAGAGGGTCATTAAAGATAATGGGTTGGCCCTAAACCTATGTAGCTTAAAATTCATCAAATAGATAGGGTATGTTGAGGAATACATCATCAATGAGATCATCACCATCAAGCCTATGACTGTTAGAAATAATAGTCCACCAATATAACTAGGGGAGAGTGGGTGAATCAGTTATCCAATTAAAATAATTATCAACCTTAATTAATCTTAACCATTCAATCAAAGTAAATGACAACTATAATAAGATGTACATATATAATTACACTAGATATGTTAACTAGGGAAACCCTTGATCAGAGGGAAAATCTTAGTGGGAATGATGCCCACAAAGATATATCAATATATATATTCCTTGTTAGAGGATGGATCGTGTTAGGAGTCTATAAATACATTGAGTACATAAGAGTCCTTATTAGGAAACTTTGAATCCATGTTAGGAGATTCTAACCTTGTTAGGAGTTGTGCCAACCATGTTAGGAGTTGTAGAAGGTAGAAGCACCCATTGTCCAAATAGCTTCTAGGGCAAGACCACTGAACTCACTATCCAACTAATCTCTCAACTATTCCTTGTAGAATAATTGTGTTTATTGTGCTTTAACCTCTTTCCTCTATCTTGTAAATTGGACCAATCACTGTCAGACCTTGTAGACTAGTTCATGAACCTTGGATCCAAATATCAAACCTCAGATTTCAAAATAAAACATTAGCAACAAAGTTATCTCCAACTTTTCTCTACTCTGCTTATCCTCGCATATCAACTTGTTTCTATTTTGTTCTGCTCTTCATGCTTCTTTCAATCATTCATACATCCATACATAATAAAGTAAAATGTCCTTCCTTTATATTGAATCCATAAAATAATTCCCTAAGTTGGCTATTACACCTTCTCAATTAATTATTATAGGACTTCATTAAGAAAATGTTACACTTAGAGATAAAATTAATATGTCACCTTATAACTTGATTAAATTTTTTTATGTGTAATATCATGATGAGAGAGCTTAGCCACATCATCTCCAACATGTCTTCTACATGCCTTTAACCTTGCTTCTCAGAATAACAACTCTACTAAGAGATATAACAAGTTTAACAAAACATGCTTCTAAATATTATTTACCAAAACTTACATAACTTCTTCCAGACTTAATAATTTATGCTTCCAAGGTTAGCTACATATACTAGACACTTATTAGTATCTCCCTTTAACCTTTCTTAGTGAAAGTACTCAACGATCTATTTGTACCAACTTGATCTTTCTGTTGTTCTTCTGTTAGATACCATAGAAAATTGCTATGTTGACATCAATGACAAATATAGTCATGAATGTAACATATGATGATTATGATGATCTAACCATGTTTCTACAATACTCCCCCATGGAAGTATCATCAACATTCATGCTTCCAACAATGAAAACCTAGAAAGAAGTTCAAAGGGCACTATCTTGTTTCTAATTAGAGTCAACCCTACCACTCAGTAAATAGTGTGTGATGTGGTTAATCTTAACCTACCATTTAACACCATCCTTGGCCAACCTTGGATTGATGCAATGAAGGTCATCCCATGCACATATCATTAGTGCATCAAATTTTTGTATCAAGGCATTGAGATAATCATTTTCATGATCATGAGCACTTTGCATATTTTTGTGCATTGAATACATCCTATCCCCATCATGATCATTATCATAGAATGAGATTGACACTTCTATCACCAAATCTTTTAGTACCTATCATGATCCCCACACCATCCTTTCTTCCACACTCTCCATCATTAAGATCAACCACTAGGGCTATGGTGAGTATAGCCTATCAGATGCATTTTTTATTAGAGCCTTACCTCTTGATCTACACATATGGGGGCACCCATTGCATCAAGACCAAGAGAAAGAATCAACACCCTAGCTCACACAAATTACACCATCCACTTTTTTTGGTAATGGAATCCTAATTGGATAAGAGATGGCCCCAGACATTAGGACCTAGTTATATAAAGAACCACCTCCCAGAGATGAAGGACTGTTAGGATAAACCACAGACAGAAATAAAAACTACATGCAAATATAACCAATAACAAAAAATAATAGAACACACAGAAATGAACACAAGGCACCAAGATTTAACGTGGTTCACCCAATCCCTGGGCTACATCCACCAAACAGTAAGTCCGATCTTATTACAATCCAGTGATTACAACCTGATTACAATCCGTAATCCCTTACAGCTCAATACCGTCGCAAGAACCAATTTTGTATCACCACATTATGAAAAATACCCAACCCTAAGCCCTTTTATACAAGTATTAAACCGCTTTAAGGTTATAACATGTCGGCCATAATATGTCGACTACCATGTCAGCTACTTCCAAAATTTTTTTTTTCGAGGCGATGCCCCAAACCCCACTATTTATGAAGTTTGTACAGTACTTTCCTGATCAGTCACCACAACCTAACAAGGACCCCTTGATTATTTCAAAGGAAAATATCCCAACTCACATTGTCTTGCTAATGAACATTGGGATTATTAAGGATCTATATTAGAATGCAAAGAATCAAGCATTAGAACATATGTCGAGGCATATGGAACTAGTAAGGATAACCATACCTTCTTAAACATCTAGGGATAACTAATAGAGGTTGAAGAAATCCCTAAATAGGTTGAAAAAAAAGCTTATTATGAAATCCATGATGATGATATTTTCCTAAGAGACTATGTCCTCTATCAACTAACCATTAACTTCATTAACCACCTCCTTTCCCATCCTAATCTCATTGATTAGGGCTAACCAAGCATACTCCATTTTAACAAGTTCCCTACTAAAGAAACACTCCTAAGATTGATGGGAGTAAAAATACCACATGAAAATGAAAAATCACCATCAACCTATTTCTACAAATTAGACTCCAAGGGTTAATTTAGGGAGAAAGAAATCTCTAGTCACAAAAATTAAAACATTTCTTGGTAAAAACTCCTCTAGAGCACTAACTAGTCAAATCAAAAAAGAAAAAGAAATAAAGGACATGTCACTCTCTTTGGCACCTGAGGATGGAGATTTCTTCCTTCCTTTGTAGGATCACATACTAAAAGTATTGTATATCTTTATCGAGGATGCCAAGCTAGTCAATATCAGCCTAATGGAGACTCCTAGAATCACATACATTGTAACATTTCTACCACAAGAATAAGAGGATAACCTCACAAAGGTTCTCTATGATGAGAGCATTGGTTTCTTTGCATGGTTGTATTAGGACATGCTAGGACTAGACCCAAAGCTAGTCATACATCAGCTAGCAATAGATCTAAAAGTCAAACCAATCAAACATAAACTATAGAAGATGCATTCTAAGGTAGCCTTACTAGTCAAGGTAGACATGGAGAAGATGTTGAAGCCAAAGTCATCCAACCAATTGATTACTCATAATGGATCTCTAACATGGTATCAATCACCAAACCATTTGGTGATATCAAAATCTACACAAATTTCAAGGACCTCAATAAGGCTTGTCCTAAATATGACTTCTCTTTGCCAAACATAGAAATGATCATCAACCCCTTAGTCGAACATGAGATTTTATCTCTCATGGATGAATTTTTAGGATATAATCATATTTTTATAATAGAAGAAAATCATTTGAAACCCCATGGGGCACCTTCTATTAAAAAATGATTCCTTTTGGCCCAAAAATTGTAGGGGCAACCTATCAAAGAGAAATGATGATCATCTTCCATGAGCTAATCCATAAAACTCTTGAGGACTATGTGGATGACATACTAGTCAACTCCATTAGTAAAGTATAACCTCATGCTAAATCCTAACAATACATATTTGGTGTTATGATAGGAAAGCTTTTTCAACCCATCATATCATGACAAGGCATTGAGATTTATCCCCAAAAGGTCAAAGCTATCATGGACATACCTCCTTCAAAGACACTAAGATAGCTCCACAGTCTCCAAGAAAAGTTACAATTAGTCAAGAGGTCCATTTTAAATCTTGCAAAAAAGGGTTAACCATTCACATACCTACTCAAGAAAGATCAGACCTTCAAATCATATCCCATATACCAATGCAATTTTGAAAAGATCAAAAAATATCTAGCCAATCAACCCATTTTAGTTCCACTAGTTGCTAGAAGACCATTAAAATTGTACATATCAACTACTCCAACAGTATTGGGTGAACTCTTAATTATTCTTGATGATGATGGTAAGGAAAGGACCATATCTTATATCATTGTACCCTAGTCAACTATGAGCTCAATTACACTTCAATGGAAAAAGCTTGTTTGGAAGTGGGTTTTGTCACTCAAAAGAATCACCACTACATGCTCAATCACACAATTAAGCTCATATAGAAAAAAAATTCTCTTGAAGCACATGCCCTCATGGACAACCCTCACAAGTCATTTAGCTAAATGGGTCATATTTCTCAGCAAGTTTAACAGTCAATATGTCGATAAAAAATCATTGAAAGAATAGGTTATTATAGATCATTTGGCCAAGGCACCTTTAATTAGTTCTTATCCATTAGTTTTAGAGTTTCATGATGAAAACCTTTTTGACATATCAGTCAATTTTTTTATTAGTGAAACATACTTATTTAGATTCTGTATAGCTACAGAGCTCATTAAACAGTCTACAGTGTTTGCATGTAATTCAGTAGCCACCAAGCTCTATAGTTGCTACCAAATCTTTTGGACTAATCCTAGTGGTTATTGAGAAAATTTAGTCAGTGTGAAGTTTAGCAATTCAAACCATGTATTTCAGTATTCATAGAGTTTATCAGTGGTTACTGAGCATTGCAATATCTACCAAGTTCTCAGTTCATGTGATCTAAAGCTAGTGTTAACCGAGCTACTTCATGGTAACCAAGTTGTACAATATCTACCAAGTCACCAGTGTAGATTGAGTTCAAGACTACTTGAAAGTGATTAGTATGGATCAAGCTTCTATGTCTACCAAATGCATGATGATGCTGAGTATCAGAACCTCACCAAGTCAATCTTCAAAACCTGAGTATCTTCATGTGGGCTAACTTTGTAATATTTTTGTTAACTTGTGTCATGGCCGAATTTGTAATTTTGTAATTTGGATTGGTATATATATGTAATGTATTATATCATATCCAATGTGAGAAAGAGTAAGAGTAAGAATGTGAATGTGTGAGAATATATATTGTAATGTGGATGTGAAAAGTTCAAGTTATGATAGCAATAGATAAAGAATTATAAAGGCCATAACAATATAAGGAGCAGAAGAGACATATCTATCATAGAAAGGTGATCAATACATTAAGGAATCTCTATTAGCAAACTCAGTTACAAGTCAAAGATCTACTGCTTCATCCTAATAGGTGAACCAATCAAAAACCTTTAACAAAGTATACCTAATAATCTTTTATAAATATCTTTATCGAGTGCATACTTCATTGTGTATTTGTAAATCCTCTTACAAGGTGGACCTAGCAGTCTTAACTGCTCCTTATAGGGCAGATCATCAGAAGTGATCAATGTAATCCTTAACAGGCCAACTTTATGCTACAGTACTAAATTTTGTGGGTATCATCCTCGCCCCAGCTTTACTTTCTATTTGGAAGGTTTCTAGGTCACCAAATTTTTGTGTTCAAGTGTTATGGAAGCTTTCATGTTTTCAGTTTCTAATGCATGCAGTTAGATAAATATGATGAACTAAGTGTTAATTGATTTATTGGATTAAAATTAAAATTGTTAAAGTTTTAGAAGTTATCAATTCACCCCTCCCCTCTTAGTAACTTAGCATAGTCTTGAATATTTCCAAAAATTGGTATCAGAGCTTTGTGGTTCTTAGGAGAAACTTTAACAGCTTGAGAAAAGATCAAGGATATGGAGATATATAGACTTGACAAAGCTATTGACAATGAAAAGCTAGATCTGAAAATGGCTATTACCCAGCTCAAGAAAGCTAAGGAGCAACTTTCCCAATCCCTAAAAAGAAGAAAGGAACTTGCAAATCAAATGAATGATCATCTCTACATTGAAGAAAGAATTGAAGACTTTCACCCTTCAAGCAGCTCAAATGAACCAAATGATGCAATCAAAGAACTCTTAGAGAAGAATGGTTCCCTACAAGAAGAAGAAAGCTAAAAAGAGAACAAGAAATTCAATCAATAAGGTTATGTGAAGTTTTGGAATAGAGAAACAAGATAAAAGAAGAAATAGATGGAAGAAAAAATGAAATTCAAAACCAATCCCTTCAAAAAGTAGACCTTATTGATCAACTCTTCAATGCAAATGAGGAAATCATGAGCCTAAGATTTGAAGATGAAAGAATGAGGAATGATCTAAATTCTAAAAGGCAAATCAATGAAAGAATTAAAAATGATCTGAGATCTAAAATAAAAATCAATGAAAGATTGATAAATGACCTAAACACTAAGAAGTAAATCAATGAAGGAATGATGAAATCTCAAGCAGACATGGATCAACTAAATGAGTAAAATCTCGATAGAGAAAAAGGAAAAGTAGGAATTGGATATAAAGAAGAAGGTGAATCCTCCAAACAAGGTGCTCAAAAGAATCAAAGACCTACTTGCAATCACTGTGGTAAGATAGGTTATACATCAAACAAATGTTGGAGTAATGGAAAAGTAAAATTCAATGAAAAATGCTACAATTGCAATCATCATGGTCACAAGGCTAATGAATGCAAAGAGAAACCAAGATTTGAAGGCAATTGTCATAAATGTAAGAAACATGGACACAAGGCATCAGAATTCAAAACAAAGATATTGAATCCTACAGAACAAATTGCGACAACAATATTTGGTTGGGACTACAATAACTGGTGTAGATGTCATTAATGTGGAGAATTTGGACACATTGATATGACTTGTGTTAAACATCATATGAGGAAAAGAGATACCACTAAAAGATGTTTTATTTGTATAGAACTTGGTCATCTTGCCAAGAATTGTATGAATATTGGTAAAATTGAAGATCAGAAGAAAGCAAAGGTTGATAACATCTAAAAGTAGATGAGATAGCAATGGATTCCTAAGTCTACCGAGGATACTGGTTCGAGTAATGATGGTCAAGTCACTCAAGAATTGGGTACTCTACCATTCCTAATTAATTTCTCAAGGAAGAACTGGAACCAAGCTATCAAAGAAGACATCTGAATCAAAGGTGACAGAGATTAAAATCTAGCTACAAGATCCAAAGGGATCATTGAGCAAGATCGGTATCATTTATTACCGAGTTACCTTGTCTACCAAGTAAGGCCAAGTCATAGACTCTATTGAGCAAGGTCAAGAGTAACAAAGGCACTTATGGTTACCAAATCGTGAAGATGTCATCGAGTAATCAATATCATATTATGGATGATAGTCTGTCAACTTATCTACCTCTGTACTGAGCATTAATGGAAAATTTTTAACTAAAGGCATGGAATCGAATTAATTTCTTACCATAAATTTTTGAGTGCTATTGTGAAGAGCTATTTCTAGTGTGATCAAAGTGACTTGAGCGAATTTCCTATAAAAGATTTTTTGAAGTTCTCTCAAGCTACTAAATGAAAATGGTATCCATTAGTAGCAAGGTCAAGAAAGGGTCTAAAATGTCGGTTTGAGGAGTTGAATGAAAAGTGCCAAATTTCAAGCTCATGCCTATAGTTGCTAAAACCCTAGACCCAAGCGGAGCTCAATCACAAATCCCTCCCAAGGTACTTCTTGTTAATGACATTCATACTCATTTTAAATGTGTTATTCAAGAAATTAGTACTCTAGAGATGGATGATGACCTAGGTTAGTTATGTGTTGATGGAACCTTGAAACTTGAGCATCAACATTTGGAAGCAAAAGGATTAACACATATTCCCCATATGCCCCAAGGATTTCAAATTAAATGGATTAGGTTTATCCTTAGCTAGGTGCATAATGGATAGTTGTGGTTAGAATAGCCAATGCTGATAAAAAAGAAGATGATTCATCGAATCACTGGCCTTCCCATGCTTGCCAAAGACAAAACAACAAAAAACCTAGCTGAGTGGGATGGCAGAGGTATGAAAATCAGCAGTGTCACAGATGCAGAGTTGAAATTTGGAATTCATGTTATTGCTCATAAGATATATAGTTCAAGCCATCTTAATAATGTGTCATTTGAAGCCATGGATTTAGCATATAAAGAGGTTTAAGAAAACCTATCTTATGAGGCAATTCAACAAAAATATGGAAAGTATTAGAAAATCAAAGAATAACCCGTGCAAATTTGGTTCACTATTAACCTGTCTATTCTTTTATGTTCAGAAGTTCTTCCCTTCTAAAGGCATTGTAATCTGGAGAAAAGATGTGCCTGTACTTTACCATATAAATGAATATATTGTAGAAATGTGTGAGAACTATGCTAGCATCATGGACAACTACTTTGATGTGTTCAAAGAGAAAATGAACAATAGGTTTAGAATTTTGAAGAAGTTAGTTGAAGATGACAAGGATGATGTATGCTTCATGGTGGACTATGACAAGGTATATATCCACGTAGTTAGGCCTTGAGTTGTGTGGATCAAACATCTTGGCTATGAGGTGAATATTGATGAGACCAAGGATATCATTGAAGCCCTTGTTAATGAACCTATTGATACCAAAGCCCTTTATTTTGGAACTTATGAAGAAGCTAAGGCTAGAATTGAGCTAGAGATAAAGCTTCCACAGGTGATTAACAAAGGGAAGAGAAGGATAGCCAAACTAAAATCAAGTGCACCGCTCTTTTTAACTAAGGGAAAGGGTGAGGATGAGGAACAAGTAGAAGATAAGGAAGAATCTAAGAAAGAAGAAGAACCTTTGAAGAAAAAGGGCAAGGTGATCATCATCAAGCCTACAAAGTCATCCACTACAGTCTTCACAAGGAGGTCACAAAAGAAAGGAAGTGACATTGTATTTAGCAAACCTCCACCCACCTTCTAGGATAGGTTGAAGCAATTGGAAGAAGGATCAAGAATAAAAAACTTTAAATCTTTGAAATATGAGATCAAGACCGAGGCAAAGAAAAAGAAACTTGAAGAAATGGTGTTGAGAAAAATGGGTAAGTGGAAGTACTCACCAGACCATATTGCTTCTCAAGTCTCCAATGAACTAGTAGAGAAAATAAAGCCAAGATGGGATTTTTCTATACAAATAGTCAAAGACATATATGCACAAACCCTGAGGCAGTTACTACTGAGCATATCAGATGCTGAGGTGAAAGAATCTTTAAAGAAAAAAAAAAAAATTGACTCTAATGTTTAATACTTGTTTGGTTTTGATCAAGGACATAGAACATGTTGTTAGAAATGCTACAAATACTTGGAAAAATATTTATAATCTTCATAAACAAAGTGAATTTCTAATTGAAGTAAAGGATGTTGATGAAGAAGAAGATGAGGAAGAAAATGTTGAAGAAGTAACTCATTTTGATAATGAAGAAGATGAAGAGGATCAAGGTCAATAAGCTACTAAGGAAGAAAAGCAAGATGATGAGGAGACTGACCCAGTCAAGATAGCTGGAACAATCATTGCCTCACTTTCTCACTCCCTAAGAAAACCATTGACTGCATCAAGTATGGAGACAAGTTTAGCAAGTTTGGTTGTGACTACTACTGATACATCAAATGTCCAATCACCCATTTCCCTAACTCAGCTCAACATATCATTGACAAAAGTGCCTTCCACTTCATCAATCAAGATGTAGACTCCTTCTTCATCTACCAAGTTGAGATCTTCAATCTTCACTTCTCCAATTTTGACTTCTTTAGTTTTGAGTACATCCATGGTAAGCTCTCCAATTTTGTGTACTTCAATTTTGGATTCTCCAATCTTGACTTAATCAATTTTGGATTCTTCAAGTATTTCTATAAGTATTCCATCAGTAGGTAATGTATTAATTTTTACTGCAAGCCCAAGTATGTCTACTATTGTTTCTATTCTAGGTAAAAAAGAAATAATTGCAAGAACAATTGAGCCTAAGGCTCAACTGAGTACAATTTTTTTGGGAAAAGGAAAGGAGATTGAGGAAGACATAGATTTAGATGAGGAAATGGTAATTCCCAAATGGGATATTTGCAATCTTTCTATAGGCCAAATGCACATATTTGGTGAACTCCTCCAGAAAAAGCCCAAAAAACAAAGATTAAGAGAGGAGAGAGACAGAGAGTATAAGATAATAGATGATGCCAATAATATTTTGACTGGAGCAATAGGAATTGAGGTTGATTCTTCTCAACCTATTTTGTATCAGCCAGCAAAGGAAGTCCAAAAATTCAATGAGGACACTGATGGTTGAGAAAAGCTAGTTGAAAAGGCTGAAAAGAAATTCAACAATAAAGTGCTTGAGCACATTGTTAAGCAAATAGCCATTTATCAAGTTGAGCTTTCAACAATTTTGGTCAATCTTGAGGCGTCTTGTTCAAATGTGTCATCACTTTTTGGGAAACTATGTGATGTCCAAGAGTATACAAAGGAATTAAAGGATAAATTATCCAAAATTGATACAGATCTTAAAGCAAGTGCTCAACAGCTGCAACTTGACCCTAGTTCAAGCTTTGCACATTTCAAGAGGATTAGATTTTTGACAGACATGCAAGCTGAACTGCTAAGAGAAGAAGAAAGGATCTATTCAACCTTGATTGACATACAAAATATGATCCTTCCAATCATGGATGCTATGTAGAAATACATTATGTATTCAAAAAATCTAATCCATGATAACAACTTCTCTATTGTGGATAAGTGATTGAACTATCAACCGAAGTGCAAATTGCAATTCAAACATGCAAGGTCTTGCAAGAAAATTGGGATAAAACCCTAGGAATCACCCTCAAGGTACACTCTGAATTCTTATCTCATTTTGGTGTCTCTATGTAAATATGTTAGAATAAATCTTTGGCATTACTTTCAAAAAGGGGGAGATATGGGAGAAAAGTGACATTGGAGAAAAGTCATATGTATATAAGAGAAGAGTTATATTGAAGAAAAGAAAGACATGTACATATAGGAACACATAGTATGGGGGAGAAATATGCTATGGTGGAGAAATACTCTATATATACCTTACAAAGATCAATTTTGAAAAACAAAAATAAAATACCGGCATTTAGTTTTGGGCTAATAAGTGTTTTTATCACTAATGCCAAAGGGGGAGATTGTTGACATATCAATAAAGTTTTTTATTAGTGACACACACTTATTTAGATTTTGTATAGCTACCAAGCTCATTGAAGATTCTATAGTGTTTTCCATGTAATTTAGTAGCCACTGAGCTCTATAGTTGCTATCGAGTCTTTTGGACTAATCCTAGTGGTTACCAAGCAGATTCAATCAGTGTAAAGTTCAGCAATTCAAACTGTGTATTTCAATATTCACTAAGTTTATCAGTGGTTATTGAGAATTGTAGTAACTATTGAGTTCTCAATTCATGTGATGCAAAGCTAGTGTTAACTGAGCTACTTCATGGTAACCAAGTTATTCAGTGTTTGGCGAGTTGTGCACAATATCTACTGAGTCACTAGAGTAGACCGAGTTCAAGACTACTTGAAAGTGATCAATATGGACTGAGCTTCTACATCTACCAAATGCATGATGATTTCGAGTATTGATAGTGGATGTCAAGTATCAAGACCTCACCAAGTCAGTCTCCAGAACCCAAGTATCTTCATGTGGGCTGACTTTGTAATATTTGTGTTAACTTGTGTCATGGCCGACTTTATAATTTTGTAATTTGGATTGGTATATATATGTAATGTATTCTATCATATCCAATGTGAGACAGAGTAAGATGTGTGAGCATATGTATTGTAATGTGGATGCAAAAATTTCAAGTTATAATAATAGCAAATAAAGAATTATAAAGGCCATAATAGTATAAGGAGTAGTAGAGACATATCTATCATAGAAAGGTGATCAATACACTAAGGAATCTCTATCAGCAAACTCAATTACAATTCAAAGATCTATTGCTTCACCCTAATAGGTGAACCAATCAAAATCCTTTAACAAGGTAGACCTAATAGTCTTTTATAAATCTCTTTACCGCATGCATATTTCATTGTGTGTTTGTAACTCCTCTTACAAGATGGACCTAGCAGTCCTAGTTGCTCCTAACAAGGTAGATCATCAGAAGTGATCAATGTAAGCCTTAACAAGCCAACATTATTTTGCAGTACTAAGGTTTGTGGGTATCATCCCCACCCTAATTTTACTTTCTATTTGGAAGGTTTCTAGGTCACCAAATCTTTGTGTTCAAGTATTATGGATGCTTTCATGTTTTAAGTTTCTCGTGCATGCAATTAGATTAGATGTGATGAACTAAGTGTTAATTAATTAATTTCATTAAAATTGAAATTGTTAAAGTTTTAGAAGTTACTGATTCACCCCTCCCCTCTCAGTAACTTAGCATAGTCTTGAATATTTCCAATACACCTATGCATGGTAGAGGAGTAACCTCTATGGAAACTATGCTTTGATGAATCTTAATGTCTCATGGATCAGGACCAGGGATGTTGCTAATGTTGGAAATATAAGAGGAGTAAATGAGAGGGGAGGGGTGAATTAGTTACTAAAAAAATAAATCCTAGATCCCTTAGATGTCAGTATCCCAGATCCCTTAGATGTAAGTACAAAATAATCTCTGAAAACTAAATTATGCTCATGCTCGGTAAACACATAGAAAAGATTGTAACTTGGTAAACACTAAAAATGCTCAATAAATACTTAACATGAAAATCTTAAGATGTTACTAGTGATTACTTATTACTTTAAGTTATTTGCAAACACATAAGAGAAATAGCTTGAATAGATTTGACACCAAGATTTAACTTGGAAACCTAATTTGGGAAAAACCACCAATTGCAACTAGTTACTAATTTTCACTCTTCTAAACTTAGCCCTAGTAGGAGCAAACCCTATTAAAGGTTACAAAACACACTGTTAAGTGTGACCCTATTAGAGGATTTGATCAACTTATTAGGAGTGCCCTTGTTAGAGGTCTTTGGACAATTTAATAAAAATTCCACCTTGTTAGAGGATTTACATATAGTTGTTAAGCCAACTCTTTTAATAGATTTAGATCACTACTACAATGGTTAGAGAGTAACAATGAGATGACCTAATTTCTAATGCAACTGAATGGATGGTTATAGATCTCAATTTTGGCTTGAATATTTGATCCTTCTTGATCAAATATATCTTTTTAGCTTCACAAGGATATTCTTCTCATCCTTCTAATTCACTTCCTCTTAGCATCATTAAATATTCAATTGTCTTCCATGCATTTAGTTTCTAAATCTCAACTTGACCTTATATTTATATCTTTCATATTGTCAAGTTGGCTAGAACTCAAATTAGAATAATTAATATCCATTTCCTTAGTCGGTTAGAATCAACAGACAATTTAATTGAACTTAATATGCCAAAATAAGAAAATCCTTTGTTAGCCAAACCGTTTGGTAGATACTAACTCAGGAATGATTTTCTTCTATTAACCAAGTGAACTCAGTCAACACTGCGTACTTGCAAAGTTTTTTTGGTAACTAAGTGAGCTTGGTTAGTAATTATTCCATCCAACATTTTATTCATTAATTGAGTGAGCTCAGTTAACGCTCAACTTTCATAAGCCTTTTCTTTGATGCCCAAGTGAACTCGGTAGATACTATCTTTTGAACTAGGCAAACTCTAGAATGCTCAGTAGACATAGAAAACCATCTTCAATGCCTAAGTGAGCTCGACATACACTGACTAGTAATTATAAGAATTTTCCTTAGGGAAAAATTCACCCAAGATCAAGAAGCACAATAACTAGCACAAGATAGGCCAACAGAGTATGATCAGAATAACAATATGATATTCAATTCAAATGTATAGTACACTAGAGGTGCCTATATATAAAGACCTCTATGATGCACCTAAAATGTCTAGGAGTTAGCCATATGATAAGCCTTACAACTAAGCACATGTTTGCCAAAAATGGGTTATCCTCCATTAAGCACAAAAATTAGTGCAATGATGAGAGGATAAGCCTACAAAGGTGTGTCATGTAAAATTGTGTTGTAGACACCATGTGCTTAATTAAGAGTGCAAACAACTATGTTGTCAACATAACAACTCATATGAGTTCATGAACTCCTAGGTGTCTAACCTAAGAAATAATAAAATAATGAATTTTTCCTAAGTAAACTTAAGTAAAGTGTAAATAATAATTATTTACACTAACACCCTTCCTTAAGTGCAACTTAGGGGAATGCACTTAAGCTCACAAAAGCTACAATGAAATGCATAATGGGTCCCAACTACTAGGCCATGTTAGGTAACCAAGTACAAATGCAATGCTAAACACACAATGCAATGCAATCTCTCTACAAATGGGGAAAGAGGGAAAACCTCATGGGAAAAACCCTCCTCCAAAAAGAGAGAAAAGTATAATATAGAAAGATGCATGAATGCACAGAGTAATCAAGACTCCCCCCCCATTATGACATACATCATGCATATATAATAGAGAATCCCTTGATGAAATCCCCCCCTTAGTGAAGGATCTTAGAATGATAAGTGTCTGAAGACAGAAGAAAATCCAATGCCGACAAACAATATTTTTCCCTTTAGGATGAAGAAACACCAAGTAGAGGTACAAATATGCTTCCAACTATGGATAGGAAGATGGAAGAGGGATCTAGATGTAGAATGTAGGAGATGTTGCCTCTAAAGTCTACTCAAATTTTGACAAGTCCTTGATGAATGAAGATGCCATGAACCAATCTAGTGGATGCCCAAGAGAAGGTGGCAAACAAGGTAGCATGTCTATGTATGAAGCTAAACCAATCTCCAAAGTCAATGAAGCATCCTTATAGGAAGATAATGGTAGAGAAGCAATGTTGCCTCCCCTTAATGATGTAGGTACACCCATGAAAGAAGCTCCTTGATGACTGAAGCAACTGCACCATGAAAGTTGAATGATGATCCTCCCTATAGGAAGAAATGGTGCCATAGGTGTGGTAGACAACAATCCCCAATTGGTAGGAAGAATCCTCAAAAAATATGATGTCTGCAGAAATTGGTATACTATCTCCATAGACTGATATGTCTCCTCATAAGTGAAAGAGTCCTCTTCCAACTACTATAAAGAAGCCACAATCATGTCAGAACAATCAAGTGGTTGAGGGTCAGAGTATTCCCTCACAACAAGTGAAGAAGTGTCCTTAACAAAGAGAATATTGATGTCATCGATGATGTCTCCCATATCTTCAATGTGAGACTCCACAAACAACCTTGCAATGTATGGAAGGAAGTCATCCCATGAAGCTAAAGTAGGAAGACATGGTAATACCTACTGCACTGAATTAGGAGCATTTGTGGCTTGAATTGGATCAGTAGAATCAACAAGAGTATCAAGATGTGTAATCTCATCTGGAGTTGGAGGCACCATAATAGAAGTGACTAAAAATATAATTTCTTTTGGAAAGGAAGGAATATTTGGATCTCCATATGCTTCCTAAAGACCTAGCCAAATGTCATAAGGATAATCATACTTGTCAATGACTTTAAAGCAAGAATGAGTGACATTGAAATAAATGATCTCCAAAATTCTTGCAACAGGTAGCTATTAAAAGGAAGAGATCAGTTTGTTGAAACATACAAAAGGACATACTTCCTTATGCTCTCTTCTTAGATGATCAATGATTAAGGCACTCCATTTTTTATAGTTCCTCTTTGCCAACTTTGGTTTAAGACCACCCCGACATATGAAACAACACTCCATGAGATCAATGAATGTTTGCACCCCCCAAAATGAAAAAATAATCAATCAACCCCCCCCCCCCCCCCCCCCCCCCGCCTCCCAATGCATGATTTGGCACTTTATAGGTAGTGCGCTTATAATATGCCACTTGCCAATTTAGGCCTTAGTGGACTTTTGATTTGCTATTTACAACCTCTTTATGAAGTACAAATCTGGAACTTTACAATGTACAACAATTTTAAAGCAATACAATGCAAAAAAAGGACCTATTTTTTAAAGTGATTTTTTGTCCACACAAACCTATAATCTAATTGTAGATCTAGAAACTAGATGAAAAATTATGCACTTTCAAAAAAATTGAACCTAATTATGTGTCCAGATGAGCTTGTACTAAGCATTTGAGGTTGAAAAATTAGGATTTACGACTTGTAGAAAAATTTAGGAACAAAGAGCTCAAACATCTTGCATCAATGTGTAGATCATGAAATTCTACCCTAAAACAAAAAAAATGGCTTGAAAAAAGGAGTCTGTATGAGGGAGATATCATTGTTTGAAAATCACCTCTATAATTATTTTTCTTCAATCACCACCATCGCACCTCCAAAAATAAATGAACTCTAGATTTTACCTCATATGTTTGATTTTGATGAAACGAAAGTCAATTTGATGGTTTTTGGACCTTCTAAATATGATGCAAATATTTGATTTTCACCAGCAAGCTCTAATCTTCAGCTACAAAAAATCTCTCCTACTAGCCTGATGGCCAAAATTTTCCCGGACAAAATATGCAGATCCAAAAAATAATGTAGAGAAATTGTAGAGACTGAAATAATAAATTATGTAGATCTAAAAATTAAATTTAGAGATCTAAAATGATCATACCAAACTTGCAAATTGAGCTTTTAGGTGTTGGTTTGCAAAAAAAAATTGCCTTAAGTTTGACTATGGCCCAATATAGGCAAATTTATAGTCAATTTTCACTGAATCGATGCTCTAGATGCAATGGTGAGGTCTGCTTTGGCTCTAGACACTCCCAATATCTATGGATACTCTAGGTTTGGCTTTAGGTGTCCTTAGAGAGGTGAAGCAAGACCAATCTCCAATGGCTATGAAATGACGCCTCTATGGCTCTGATACCATGTAAGAATTTGCCTTAGGGAAAAATTCACCCAAGACCAAGAAGCACAATAACTAGCAAGAGATAGATCAACAAGGTATGATCAGAATAACAATATGATATTTGATTCAAATGTACAGTACATTAGAGATGCCTTTATATAAAGGCCTATATGATGCATCTAGAATGTTTAGGAGTTAGCCATATGATAAGCCTTACAACTAAGCACATGTCCACCAAGAATGGGTTATCCTCCATTAAGCACAAGAGTTAGTGCGATGATGAGAGGATAAGCCTACAAAGGTGTGTCACGTAAAATTATGTTGTAGACACCATGTGCTTAATTAAGGGTGTGAACAATTGTGTTGTCAACATGACAACTCAATTGATTATGCAAACTTCAATGATGTAGACACCATGTGCTAAATTAGAGTTGCTTACTCATGTGTTGTCAACAAGACAACTCATATGAGTATGAAAACTCCTAGGTGTCTAACTAAAGAAATAATAAAATAATGCATTTATCCTAAGTAAACTTAAGTAAAGTATAAATAATAATTATTTACACTAACAATAATGACATGACATTTTGTGTAACATCAAAGACAATACACAATTAATCAATTGTTCCAACAACTAATTACCCCTTAAGGTAACTAGATCCCTAAATCCTTCAAACTACAATTCTAGTGCACTAATAATATATCATAATATGAGGCTCTTATTGCAAGATTCAAAACAAAAATTAAATGGAACATAACAAAGTTACACGTCTTTGGTGACTCACAATTGTTCATCAAGAAGGTCCTTGACAAATACAAAACAAAAGATGACAAGTTGCTATCTTACAAATAATTGGTAGATAAAATGAAAGAGCACTTCATCAAGATTTAGTTCACACAAGTTCCAATATTAAAAAAAAAGGCTACAAATGTAATGACCACTATTGAATCACACTAGCAAATCTCCAAGGAAGCTTCACAATATGAGTTTTAAGTTCAGAAGTTACATCAACCTACATATGAGAACAATGAATCGACATGAGCATGCATCCTGGTTGATCACCAATCCCCATGGTACTATGAGATTCATGATTACCTAAAATATAGTATCATATACTCCCACCTCAAAAAAACCCAATGCTAGAACCTAATATAAAGAGCATCCTACTACAATATTATAGAAGACACCCTATATCTTTAATGCTATCATGATGCTCTCTCTCTCAATAACTAGACCAAAATGAGACTGCAATGACCCTAAAGGATGTATATGATGGAATATGTGGTTCTTACATGATCGGAAATATAATCCTAGGTAAGAAAATCATATGAGTTGGATACTACTGGCCCACTATTAAATATGATGCCTAAGATTTTGTAAAAAAGTGTTTATCATGCTAGCAACATGAAAACCTAATATGAGCTTTAGCACAAATTCTTCAACCTGTTGCATCACCATGGACATTTTCATGCTGGAGATTTGACCTTGTCATTTTTGTTGAACCCCTATCTTTTGAAGGCCATAAATGGATCATTACAGTTACATATTACTTCAAAAAATGGGTTGAGGCAATTCCACTTATCAATGCCATGGGAGTTCAAGTATCCAAATTCATCCTCTACCACATTATGTGCTACTTTAATATCCCTACCAACATCTTTAAATATCATAGAGGAAACTTTGAGAACATAAATATGGAAGATTTGTGCACCTCCCTCCACTTCCACCATAATTTTTCTAGCCTATACTTTCCACAAGGTAACAATTAGGATGGGGCAACCAGAAAAACCTTACTCAAACTTCTCAAGAAGGTTGTCAATGATTTTGGCCATGATATACATTTACAAATCAACCTAACCCTATGGGCTTACCAAACTTCATTTTATACATCCACAAGTATAACACCATACTCCTTGGTCTATAGTGTTGAAGTGGTCCTACCTATTGAGATTTAACTCCCCTCCTTGTGCATATCTTTGCAAGGCCAAATATCATATGAGGACTACAGAGTTACTAGACTCACCCAACTAGATTTTCTTGATTAAAAAGGAAACAGGCCTATGACTAGCTCATGGTATATCAAAATTTCCTAAAAAGGATTTTCAACAAAAAGTTCCATCCCCAATACTTTCAAGTGGGTGACATGGTATTAAAAGAGAACATGAAGGTCTAAGCATATCAAGAAAAGAAGGGAAAATTTGAGCCCACATGGCTAGGCCCTTATGTTATCACAACATTCTCTGGACCAAGAGCATATCAGTTATCCACCCTTGAAGGAAAATCTCTAGATTATCCCACAAACATCATTCAACTCAAGAAGTTCTACACATGAGACACTCAATATACTCTTCTTGTCTTGAAAAAACACAAATATATCTTTAAAATGTTCTAAAAAAATCATCATGGTAAAAACCTAAAAATTCAGGCTTTAGTGATAACAAAAAGTAAAAATATAAAAATAGTAAAGAGAAATAAGTGTACAACAATGAAAACTTGGCAACTTGAGCACCTTGGATAGGTACCTTGATGAAAACCTAGCAATAGGCACTATGTGTACTTGTACTTACTCATTATCTATCATTGCACTTCCCTCCCATCCCCACAACATCCACTCATTCATTACCCCTTGTTCCCATAGTGTTCTAGCATTGCATAATAGTAACACATGTATTGCCATCCCAATTCTTGTGCTTGGAAATAACATATTAGTATACTATATCATGCTATTTTCACATTGTGTCATAATCAGTTCCACGTGTATTATATTTGTGCATTATATCACTTGGCTTTCACTATCTTCTCATCTTGATCTTTTCTCGTTGTAACATATCAGATCGATTCCACTGTCATATCATATTGATGAGCTTTTTTATAGTAAGTGTTTGTAAATATGTTGGCTGATTAGTTGTATCTCCCCTTGCAGCCAATCTTTAGTTAGTCCCATTCCTTATATCTTAGGGTTTATGCCAATTTGTATTTTATCAAAATCTATAGTTCTCCCAACTAAGCAATTTAGTAAGTCCTCATGTGAGATCCCTTTTCATCAAAGTGTTTTCCTAAAGATTTCAATTTTCTAGCCTTATCATAGTTCCAGATGCTACCAATAGGTCCTTGCAAGATGTATCTTTCGTCATGTCCAACCTTGGCTCATCAATATCTATTCCTATCGATCACTTTAGAAAAAGGTTACTTCTTCATGGGTTTACTCTTTTTTTTTTCTCTTTTTCTTTTTAAGGATTTTAAATTTGGTTCTTGATTATCTTTCCCATATAGTTTGGTTGTTCTCTCCTCAAGGTTTCCATGATCTTTTATATCCTGGTGTGCTGCAAATGGGGCAATCTAAGAGAGAAGGTCTTGATCATTTTTTCTTCTATTTTTCTTTACTACTTTTGATTCAATCAAATTTGACCCTTGTATATTAAAAATATGTGGGCACTTGTGGTTTCATGTGCACTTGGAAAATATCATTTTCATGTGGGTTACCTAGTATCATTTTCCACTTTGATTCTCATAGGATTTATGTGTGATGTTGGGTTAATCCCTGCGTGTCTTTTTTGAGTCTATCCTATACAATATTTGAGACAAGGCCTTGATTTTCTTCATAACCATGACAGGTCCCTAACATTTTTATATCAAACTAAGTTCTCAACTACATCAAAATTATCCTTTATTGGGCACCCCAATCCCCCCCATCCTAGAAAGGAAACATAAACACCAATTTTTCAAAAAATCCAAAAAGATCCAAAGAGAATTAGTCCTATAAATCCTATCAAAATATCCAATCTGACCAATCCTATAATCATGATCCTACAAATCCTATATTCCCAAGAGAATCCAAAGTTTCCAAATCCCATTTATTCCATGCTCACTACCCTAGGGGCTCATTTTAGACAACAAATCCACCTCACTATCTCCCCCACAGATCCCTATTTTTTCCAATCATAGGCTAAGAGTTGTGCAAATGGTTTCCCCTTGTATCATACTCCCACAGTGCAAGTATGAGGCCCTCTTAGCTTCTTTCCACCCTTTTATGTCCTCTTTCTCCCCATGTTCTTTTAATTTTCAAGATGTCATCAGACCTCATTTTCTCTCATCATTTCCTTCTCAAGGGGGAATCACCCAGTATAATCTCTCCTCTTTCTTTTAGTGACTAGGGAAACTTTGTAGCTTTAAAAATCTTCTTTGCATCGTCTATCTTCAAACTTACTTGAAATAGTGTTATCCGAACACTATGTTGAAGAGGGGAAAAATGTAGACACCTAAATCTGATTACATCATTTAAGTAATCCTATTTAGTCATCTCCTAAGACATCATTAAGAAAGTATTTAATATTTAAATAATTTATGTTATCCCCTAGTTATTTAATCTAATTAATTCACTATAGTCCAAATGATAAATCAAATGACAACAAAAAGTTTGATTATGAATTAAATCCCTATTCTCCTATTAAATTGCATAAATGAATAATATCTATTTAATTTAATCCCAAATTCACTTCTTGATTGAATAATTATTTTTAGTCAAATCATGAACCTAGTTCTAACTCAACCCAAACTATTCACCCATGCTAATCCCATTTAATTAACTAATTAAATCTATTTTAATTAATCAACCCACTTACATTTCTCTAATATGTCCACTTGCCTCCTAATCCACCCTCTAATCTAAGTCAAACCTCACCCTAATCATTTGCACAACTTTAAGTATGGATCAAAAAGTACTAACCCAACCATCCATGCTTATGTCACATCCAACCATAACCCAGCCAAATGCATTAAACTCCCACTTACACATCCATTACATGTCTCGTACATGTCCATTAATAAGTCATTTTTTCCCTTACATTCCAAATAATGGTCACATTCCCTCCAACATTCTCCTATCCTCACACTCACTCCCCTCTTGACAAGTTTCACCACCTTATTGGTTTCAAGGAAACAAAATCCATTTTCTTCATTCTCTTTACATCCTAGCCCTCCCTCACCTTTTCTAGAATTTTCTCTTGACCCTCTATTTTCACCTCCCTTTGCCTATAAAATGAACGCCTTTCTTCTCACATTTAATTTATTTTTCATGCTATTGTTATAATGCTCCATTTTGATCTATCTCTCACAACACACCCTCATAATGTCAAAATCACTCCATAGCTGCAACTCTTGTTTTTACCATTTAAATCCATCTTCCATCCATTAGAAGGCTTGAAGCACACTTGAGTACACATGTCCATTCATCAAAGGAGGATTGGGGTTTTTCTTATATGGTTTACATTCCTTTTGTTTTGTTTTCATTTATCCATTCATAGTTGTTAATCTAGTTTTTATTATTGAATGCTTTGTTTAATCTTGGTATTCCATAGAACTAACATAGGTGATAAAACTTTAATGTCAGGAATTCAAAGTTGGGCATCTTTAGGGAGGCCATGAATCCCCAAATCCTCGTGAAAAATCAAGATAAATCATGGCTGGAAGAACTCATTGACCCGACGATCGTGGCTATTTTGGACAGAGCTAGGGAGACAGGGATGAACCTCTTGAATAATGCTTGTAACAGTATGATTGACAATTTTAGATCAATCAAATGGATTTTTCATGAGTTGGAGGAGGTCAAAGAATAGGTGAGACATATTGAGGCAACAAGGAATGGGATGGATGCTAACAGGAGGACGGATTCAGCTGACAAGCTAAATTTGGTAGAAAGAAGGATACACAACTTGGAGAACTACAATCACAACCTTGCAAATCAGATGTTCTCTTTGTTAAGCTCCATTAACAACAACATCATCTCTCTTACGGGCTGGATCAAAGATAGAGAAATGTAGGATGATGAGGAAGGAAAAGATAGGGAAGAAGCCAGAGCGAAGGATGACTCTGCAAAGGACAACACCATTCCTAATTAAGACTAGGGGGACCAAAGGGTGCAACAACTCAAAGTGGAGGAGAATCAACTAGCCTTCAAGGTTGCTCAGGTTATGCAAGAGCTGGAGAGAAAGAATAAGGAATAACTCTCGCAATAACTCTCGCCTGTTCTTTTATTTTTCTATGTCTTTTGGCTTTTGTTCTGGCTTTAGGCCATGGTAATACTTGTCTTTTTCCTAGTCTTTTCTCAGAACTTTACTTTTTGGATGGGCTTTATGCTTATTATCAGCCTTTGAACTTATACTTTTTTGGCTGGGCTTTCACGCTTATTATCAGCCTTATATGTTTTAACTATTGGGTTTCAGGATCCCTGTAAAACCTGTTTATCTAATCAAAAACATAGGTGATACAACCCTAATATTGTAAAATCCAGCAAGTTTTTCAAAACATTTTAAAAATTAAAATATGACAAGGTTTTAATTAGGTTGGTTAGCATGTGGTGGATATTTGAGAGCCTATGTAGTCTCTCAACAGAACCTTCTTGAATCATAACATGTTATATGAATAGAATGAAAAATATGGATATGGATGTACTTTTTTATTTGGGAGAGATTCAATATTATTTTGTTATTGTTTGATGTTTTCAATGGAGGTTTTGTTGCTTCCATGTTTTTCTTATAGATTTAGAAAACTAAGGAGAAAGGACCATTTTTGAAGGTTTGATCCATAGTTTCATATCCACAAGAAAGTGTAAATTGGGTTATCATATCATATATGTTCTTCACATACAAGTAAAATAGGTGTCTATGGTATTTTTATAGTGGTTCAAAGGATATTTGACATCAAAAAAAATGTTATTGTGTATTTCTCACTTGCTTTTCACCATAATATTGATGTTTTACAATAGCTACTTAAATTTAAAAGGTTGCCTACCTATTATGAGTTATTGTAGATGTCATCATGAAATCTAATATGTTTATTCTATGTAGGATTTATCCCTAATCATGGATTTGACATTGATATAATGTTACACGTAGGTTTTGACACCTTATGTACATTAAAACATATTTTTTTGGGAATAAGTTGATTTGAGTGTTATCTCTATCTATGCTAAAAAGTTGTGGGGTAGCCACTAAAGACATGTCCAATTTATTTTGTTGGGTACAAACCTGAGGAATCAAAGAAGGTTAATGTTGTAAACAATTTTACTATAAAATATCTCCATGGTATGAGCTAGGTATCTAAGAAAGTTTTTTGAGTCATAGATAAGAATTTTCCGTTGTCATATTTACTCTCATGAATGTAATATAGAGTTAAAAAAGTATCATAACACTCTAAAAATATTGTGAATTGTGTAATTATCTATCATAGTGAACATTGATGACATATTATGTAAATATCTATCTTTTTAGTCCTTAAAATGTATTTTTTTCATCTAATTAATTAGTACATAATGAGGTATTAAAAGAATATAATTTATTCAATTGTAGCATAATATTTTGATGTAATTAAGTACTTATAAAAAATGACAAGATATAATTGTTGATCTCTAAGAATATGTTGCTGATTAGTGTCCAAAAACTTAGTCATTTACTAGGCAAGATTACAAGGTCATCACTATGACCGAGTTATCTAGTAAAGGTCGAACATACAACAGTTATACTAAGCAGAACAATGATTTTTGAGTACTCAGTACAACCAAGAAGATGAACTAGCCAAGAAATATAGTACAGATTGAGCATGTTGACAAGTTACTAAGTGGCAAGTAAACAATTATATAAAAGCCAAGTAACAACATGAAGATGTTTACATGACTGAGTGTCAAAACACTCAAGTGCCCAATAGTTCAGTTTTGACATATAAGTTTGTAATGGCAAAAACACATATGTAAACCATTTTGGAAAACCTTTCTATGAGCTAAGGAGTTGATTATGCATCACTACAAAAGGTAATAATCCCAAGGCCTACAACTCAACCCATCAGAAAATGAGATTTAAATGAAAAAAAGATGATAAAGTGTAAATTGTTGATCAAGATCTAGAACCTTCACATGAAATATATTTAAGGAGGATTCTAACCCTAGAATTAGTGTGGTATAATGCATGTATGAAGAAGAAGGAAGAGATAAGGACAAGTATCCTTATGCACATGTAAACGAGTGAAGACAAAGTCTAAAAGAAAAGTAGATAGAGAGCAATCAAAGCAGTGAAGGATTGGATAACATTATTAGATCATAAGATCAAATTAGAGATATATCAAGGAGGAGACCCAAGGTCATCTTATAGATAAAACTGAGGGTTAAGTATTGAGTCAATCATTGTTAATTGAGATAGGGTAAATCTCTTAATAGAGTGGTCTTAAAAAATCTATGCAAACCTCCTAACAAATTCCTTACTTCATTGTGAGTGTAAAATACTTTAACAAGGTGATACCTAATGGTATCTTAATATTTTAATAGGGAACACCCCTCATGGGGTAGATCATATCTTATGATTAAACATTGTAACCCTAATAGGTTAACTTTATTGTTGCAATAGTGAAGATTTATGGGTTTCATCCCTACCCTAGTTTTACCTTCATATTGAAGTATTTCTGGGTTACCAAATCATTGTCTTATGTGTTGAACTATTTATGGATGTGATGTATTTTTTTTATGTTTCAACATTTTAGTTTTTATGGTAGATTTTTTAGATGAATTAGGGGTGAATTTATGTTATTGGTTTTAAAGCCAAAAGTTTAAGATCCTAATTCACCCCCCTTTTAGTATCTTGTTTCCCATATACTTACTCCAACAATTGGTATCAAAGCCTAGTTCTCTTGTTAGAAAGCCTAACATCTTGAAAGGATAAGATCATGGAGATGGAAGTGTACAAGATGGGAACTTGATCATTGAGAATCAGATGATTGAAATCTAGATCATATTGCAATAATTAGAAGCAACAAAAGAACAATTAAGAAAAACCCTAAAAAGAAGAAAAGAGATAGCTATTCAGCTAAATGACACTCAATACACCAAAGTTGACATTGAAGGACTAATGGAAATTAGAAATAATGTTAACAATGATGAAGCAATGAAAAAATTACTAGAAAAAAATAGTGCCCTAGTAAAGAAGTAAAAGATATCAAAATAGAACAAGAAATCCAATCAGTTACTCTGTGTGAAGCATTTGAACAAAAGAAGAAGAAATGGAAGAAAAGCTCATAGATGAAGAAGAAAAAAAGAAGATGGATTGTAGACTTGAAGAGAGATCATTTGAAGTATAGAAACTTACAAAAAAACCAGATAGACATGATAAATTAATTAGTAATTTCAAATCAGGAAGCAAACATAAAAGACGTGGAGATCACAAATCTAAGACTACAAAATGAGAAATTGAAAAATGAGTTAGGCATGAAAAGGAACCCATGGAGAGAATGAATAAACCCAATGAAGAAATCAAGCATTTTGAAGACATGATGAAGTCACCTAGAACAAAAGATACCTTTGGACGTGGATACAACAAGCAACCTTCATCAATTGAAGAAGGAGAATCACCCAAGAATTGAGAAAAAAAAATGCAAAATGAAAAGGCAAACCTACATGTCATTACTGTGGGAAAATTGGTCATATAGACAAAATTTGTCGGAGCATAAATGGTAAACAATTTCTTAAACCTAAACCAAGTGGTAAGTGATTTAATTACAAGAAAGCATGACATCAAGCACATAAATATAAATAAAAGAATAATGATACAACCAAAAAGGTATCTAAATTCCAAGGTCACCGCTACAATTGTCAAAAGTATGGAAATAGAGCTTATGAGTGCAAACTCAAGAAAAAGTCAAACTAGTTACCTAAAAAATAAACTCAGACAAAAAAGAAAGCTAATACCTATAATTGGGATTACAATACATGGTATAGTTGTCATTAGTGTGGAGAATCTAGACACATTCCAGAGAATTGCATCAAAACACATTTGAGAAAAAATTACTAGAAATGGTTAAATGGAGAGATAGTATGTTTTAGTTGTCTCAAAATTGGACATATGAGTAGACACTACAAAACCAAAACACCAACACCAGCACCAAGTAATGGAAATGAAAAACCTAAAGGGAAGAAAATATGGATGGAAATAGTAAGAGATGGAAGTAGTAGAGAAAAGGAAATTATGATTACCCAATCTAAATGATCAAGTGATCACACCACATCTCAATAAAGAAAATAAGGTATGTATGAACTGTATACTCAAATTTATATTTTACATAAGTTCCTAACATAAAAGAGATTAAAATTCACATATGTATAAGTAAAGATGCATAAAGAACTATTAGAATAGGAAAGTTATCAAGTATTAAGCATCAATGATACAGTCTATACTGATTGAGCATTATAGTATAGACTAAGTTATCAAGTAACATTAACATATTGACTAAGTGAATTGGTTATGACTGAGTGGATAACCTTGATTGAGCCAAAGTGAAGACTAGGCTTGTTGGCATACACCAACTAAGTACAAAGACATGAATTATAGACCTAAAATGAAAGATTGAAGGTATTTCTCAAATTTGGTGATTCATTTGCACTCACCAAGTGATCAAAGAGCTCATGAGAAGATTTCTAGGAAAACAAAGCAATTTTAGTGGCCAGAGAAAAGAATCTCAGAAAATTTGTGAAGTGAAGTATCACCCTTAGTGTTGAGTTAAAATATTCAATGAAGATATTTGTGAAAGTTTTGTTTATAACCATAGTATGAGACGACATCTAGAAGTAAAATGGTGAAGGATAGTAATGCTCAAATCATTACAAATGATCAAAGTCCTCCACTAAAATTCATAAATTCAGTTAACATTGATAACATTGTTGATGATATTGGAGCATTATCATCAATTCCATCCAAACTTTTGACTGTGCAAATTTTAAGATCGTGTTATCAATGCAAAGTTGGATAAATTAGAGATTTTGATATGAGAACAACTTATGAGAAGCTATGTGTTTATTGAAACCTAAAGGAAAAATCCAAGATCATTGCATAGAAAGGGCTTACTTGTGCCCTAGGATTTCCTAAAGTTTTCAAGGTTGAATGGATCAAGGTCATGCTCCGATGAATTTGTAACATAATTTTTTTTTGGAAGGGCCAATAAATATTAACAAGGAAATCATTTATAGGGTAATGTTGAGATGTCATTTTTCATGATGTTGAATGACATGAATTCTTTCAAAATCCTCTCTTGAAAAGCTAATCGAGGATCAAGTCCAAGGTTTTGGGCGATCTTGTGACCTACTACATCTGCTCAATTGAAGATAAATGTGTATGTGTTGAAAAGATATTGTTTGAAGTGTGGAACCTATCATGGAACAATAATTAAGTGATGTCAAACCTACTACTTATTGGTGAGAAAATTTCTTTTTGGTTGAAATGCTATCATTTGTTTGATTGATGAAGAGGATTTGAAAAGAGAAGACTACAAGAGTACCTAGAGAAAGGTTGAGTTATTTGGTGTATAAAAGGAGCACTAAGACAAAGTAAGACATGGATTTTATGATGTATTGTTGATCTACTTAACGCTAAAGTAAATGTTTTCTTTAGCTAAGCCAAGAAGATGTGTTTTCATAAAAAGAGTTTGCTAAGCCTAGATGAACAAATAGTATAGTCCAAGAAAACCTAGTTTAGGTTGAGCAGAAAGTTAGAAAATATCGGGTGTCAGTAAAAAATAGTAAGCGCTAAGAATTAGGGAAATAACAGTGGTGATCGAGCTAAGAAGACATAGTTTATGTTGAACAACCCATTGTTGGCTGGGCATCAAAAACCTGTTATTATTGAGTGAATATTGTAGATGTTGAGTGACAACAAAGTATTAAATCAAAGATTTGATGAATCTGAGCTGATTTCTTGAATTGCATGGAACATGTAGAAGATAAGTATGATGAGCTGGTGGCACAAAATTCATGATAAACCATTTTAAGGTGAATTCAAAGAGGATTGTAGAAGAAGTTTCTAGAAGGGACTAAAATGGAAAAGTTGGTAGACTCATTGAATCTTACCTAACCCTAAAATGGATGATTGTGGTTAAACAACAAAAGATCTAATTTCTCTATTTATAGAGTTAGCAGGTCAGAAGAAAAGGTTGTCATGTGCAAGAACATAATGAAGAAAAAAAGTCTTGGGTGTTGCTTCATATGGTAGTCAAATAGAAGAGTCTGCAACTATCATGCAAAGTAAGAAGGATTAAGAGGTTGAATGCTTGAAGGGTGAACAAGCTATTAGAGATGAAGAGTGTGAATTCTAGGTAGAATGGAGGACTAAACTAGAGATTTGTAATCTGAAAGTGAGTTGTATTTTATTATTAGATCAAGTCCTATTGTTAGTTTCCAACAATTGCATTAGTTTGGATAAATCCTTTCGATTAAGGTTGACCCAATAGTCATTTGTAAATCCTTTAACTGGGTGACATTCTATTGGAATATTCTAAAGTTCTCTAACAAGGCTCACTCCTAATAGGGTGTTGAAATCTTTTAACCATGTCACATTTAACAGTGTGTATTGTAACCTTTAACAGGGTTGACCTTTAATAGGGCATCACTTTAGAAGAGTGAAATTGGGTAACATGTTATTAGTGATTTTTCCCAAATTGGGTTTCCATGTAAAATCCTTCTGTCAAACTCTATGAATGAGTTTGTCATATTTCATGTTTACATTTTTGCAAAGTTATTTTGACCTAGGATAGTGACCTACTAAGTTAAGGTATTGGATGTTCTAATGGATGCATGCATAATATGGTTTTATGGATATGAATATGTTAAGCATTGAAAATTTTTATTTGTACATTTGGACCTTGGATAACCAATTCACCCCCTTCTCAATTATTCTAAATATTCCAACAATTGATATATGTTGTCGGAGTCATAACTTTTGACCTAGAGCTCAAAATTCAAAATCATTTACATTGTTGGAAAGAAGAACTGAAAATCTAATTTTAGTCCCTAAAATAGTGAGCCTTCAAATGCCTAGTTTTAGGGACTGATGAATGTTTCAACTTGAAATTTTGAGCAAAAGACCTCTGAAAAATCTAGTTAAAAATGCCTAGAAAATCTTATTAAAAAATATGAAAAAGTTTCAAACATTTAATCATTCTGGATAATCAAGATCACTTAGTCTTTGACTAAGAAGGATTAGGCAGTCGAAGAGAAGAAAAATCAAGAAATAGATTTCATAGTGCATGAAGATGTGCATAACATGAAGGTGTGGTGCATAACGTCCATGTGCATAGATTATCATAGCATCTTCATTATCAACAATAATAGAGATCTCATGCAAGCTGGTAACCCTCATCTTCAAAGGAGTCGTGCATCAGTTTTGATTCATGAATTTGCACTAAAGATCAAAGATATAGAGGTTGGGCACATGAATCAGAACAGGTTCCTCATCTTATGCAACTATTAATGATAAGATTCAACACAAATGCCTTGGGATTTTAGATAGAAGAAGTATAAGGAGTTCAAATATATGAAAATGTTTGGATATAAAGAGGGTTTAAATCATCAAAAAGGGAAAAATAAGTACACTAAAGTTCTCCCAAACCTTGTCTGAGAAAAACTTAGAAATTGTTTTCAAGACTAAGAACTTTGCTTTTTTGGTGAATTAAGCATCTTGCATAAGGTGTGCTATTCATAGAGATGCGCTAGCAGTTAACTGCCAGTTCCTAATTTAGAGGTTTCCATGCATTGGATACACATTCTAATGATAATTCAACTCCAAAAAACACCCAAAGAATGTCAAGCTTCCATTTTTAGAGATTCCAGTGACTCCCAAATCCTCTTACAACTTCCTTCTTCTTATCTACTTCTTATTTCTTTGTTTTCAGACATGTAAAGGCTCATGAACCCATTAATTGACATAAATTAGGGTGGAGTTCTACTTATTGCCATTTAGAGAGTCTGTTTGTACATAATTAGATTTGTTTTATTAGTTTTAAGCATATTTTTGCATGAAGATATATCTCACTTTCAACACAAATTAAGGAGATGATTTCTTATAAATTCAAGAATGTAACATGTATTCCAGGCTATTATTTTGATGCAATAATATATGCTATTAGTGCTCTATTCCGAAGTGTATTTATTCTTGCTTGTGTGTGTTTATTTGGTGGATTCTTGTTCATGATAATAATGGAGCCAATAGTTTTGTTGTGTTGATTTGATTGTGTGATATATTAGTTTTAGTGTTTGCTGCATATTGACAAATTTTACTAAGGTACAAAGTTGGAGAAGAGATCACCTTATTGTTCCTACATAGCTTCTTGTCTTGCATGAGCATACTTTCCATGGCCTTGAAATTTGATAAGAACTGAAATACCTTTCGATTTTACTAAATTCCCATCGACAATTGCATCAGTGGATTTGAGGAAGCATTGCTCCTATTTTCATTAGTTTCCTACATGATCTTTTCAATGATTTAACTTGCAAACATGTTGTTACCATGGTTTATGTCCTTTAGGAATTTCTCTTTCATGTTATTTCTTTCATCTCTCATTACCTTATCTTTGTTATTTGATTTTCTAACCCTTGGTTAAATTAGGAATTCATATAGTTGCATCATTAGATTACATTCATTTAAGAATAGAAAATACCAAAAACATTTCCTTTTTTTTGTGTGGTTAATTTGGAAACAAAAATTAGATTGATCATCTTATCCAAAATTGGTTCGAACCAACAAAGGCCTCTTTGTGAACAAAAACATTTATCTTCAACTAAATAGATTTCAGAGGTGGCAAGATCGTTTAGAACCTTGGAGTTGATCCCAGATCATCTTTTCAAGAGAGGAGTTTGAAAGGATTTGTCTCATTAAGGATCATGCAAAATGACAACTCAATAGTATCAAAGCCATTGATTCTTGTAAGGAAATAGTTTGAAGGTACTAAAAGCTAAAGATCAAGATGTATAGAAAGGAGGTGCCCAAACTGAACAAGGAAAACTTTCTTGCATAGAAAAGTTTGATGAAGATGCATCTAGGATGACTTGAGATTATGCACAATCTACCATTAACACTGAGCATGTTGATCCTATTGGAGCCCCTACTACAGATGATCTTAAAAAGAAGAAAGAACACAATCAAGCAATGTTAGAGCTTGCATCTACCCTATGTAAACACCTAAAAACCTTTAGAAAATAAAGTATTTTTATTTTATGAAAAAATTCTCTTTTGGATTTTCACTTTCTTTTGATTTGGACTCTTCCCTATTGGGTCTTGAAATATCTTTTCCAAGCAATCTCCTTGTTCCCTCCTCAAGGTTGCCATGATCTTCCATATCATGGTATACTGTGAATGGGGCAATCAGAGTGTAAGGTCTTGATCATGTCTTTTTCTTGTTTTCTTTTTTGCTTGTGGGTTACCCGGTGTCGTTTCCACACTGCTTCCTCTCGGATTCATGTGTGATACTGGGGCAATCCTTGCGTGTTTGTTTTGAGTCAGTTCGTCAGTCCTCTAGACAGTTGGTGAAAAGGCCTTGATTTTTTTGGTAACCTTGGCAATTAACCAATAGTCCTATAGCAAATCTAGTGCTCAACTACATGGTGGTACTTCTCTTTGAAGTATCCCCCCCGCTCAAAAAGCTTCAATGGTTTTCCTTCATCTCCATTATCCCCCATCCATATCCAGCATCCGTCTCTCCTACCCTAGCTTATGCATCAGTATCTCTTTGAATCACTCCTCACCTTTAGCTTTAGGGATCCACAATCCTAGTCTTAGGGATCCACCAATCCAAATCAATCCACCAAGCCTCATCTTTCGAGATCCATAATCCTAGTCCTAGGGATCTCTGAAACCCATCTTTCACCAATCTGACTCTTTGAAATCCATTTGCATCAGCTTTTGTAATCCCCTCATCCATCTCCCCATCCTGAATTCCTTTTATAGTGCTCCGCTCCTTCATCCTCTGCAATCCTTGAGATCTTAAGCTTGCTTCCTCTTGTGCCTCTGATTCTCCCTTTATCATTCTCCCATAGTAAGAGTTTGAGCTAACTAAACCTCTTCTCTTAATCCAATCTGAGTCTCCTTGCTCATCCCAGATTCTTGTATTTTTCAAGAAGCCACCAAGCCTCGCTTTCTCTCCCCGCTGCCTTCTTGAGGGGGCATCTCATAGTCCATTCTCTCCTCTTCTGCTCTAGCCTTGGGCATCTTATTTTATTATCATTGATGCCATGCCACTTGCGGCATCACATCAAAGAGGGGCAAAATGTAGACACCTAAAAACCTTTAGAAAATAAAGTATTTTTATTTTATGAAAAAGTCCCGATGACATCATTATTTATTAATTATTTATTTAATTAATTAATTAATTAATTTTTATGCCATTAAATCCCTTTATCTTAATTAAAAATATTTAATTAAGGAATCCCTCCCAAAAATGTTTAAATCTTATTTAAACATTATTTCCTTATTTATTAATTATTTAATTAATAAATTGACCAAAAAACCCAAAATAAATAAAAAATTTATTTTTTGCCCAAAACTTGGCCAATTTCCTTTAGACCACTAACCTCTTCCAAAATCTTCTAATCCTTCTTTAATTTTGATTAAAGGCTAATCCCATCATTTGCTACCCCTAATCCCAACTCAAAATATTTAGTTATGATTAAATATTAATCCTCATGTTTATTAAAAAAGTTTTAATAAATATCTCCTCAACCCAAACCCTTGAAATAAATAAAACTTTATTTATTTCCTAAAAATCTAATTCATCCTCATCCTAAGAAGTTCTAGACTCTTGTAGAAAGTCTTCATCCTCATCCTAGGAAATTCTAGACTATTCTAGAAAGTCTTTATCCTCATCCAAAGTCTAGACTCTTCTAGAACATGTCTTTAAAACTAATCCTAATCCCCTCCTAACCTTGTCACATTCCCTAAACATGAGTTAAAACTTCCTAACCCAAGCCAAAGTTAACAAATATCTCCTCCTTCACCCACCCTCATTAAATGCCATCCACTTGCCTATCCCTAAGCTAATCCTAAACCATCCTAATCCATCCTCTAATCATTTGCACAAGCCTAAGCAAGCTTAAAACCTTCCTAATCAAGTCCAAGTCAAAATTTCTCTCATCACCCTCAAAATATCTCAACCATAAAACTTTATGAAGTCCACTAGGTCATAAATGACTCTTACAAGCCCTTTTATTGCTCTTACAAGTCATTATGAGGGTCTTTATGAAGATTTTATCCCTTGACCCTCCTGTGTTGACTCATCCTTTCCCTTTCCTCCATCCTCTCACCATGTGACATGTGTCACTCCTTGATTGGCTATAAGGAAGCACAATCCATGTGCTCTCTTCTCATGCAATCTGAGCCCTCCATGAGCTTTTTCCCATCCTTGCATCTTAGCCCTCAATCCCTCAAGCCTCTTGCCTATAAATTGGATCCTTCCCCTTTGCAAAATAACACAATCCACGAAGTAAAGTTATAATGCTATTTTGAGAGCCAAATCCATACTAAAGCCATCTATCCACACCAAAAATCCATAATCATCCATTGAAGCCTTTGGAAGCATATTGAGCATACATCTTATTTTTTTAATTTATTTTAGGATTTTTGGTCAATTTATTAATTAAATAATTAATAAATAAGGAAATAATGTTTAAATAAGATTTAAACATTTTTGGGAGGGATTCCTTAATTAAATATTTTTAATTAAGATAAAGGGATTTAATGGCATAAAAATTAATTAATTAATTAATTAAATAATTAATTAATAAATGATGATGTCATCAGGGATTTTTTCAAAAAATAAAAATACTTTATTTTCTAAAGGTTTTTAGGTGTCTACACCCTAAGCTACTCAGAGTTTGATGACATCAAAGGATATAATTCTTCTAAGAAGATGTAGGATGCTATAGAGATAATCTATGGAGGAAACAAGAATGTTATTAGATTCAAAGATGAAAGTCTAAAAGGAAAGTTCGATGACATGAGAATGCAAGAAGGTGAGACTATAGTACAATATTGTACAAGAATCAAAGATGTTGCGAATGCTATCATAGGAGCAAATGGTGTTATTGAAGATGAGACTATAATCAACAAAGTATTAAGAACCCTACTACCTATCTATGCCATTAGAGTCTCTTCCATACAATAACTAAGGTGTGTTCCTGGTAGTAATCTAACCCTTGAAGGAATGATGGGTAGATTCATTTCTTTTGAACTTTCTAATTTTGATAATTTCAAAACTAAAAATATTGAATCTACTTTCAAAGATAAACTGACACTGAAAGAACCTAAAGAGAAGAAGAAAAAGGTCAATCATGTTTCTAGTGACAATGATACAGATGAAGAAGATTTAGAAGAGCTTGAAGCATTGTTGGATAGGAAATTTCACAAAGGTAAAGGAAAATACAAAGGTAAGTTACCTATCATGTGTTTCAGTTGTAATGACTTTGGTCATATTTATGCAAGGTGTCCAGAGAAGAAGAACAATAGAAGTGGAGATAAATACAAAGATACAAGAGATGAGAACAACAAAGACTATAGAGACAAAGGAAAGAAGTCTTGCTACATTGTTGAAGAGGAATCAAAAGATGGATCTGATGATCATGATGATGAAGTTGTATATATTTTTGTGAAAGATGATTCTAATGAAGATGAGACAACTACATTAATATCTTATTTGAACAAAAGTGATAGATGGATAATTGATCGTGGATTTTCACATCACATGAATAGAGATAAAATTAAGTTCATTACCCTTAAGTATTACCATGGAAATAGCATTAGATATATTAGTTTATACCTTGACTATTTACTTGTCCAAAGGCTTATGGAAAACACAAATGTTAACAAAAAAATGGGCCAGTGTAGTAATTTATCAAAGACCCCTTAATTGAAAGGTGCAACTCCCTTATGAGTGCAAGATATGCAATGAATTTATCTTTCAAGTTTTGGGGGTATGCTCTTAACTAGAGATTAGAAGAGGCAAAAATCAAGTTGTCAAACACTTTAAACAACCTAGACAAAGAAGAGGGATCATCTCACAAGATGCAAGCTATTTAGACTAATAATGCAAAGAAAAGGAAACATGTAGGACTAACTACTAAAATAGGAAGAAAGGAAGATAACAAAATAAGTAATTCCTGGATTACAGAGTTAGCCAATATTTTGAAAATACCTAGATTGTCTATCTGTTGGCTACTTTACACACTAGTTTCCAAATTCCTTATGTAAAGAACTAAACTAAACACACTACTCATGACCAAAAATAGAGGTAATAGAAGACATACTTATGCTAAAGAGAGTAGAGCATACAATCTATTGAACAAAGGAAACAAATCCAAGTTTATTCACATTCATTTAGCTTTCAGCATTAACACATTGATTCCATAAACTCCACTCAAACTAAATGAACAAAAAAAATTAAAATAAACTTAGAGTCTCATATAGTAATCCCAGTTATAGGGGTTTCCCAAGGTAAATTTTGTCGATCTAATTTACAACATAAAAGGTTACATTTATAGGTCTTCTCAAAATGGCCAGTTACATTAGATAATTTCTTAGTAGAACATCTCTAAATAGAATGATCTAAAAATAGGACAAGCTTGAACATTGTCCATTACAAAGATTAGCAAAATGCCAAGGATGGATACTAAAAGAAAGAGATGAGAAGAATGAAAGATGTATGGTAAAACATCAGAATCATCATGCCTTCTTAAAAGTAACTGACTTATCCCTATATGCTTTCATGGCTTCAGTTACTTTGTCTAGCTCTTCAACACCTAGAATAAGGATATTGTCAGCTTAGATCATCCAGTAGTCATGCATCTCTATAAGTTCATCAATTATGGCCACCCTTGATTGGAACTTCTCCATTTCTCTCTTGATGACTACATCTATTGCTAACAACTCTTGGATCTTGGCCACTTGGAAGTTGAGTGGGTCAACAACTTTGTCAAAAAATGCCAAGATTTTGGGTTTAGTGGACACAAAGGACTTTGTGTACAAGATCTTCAAGTATTGAAAAAACTTGTCAATGATTTTTTGCAACAGGTCATGTACATCTTTTTTTCTATAACAAACTCCCAGGATTTCTTCCACTAGAATAGTGACTCTTGGCCAATCTTTAGAATCCCATGAGCAATGGCCATATTAGTCTTCATGTCTGTCACTTCCTATAGAAGGGTCAATTGCTCTGTCAGCTTGTCTACTTCCTTTTGTATGGTTTTTTGATGATTTGAGGTAGCCTCTTTGAGCTCATGAGTGCCTAGTACCAGGCTTCTCAAATTCTCAACCAGTTGGGGACCTTAGGCTTTTATCTGATGTACGTATGCTCGACCTACTTGCCTAAATTGTCTTTCTTGCTATAGCTTGAGTAGTAAGTTCTTATTCTCTTCTAAATTTGGGTCAAATTGACTGGAATAAGTACTCCTGAGTGTAGAATCTATGTACTCTATCATCTCTATTATAGGCCTTCAATATCTCCTTATTTTCTCTTAGCTCTTCCAACTTGTCCTCAATCTTCTCATTGGTTGACTTCCACACATTCACCATGGAGTCATGAATTGGAATGCCAAGATCCAATGCTCTAATTTGGAAGTCATATTTTGAGAGCTTATGAAATCTTCCTTCTTTTTGAGGCTCTACAATCTCAACTTGCATATGGCCAGTTGTTGGATATACGGTGAGTGTTAAAATGGTATTTTTCTTCTTTGATTTCTTTGATGGCTAGGAGGATTTTTCTTGTGTGATCAATTCCTTGGATGGGGCTACATCCTCATATCTCCTCTTCTTCCTATCAATGTTCTCCTTGAGCCAAGACTTTATAGAGAACACATTGATAGTGGATTGTAATGCAGATGAATCAAACAAATTCCTCATAATCAATAGACTTGGCTTGCTCTAGGAAGCAACAAGGAAGGCAAATACCTTGGTTACCAAAATGGCTAATGTATCCCCTTGCTAATATTCTTCTTATTCTTGGCCATCCATGGGATTAGTACCACCATTCAAATTGATGACTTGAACATGGGAGGATGATTTTAACCACTAATTTTTGTTGTTCCTTCCCCTTATCCTTGTCATCTTCCTTCTCTCTAGTCTTCCCAATGTTTGAAAGAGGGATAGCTCCATAGGTAGGAGTAAGTGGCACATTCTTTTCTAGAGGCTGGTCTCCTCCTTGGTTAATTGATTGTGATGGCCTAGTAGATTTTGTTGTAGTGGCCATTGTGGTCATAGCTACAACCGACTGGGTAACTTCAACTAATACTCCACCCATAGAATTAGTGTTCCTAGTCCTCTTCTTCCTCTCTCAAGTCCAATCCACTCATTTTTTTTTTCTCTTGATCATCCCTCACATGAGGACCTCCATTGTGTCGATGACTGGGTTTGTAGGTGGGGTAGATAGGATAGGTGTGCCTTCGATCTTATCATAAGATGTGGGGTGCATGTAGGCTCCACCATCTGCAAGGTTAGAAACATCCACAAAATCATTATATAATTTTACTTCCTCAATAGTAAGTTATGACCAAAAACTCTCTCAAGTTTGGTACTCATCGAGACACCTGGACCAGAAGTCTTCAATATCTAGGACATGCCTATAGGCATATCCCAACTTTAGATGATCCCTAACAAAATTCATTGGATCATATTGAGGCCTAAGCACCTCATAATATAACAACTTAATCTTGCCTTCAAAATTCTTTACCATATTTTGAGCATCTAATTTGGAGGCACGTGAATATAGGCCTACCATAATAGGGAATAGAATCTTGACAATTTTCTTAACATTTGAAGACAGGGTGTTCACTTCTATGATTTGTCTACATAACACAACTAGAACTACCTTGTCCTTTGGATATTTGGGAAACCTCTTGGGAAAACCATCATAGGCTCCTATCCACAAATAGGAGAAACTCATAAGCTGGATGAATGAGCATCCAAACTAGCTTATGGCCAAAATTACCTCTGGTGAGAACCTCCTTTCTGGGAACCAATAAAAAAAAAAAGAAAACCTCCTTTCTAGGAATCCTTATAATTCCTGGCACAACCTCATTGTAAAAGCATAATTGATAAAAACATACTCCTCATAGCTTCTTTATAGTTGTATATATGGGTAAAAGTCAAGTCCATATGGGTGCGCTCATCATAATTTGGGATTCTAGGAAGTCCAGGCCACAAGTGGTGGGTTGCCAAAGCATAGATTAAATAAGAGGACATGTAGAACTGCTTGAATCCTTTGGCCAACTATAGCCATGAGGTGAGCTCATCACATATCATTTGTGCCCAATAAATCTTTATATCCTTAGCACATATTGATTGCACTAGGAAATAGTGATGCTCAATGAACTCCAAAATCTCCTCTCTTCCTTTTAGTCTGAGGAGAAGTGCGAGGATATCCACAATCTCGCTTCAAATTTATGCAAAACAGTCTTTGGCATCTTGCTCTTCTTAGAGCAAGCAATTTGGAACTAGGTCCTATGTATGTCTTTCTATCTAAGGGTATTATTTTCATTAAACATGGATGTAGAGGACCCAAAATTAATATCACAATATTGAACTTGTGTAGTGATGCCAAATGCTAACTACATCAACACCTTGTTAATTGATAAGAGAATGGATTGATCTAGAAATAGAATGTGCATCATTTCTGGATTGTATCTTGCTATGAACTCTTTCACTAATTTTGGTGCATGAACTACCATTAGAAAGCCTACTACTTCTACCAATCTACTTTCTTTGAGTTTCAAAGTGATTGGGTGAAAGGGTTGGGAATTTAGCTTCTTCTATAGATCACCCAAATTGTAGAACTTGAAGAATGTATCTATAAAGTCTTTTAACTCACTCTCTAAGCCAATTAATCTTTCATAACCAATGATTTTGATTGGCATTTACTATGATTGCACAAGATGCACTTCTCGATAAATAGCCATTAGATAAACTTGTAGAAACCAATTGCTTGCAAATCTGATGAAATAGCTTTAGGAATTAGAACATTGACACCACACAAATGAAATTACATTTGGCCAATGATTATAATAGTCTGATTCACATTTAATTCTATGAGTAATAACTATTTAAACTTTTTTTTTATTTGTAAACAACCTACTAAGTTCTTGAAAGCAGTCTTACTTAAAGTAAAGTGATATGACTAAAAGTCATTAGACAACACAAATACTTAGCTTTGCAAGAAGTGCCTTACTTAGCTTTAGAATCTGACATGTAGATATTCTTAACAATATCAACATATGTGTGAGAGAGAGAAATACTTAGCTTTTCCACAAATTTATTTTCCTTTTGTTTAGAATCGCAACATGAGAAGTAAGCTTTTGCTAGCTTGTACACTTCGTTCTTCCACTCTTTGCCAAAGGCTTTTAACACTTCTTTTCCTTTATAATGGATCACATCTCCAACACCTACTTCCCCAGAAGTATATTTTGGGAATCTCTAAAAGATATTCAAATTTTAGGGTAACTTGACTTTTTATCCTCAAAGCACCCAGGAAAATAGCCTGTTTTGTTCCCTTTGGGAAGAAAACTCCTTTCTTAGCAACATTTTTCAAACTAAGTCATAGTAGACAACATTCAACCTTTAATTTTAGTCTGATGATCTTAAAGCCAAATCTCGATCATGCCTCACTTATTATGACCCTTTAAATAGTTCTTTCAACATTATGCTAACATTAATTGATCTTTCAAACTGAGATTTGGCTCAAGATTGTACAACCATCGAAATAGAATGAAACAACTTCATTCCATGAATATGCAATAATAAAACCATAAATTCATATTCCCTAGCAACATTTGATCTTATCTCCAGAGATATGGATAAGAATCACCCCAGCCTCTTTCCATAGCTTTGTAAATCGTTGGGCATTGCCAAAACCATATTCACAGCCCTTTTAGTCACTTTCCTTAGCTTCAATCTTCAATTTCACACTTGATGTAGTTCTTTTGATGGGAGAATCAACTTGAGAGCTTAGAATCCATGAGATATGAAATGTTTGGGCACAATTATAGACAATAAAGTGTAGAGCACTTACTTCTCATCGAGAGGACACAAAATCACACCCCAACCATGCCTAACTCACCTAATCCCTGTGGGTACTAGAAAAATAGGAAACCTATGTAGAAATATTAGGTAAATATATTGCAAAGGGAGACTCATAAAGCAAAGTAAGCAGAGCACTTGGGAAAGATGAGAAGTGACCTAAACAAACCTGGACACCACTCTCTTTCACACACACATTTACTTCTACCAATGACCTCAAGCTCAAAAAAGGGAAGACTAAAAATTGGAAACAAAAAGGTAAAGGACCAATAAAACTAATAGAAAAGATCATGTGTGACAATTCTTAATATGTAGAAGGACTTAATTATAACTTATTGAGTGTGTCACAATTGAATAGTTCAAATTGTAAAGTTGAATGTGATAAAAATAAGGCTAAGATCTATGACATTGAAGGAAAAATAATTGGAAATGGAGATCATACTAGAGGCAATCTATTTTATCTTGACATGAATCATGATACTTGTCTTGTTGTAGAATTTGATGATGTGTGTCTATGGAACAAGAGGTTATGTCATGATAACTTTGATAACTTACTTAGTACAAGTAACATGAAAATAGTCAAAGGTTTTCCAACTGAAGAAACCTGATACTATGATTTGTAAACAATGTCAATTAGATAAAATGATAGAATCTAGTTTTAAAAGTAAGACTCAGTCCTTAAAAGAAATTTTGGAGTTAGTCCATACTGATTTATGTGGACCAATTGATGTACAAAGCTACAAATGTGACAAGTACATTATCGTATTTTTTTATGATTATTCTAGGATGATGACAATTATGATTTTTGAAACATAAATATGATGCTTTTCAAAAGTTTAAGTGGTATTTGGAAAGAGTTGAAAAGGAGACTAGCAACAACTTGAAATGTCTGAGATTTGATAGAGGTAGACAATTTACATCAAATGAATTTGAGATATTATGTAATGACAGAGGAATTAAAAGCAAAACTTCTACACCTAGGACCCCTCCACAAAATGGGATTGCTGAAAGGAGGAACAAATTTGTAATGAACTATGCTAGAATATTTATGATGATGAAGAATGTCGATTTAAAATACTGGAGAGAAGATGTAAGCATAACTTTCTATACCTTAAACCGAGTGCAAGTCAAGAAAGGTACAAATTCTACACCTTTTGAACTATGGTATGGATACTCACCCAATGTAAAATATTTTATGGTATTTGGAAGCATGTGTTACATTCTTAAGGACAATAAGAATGGTAAAATTGATGGTAAAAGTGAAGAAGGTATATTCCTAGGCCATTCCACAAGAAGTAAAGATTAGAAGTGTTTAAATACTAACACTAACAAAGTTGTGGAAAGTGCAAATGTGAAATTTGATAAATATACAGAGGTGCATGAAGTTAAACATAAGAAGGAACCTAAAGAGTACAAAACCTTCATACACTACTATGAAAACATGAATGTTGATGAAGTTGTGAATGAGGTTGTAAATCAACAACAACAAGTATTAGTGACTATCGAGTTACATACAATGGATGTTGAGTTGTATTCAGGAACCAAGTTACATTTAGGAACTAAGTTGTAGACAAAAGCCGAGGTACATTCTGATACTAAAATTAGTTTACATGAAAGGAATGCCAAATTTCTAGATAGAGAAGTGTGTAGTGACTTTGAAGTTGACAAACCCATTGAAGAAAGAAGAGAAGAAGCAAGATTGTCAAAGTATGTCAAAAGGCATCACCCTGCTAGACAAATTATTGGAGATAAAGAAGCCAAATCAATGACAAGGAATAGGTTGAGAAGTGATAATGTTTATTAAGCATGTATGAGCCTAAGTCAGTGAATGATGCATTAGAGAATGAAGACTGGAGTAAGGCCATGAAAGAAGAGATTGATTAAATTGAGAAGTAAAAAAACATGGACTCTCGTACCTAGACCAGAAAACAAGAATGTGATTGGAACCAAGTGGGTTTACAAAAAAAAACTAGATGAGAATAGTGAAGTCACAAGGAATAAGGCAAGATTATTTTGCAAGGGATATGCATGAGAAGAGGGAATTGACTTGTTAGAAATAGATGATTACTAAGACAAGGGGAATCAGTAATCTACAAACTTTAGTTGCTAACTGGATATTATTTCTTAAGTTAAACCATACATAACCAAGTAATAAAGTAATGCTAAATAGTAACAATAAAAATGCACAATGATAAATCATAACACCATATTTTGTTAACTAGGGAAACCCTGGCCAAGGGAAAACCAAGGTGGGGATGATACCCACTAGATAATATACCGATATATAAGTTCCTTGTAAGAGGATGGACCCAATTAGGAGTCAATGATAAAATTCAATATAAATATTCCCTATTAGGAGACTTTGAATCCCTATTAAGAGATTCCAACCCTGTTAGAAGTTGTGCCAACCATGTTAGGAGTTGTAGTACAGAGAATGCAAGATGAGCCCCCTACCCAAACATACACTTCTAATCACAAGAAGAGCTCACTACCCAAATAAGTAATTGGACTTCTAAAATATAAGTATTGTATCTTCTTCCTTAATTGATTTCTGATCTTTAGCTTGATCTTGGATCACAAAATATCTTATACAAAACTTCACATATATATCACTTTCACAGTAAGTTCGCACATTACAATATTTGCAAAACTTAGATCTTTCATCACAAAATGTCCTTTGAATAAATACCATGCCTTTACACAAATTTCTATTGGGTTAGCTAAGACCACAATCCACTTTTCCAACTTAGAGTAAACATCTAGGATGTTGACCCTAATTGGGTAAGTAATTACTTTGTAAACAAAATAATTCTTTCCTTCAATTATGTTGTTTTGTTTCACTTCAAACACGAGTATCTCTATTCTATACAATTTGTACTAACTTCTGAGGTTATACATGTCATCACCAACATGTATACTATCTCTATCTTACTTTGCTAGTCATAGTATGATGTCAACAACAAGTTATTAAAAAAAATAATATACTGTTATATACCAAATTCCATACTTGGACAATTTTCTGATTACGAAAAGCTAAGTCTCTTTATTTCTAAGGTTTCCTATAAGCATGTACATAATGTGTTGCCATAAATGACAATTATTACATATCTATATTAGAAAATTGTCAACAATCTCCCCCTTTGGCATTGATGGCAACAAAATAAAGAAAATTGGTTAAGTAACAAAAACTACATAAATAGTAAAATAACATTGCATCTATTACATTTGTCCATCTTTACAAATGCTCCCCCATAAAATATACTTTACAATATTTATTTCCACTTATATGTACTTCTACCCTTAACAATTTTCATGTGTGCTTCTCCCCTTTTGACATTAATGACAAAGGTCAAAATGTCAAAAACTATCCAAAAATTGTCAAAAAGTGTTGTTCTTCCTTAAGCTAATAGGATCTTCATGCAATCATCATAGTTTTCCTTAAGATTATCCATATCCTTAGTCTATGTCTCTTTGGTGTATTCAGCTAAGGTGAGAATTGCACATAAAGCATATGATGCAATCTCAACTACATTAAGATCTGAATACAAAAAGTTAGAATATTTGTCCTTGGCCTTGACACATTCCTCCAAGTATTTCTCAATAAAAGATACTTTCAAAGAAATAGACTCTCTAAAATATGATATCCTCTTCAAAATTTGTTCCTTCTAAAGTTCTAGCTTCCTAATGTCATTGTGAATATTGGCCACTTGTCCTTCAAAATCATCAATCTTACAAGATGAATGTTGGATCTTGCTAGATAGAGCTTGTAGCTCACTCATCTTCCCTTCTATTTGACTGTCAATGTCCTTAATCAGTTTGTATGATAAAGTACACTTAATCTACAATATTTTCCCATCTTGTTGACACTTTTGAAGTTCCTTGATACAAGTATTAAGACTTATCAAATCATTCTTAATGTTTTGGAAAATGGTGCTAAACAAGTTACCATCATGTGAGATCTATGTCTTTGCCTCTACAACATTCAACAATTTTGTAGATTCTTCATCAAATAATTTCAGCACTTCTTGTGCCCTCTATTTAGGATCTGATTATGTGTATTGTACTACCAAAGTATTATGCACACTGTCAGTAACCTCCATCAAGGTTTTTTGTAGGCTCTTTACTATTCTATTCTTCTAAATAAGCTTTGATAGGGATGAGATCAAATTAGTTGCTAAGCTGACAAGTGAAAGTGGAGTAGATGAACTAGAAGGTTTAGTGTCATCCTTCCTTTTCTTCTTGGCGGCTTCTTTTATTCTTCTCTCTTCTTCTTCTTCTTTCTTTTCCAATATCTTCTTCTTGTCATCCTCTATTTTCTTCCTCATTTCTTATTCTACTATTTTTTTTTTCCTCCTCTTCCTTTCTTTTCTTCTCATCCTCAAGAAATTTATGCTTGGCCTCTTCTATTTTCTTCTTTTCTTCTTCAAGTAACCTATTTTCTTCTTCAATCTATCTTAATTTTTCTTCAATATCCTTTGTATTAGGTTCATTCAGTTTATAACCTTCAAATGGATTAGTATCATCAATGTTAATGGTAACATTGGTCTAATATATCTGCATATTGTCACCACTCACTGGCACTTCTAAGGTTCTAGGTGTTGAACGAGATGTTGCCTTAGATTCAGTCAACATCTGACTTATTGCTACTGTAGTCTCATTTCTTAATTTTTCTTTCTCACCTACCATAAATAGTAATGGTCTTACTTTATTTATCAAGTAAGGTGCAAGATTAATCAATAATCTTTTAATCTCTTCTTCATCATTAGTCTTGCAAACATTTCTTAGCATAGACTTCTGAAGTTCTAGATCTTCTTCTCTTGTTAGAGCCTTCTTCTGAATAAGTCTATCATCAACTTTCTAATTAACTAAGCCTTCAATATCCTTCAATTTTAGATTATTTGATATAATGTATCTCATAGTAGAGATATCAATATGATCTTTTTCAAAATTGTTATACAAATCATTAAAAAAATTCATCTAAACAAAGTTACCTTCAATAGCAATAGATGAGTTAATCTTTTCTATTTTCAACTTCCAAGGTTGGCAAGCTTTTCCTACTAGTTTCTTTGATGATGTTGCCTTCTCTGCTTACTTAACTTCTTTCTCTTCTTCCTCTTCATCACTGGACTCAACAATTGTCAACAATGTCTTTTTCCTTTTTCCTAGTTCAGTGGCTTGTTACTTTACCCTTTTTGTCTTAGTGGTCATAGCTACCACCAATCTCTCATATTTTCTCTTTAGCTCACTCGACTACACATCTAACACTGTTGCATGTGGAATGCTTTTCTCTGAAGATGTCTCTACAACAAATACTGACAAAGGTTGTATATTTAGTATGCCTTGTTTCATAGTTTTCTTGACTACCTTAGACTTACTCTCAGTCATACCATCCTCTAATAGGGATTTCTTCATAATAGACTCTATCTTCTTATGTGATTTCTTCTCCAAAGTTTCTTGATGAGCTAACTGGGTAATCTCATCATAAGTTCCAAATATGTATTCTACTTTATCCTTTTTTGTAACCCAAGGGATCAAGAAATGTTTCTTGACATTCTATTACTTGTATATAAGTATAATCTATATCAACCATAATATAAATGTCTTCTTTAAATCTATCTACAATTATAGGTGCAATTCTGAATCTTTGTCTCAATTCATTCTAAAATATCTTCATTATTAGGTTTCCATATCCATTATCTTATTTGCAGGATGCCTTTTGCATACTTTTGTGATCTTATCCATTGTACATTTGTCATTGCTCATTATCTCGGTGACTGATAAATATGGAAATATTTTAAGCACATCAAAGAATATGTGACTGATTAATGATTGGAATCTAAACACACCATTCTTAGTCCTCTTGATCTACTATAGGTTCTAAAAGAGTTGCATTCTCAGAATTTCACTAAGATTTACTTGTTTCTTCTCTACACATATCTTATATGGTACATAGATGAATTTGGCAGATAGTTCATCAATCTTTGAGCTTGCACATATAGAATAGGTAATGATTCTACTTAGAAATCTTACATCATCTTGCTTAATGTTGTTGATCACCATGGCTTTTCTATTATACACTTCTTTAGTATACTTCTCAACTTTCTTCTTGACTATTTTCTTGCCTATAGGTACACTACCTTGTTTACTAAGACCAATTACCTCATGAATAAGGTCAATAGAAATATCAATAGTCATATCATGTATCATACATAATATGACTTGTGTCCAATTCATGATAGAAATGATATTTGAACAAGTCTAGTTCCCTTAAATGTTCAAATCTGGACTCCATAGTCATGTCATGATTAAAAACTAATTTCATATCCTTTTTCGTGTATTCACTTCCAATATACTCAAATTTACTATTAAGATAGCTTCCTACATCTTTAAGATATACTACGTTGTTCAAAGTGATGGATAATGTTGAGTTAGGGTTTCCTTCAGTAGGTTTTAAGGAAACAACCTTCAACTTAGGTGTATCCTCATTCTCAACATTGTGCACTACTGACATATCCATATTCTATCAAATAAGAACTTTTATCAAACAAATTTATGGATAAATGATAAAAACCTCTTTCTAAAAATAGGGTTTTCTTCAAAATTGCTCTGACAAGTCGCTTCTAAGTGCTCTCTACTTCAAATGAATTTGCAATGAAGTGAAAATCAATTTTGTACTCTATTTATTCCATCAAATTGAGCTTTCATTAATTGCATACTTTGCAAACATGAAAAAGCTATCAATTACATTATGTAATCAAATAATTACTCAAGATCATTTATCTGATCTTCAGATCCCACCCAAGGTTTTCCATAGCTATTTTCCATCATGAAAAATCTCTACTAAACTTCTCTTAACAAAATTCTTTGCAAAAACATACATTTCATCTTCTACTATAGAATTGACTCTTTTTGTAATACTAGTAACTCTAAATTCCTTCATAACTTGTTTAGATAAGCTCTAAACTACTAGTGAGCTTCGGTACCATCTAAACATAACTAGATACACCTTTTCCCAACTTTTCTACCTCTACTTTGGTTTCTAGATGAAGTTCTCAAATTCTAATGATATGAACAAGCTTAATTCAACTTAGTTGAATCAAACTCAATAACTAACTTCGATCTTCCTATCTCATCATCATCTAGCTTTTCTTTTGACATATCTACTCCTTTTACAAATGCCTCATTAAATTCCCCTTGAAGTTCACTGACAAATTTTCTTTGTTCTTCATTGTCTCTGATAGTTTCAGAGTTCCTTTCATGGTTCCTTTTATCATTTCTAACATTCCTTCTATTCCCAAAGTTTCTTCCATTGTTCCTTCTATCTCTGAAGTTTCTATCCATTCTACAATATTTTGTTGTATGTTTGAAGTTGTTGCATAACTGACATATTGGTGCTTTGCTTCTAGGATTCTATTGATCATCAAGTGCATGATAATTCCAAGCGATGTGTCCTAATTTGTTACACTTATAACACCCGATCTATCTTCTATCTTCATAAGGTCTTCCTTCTCTTGATGTCCTTTCATTAGATCTTCTTCTATCTGTAGGGTTAGTATTTCTAGACATTCGGCTATTGCTTCTAACATCATCAAACTTAGGTTTCTTACAATCAATTTCTTTATGACCCATACCATGACAATTATGACAATAAAAATCCTTAACATGATTAAAAGACTTCAATCTTTTTTCATATGTCCTATTTCATTACATAAAAAACACTTACCTCTAAATTCATACCTGGTTTCTTTTAGAGATTCCTCTTGCTTTGGTTAATCCAAAATTTCAACTTCCTTATTTTGTTCAACTTCTTTAGATTTATTAGAAGTTTGACTAGATTCAATCTAATCATCATATTTATCTTTTTTCTTTCAGATCTAATCTAATCTCAGGTTTCTTTAAAGACATGTTAATAGATAACCAAGACCAATCTTATCATAAGTAGGCCTCTGTATTGACATTGAATCATCAAGCTTTTATTTTCTAGAATAAATCTTCTTAGGCCACTACTTGCACTGAGTTATTTCACCTTTCATAATAGTATTATACTTATGAAGTTCTTCATGATCTTCTTTCAATTTTTCAAACTCAAATATTTTCTTTGCCAGACTTGCTCTCAAATCTACATTTTCAATTTTCAAATTAGACTCAACTTTGATAGGATCATTCCTTAAAGTCAACTTTAGATTTATAATTTTCAATTCATGCTTCAAGATCTTGTACTCTGTCTTCAGCTTTGAATAATCATCATCATTAGTTCTAGATTCAGTAGTTTCAGGCTTGGATTTGAGATGTTCAATCTTTCCCTTCAATTGTCCAATGTACACTTTCTAGTCTTCATATCTATCCTTCAAATTATCTCTTTCTTTAGTAAGGATATCAATTTTTTCATGAGCTTCTTCAAGGTTCTTCATCAACTATTCCATATACATAGGGATCTAAATCAAGTTGTTAAGCATCTTCAAAGTAACTGTGCTCTAATACCAATTGTTAGAAATAGGAATTACTGGGGGGGGAATCAGTTATCTACAAACTTTGGTTGCCAACTGGATATTATTTCTTACTATAAACCATACATAACCAAGTAATAAATTAATGTTGAATAGTGATAGTAACAATGCATAAGGATAACTCATAACACCATATTTTATTAACTAGGGAAACCCTAACCAAGGGAAAACCTTGGTGGGGATGATATCCACTAGATAATATACTAATATATAAGTTCATTGTTAGAGGATGAACCTTGTTAGGAGTGAATTAGAAAATTCAATATAAAGATTCCCTATTAGGAGACTTTGAATCCCTTTTAGGAGATTCTAACCCCGTTAGGAGTTGTAGTACAGAGAATGCAAGATGAGCTCACTGCCCAAATAGGCACTTCTAATTACAAGAAGAGTTCACTACCCAAACAAGTAATCAAACTTATAGAATATAAGTATTGTATCTTCTTCCTTGATTGATCTTTGATCTTTAGCTCAATCTTGGATCACAAAATAACTTATACAAAACTTCACATATATTGCTTTCATAGTAAGTTTGCACATCACAATATTTGCACAACTTACATCCTTCATCAAAAAATATCCTTTGCATAAATACCATGCCTTTACAAAAAAGATTGTTGGTTTAGCTAAGACCACAATCCACTTTTCCAACTTAGAGTAAAAATCTAGGATGTCGGCCCTAATTGGATAAGTACTTTGTAAACAAAATAATTATTTCCTTCAATTTCATTATTTTATTTTGCTTCAAACATGAGTATCTCTATTTCGTATAGTTTGTACTAACTTTTGAGGTTATACACATCATCACCAACATGTATACTATCTCCATCTAATTTCACTAGTCATAATATGGCATCAACAACAAGTTATAAACAAAACAATATACTATTGTATACCAAATTCCATACTTAGACAATTTTTTGATTACCGAAAGCTAAGTCTCTTTATTTCTGAGGTTTCTTGTAAGCATGTACATCATGTGTTGCCATAAATGAAAACAATTACATATCTCTATTAGCCAATTTTCAACATGACTATGGAGAGAAATTTTCCCCAGTTGCAAGGTTCAAAGGAGTAAGAACTTTACTTGCTTACTCTACATACAAAGGTTTCAAAGTTTATCAAATGGATATGAAGTCAACATTTCTCAATGGTATACTAGAAGAGGAGGTTTAAATTAAACAATTAGAAGGATTTTTTGATCCAAAAAACAAGAACATGGTATGTAAATTACACAAATATTTATATGGTTTAACGAGAGCTCCAAGAACACCCTCCTCTCTTCTATATATTCTTCCTTTGACTGTTTCAGCTATGGATGTGCTTGTGGCTCCTGGGCTAGCTCTTGTGTAGGCTTGGCTTGAGGTTCAACTTGTTGAGGTTGTACTTTTTCTCATTACTCTTTAACTTGAGATATTTTCTCCCTTTCCTTAGAAGATATTCTCTTCCTTTTCATGCCCTTGTTAGTTTCAAAGTACTCAATCTCTCATTCATGTCGGTGGACCATTTATGGCCTTACTAGGGATTGAGTGGGGAAGGTTGGTACTATGACTTTCACACCTTTACCTTTAATTGGTCATGTTATAGCTTGTAGGGGTATGACTTATGGAAATAGATCTAATTTAAATGGCTTTTTGATCCATTCCTTTGTCAACTCTATTATGTTCCTAGCCTAATGATTTATATCAACATTCTCATCCCTCCCTACTTTAGTATTCATTATAGGTTGGTTGTAAATTTTATCCCTATTGTATAATGGATCCATGAAATCTTCACTATCCTTTTCTATAGCCTTAAGAGGGATGTTTATCTTCAACACCTTTTCTTCTAAATATTGAGTCATCCTACAATAGTTCCTTATACAAATAGTGTAGTCATCTACAACGTTCATCCAGTGATCTTTCAATGCATCTTCATGTACAAACTCTTTCCCTGTAAGGTGTTGTGCCATGCTGATGTTGTCAAAGTATGGGTGAGGAGAGTTGTATTCTTTCAAGGGATATTGATCTCTCTTAGAGTTGAAGGTGATAATATCTTCCTTTTGCTTCACCTCTAAAGTACCAATTGTGATGGGCAAGACCCATGTTTTCTTATGCTGTCTTCTCACTCTGTCATATATAAAAGTGAGTTGTCATGCAATTTCTAATAGGATAAGCCTATTAGATGGCTATCTTGGGAGCTTCTTTGGGAACAATAGAGTACTAGCTACCCTAAGATAGGTGAAGGTTTTGAACTGAATGTAATAGGCATCAATTTTTGTAATCCTAGTTGCTACCTCTATTGATATTCTTTTGGTGTAATCACATTTAATGAACCTGATGATTGAGAAGATGAAACTGTCATTCACCACCCTGTATTCCATACTTTGCAATGGGAGCTTCTTCTTTGCCAATTGTGGATATACCACATAGGGCCAAACATTTTTATCTTACATGCTTCCCTTTTTGTAGAGGCTTAGGTAATATTTGGTTCTAGTTGCCAAAAAATAGACCATGTATGATGTTATGTAGAAATGTGGGTCGCCTTAGATGGATACTAATTTCTTATCCAAATTGTCACTCATGATGGTAGCCCAATCAATTGACAACTTTGTCATTCTGATGGTTTCAATAAAAATGGACCATTCATGTTTGAAGGCCTGCTAGAGGAAGTCCCATAGTTGTGCTCAAAAGAAAAATTGTATACCTAATATCATCCTTCATATACCTCCTTGTCATATCAGCTATGTGGCCAACTGGTGTTCTATCAATTAGGAAGGAGGATTGAACTATTTCCTTTTTTGCCTTCACATTTTCTTGGTACCATCTTTCAGCCCCATCATATGAAATTTGTAAATATTGATCTACGCTTGGGAGATGAAACACTTTCTTGATGTTTTGGGGTCAAAGGTCCACGACTATCTCTCTTGTGACACTCTTGACAACCTTTTCTTTAGATGCATAGTGTTCTTTAAGAGTCATTATTAGTTCTAAGGATTGAACTAATGTTGGGTGAGATGCTACATTTTCAAGGCCTGAGCGCATGAGTGGTAACACCATTGCAGATTGCAAGGGATGTGTTCCAATCAATGTATCCAAATTCTATGTCTTTTATCTCTGAATGTCCATCACTAAACCTTAATTTCCTTGGTGCCCCTTAATACTTGAAAGTGACTAGTTTCGAAGCCATATTTTTTGCCATTGAAGAGGATGATGATGACATCTTATCTGCACAAGAGAAGCAATCATTAGTTAGAAATTTTAAAACTTGACCCAAAAAAGACTTTAACTAACTCCAAAATAGGTCAACATCAATCAAAACACAACAAAAATAGTCAATCTCCCCAAAATGCCCTGCTATGCACTTTAGCGCACTTACCATACCCTTATAGGTGCACAAGTGCACTATTTTGGCTTTTAAATAACCTTTTATGTGTAGTTGTGCACTTGCACACATGTGCACTATGCATGGTAATTTGGGGGGGGGGGAGTGGGCTTAAGTTTATGCTTTGTCTGAGCATAAAAGTACACACATGTACACTATTGTTCCATGGTGCCTTAAAAGGGTTTTTTTACATTATTTTTATGTTTATGTTAGGAACATGCACACATGTGCACCTTCCTTAGGTCTTCAAAGTTAGGTTTAGGGCTTGTCTTAAGTCATCTACTTTAGGGTTTAATCCTTTTTGTCTATGCAGAGGTGTGTACATGTGCACCTAATGGAGGTGTGCATGTGTGTACCTCTTTGAAAGAGGCTAACCTTGTTTATGTTATGATTGTAGGAGACAGAGGAGTGCAGAGACTAGGAGTGTGGAGGTGGGCTTCTATTCATGGGGTGAAAGAAGTGAGGAGGGTCAGAGGGCTTGGGGTCTTATATAGATGCCAAGCCTAGTGGACACCTCTATGGGTGTGCATCATGTGTGCATCTCTGAAAGGAGGTGGAGTGTGCACTTGCACATTGAGCACACATGCACTTGTGCACACTTAAAGGACTTTTAGCACAAAAAACTCACTTTTCCTTCATTTCTAATTCTCTAAGTCTTTCTAGTCAGGCACTAGGGTTTGACCTAGATTCCTAAGGGAGTCCAAAAAGTGACCCAGACTCTGGACTAGGAGCTTGGTAGGAAAAAATTTACTAGGGGGTCTCCATTTCTAGAAGAAATGAGGCATGCATTGTGAGACCACAACAGATAACAGGGTACCCTACATTGGATTGACCAAAGAGCATAAAGAGCAGAGCGAAGAACAAGATTTAAAATATGACCAAGGCAAAGTGGAATGATCATGGTATGTCAATTGATGGCATCAAGGATCCAATGATTTAACTTTTTTTTTTCATGTGATTACACACAAATTATATCAATTGAGTAGATTAAAAAATGTGCCCTGTGTTGAAGTGGATTTAGGCTGTAAATTGTGAAGAAAGATTATTCATATGATCTTGCAAGTTGCAACTACACCAAATTATAGAGAATCTAGAGGTAGTAAGGAAAGAAAAGCCCACCTCTTGTAAATTTGGTTCCCTATTAGTTTACATATTTTTATATGTACATAATTATTTTCCTACCATGGAACACTTAGATGGGATAGGAATAAGATTGTTATGGAGTAACTAAATGACCTAATAAACGGGTTGGGAGAAAATTTTAAAGCAGTAATGGATAACTATTTTGAAGAATTCAAAGATAAAATAATTAATAGAATGAAAATTCCAAAATAAGTTGTCGACAAATATTATGATGAAGTATGTTTTATTGTGGACATAGATTTTGTGTATGAATGGGAATTATTACTAAAGGTAGCATGGCTAAGGCCAATGCAATAGTTATTGTTTTACTCTTAGCAGAAGATATAGATGCTAGTGCCACAAATTTTGGCAAATATAAGACTACTATTTCCAAGAAGATTCTTGAACCTGTCATGAAAAAAAGGAAAAGAAAAATTGTTGAGGTTGGAAAGAAAGAAAAAGGAGAAAGGTCTGGACAACCCAAAGAGGTTGAGGAAGGAAAAGGAAAGGAGCTTGCAATTGTCAAGCAAAGGGCCATTAGACATAAAAAGGTTGTTATTATAGAACCTAAGGTTTAGGGAGATCTAAAGAAGAACATATTGTATATGAGGATTAGTAATGCAAAGAACACTAAATATCAAATCAAAAAGTATTCACAAAATTAAATAAACATAACTTCAAGATAGACTAAGATGAGCTCTCAATTGAGAATATGAGCCATTAATGGGCTCTCTCAATGAGAAGCTCTCTTGTTGAGTAGCTTTGTCTAATTAGATAGGATGTATGCTCGATTCTCCAAATGCTTAAATGGTGTTCTTGATGGATTTTGGCTTGGGTGAATGGATTTGATGTAAAATGGCTTCTCAAAAATGGCATTATGACTTTACTTCATGATCAAAATGGCATTACTTTGTTACTATGGGTGATTGTGTTAAAATGGCTTGGGAGAGGATTCCTTAAATAGGAAAAGGGCTTGAGGGATCAAGGGCTAGGATGCAAGGATGGGAGAAAGCTTATGGAAGGTTTAGATTGAATGAGAGGAGAGCACATGGATTGTGCTTCCTTACAACCAATCAAGGAGTGACACATGTCACACGGTCATTGGTTAGAGAAAGAGGGGTTGAGGGGTCAACAAAGGAGGCTCAAAGCTCATAAAGACCCTCATAATGGATTGTAAGAGAAATGAATGGGCTTGTAAGAGTCATTTATGGCTTTGTGGGCTTCATAAAGTTTTATGATTGGGATATTTGTGAGAGAGTTGAGATATTTGACTTGGGTTGGATTAAGAAAGTCTTAAGCTTGACTTAGGAATGTGCAAATGATTAAGGCTTGGATTAGGCTTGGGTTAAGATTAGATTAGGCTTGTTAGAGATGGGCAAGTGGATGGCATTTAATGAGGGTTGGCTTGGGTTAACAAGTCTTAACCCATGTTTAGGGAATGTGACAAGGTTAGGGGGGGGATTAGGATTAGGGTCAAAGATAAGGATTGGCATCTTCTAGAAGAGTCTAGGCTTTGGATGAGGATGAAGACTTTCTGGAAGAGTCTAGAACTTCCTAGGATGAGGATAAAGACTTTCTAGAAGAGACTAGAACTTCCTAGGATGAGGATAAATAAGGTTTTTAGGAAATAAATAAAGTTTTATTTATTTCAAGGGTTTGGGTTGAGGAGATATTTATTAAAATATTTTTAATAAACATGAGGATTAATATTTAATCTTAATTAAATATTTTGAGTTGGGATTAGGGGTAGGAAATGATGGGATTAGCCTTTAATCAAAATTAAATAAGGATTAGAAGATTTTGGAAGAGGTTAGTGGTTGTTAGAAATGGAAAAAGAAATATTTAAATAAGCAAAATCAGGAAAGATTCTAAGTGAGTTAATGCATGAAAAGATATTACCATAAGATAGGAGAGAGAAAGCTTCAAGATCCAACACCATGAGACAAGATATTTGGAAAGGGGAAAGCAAAGAAAACCCCTTGTGACATTATGAATGAGGCATGAAAAGCCTAAGAAGAAAGAGAGAGAGAGCAAGAGAGCAATTGCTCATACAATAATTGAGAAGAGGAAGAAACCTCATTGAGAAATGAGAGAAGAGGGTCATCTCTTAAATAGAGATGAGAGAGAGGAGTTAGAATGTAACTCCCATGTCTATGAATGCCACCATTCATAAGTGTGTGAGGCCAAGTGTGAGATTCCTCTTAAGGAGGAATAATCTAAATTACAAATTACAATAAATATTTGTCCTCACATATTCCACTAGAGGACAAAATAAGATGTAGTGGAAAAAAGACAAAAAAGAAATATATTAGGATACCTTGGCCTATATCCTAATATATTATAACAATAAAGAAAGGAAGTCTAACCTTGGTTTATAAACACACCAAGGAAAGATTACAACTTCTAACACCCCCCTTTAATCTTTACTTGGGGTAATTACATCAAAGGGTATTAAACCCATATTTTTACAAAAATCTGCAACTTAATCTTCAATATGAAGTAATTTGATTGTCTTCAAGCCATATGGTACATTTGCAGATCCAAGAGAGGTACATGAGTCCTTTGAATGTGATCAAGTGGAAGCATAGACACATCTTCATATGTGAAAAATTGAGAAGGTTCCTTGATGGATCAGAGAACAAGACAACTATCCACAAGAAGTATTTCATCTTATATTCATATTAGAAATCCTTTTGAATAAGGATAATAAAACTCTCATAGAGAAACAATGAAGAAAATAAAACATGTTACCACAAAGCAATGGAGATAACCTGATATAAAAAATGAAGTATATGCTCAAAATATTATCAAAAGTTTGATCAGAATTCTCATGAACAGGATATTATACTAATGTACTAAAGACCACAGACAAGGCCAACTAATAATACATGCATCAACATTGCATCAATGACGTGGATATAGATAGTCCACTTAATGAATCATCCCACTGCAAGTTAATGGGTGATCAATCCATAACATGCATGACTATGATCTAAGTAATAAACTATGCAGATCATTATCACATTAATATATAAAAATAAATTAAAAAAAGAGAGACATACTGATCAAATTAGTATTATCATGATTTTTTAGGATACTCAAACGAATGGATTATGAGGGTGTAACAACATATTGCCTTCAAATTGGAAATCCATCATGGACAAGCAACTTTATTGCCACGAGGAAAAAAAAATCATCATGGGTCAAAACATCTTTCTCAAATAGAGTCTCCAATATATGAGTGCTCCAAGATATGGTAGCCTCGTTAGCTATACACTCAAAAATGAGCAAAGTGTAGGAAGTCATACCATGACTAAATCAAAACTAGGAGCATTCACCAGTGAGATAAAGAGATTGAAATGGGAAATCCCCATAAAATATCATCCTCACATTGAGGAACAAAATGGAACAACATGGAGAGAAACTCCATAAATATCAACCTTTCAAAGTAGAGCATATAGAATCAAATGGAGGGAAACTCCATATAAATATTAATCTTTCAAAGTGGAACCAATATAAGCAAACTATGTATTAGTTATACTGAGGGGACCTACATAGTTATCCTTGAAAAAATTGACTCCCTATGCAACTCAAAAAAAAAAATCATATAAATCATGTATATCAATGGTATAAAACCATAAAGTGCCAACATGGGCATAGAATGATGCTATAAACACATAATAGTGCAACTATATGCACATCAAAATATCACAATAAGGTCAATGGAAAATGTGAAGGATAACTCATAATCCAATCAATAACGAATTAAACTTTATTTTTAAAATGCAGAGATCCAAGGATGATCAAAATAAAGAAAATATGTATATCAGGTATAAAACTCCATTGAAGGTAAACATGAGTACTTAAGTCATTTTGTGAAGGTATAAATCAATTTTTGAATTATTATAGTCATAAAATTATATATTTATTTGGGTATATATGTGTGCACCCATATATACTTAAATAAATATATGTAAATGATAAGTCACAATATTGAGAGGATCTTTCTAAAAAATATATATATCAAGTAGAATGAATATTTTGAATAAAGACAAAATCTCTTATTAATTTTTGATAAATGTGAAATAGCAAAATCTAATCACAATAATTAGTAAGATTTTAAAAAAATACTGTATTTTCTTACTATTAAAGAATATAGATTTACTTAACAGGCATGGCCGAATAAAGACTAATACAATAATAACAAGAAGAGCAAATAAAGAATGAAAAGGGCCTATTTAATAGCGTGATGTGCATGAGAGTTGTCCTGCTGGTAGTAACTGACAGAGCATTTCTACAGGTCTCACCATCATTTGGGTGCTATCTTTGGCATTGTAAGATATGCCTGGGTAGCTGTCAGTATATTTAATGCAGAGAAGTAATGGTGATTGGTTAGGATTAAGAAGTGAAGGAGTTGATAGGAAAGATGCCACCAAGGTGGTAGTGTATAGGCCGAGCTTTTGCAGGGACTGAGCTCCGTCCTTTTTCCAAACCTTCATTACAAATGCATCTGGTCACAGAGTTATTATACAGGGCCGATGCTTTAAAGGAATCAAAGTTGATGGCTGATGCATTGAATCTAGAACATTGCAATGGTGGGAGCTCCACATAAACTTTTTAAATTTTTAATTGAAGTGATGCTGTCAAGAGGGATTGAACTACGCCACTACACTACATCTACTTCAACTCTGCAAATCTCTCCATACCTTAATCACAAGCGAAACACCCTCAAGTTGAGCATAAATCCTTTTTTCAAGGTCATGGCTTCCTCTGCATGCAATGTTAGCTTAGATTAGGTTGCAGTGAAGGCCTTAGAGCTCCCTCCGGTACAGGTTTCCCACCGCGTGGAGAAATTCAAGACCACAATTTTTACACAAATGAGCAATTTGGCTATGAAACATCAAGCCGTCAATCTTGGGCAAGGTTTCCCAAATTTTGATGGTCCTGAATTTGTCAAGGAAGCTTTATGGATTAGAAGACTTCTTGATGATTTGGGTCTACCTCAACAATCACCTACCCCTATACATTGTGACAATCAAAGTGCTATTGCCTTGGCAAAGAATCCAGTTTTTCATGCACGAACCAAACATATTTCACTTCAACATCACTTCATTCGAGAACAAGTTGAAGAGAAGCAAATTACTCTTCTTTATTGTAAAAGAGAAGATCAAGTGGCTGATATTTTAACCAAACCACTTTCTAAAGAGAGATTTTAGCTCCATTGTAAAAATTTGGGTTTACAACCCATTGATGTAAACTCCCCAAGTAAAGATTAAGGGGGGGTGTTAGAAAGGTTAATCTTCCCTTGGATGTATTAATTGGGATATTCCAAGGATCCCTTAATGTAGTTTGTCCTATTGTACACATGTGGAGGACATGTCATTGTTTTTCCTTTATTACAAGGTATCTTTCAAGTCAATGTAAATTGCTTCCGAATGCCTGAGAAATCACATACAGAGTATAAACCTTCACAGGCTATGTCTTAGGGCTGGTAAATGTTTATACTTGAAGCACTACTTATATATCTCGATCTTTTGTATGGCCATGATAGGTTGGATGGTTTTAGGAAGCAGTGTGTACTATATCTAAGACATGTAACTCTTCTTGCTTACAGAACTAACCTTATACAGGAGGAAGTTTGGGTAACAAGATCTGGAATAATTAAAATTAGCCTCAAGTATGTCCTCAGGTATGTCCTTGTTTTGGACAGCGTGCCGCTAAAACAAGAGTAAAAAAAATTTGATATCTAGATAGGAAAACCCTTTGGCGGCAAGCCTTCCAAAGGGGATTAGATGAAAACTAATATAAAATAAGAAGTAACCTGCACAAATTAGAGCAAACAAAAGTTAATCAAGTTTGGTGGTAAACCAGCCAAACCCAAAAAAAAAATTCAATTTCTTCCATCTTAAGAAGATTTAAAAAAAATTAGTGAAATCTCTCTCTAGAGTCTCCTTCGAATCGTACCTTCATGCAAACACTCAAAACAAAGATTAAACAGCTCTGATACCATGTTAGAAATGGAAAAAGAAATATTTAAATAAGCAAAACCAAGAAATAATCTAAGTGAGTTAATGCATGAAAAGATATTACCATAAGATAGGAGAGAGAAAGCTTCAAGATCCAACACCATGAGACAAGATATTTGGAAAGGGGAAAGCAAAGAAAACCCCTTGTGACATTATGAATGAGGCATGAAAAGCCTAAGAAGAAAGAGAGAGAGAGCAAGAGAGAAATTGCTCATACAATAATTGAGAAGAGGAAGAAACCTCATTGAGAAATGAGAGAAGAGGGTCATCTCTTAAATAGAGATGAGAGGGAGGAGTTAGAATGTAACTCCCATGTCTATGAATGCCACCATTCATAAGTGTGTGCGGCCAAGTGTGAGATTCCTCTTAAGGAGGAATAATCTAAATTAAAAATTACAATAAATATTTGTCCTCACATATTCCACTAGAGGACAAAATAAGATGTAGTGGAAAAAGGACAAAAAAGAAATATATTAGGATACCTTGGCCTATATCCTAATATATTATAACAATAAAGAAAGGAAGTCTAACCTTGGTTTATAAACACACCAAGGAAAGATTACAACTTCTAATAGTGGTCTTAAGGAAATTGGCCAAGTTTTGGGCAATAAATAAATAAATTATTCATTTTGGGATTTTTGGTCAATTTATTAATTAAATAATTAATAAATAAAGAAATAATGTTTAAATAAGATTTAAACATTTTTGGGAGGGATTCCTTAATTAAATATTTTTAATTAAGATAAAGGGATTTAATGACATAAAAATAAATAAATTAATTAAATAATTAATTAATTAATAAATGATGATGTCATTAGAAACGTTTTCAAAAAATAAAAATACTTTATTTTCTAAAGGATTTTTAGGTGTCTACACATACAAGAAACAATGTCACCTTAGAGGCCAAAGGGAAAGGTAATCATCACTAGAAAAAGGACTACACAACCTCGTGTCAAGCTATTAACTGGAAGTCCATCCAAGAGGAGGAAAGTGACAAAATTCTAAGAAAAGTCAAGGAGAAAGATGATCGTTGCACAAGAGGAGGAGGAAGATAATGAAAAGATAGAGTCTGACAAACTAAGTAAATTATAAATTGTGAATAGACTCCCTCCAATGACTGTGGATAAGGTATGTGCAAAACTAGTAGAATCTGAAAGGATTATGGGATTCAAAGATATTCAATATGATTCTTTGAATATTGATGATCAAATTAAGCTTGAAGGCACAATGATTGACATGATGATCAAGTTTAGGCACACAAACCTAGAATTAGGAACTGGATATCTAGTGTATTAATACAAATGAGTAGATGCCAAATTTAAATGGGCATTATCCAATCAAAAGAAAATAAGACAGATGACATTGGAACAAGTTATGCCATATTTAGGGAAGGCTCATATGTCTAAAACCCTTAAAGATTTTGTTCAAAATTTTATGCCTAGGGATAGGGCATATAAAGTTTTGAAAAATAAAGCTCATGAAGTTGAGAAAGATAGCATTAGAGTATGGAAAGAAGCATTCGGTGTGCTTACTCCATTTGTGGAAGTGAGGGAAGGCCAATATGCTATTGAATTCAAAGATGAATATAAGCAATAAATGGCCAAGCTGACAAAGGAGATTCAACAACTTGTCAAAATGTGTGAACAAAAATAGATAGTCACAATTGAAGATGACACTAACACCCCTTCACCTAATCCAAATATACTAATAGAAGAAGAAATTCAAGGCTTAAAGAATGACTCAAGAAAACTCTGTACTAACCAAATTTTTTTTATAGATAGTTAAATATCCAAAGCTTGAAGTCAAGAAGACTGATGATGTTAATGCACATCAACTATAGAGGATACAAGGACTGAGAAACTTGGTAAAGAATTAATTGTATATACTCCACCAAATTTTATGCAAATTTTGAAAAAGGAAGGAAATTTTGAGAAAGATTATTGCACTAAATTGGTAGAGGATGAAGTTGCACAAAAAGTGAAAGAGGCTACTCAAGATCTTATTCAACTACTAAGTACAAAGGTTGTAGAATCAAAAATTGTGACACCTATGTAATAGGTGATTTCTACACCAATGCAATAGCCAAAGTTGAGATCAAGTGAAAAAGGGAAACAATTACAACTATCACTACCCACTGATACACCCTCACAATCTTAGTATATGACTCATGTAGGAGAGGAAGATGATGAGTTAGTGAACCTTGATGAGGTAATTATATTTCCTAAATATGATTTGAATAATCTTACACTAGAATAGATGCCAGAATTGCAAACCTTGTTGAGTGGTAAGAAAAAACATGAACAACTAAGATGAGAGAAGAAAAGAATACATGTACTTCATACTGTCAAAGATATTTTTATAATTCATTTGTAATCATAGATGTGAAAAATCAACATAGAATTGTGGATTAGTTAGTATATTTAGTTGATGGAATCCAGACAAATGACATAAAGACCAATAAGAAGTTATTACAATGGTTTGAGAGAAGAATAGAGCATAAAGTGTTATAGAAGGTTTCACAAGAACTTGTACAGAGAAAAGCTAAACTTTCTACATCTATTACATAGTACGAAACATTTTTTGAGACCATAAATTTTTCATATTTGAAATTTTGTGATATATATTTCTTTATAGCAGATACTACACACTTATTAGAGCTACTGCATGCACACATAAGAGTGAATGTTAATACATTGGGCAAGAATGTAAGTTCAAGCTCATCCTCTTATAGTGAACTGACATTCAATGAAAAGAGGTTAGCCAAGCTCACAGATGAAGATACAAAGATCAAGCACAAGTTGACATTGATTCAACTTCAATTAGTGCCACATATAGAGATAATTCAGAAGGTAATTTCCATTGCTAGAGATATTTTGATGAAATAGACAAATTTTTCCAATATTACAGGATTCATTGATCTAGCCCCTAAGCTAGAGATTTAATTTCAGATTTTAGAGAATGTATAGGAGAGATGGAATAAAGGCTATACCAATATTGTGGCAATTCATCAAAAATTATTTGATAAGTATCAGCTAATCCCAACGGCCCCAAGTTCCATTAGTGACAAAAAAAGGAGGAATAAGAAAAGAAAAACAAGGGAGAATGAAGATAATAAATGATGAGGAATGAAGATGATATATGAGGATATGAAAGAATAAGACAAGGAGAGTCAATTTCTAGATCAAAGATGAGATATTAGATCACATTATGGTCTTAGGGGGAGTACTCATTTTTTATGAAATGATTTCATGACAAAGTGTTTTTATCACTAGTGTCAAAGGGGGAGATTGTTGATCTCTAATCCTATGTTAAAAATTAGTGTCCAAGAGCTTATTCATTTACTAGGAAATATTACAAGGTCATCACTACAACTAAGTTATCTAGTAAAGGCCGAGCATACAACACTTATATCGAGAAGAACAATTATGTGAAGTACTCAACAGTGACTGAGAAGATGAATGAGATGAGAAATACAGTAGAGATTAAGCATGTTGACAAGTTACTAAGTGTCAAGTAAACAATTATATAGATGCTAAGTAATGACATGAAGATGTTTACATGATTGGCCATCAAACCACTCAAGTGTCAAGTAGTTCAGTTTTGACATATAAGTTTGTAATGGTACAAACACATATGTAAACCATTTTGTATCCAACATTAGCACTATTTGGAAATTTTCTATAAGATTCTCCCAGGATAGACCATTCAACAAAAATAAGTTCCATATCACATCAAGGTATTTTTAAGTACATCATTATGGCTACTATATGAACTATTGAACAAACTTCGTTATCACCCAGTAAAATTTCCATCGAGTACTTTTTCATGCTTGTACTAGAATTACATATGCTCCCAAAAGCTAGGAATAACACCATCAGTCATAAATATTTTCATCTAAACCTGCTCTGATATGAAACAACCATTTGATCCTGCATAGAGTGCCTTTGGTGATGGTTTCTAAGCTTCTAAAGATCCACATCTAGCAGTTCAAGCTCCAAACTAGAGAAGTTTAAATGATCAAGGTATTGCTTGTGAATGACAACCTGTTGCATTTTTACATCCTATCTAGACTTAGCAAGACCCTTCTGTTGCCACCTCTTTTAATCTGTTGTAGATGTGTTTACCTGCAAATTGAGCTATAGTTGCACATATACCATCCAGATCTTCCATACCTGCCATTCCATTAGTCTCTGCAAAAAATTATCTAAAAATGAAATATACAAAAATAAAAAAATTGAAACCTATAAAGTTAAATTTGATGTTCTTGGGTATCACTTATCTCAAATTGATCAAATGGTGTCTAGTAATCTGCTATTGAACTCTTCCCTAATAGATTAATTATTAAAAAAGATGTTTCAAGTCACATCAAGGTATTTGAAATTGCATCTTGGCTATTGATTTTTTGGAATGGTGATGATAGTGCTTGAAATTATGCACGGGTTGCTTTTGTGACTTTTAAGGAACTTTATTTAAAAACTTATATTCTGTTGGGTGTAAGATTGTTGTTCTAAATTAGTGGTGCCACACTTACTAATAAATATCTTCGTTGCAACCTATTTTGATACCAAACCAACATGTGGTCCTACATAGACTACTGATTGATTTGAAGCTTCTACAGACCGAGACTCTAGCAGTTCAAGCTTCATTCAGGTCTTCTCTGTAGATATAGGAGTATTACCTACAACAATTTTTCTTGATAGATAAATTATTAGGAATAAGTTCCAGATCACATCAAGGTCTTTTTAACTACATCATTACAGCTAGTACGTGAATAGTTGCACATATTTTATTATAATCCAGCAAGATGTCCATTGACTACTATTTCATGCTTGTAGCTGAGATGTACCTTCTTTCATAAACTACGAACAACCTTCTTGCTAATAAATATTATCCCAACTTGCTCTTCTTTCAAACCTACCATTTGATCCTTCATAGATTGTTGCTGGCCTAGTAGTCCAAGCTCCAGATTTGAGAAGTGTGAATGAGCAGAGGTATTGCTTGTGAATGAGAACCTAATGCATTTTCACATCCTATTTAGACATAGAAAGATCCAATAGTCTTGCTGTAGGTAAGCTATTATTCATTTGTTGTGTATGTGTTTAACTTACCTGCAAATTCTCAATAAATTGAGCTATAGTTGCTTGTATATCACCTAGATCTTCCATTCCTGCTATTCCATTCAAGTCTTTGCAAAACATTATCGTAGAACAAATATACAAAAACAAAACATTCAAACCTGTAAGGCTGTAAAGTTAAATTGGATTTTTCCAGATATCATTTATCTCAAACTGACCAAATGGTATCCAACATTAGCACTATTTGGCAATTTTCTATAAGATTCTCCGAGGATAGATCACTTAACAGAAATAAGTTCCATATCACATCAAGGTCTTTTTAACTACATCATTATTTCTACTGTATGAACTATTGCACAAACTTCATTATCATCTAGTAAAATTACCATCAAGTACTTTTTCATGCTTGTACCTTAATTACATATGCTCCCAAAAACTAGGAATAACACCATCAATCATAATTATTTTCATCTAAACCTACTCTGATATGAAACAACCATCTGATCCTGCATAGAGTGCCTTTGGTGATGGTTTCTAAGCTTCTAAATATCCACATCTAGCAGTTCAAGCTCCAGACTAGAGAAATTTAAATGATCCAGGTATTGCTTGTGAATGAGAACTTGTTGCATTTTTACATCCTATATAGACTTAGCAAGACCCTTCTGTTGCCACCTCTTTTCATTTGTTGTAGATGTGTTTACCTACAAATTGAGCTATAGTTGCACATATACCATCTAGATCTTCCATACCTGCAATTCCATTAGTCTTTGCAAAACATTATCTTAAAATGAAATATACAAAATTAAAAAAATTGAAATCGGTAAAGTTAAATTTGATGTTCCTGGGTATCACTTATCTCAAATTGATCAAATGGTGTCTAGCAATCTACTATAAAACTCTTCCCTGATGGATGAATTATTGAAAAAGATGTTTCAAGTCGCATCAAGGTATTTGAAATTGCATCTTGGCTATTGATTTTTCGGAATGGTGATGATAGTGTTGGAAATTATGCACGGGTTGCATTTGTGACTTTTAAGGAACTTTATTTAAAAGCTTACATTCTGTTGGGCATAAGATTGTTGTTCTAAATTAGTTGTGCCACCCTTACTAATAAATATCTTCATCGCAACCTATTCTGATACCAAACCAACATGTGGTCCTGCATAGACTGCTGATTGATTCTAAGCTTCTATAGACCGAGTCCCTAGCAGTTCAAGCTTCGTTCAGGTCTTCTCTGTAGATATAGGAGTATTACCTACAACAATTTTTCTTGATAGATAAATTATTAGGAATAAGTTCCAGATCACATCAAGGTCTTTTTAACTGCATCATTACAACTAGTACATGAATAGTTGCACATATTTTATTATAATCCAACAAGATGTCCATTGACTACTATTTCATGCTTGTAGCTGAGATGCACCTACTTCAATAAACTACAAACAACTTTCTCGCTAATAAATATCATCCCAACTTGCTTTTCTTTCAAACCTGCCATCTGATCCTTCATAGATTGTTGCTAGCCTAGCAGTCCAAGCTCTACATTTGAGAAGTGTGAATGAGCAGTGGTATTGCTTGTGAATGAGAACCTAATGCATTTTCACATCCTATTTAGACATAGCAAGATCCAATAGTCTTTTTGTAGGCAAGCTATTATTCATTTGTTGTGTATGTGTTTAACTTACCTACAAATTCTCAATAAATTGAGCTATAGTTGCTTGTATATCATTTGGATCTTCCATTCCTGCTATTCCATTCAAGTCTCTACAAAACATTATCGTAGAACAAATATACAAAAATAAAACATTCAAACCTGTAAGGCTGTAAAGTTAAATTGAATGTTTCCAGATATCATTTATCTCAAATTGACCAAATGGTATCCAACGTTAGCACTATTTGGCAATTTGCTATAAGATTCTCCCAGGATAGATCATTCAACAGAAATAAGTTCCATATCACATCAAGGTCTTTTTAACTAAATCATTATGGCTACTATATGAACTATTGCACAAACTTCGTTATCATCCAATAAAATTTCCATCGAGTACTTTTTCATGCTTGTAGTTGAATTACATATGCTCCCAAAAACCAAGAATAACACCATCAGTCATAAATATTTTCATCTGAACCTACTCTAATATGAAACAACCATCTAATCCTGCATAGAGTGCCTTTGGTGATGGTTTCTAAGCTTCTAAAGATCCACATCTAGTAGTTCAAGCTCCAGACTAGAGAAGTTTAAATGATCAAGGTATTGCTTGTGAATGAGAACCTATTGCATTTTTACATCCTATCTAGACTTAGCAAGACCCTTTTGTTGCTAGCTCTTTTCGTTTGTTGTAGATGTGTTTACCTACAAATTGAACTATAGTTGCACATATACCATCTAGATCTTCCATACCTACCATTCCATTAGTCTCTGCAAAACATTATCTAAAAATGAAATATACAAAAATAAAAAAATTGAAACCTGTAAAGTTAAATTTGATGTTACTAGGTATCACATATCTCAAATTGATCAAATGGTTTCTCATAATCTTCTATAGAACTCTTCCCTGATAGATGAATTATTGAAAAAGATGTTTCAAGTCGCATCAAGGTATTTGAAATTGAATCATTAGTTGGATCCAAAAATCATTTTATTGCTAGCTTTTTTCAAAAGATGTAGATGCATTGACTTGGAAATGTTCAATAAATTGAGCTACAATTGCCCATATACCATTAAGATCTTCATTCCTTGATATTTCATTCAAGTCTTCCCTACAAAAAAATTGTCATAAAATACATACGCAAAAAAGAATACTGAAACTGGCATAGTTATATTTGATGTCTTTGGGTATCATTCACTGTAAATTGACCAAATGGTATCCACTAACAGGAGTATTCTAATAAAAATTTCCCTCGATAGATTAAATACTGACAATATGTTCCAGATCATATTCGTCTTTTGAATTGCAGCAGTATTTGATTTGTTGCATAGTTTTTGTTATCCTTCAGTAAAATGGTTGTTCACTACTTTTTCACGCGTGTATTTGAGTTGCACTTGTTCTCGCAAATTATGAAAACACCCTCAGTCATAAATATTTTTATCCAACCTGTTTTGCTTCCAAACCACCCTATGAACCTACATAGATTGCCTATGCTACTGGTTTTTGAGTTGTTACAAAAATGTACCCTAGCAAACCAAGTCGGGGAGGTATGCATCCCAGTAGCAAAATGCTCTTAGACATTCGTGTCACACAAAATCCATAGGTTAAAGCTGCATTGACCTTGCAACTGTAGCTCAAGAATTGAGAAGTGTAAATGTGCAAAGGTAATGCATGTGAATGAGAAACTATTGCATTCTTTATCCAACCTAATCTGCTTTGAAACCACCTTGCGATGCTACATAGATTGCCTTTGCTGCTGGTTTTGAGCTTGTACAAACCTGTACCTTAGAAAATCAAGCTAGGGAGGTATGCATTCTACTAGAAAAGTGTTCATAGACATTCTCATCATACAAAATCACTAGGTTAAAGCTGCATTGACCTTGTAATTGTAGCTCCAGAATTGAGAAGTGTAAATGACCAAAGGTAATTCTTATGAATGAGAAACTATTGCAGTTATGATTTTTAACATCCTATCTAGGCTTAGCAAGATCCAACAGTCGTGTTGTTGCTAGTTCTGTTTCATTTGCTATCAATGTGTCTACCTGGACATGTCCAATAAAGTGAGCTCTAGTTGTCCATGTACCATCTAGATCTTTGATCCTTGCTATTCCATTCAAGTCTCTGCAAAACAATTATCTTAGAATAAATACAGAGAAATCAAAATTGAAACCTACAAAGTTAAGTTTGATGTGTTTGGATATCATTTATCTCAAACTGACCACATGTTATCCAGTAATAGCAGATTTTTCTATAAAGTCCCTTCCTGATAGATGAATTATTAAAAATATCTTCCAAAGCACATGAAAGTCTTTGGAACTACATCATTATAGCCAATGTGGGAACACTTTCCCATTAGAAGCACAAAACCAATTACATCAATTAAGATTGGTACAAAGTTGCATAGCTACTAGGTAGCTGGTTCCAAAGAGTTAATGCTAGATTTTGACTATGGATACCAAAGGTAAACATTTGTTAAAGCAGACATAATAGGATAAGTAACTTGAAGCTATTTATTCTCCAATGAACATGGTTCTCAGTATAATTTAATTTAATCCATGAATAAGGCTTCTAACTTAGGCATTAATCTGAAGTCCCTAGATTGAAGATAGTTGAAAAAGCCACATAATACCTAAGATGAATGAATTCTAAATAATATACTTTTGAACGGTATGGCTCATTTAGCTACAGACCTAAAGTTTATTTAACACTTCTTTATAGGGGATCAGCTAAAAAATTAAAGGAACCCTAAATATAATTGGGATAACGAAAGGTCATCAAGAAAGAAATGGTAGCAATATACTATTCCTTATGAATAACATGAAATGTAAGCACAAGGATATAGAAAACCCATTGTATGCAGTAGAAGCATATCAAATACAACTATACTTCACAAGTTCACTAAAATCATGGTTCAATGAAAAGCAAGTGTCCTAAAATCAAACTTATCAACACTTTAATTGGCATGAACACATTAATAATGAGATGTAGACTATAAAGAACGTAACTCAAGTTTCCTAAGATCTTATAACAAGGAATCCAGAGATACCTTGTCCTACCTAATACTGGTGAATTTCAATTTTGTGCATCAAAATTTGGAGATTTAAAGCCTTCATTGATGAATGGGATCTTGGGAGTATCTAGAATTTAGCAATTAGAAAAAATAATTCCAGTTGTCACCTATATATTGCAAACCTTTCCTAGAATTGAAAATAAATAAGGATCATATAATATGGAGAAAAATCGTATCAAAACAGTTGGGAGTACTCCATATATTTCAAGGATATATACTGATTATAATTTATAAACTTAAGTACCAAAAAATTGTTTGCATTAAAGGAATGAGTTCATTGACAAACACATCAAAGGATTGTGCATGTTCTCATATAGATGGCACAAGATATGCTTAGGTATTTAAAAAAAGAACAGATAGGATTGGCAAACATAGGTACTTAAATGACCCTGAGATAATATCAATGAAAAATCCAAGTGTAAAAGATTAATTCCAACTTTTCAGAAGGCAGTTTTCCATTATAGTGGTAGTAGATTCATTGTCTATAATTTTGTGATGGGACCAAGCCAAACTCTCTGATGGAATGGATAGTAAAGAAAATTGTAAGCCATTGGTTCCAAAATACAAACATGATAGAAGGTAAGAGTTTAGCATAAAATTAGGTTTACTTCAGATCAAATGGGTTAATAGGAGGAAAATTTTTGTCCAAAAATTGTGATTAGTCATCATGTAGACACTAGAAATGGATATTTGAAAAACAAATTAATTCTAGAACATTGATTACACTAAAGTCTTCATTGAGAAACATGGACTCAAAAAATAAGTCATAATATCAACATTTCCCACAGTTAATCTTTCTCTTTATAAAACTTAGCTTCTTATTATATTTTATCAAATTTTTTTGAAGGAAAGAAAGGAAGATGTTGTACTACATCCACAAATGATTGGGACTGGGAGAAGGTTAATGAGACTGCAAAAAGCATTTAGTACGCTAGAGTGTGAAGACATTAAATTATGAACATGAAATAATCGATCACATTAGGGTGGATACTATGTAAATGGTACCGTGGAAGGCACTTGGGGCTCTCTTTTACACTTTGCAGGCAGTCCTGTGGTATTTGAAAAATGCAGCTACATGATTAAAATGAATCATTCCTTTAAAATTTTAGGTAAACATTTATAACTGCATATTTTTAGAGCATAGCAGGAAGGGGGCCTGAAAGATTCCTCTGGTATTATTTGGTTGCTAACTTTTTGTCATTAAAGCTTATTTTTCATTTAAATTTTTATAATAGGGAGAATTGAAATTACATGAGGTCTTTTGCTTTAAACTGGGCTCCTAATTTTTCTTACTAGCTCCTGTTTACAAATTATAGAAACCCTCTTCAATTTGACCATAGCCTTAACATCAAGTTCTTAAGGCCCCACTGTAGACAGATATTGAAAATTTTATCATTGTTAGTGTAATTTGTGTTCCATTAGAAATTTTAAATTTGTTATTTTTTATTTCACACTTAACTATTTAGACGCCCGCAATCACAGTCCTCTCCAGGCTTCCGTAAACATCTCATTGTTATGAATATATGAGTCCAGCAATGGAAAAACTATATGCAGAAATGGAAACTCATTTTATAGTTATATATTTTGAATAAACAACCTCTACTATCATAGTAAAAAATAATAGGAAGCTGTTTCTTATAAACAATGTCTCCAAAAATGTTAACTGAAAGGCAAGTTTCACTGAAACCTTACTATTAGAAGAGCAAACATATTTAATGCTCGTGAACAATTGCCTCAGGCTAGACATGCCAGTTTTCTAAAAAGGACATAGTGGACCAATTAAGCAAGCATGGTGCATTTAAATATAAATTTGATCTGTATCCATTGAGGCTACTTACCATGTTCTACACCTAATAAGTTAATATGATAGACTTTTCCCAACCTCAAGGTCAAGTCAACAGAGTTGCTTCTGAGATCCTTTTGGTGGAGGCGGGTATGTTCCCAATTGAGGCTTCAGCTATTATCCCATTGCTAAGCTATCTAAAAAAGTGGGAAATATTGATAAACATTGTTGCCCTAAATTGGTGGCTGATGAGGAGCTAAAATAGAGGAAGAACATGGAAGAAACAAAATAGCAAGTGGTTGAAAAAATGGAACATTAACATTAAGGAGTGTTTGAATGCCAATATAGACATAAAAAAATGGGCGTTAGAGAAATTCAAAACTGCCATGTGGACAAATCTGATAGGTAGTAAAAAAGAATTTTACATCAAAGAATTTAATCACACATAGGAACACGGGGATAAAGAATATTTAACATCCACAATTAAAGGAAAGGCCAAAATTTTAATTGCTCAATTAAGGACCAGCTCTACTCGTGTACGATGTAAAATTGGTAGGTGGAAGGTCCTAAAGAAAAGATGGGAAGAGAGAATCTGTACTTTCTGTAGCAAAAGATTGGTGGAAACAGAGTTGCACTTTGTAAAAGAGTGTGCAGCATACGAAGATATTCATAGCAAGTATACCCTATAGGTGAGCATGATGAAGGAACTTTTCAAAGAGGTAAAACTACACAAGACAGGACAGCTAGCTTCCTAATACGAATCCACAACAAAATGAACAACCTACAGAAATTACAGAAGGTTGCTTAACTGTCTTTCGGTCCTTTAGACTAGTGGTCTCTTGGACGTCATTAAAACCCTTTCATTTCATTTTGATACATATTTTGTTTCCTCTTGTTCACTGTTTATGTGCCTGGATAAAGATATTTCCCAAATAGGGTGTAAACTAAACTTTACATGTATAAGGAAAAACCAAAGCATTTCCAGTGTTTCCCTATTCTTTTGTTTCTTTGTCATTATCACTCGTTAAAACGTTCATTATATGTTTTCAATCGTGGTCCTATTCTTTAGATACCCATATTGGAACAATCATCCAACATGCTCTTTTCTAAAATCTTGTAAAAGAAAATCTCCAAATCATTTAAGAGAATAAAAAGATGCATGTCTTTGAATTTTTTTGCAAATATAATACACCAGTCATGGAACAAAACATAAGAAGAAAAATAGCAAGAGAAACTCTTAATTATGAATTTCTAGCATCCCTTATTAGAAAATTGGCTTACCATTTTTGTGCCACCTAAACTGAAACTTAAGACACCTAAATTGCACGACAAATTCTTAGGTATCCTCCAGTTTTAAAGTTTTCTTTTCCTCCTCCTGTCAATGGGAATCAATTCAAACAACACTAACAACACACATTGAGGCAAGTGTAAATGATTTCCAGCTTCCACCAACTGATAATAGCTCATTTTAGGTTTTCATAGATTTGTGGGTATCACAAATAACCCATCTAAATAATTCATTATGTACCTTCACCACCAATTTTCTCCTCCATATCATATCTCTTACCCCACAGTGTTTGACTTGGATCTGCCATGCCAAGCTATACAACATTGGAAAAATGGATGAAATCAATGCCCATTTTGACAATGGAAAAGCTATAAAATGTTTCATAGGTTTCTTGAAGAAATCTTGCAATGTAAGGATATACAATTTCTGTGTACTTGTTCCCCACCATCAAAAACTCCACCTGACATTTCAATACCAACTTAACTCAGTAATGAAATCAAATGCTGATTTGACAGTGGAAAAGCTATAGAATGTTTCAAGGGTTTCATGTACAAGTGTTGTACATTGAGCATATAAGCATTCCCCACCATTAAAATTCCACCTGACATTTCAATACCAACTTAGTTCAGTAATGAAATCAAATGCCTTCAATTCATTGATGAAATCAAATGCCCATTTGACAAAGCAAAAGCTATGGAAGGTTTCATGTATAAGTGTTGCACATTGAGCATATAAGCATTCCCCGCCATTAAAACTCCATCTGACATTTCAATACCAATTCAAATCAGTGTTCAATATATCCAAGTTTTTTCTCCATTTCGGAATCCTTAGATTTTCAGTCCTAAATTGTAGAGGAGTATCTTGTGGCAGCATGGCTTAAGGCTAATGGATCTTTTTCTTGATAGTCATTGTCAAAGAGAGCACCATTATCAAGATCAACTTGTCCACGACACCATAATAATAGCTTTGAAAATGAAGCTCGTAGCATTAGATTCTATGCTCTTTTATTCTATGTTCAGGATTTACTTTTCTTAATCAATGTTATGTTAAGCTTGTTAATAGAATTGTCCAAATCTTATATAGTCCAATTAATCAAATCAAGACTAATATCTAAAAGGTTGGTTTGTTATCTGATATAAAAGTACAAGTTTATGTTTTTTATTAGAGAATAGAGTAGGCTTTGAAGGGCCAATAACCTTCTGCAAAAACTAATAGGTGAGGTACAAGATAAGTTATGTCAAACAAAAATTATCAATAGATATAGAAAGCAAATTTCTAAACCAACAAGCAACCAGTCATGATCTTATGTTGACATAAGAGCACAAGGTTATCTGATATTAAAGCACCAGTTAATATAAGAGCACGAGTTTATAATTTTTTTATTAATGAATAAGCTAGGTTTTGAGAGGATCAGAAATCCACTATGAAAATGGATAGCTGATGTACAAGATAAGCTATGCCAAACAACAACCATTATGACAACAAAAAACCATTTTTGGCAAATCAATAAACAATCAAATATGAGCTTATGTTGACATGAAAAGACAAGCTTATAGAATATAAGAACAAGTTTATATTTGTATTAATAGATAAAATAGATTTTGAAGGGATCCAAAACTCTACACAAGATAAGCTATATCAAATTACAACTATTGGTCAAACAAAAAAAAGCTAATTTCCTTATTTTAACAAATATATCTAATATTAAAGAAAGCCACCTAAATTGCACGACAAATTTTCCATTAAAATCTTGCAACAGTACGTAGTAAAAATAGAAAAATTCTCCAAATCATTGATTGAATATTTAGATACAAGTACGAATATTGTCCATATAGGCCTTAGACAGTTTACATGCAAATGAAACACATATATTTCCTGTTCTATTTTGTTCTTTTGTTTCTTTGTCATTATGGTTTACCCAAAAGTTCTTTATGTGTTCCCATCTGTGTTTTCTGATTCTTTACATACACAAATTGAAATAGTCATCCTACCCACTTCATCCTTCAAAAAAAATTGTAACAGAAAGTCTCCAAATCATTGAAAAAGAAAAAAGAAGCATACCTTTGAATTTGTTCTTGGAGATAATGCACAGGCCAGGAAACAAAATTTGAGAAGAAAAAGATAGCAGAAGCAGATCATAATTACGATTATCAACCATCCTTTATAAAATCAATTGGGAAATGGTGCATGTAATCGAATACATTGACTTCCAATTTTTCTGCCTCTTCTCCAATTATAATCAAAATTAAATATTTAGTAATGTAATTTTAAGCTTAAGAATAAAGTAAATCGAGCTTAAAATTACATTACTAAAAATTTAATTTTGATTCTTCAGAATCCAATGGTACAAAGCATAAAATCTTAAAATTTTGCGGTGCAGTTTACACGTGTGGCAGAGTTAGGCGTACTGAGCTGCTGTTTTATAATCGTAGTTCTGAGCTATTGTTTCTATTCTTCTCTTTATATGTGTAGCAAAATTCGAAGTTATGCTTCTTTTCCCTCTTCCATTGATTTGGAAATTCTGATACAAAATTATGGAAGAACAGAGTTGATAGGATAAACTTTCCATTTGGGACTTGAAAAATAACAAAATAGATGAAATCATTAAAGATTTTATGGTAAACCAAATGATAAATAAACAAAAGAACAGAAAGGAATAGGAAATAATTTCGTGTTTCCTTCTACATCCAATCTGTTTGAAGGCCCATATGGGTAATACTGCTAATATGGACATCTACTTAAACAACTACTTGTTGAAATGATGCCGATTTTTTTTTCAAATTGTAGACATGATGACAATCTCTATTTTTGGATAGAATTGCCTACAACAACACCTAAAAATGTAGCGTGACTTCATCAATTTCAAATTTAATGCTAAGAAGTATCTGTTTTCTTAATGATATTTATCTTTTATGTAACTCTCAGTTGAGGGGATATTCATAAGAGAGTAAATTCATGCATGGGATTCAAATAATGTTAAAAAAATTATGAAAAAAACTGTAACTGATTTTTATTTAAAAAACGTAATATTAAATTAGGAAAGTTTTTAATTAATTAAAAAAAATCAAGAATATTAATAAAAATAAGGTACGTAGTTATTTTTATTGATAGAAAAGAACAAAATCATGAATAAATGGATAAACAAATAAAACGAGGAAATAATATATAAGTAAAAATTAGAATAAGTTAAAATGAAGATAAATTATCCAAAATTAAAAGAAGATAAAATATAAACTATTAATCTTAGTTTAAATGGGCCAATGAAACTTAATCTAATTGATTGAGCATTATAAAAAGCTATATAGCACTACGAGCTCCATGGGGGTAAAACATGGTTCATCATGATTGATCTTAAAGTGAGCTTAATTATTAATCAATGAAATTATATTTACAAAATAATTGAAACATACATAGATTACAAGCCACTTAGGGCTCCAACCTCCATTACAAGCCAATTCCTAACATTCACAGATTACCTCTCCTAGACTCATAAAAGTATAACTCATAATATCACAATTATCACCTTAGTCCTTTACAAATAATTGGAAAACACCTATAGATAAAATATAGTATACACCTCAGTCCTTTACAAGCAATTGGAAATCACCTAAAGACCAAATATCAATATAAGTTCAGTCCTATAAAAGCAACTAGGCTCAGAAAAGTATAACTCGTAATATCATAATTATCACCTCAGTCTTTTAAAAACAATTGGAAAACACCTATAGATAAAATATAGTATACACCTCAGTCCTTTACAAGCAATTGGAAATCACCTAAAGACCAAATCTCAATATCACTTCAGTCCTATAAAAGAAACTAGAAAGAACCAAAAGGTAAAATCTAATAATCACCTCAGTCCAATACAAACAATTGGAAAGAATCAAAAGATAACTGATCAAAGACTCAAAGGTTATATTAGGAAATCATACCATTCATCTCAGTTCTATACAAGAAACTGAAAGCACTAATAAGCACTGATCAGGACTTATCATAGAAAACACGTGACTTCATCACAATGGTTGGGTAGAAAAGATCACATATATAACATCATCATGATATCACATGTCATCAACAAATCAGTATGGTCAACCCAAAACTCAAAACAAAAGAAACATACATCCAAGCAGGGTAGTTTCATAGATTTTGTTTGCTTTTGAAAACACAAGATTTTTTTTACATAATAGGGTTCAAGTTTTCATTACCAAAGTATTAAAACTACTAAGGTTCTCAAATTATTAAAAGATGTAATCAATTTATCCTAATAATAGAAATTATTTTCATATAAATAATATCCATCAAGTAAATCTCGTTTTTATTAAAATAATCATATCTCTAATTACATTTATCAAATTACTATACATATACATTTTAATAATAAATTAATTAAAACTTCAATTGAATATTCTTACAATTAAATCAATAATCATTAAATTATTAACGATAATAATTATTTATTTATTAATAACATAACTTATATTAAATTATATACTAAAATTAACGAAAAGTACTATTTCTATCCAATCTCTTAAAAAATGCGAAAAATGCTGAGCATAGAAAACAATATCATAAGTAAACACTTTGATAACCCTATAAAATTGAATAAAAATTCCAAAAGTCAATGGTTTGTCAAGAAGCCTAGCCCTAAGGCAACTCCTGTGGCTAGGGCAGATGCAACAAGTAACCTGTTGTGAGGTCTCACCCTGACTCATCATAGCATAGACTTTTTATTACATTTTGATAGATTGAGACTTGATATTTTGAAAACTATTCAAGACTTAGATGGACAGTGGATTGTTTTATCTATTGATTTTGATATAGTAGTAGTATTTTACATTATGATATGCACTAGGAACTTGTTATTGTGTATGAGATAATCGAACACATATGGATGCAGTTTTATGACATGGTACTATTAGATTTTGATGCGATGCAAAATGTTAATTTGATTATGATGATTTATGATTTGTAGATAAATGTTAATTTGATTATGATGCCTTATGAGATGAATGCTTGTGATATGCAGATTTTGATATTTTGATATTTTCGAATGGAATAATTGAAATGACTAGGAAAGGAAAAATTATTTGAATTATGTAAAATTCGAATTATGCATTTATGATATACATGTTACTACTGATGCTTGAGTTTAATGTGCAGGAAGTGGAACCATGGAAATTCTTGGGGGAAACAAGTTCCAAACCTATGTGAACACAGTTTAACCAAGGAGAATCTTTGGAAGATTCAAAAGCCTTGTTCTGAAAGTATTTTGTTTCGTAATGTAGATTTGTTTGTATGAGGAATGGTTAATCATAACTTAGATGCATTAAGGACATGTCATGGTGAAGTGTAATGTATTTTCATGTGTGAGTTGACACTTTTATTTGTCTGTTTTGATGAAATGTCACCTAGAGTATTGGTCAAAAGGTCACTTAATCTTAGTCCTTTTCTTTTCTTTCAATTAATGTTTAAGTACACCCACTTGGGAGAGAGTGTTAGGATGGGTCACCATCATGTTGATTTTCGAATTCAAACTTGTCAGTGATTTTAGGGGGCTTAAATGGGATCCTAAAGTGTCATTTTATAGAAAATAAGCCACCCTAATGGTAGTATAGCATGTTAGGGGCCTAAGTTCAACCATTTTAGTGATTAGCTAACTTAGGGGACCTCTTAAACAATGCACTCTTGAACCAATTCGAAAATTGGGGTTTCCCCATGAGTGTACCCTCACCATCCCACTTTGTCAACTCTTATTTTGGAGAGGCAACAATGTAAGAAAGAGGAGGCTTGATGTCTTTGCTAAAATAGTTAGGGAGAAGGCCTTATTAGAGAGTCTCGACCAGATTAGTGGGTTGTTCATACACTCTCTAAGTTTAGAGACAGTTAGGTTTTGGAGGGAGATCAAGGGAGCTCTACTACAACTATAATTACCCTACCTTGGACCAAGGTTGGTGTTTTCAGACTATGCTTCTCTTTCTTTTAGTATGGTAAAATAAATCTGTAAGTGTGAATGTTTTGTCAATGGAGCATGCATTGTATTGTGAATCTTGCATTGTGGACTTTGGCATTGTGTTGTGGAAATATGAATGTGCTATGTGTTCTTGAAGATTTCCTTTTGGTTTTGTTGCTTTCTTGATTTTCTTGTTTGAATGTGAGTTTTGAATGTGTTCATGGGAGTGAAGGCTTCACTCACCCTTGGGAGGGAAGAGAAGCCTTGGGTGAAGGGATTAGTTGGGCTCAACATTGCAGTTGAGAGAGTTACCTCATGATGAGGGATTTGTTTTATTTCATGGAGTATGGGCTCTATTGAAGCCATATACCTTTGTTATTTTGGCAGAAATAAGGGATTATTTTTGTGAATAAGGAGGAGATGTTTATGAAGGCCTTGAGAGGCAAAATGCAATGGCAATATGATATTTATGTTTGGTTATGGAATCTCCTCTTTGAAGAGTCCACCTTTGTCCAATGTGAGATAATTCCAATGGTGAATCATTGTGAAAGCCATGGGAGGGAGTTGATTTGTGTTTTGTTTTGTGTTCATGCAATAGTAAGTGATGTATATGTGTAACCCATTTGGGTCTTGTTTCCCCTGCTCAGTGGGTGGCTTCATTGAAGCTTAGGGTGGGAGGTGAGCCTCCATGGTTCCAATTTTGTGTACATGTGCATGTTTTGTGAAGATGGATTCCTTGAAGATGTTAGGGTTTCATCCTTGGAAATGTTGAAGTCCTAGTGTGTGGAGAGACCAACCTGTCCATGTTACCATAAGAATTGTTGTAAAGTTTAAGCTCCATTTTTTTTTCTTTCAATGTGATGTAAAGTTAAATTTATTCCTTATCCATATATGTTGTTGAAGAATATGTAAGGAAGGATTGTGAATTTGTATATAGTTCCTTTGCAAGAAAAGTTTTATTGTGAGCCTTACATTTTGTAATCTGATGTACCATGGAGAAGTTATGAAATGAAATTTTCTTTCCTCAAAGGTCTATAACTGATTTTGATATATACTTTGCATAGTGGTGGTGGATAAATATTTCTTCTTATATAGTTGAATTAATGTGGATGATTGCAATGAAATAGGTTATGCTTATAATACAATGAAAATAATATTGTTAGCTCATGTTATATGCTAGTATATTGGTCCTTTTATTTTTTGAAATCAAGCTCAATCAAACTCTTAAACTAAAAAAAATTCTCACATCATCAACACAAAAACCTATGGTAGAATGAAAAAGAAATTTCTTGAGAAGAGAAAATGCATAACCCAAAGTCTATGAGAAAGTCTTGCTATAGGTATACATTTTCTCTCTAGAAAATGTACGGGGAAATAAATTAAGTCTCTCCCCAAAATGCAGAGCAATAAAATATTCAAAAGAATATATCCCTTGGGAAACCCATACTTAGGATAATCATAAATAATACATTAGAGGTGAGGCTCAAGATTTGTAATAATGTACTAATGCATAAACTTTGAATTTAAGGACTCATAATAGTCCCATGATCCTTGAGACACAATTTGAGAAATGTTAAAGGAAAATATATGTACATATTAGAAAATGTCAAATCAAGTATAGTAAAATGTCTTAGGTATCTTACCCCCCTTAGGCTTGATAGTATAAAGGGAAAAAAAAAAAAACATTCCCCTCTAAAATAAAATAAAAACTTAAGCATTATAAGGACTAGGAAAGGTTTGTATGCATATCTTATAATAGAGGACTAGTCAATGTCACAAATGATCATAGGGGAGTCAGAGGGCCCCACCTATCCAATCATGCCTAGGAAAGAGACCCTCCCTAATCCACATCACAAGACCTTGGCTTAAGTCACCTATCTATTGAAGATCTCCTTTGAAGTGCATGGAAAAGAGCAAAAGGGACATGCTCTACCTATGTCAGAATCATTACCTCCCTAGGTGCCTAATATGTTTTGAAAATTTGGTTAAATACCTTGTGCATGGTATGGATAATATCCTAGCTTGCCACTTACTTAGCTGTTCTTCCCTAGGCACCTTGATGTGAAAGCAAGGGAAGGCGCCATTCTAGGAGGGATAGGAACTTTGGGAAATGGGTAGTTCCTAGTTTGGTGGGTGGTAAGTTGACTTGGGAAAGGGGATAGTCTTAGGCGCAGTTTGGGGGGGAAATGAAGAATTATGGTAATAGGTAGTTGCAAGTTGAGATTGATTAATCTCTTTTGCTATGATGTTTGGGGTTAGTAAAGTAGAAATACTTTAAAAAAAAAAATTAGCAATAGGATGGTGGTAGTGGCAACCTTTAAGGGTAGTGTATAAGGGAAATTTATATTATATTATATTTTGATTATTATGGTTGTGTATGTATTTTGTTTTATTTGATTATTATGGTTGGGTTTATATTTTATTTTATTTTATTATATTATATTTTGGTTAGGACGAAGGAGAGTGAAAAATAAATAAAAAAAAATGTAAAATATTGTTAAGAAGAATTTAGATAAAGATGGTAACTCATGCATCTAAGAATTTGAACTAGATCATTTTCTTTTATAAATCATGTTTAATATATTAAAACATATTTAAGCTATGGAATCATATTTAAAGTTATTAAAGCATGTATTAAGGAATGGTGTGTGGTAAGAGGAATGTGATTAGATATAGGGTTAGAGCTTGTTGGTAGTAATAAATTGATTAGATAAATCATCACTTAATTATAGTAGAACAAGATAGTAAGATGAAAGGAGCAAACTAGAAAAGAGGTGAATGATGTTTGTTTGGAACCTCCATATTTTCTCAACTTATTTAACTTTTAAATTAAAATGGGAAGAACCTTAGGCACGATACAACTAAGAAGAAATTGAACATTAGAATATAAACAAATTATAATTATGAACACATATATGACATGATGAACTGAAGGAACAAAAGTATCTAGAGCAAACACAAAACCTCTTCACATTCATATACGAAAGCTATTAAATTCTTTTCTAAGGGTAGGATATGAAGTCGAAGGGACACATCATTATCTACCTCGTAGGTTTTCAATTAATGGTAGGTACTAATTCATTTTTCTTTGGAAACATAAAATATAGTGCTAGGATGAAACAAAATTTCTGCCATGTCAATCAATAATAAATACCTATTAGAGTAATCATTTAATGGTTGCAAAGAATATAAGATGACTAATCCCAACACCAAAAATTTGATAGATCTCTCATAGCTCGTGTAGGCTTTCACACTTTATCTTTACGTCCATCCAAAAGAATTTTTTGTTGTTCAGTTTTTACCTTGTAAATTTGGGGCATGACACCCACTGTCACACATCAAAAACCTCAAGAGGAAGAAGAAAAATTCATGGGGAATCAAAAATACAGAGTATACCACCAAATCTAACCTGCCTACCAAATTTTTGATAGAAATCTCACATTCCTTTGAGGTTCTAAATAGGTATAAAGAGCAAAAGCAGCCTATACCAAATCAGGCAAAACAAATTCATTCAGGACCTGATCAACTCCATCCCCTAGCCTCATCAATCAGAAAAGAAGCCAAATCTAATATCGTGAATGGCAATGATAGCAAGCATTGTATAAAGGCTCCCCATCAGGCATCTCAGACTCATGCCCACTAGAAGAAATTTGGTGACCCAAGAGGCGTTCATCATTCAATCAAATTCTTTTTGTCCCCCCCTCCCATTGGGCACTCACAGTTATCACCCTATCATCTTCTCCACAGCTAGCCTAGATAGCCAAATTAGGTTTTTCAACCTCACTAAGTATTTAGGTTCTAACAAGAATATTCTATTTTCATAGCAAATAGGGTTCTTCCCGAATAGTGCTACGGATCAGACCATCAAGGCCCAACCAAGGAGCCCTGAGCCCTTTTCCTTTTCATCCCCTTATGCCTCACCTAACTCTTATATCCTATCCCATTGCAGATTCTACGTTGCCTCTCCATTAGATCGTATTAACCATCAGTCTAGGCCCTCCCCTATTTCTCCCCCTCCCCCGTTGAGAGAAACTATCATTATCAAAAAGCACATAAGGAAGCTTGCTAGCAAGAATGTGAAGAAGTGGGCATATTCACATATTGGAATGGGCCAAAGTGTGAATTACTCAACCTTTGCAACTGGCTTTAGGACTTCTATGAATATCAAGTAAGTATTTCTCACTATTCAGATAGATTAGTATTTTTGCACTATAGTGATGAATTTGTTAAAAATGATTTCCTTTTTGTTTCTAAATGTTTCTTTAAAGGCTATGCTGTGAAATTTTTTGAATGGACCTCGGATTGTAAGGAGGGGATTTTAGACTTTGAGACAATCCCTACCACCAGAGCTCCTACATTTTGAAATCATTAAAAAATTAGGGGCTTCATTGGGTGAATTGATAGGTGTGGATTCTTGATTTCAATTTTGTAACAATATAAAACTTCTAATTAGAGGCAAGATCAATACTCAGGATTCTAACCAAATCAAAGTAATAACTAATAGAGCAATATATAGCCTTAAATTTCACAAATATGAAGGCAAAATTTCTGAAATCATAAGACTAGATAATTATAGTAAAATTACATTTAAAACACTACAACTAACAATAGATCTTAAAAGCACTTAACTAATGATGAATATAAGAAAAAAAAAAGAGCTTCAAAGGCAATCCACATAGAAGAAGGCCCCAGTTCATACTCTCCAGGATATTCCATTAAGTTTTGATCGGAACCAAGAATACGAGAAAGCAAGAATGGAAGAACCCAAAAGAACAACTCCTTAGTTAGTTCCTAAACATAATGCACCCATGGATCTTAAGGAAGTGAAAATGAAAATTCAAGAGGCAATGCAAGAAAATAAAACAATGAGAGGTTAGGGTAGAGAAAAAGGAAAAAGTACATTACCAAGTTTCAACCAATGTAAAGAAGATGTATCAAACAGTGGGGTATGCAAAAGTGCAAGCCCTCCTTCAAAAATGTAGACTCCCTATGAGAAGCAAAAACCAAAAGATTCTAACAGAGTTGATATAAATAGTCAAAGAGATATGGATATCAAGAAGTCATAGAGGTTCATAGTCAACACTAGGAAATCCAAGGAGAATGCAAGGAAACCCAAGATGAATAAGGATAGTAGTGCTTGAATAAAAAAGGAAGAGTCTTAAAAAAAAATGAAGATACAACTATCCAAGAAGCAGCTGGATGATGGTGATAGCAACATAGAAGAAATAGAAAATTCCCTTCTATTTGTTGGGGCAGAATCAACAAAGGGGTTATGCAAGAATATAGAATAGGTTCAGGGATCCCCTCGGATTCAGACAAGAAAGAATGTGATAGAGACAAGAAGTATTAGTTAAAAATCCAATAGTAGTTTCTCCAAATTTTGGCAATCACCACCAACTAAATCTAAAGATAAAGCCCCCTTTGGTAGCATTCAGAAGGAGAAGAGCATCAAACTGAGTATAACAAATAGACCACTAATTCAAGACTTTCAAGAATTTCTACATAGAGACTCGGTCTGGGAACTAGAGTAGGAAAATCTAAATTTAAATAAGGTTGAAAGGGACAATCTAGAATCCTTGATTGAGGAATTAATTGAAGTTTTTAGCTATGAGAACATTGACAAGAGCAGTGATGCTCAAAAGGAGATCCTAATACAAAAAGTCTTAAAATTAAGAGGAGATAATTACACCTATGAAGACCTAAGAAGAGATCTATTAAATATAGAAGGTGACGAAAAAGGCGAGGAAAATTCACAACTTATCAGGGATGTTCAAATAAATTTTCAAGGTAAGGACTTTGAAGGGACTGAATTCAGAAAGCTAACTCTGGCAGAGGATAGAACCATAAACAACCATTTGAGCATTATGGAGCAACTATTACAGGAACTAGTAAATGAAGAGAAGGTAGGTACATAAAGAAATCAGTCTGAAATTTCATTAAGTGCATAGAATAATATAGAATAGCTGGGTATTTAGATGAATCAGGAGGGAAACAAATCCCCTAAGTGTGGTAAGGTCAAATCCAAAAGAGGTAGAAAATCCTACAAGGAACTCAAAGAGGCAGATGGATAGACCAGAGAATAGCAAAGGATCAACCAATTATTCAACATAGGGAAGGGGAAGATCCTTCCCAAGGAAACATGGAGATCACTCCCTGGAATGCTAGGGGCTTAAACGACCCTAGTAAAAAGAGATTATTAAAAAAATACTTAATTTTTTTGAATCTAAAATCATTCTATTATAGGAAACCAAGTTAAACAAGTTAGAAGCATCAAAGTTAGAAAAAAGGTTAGGTAGCTGGAATATTAAACTACACGAGTCTAGAGGGGCTTCAAGAGGTTTAGGCTTCATTTGTAACCCCAGGAAAGTATCTCTAGATATCTTAAAATCAAATAATAATTGGTTAAGTAGTAGAGTCAAAAGCATCAAAACTAATCTTCAATTTATCCTAATAAATATATCTGGTCCTACCTATAACATAGATAAGAAAATCTTGTGGGATGAAATCACTATATTCATCATAATTATGATAAAGACCTAATTATCCTAGGAGGAGACTTTAATACCATTTTAAATATCGATGAAAAATTCAAACTTATTCAACAATCTTTCAAAGCCACTAAAGACTTTAAATATTGGTGTAACTCCAACAATTTGATTGACATCTTGTCTAGTAATGGGAATTACACATGGAACAATAGAAGGAAGGACTCTTCATACATTGCTGAGAAATTGGACAGGTTTTTGCTCAAAGGAGAATTGAGTGAAATTAATCCTAACATTTCCTCCTCTATTCTTCCAATAGCTGGCTCAGATCATTTCTTGGTTAGAATTGAATTTTTTGAACCTTTGAAACCGGTTAGAAATTCATTCAAATGTGAAAAAATGTGGTTTTTAGACCTAAACTTTCTTAAACAAATTAGAGACTAGTAGAAGCAAGGTATCTTCAAAGGATCTAAAATGTACATATTTGTCTCAAAAATGAAAATGCTTAAAGAACTCATTCTCAAATGGAACAAAGATCATTTCAACAACATATTCAGAGAAAAGTTAGAGATTGAAGAAAGGTTAAAGGAGGTTAACTTAAAGGTAATAAAAAAGGGTATGAATAGCAAAAGCTATCTATTGGAAAAAGAACTTCTTGCCAAACAAGAAAACATTTTGGCCAAAGAAGAAGTTTTCTGGAGACAAAAGTCAAGGGAAAAATGGCTAGATGAAGGGGACCAGAACACCAAGATCTTTCATAATTCCACCCTCCACAACAGAGCTAGAAGTAAAATTGTTAAAATTAGAGACCACATGGGCACCACCATCGAGGATTCAGCTAAAATTTCTAAGATTTTAGTCAATCACTTTCAGGGCATTCTTAACAATTATGACTTCTCCAATAAGATAGCCCAAACAAAATTGCTTAGAATCATTCCCAAAGTAGTATCTCTAGAAGACAACAAATGACTCAACAGACCCATCACCCTAGAAGAATTCATCTTGGTAGTATTTGGTATGAATATGGATAAATCTCTAGGTCTAGATGGCTTTCAAACATTTTTGTATTAGAAATGTTGGGATATTATCGGTGTAGACCTCTGAAAAGCTATCAAAGTGTATAGAAATGGTGGTTTATTGTTGTCTACGATCAATCATACCTTTCTCTCCTTTATCCCAAAAAAGGAGGACCCAAAAAACCTAGGGGATTTTACACTAATAGCATTGTGCAACACCATCTACAAAATCTTAGCTAAAATTTTAGCAAATAGGCTTAAGACAATCCTTCCTAAAATCATATCCGAAGATCAAATAGGTTTTGTTCAAGGAAGATCTATCCTAGATGGTATCCTTATCGTCCGAGAAACAATCCACTCAACAAATAAGAATAAAATGGCAAGCATATTCATAAAATTAGATATCCAAAAGGCTTATGACATGGTGGATTGGAGATTCTTATGCAAAACCTTAGAAGCCTTTGGCTTCTCTCATTGTCTAACCAATATAACACCATTTTAGCTACAGGATTAGACATCCTTCACTACCAAAGTACTATGCTGATCTCAATTAAATATCAATCCGAGAGCATGAACTTGAGATGATGTCTACAAAGTATATTCTCTAATTTCCACTAAAAGCCACTACTACTTTTAATGCAAGTGCTATTAAGGAAATCTATTTTACCAACAAAAAAGACAGTTATCAAATGCTTAGAAGGAGATTTTAACTACTTAGCCATTCACCTATGCACCTATTGCTGCAGGAACAGTAACTGGTTCTGTTTCCAGTGGCTACAGGAACAATAGTTCTACACTTAGCTTAGAAAATTGAACAACTCCTAATGACTAAAGTAAACTCCACCTTCTGCGTGGGCCCCCACAGAAGAATGAAGGAAAGATAAGCTTAGATAGAAGTGTAAGAACTCAGCAAAACCATATATTCATTCAAATATGTAGTGGTACATAAAAAAATAGATAAACAACAATTCTATTATCCTTCTATTATTTTCCTCTTCTCACCTTTTCGAATACAGACAAGGTCTTATTAAAAAAGAAGGAATGGAAAACTCCTAAATTTACCACTTCCTCTTGAAGGATAGTCTGTTACAACATGCAAACATAAAAGCATTAACTATTCCTTGAATTCCCACAAATATAGAGCACAAAGGATGCTAGATTTGTTCCTCTGACTTAAACCATCATCTAGGAATCCAAGTATCTGTAACAACTCCATGCATGCTTAACTGACTGCTTCAATGCTTACTTTCTCGCTCAATCACTTTGTCAGGTCCTGCTTGTCATCCATGAAAACAAGTCCCTTTTGATTTTTTCCGCCAAGTCCATTAACACCAATGCTTCCTAAATGCGAGTCTTTCATGGTCATCTAGTTGATTCCCGCTCGACTTGAATTCTTACGGTCATCAATGATACACACAAAACTTTGGACGACATCTATTCATATTTATTAATTTATAAGAAAAGCATTAACCATTCAACTAACGGTTCCACAGTCTTTTCAGTTGTAGGAAGACCTACCCATGTTAAACATACATGAAGAAAGATCTAACATAATGAACCCCCTTATAAAACATAATATCAACTATCATTTTCATGCCATCAGTTCATACTTTATACATCGAAAGGTTCAAAATACTAGGCTTAAAAGATAATAAGTTTTAACAAGATATAGACAAATGTTCATAGAAAGGGGCTAAAAATCATCTATTGTTCTATGCCATCATTTCCCCCCCAACCACCCTAATGCTAGTCCCTTCAGCATTCACAAGTTCCTGATTTGCATCCGTAACCTAAGATCATTGGGAAGCTTCTCCCCTGACTCATGAGCCCTGTAGTTGAAGTATCCATGGTCCTATTTCAATCTTTCCCATTTTTGTTCCTCATGATTCAGATTATAATTAGAAAATGATTCATATTTTTCAAGTATGGGATGTAGTAGTATAGGTGGTTGAAAGCGAAGAGGGACCCAATAGCTTTTCTGATTCTTGGCCAATGTCACATGTTAGTGTAGTTTTTTATTTTTCCTATTTTGCTAGGTTTTTCCTACACTTTTAACAATCTCACTTAGGTTAATAAAGCATGTCTTATTAGGTGAATGGTTGTGAGGTGTCACCTTCCTACATGTGAGCATCCATTAGCTATCTTGGGAAGATACTTTGCTATCTTTAGTCCTATAGATGGTTGCTCCTCATTGGTTGGTGTTGCCACCTCCTCCCTCTTCCTAGCTATATAAGCATGCTACCTGGCTTGTATTTGCATCTCTTGTTTTTGCATCCTCTTAATGCTATTTTGCTTCCAGCATTTGCATTACTCTCTTGGAGACTAACTCTATGATGCTATTTTGATTTTGTATCATTTGCATTCATAGTTTAGATATTTATTCTTTGCACTAGTTTTTTGGATTATTAATCTTTTCAGATTCTAACATGGTATCAGAGCTTTTTTAGGTGCAAGAGTAGATTTTAGTTTCTTTATTTGAGAGATTTTGGGGGGGGGGGGCTAATAAACTTTATTGTAGTTTTTTGAAAAATGAAGTATACTCTTCTCTTGCATCTTTAGATGATCCTAAGAATCAGAAAAGTTTTGACAAAAATGATTTTTCTCTGGGGTTTCAATTTCAAATCTGATAATGAACTTGCATATTTGGAGTTTCCAATTAGTATTGCAGGTTCCAACATGCCATTGATGGATTTAGGAAGTTGATCTAGCATTTGCATGTCATATTTTGGTTGCTAGGGTCATTTTTTGATTTTTGGAGCCATTTTTTACTGTTAAAGCCATTTTTTTAAGTAGATAACAGTGGTGCTATTTGTTTCCTTGATTATTGTGCCTAAATTTTACTTTCAACATATGCTCTTCATGAGGGTTTGTAATGCATTGAAATCAAGACCACTAAGTATTTCTTTCTACTGGTAGTTGTAAACACACTAAAATAAAGTGCCAAATCATATTTCTCTGGTGGGGGGGGGGGGGGGGGGGGGGTTCTTTGATTGAGTAAAAAGGGGGGGCATTGTCGTGGTTGGGTTCTCTTCTTTTCAGTATTTCTTCTCTGCATTTCTTCATCATGGATCAAAAAAATATTCCCATCCTAACTCCATACAATTACTTTGAGTGGAAATCACGCATGACAATTCACATAAGGAAAGATGGATTAAATAGGATAACTATGGGACTTGAAACTGAACCTGCTAAAGATGAAGACAAGCCTAAGTGGTTTAACAAATGTGATGAGGCATATGAAACATTGTGTTTGTCTGTTTCTCCTGACTTGCTATTTAACATTGAGTCTTTGGATACACCAAATGAAGTATAGACAAAGCTAGAAACACTATTTGGCACACAAGATTCAATGAGGGGTCATATGTTGGAAAATGAATTAATTAGTTTGAGTCCAGGAAATTTCAACACAATCCAAGATTTCTTCACCAAATTGAAATCACTAAGGCTACAGTTAAAACAATGTGGAATTGAAAACAAAGATGAACAACTAATTCTTAGTATTCTCTCTAAGCTAAGTTTAGAATAATCTGTGTTTGTCTCTACCTTCTATGCTATTAAGGGTGCACTTGGTACTCAATTCACCATGCCATCTTTAGATGATTTTTTTGTCAATCTCACTCGATAACAGGACAAGCTAATCTAGATGGGCACTCTTAATTCCTCTAAGTCACATGCCTTGGCTGCCAACCAAGGCACAAAAGAACAACAAAGACAAAGTAGTAACAACAATAGTAAGTACAAGAAATAAAAGAATAGCGAGGAGAAGACGGATCAGATATCGATTTCTTCAAAAGAAACTATTGATACACCATCTTCCAAGGGCGATAAGCCTAAGAAAGAAAAGGTCAAATGTGCCTATTGTAAAAGATTTGGTCAAGATGAACATAAATGTTTGTAGAAACAACTTGATCACTTGACATACATTCTTGAGAAGAATAATATCAGTGTTCTTGAGTCTATCAAACAAAGTTCTAATGAAGGCTCTAACAAAGAAAAAGAAAATAGCAAGGGGAAAGGAAAGGGCAAGGCTCTTTTTGCAGTTGCTTCCTCACCATCCATTTGGGTTCTTGATTCGGGTGCTTCACACCACATGGCTTCATCTAAGGAAGAACTTGCATCCTTGGAGCCATGTACTATGCCTTCTATTTTGATGGGTGATAACACTCTTGTTGAGGTGTGTGGGAGAGGGTCTGTTGATGTGGGGGATGGCACATTCCATGATGTTCCTTGTGTACCCTCATTGTCAACTAATCCCCTATCGGTATACTAGATCACTCACACAAGTTTAGGCAAGTGGGCTGAGTTCACTCCTAGTTCAGTGGAGAAATGTGAGTTGCACAATGAATCTACAGTTGCAGTTGGGAGAGTAGACCATCAGTCACAACTCTATATATTTTCTCACTTTGTTCCTGATCCTCCTTTGACTATTTCGCTCACTCACTTTAATGATGTGAGAAAATTATGGCATGAGCGGTTTGGCCATCTTAATTTCCACTACTTGCATTAGCTTAACCAACAGAGCATGGTCACAGGGTTGCCTTCTACTTTGACATTGGAGTCACTTGGAATACATGATAGATCTTCTGATGGGTCATATTCACTTGAGTAGTCTTCTACCTCCACTTTTGATGCAAAGAGTGATTTAGAGGACTCACCTCCTTCCTCTCCTGGTCATCATTCACAAGTTGATGATTCTCCTCCAGATTCTCCATCTTTTGATCCACTTTGGGCTAGACAGACCTTGTAGTTTGTAGGTGATTGGGTTGGGGATCCATTAGACACCAAGAAAACTTGTTCACAATTCCAGGATGCTTTGCATACCTTCATTGCTACTGCCTCAAATCCACAGTCCTTTCATGAGGCTTTTTCTATTTTTGAGTGGGATACAACTATGCAGGAAGAGTATAGTTCCTTGATGAGGAACCACACTTGGGATCTTGTCCCTTTTCCTAAAAGAAGAAAACTTGTTCGATGTAAGTGGATCTACTGGACAAAATTTGTGAGCTTTGTTGGGGGTACAGGATGCTTCATCTTTTGGGGGAGCCTCTTCCTCTCACTTGGAGTCCTAATTTTCTTTGGGGAGTCTCTTTTCTCGCTCTTTTGGGGGAATTTTATGTACATGGGTACCTCATCAGGCTTGACTTGCCAGGACCCATTTCTACACCCACCTAAGCTTCGCTTATGAGGGGGTGTTAGTGTAGTTTTTTTATTTTTCCTATTTTGCTAGGTTTTTCCTACACTTTTAGTAATCTCACTTAGGTTAATAAAGCATGTCTTATTAGGTGAATGGTTGTGAGGTGTTACCTTCCTACATGTGAGCATCCATTAGCTATCTTGGGAAGATACTTTGCTATCTTTAGTCCGATAGATGGTTGCTCCTCATTGGTTGGTGTTGCCACCTCCTCCCTCTTCCTAGCCTATATAAGCATGCTACCTGGCTTGTATTTGCATCTCTTATTTTTGCATCCTCTTAATGCTATTTTCCTTCTAGCATTTGCATTACTCTCTTGGAGACTAACTCTATGATGTTTTTTTTTTTTGTATCATTTGCATTCATAGTTTAGATATTTATTCTTTGCACTAGTTTTTTGGGTTATTAATCTTATCAGATTCTAACATCACATACCTAGGCATCCTGTAGGTGGCCAATTCCAAGTTCTGAGGTGAGTGTAACTTCCTTGTCTTCAGATCTTCTGATAATTGAATCCACCTTTGAATAGAGGCTCGTATGGCTTCAGGAGCAATTGGAGAACAATGCCACACCCAGTCTAAGAATGCCTATTCTCGTACGAGATGAATTTTAGCAGCATTGCTGAGGTTATTGTCAATGAAGAGCCAGTCAAAGAATACTCTATGAGCATTTTTCACCTCAAGACGAATGTATAATGATTCTAACATTTCCCTTTCCCTATATGGGGCAGCCTGACTTTCTTGACTGATTTCATTTTGCATCCAAGACATAATGGCTCTAAACTGCACATCTCCTACATACAACAGTGAATTCCAATCTTTGTTATCTAGCACTACAAGATTATGGATGTATAATTCACAAAGAATATTTTGGAGGGCCATTGGAACTAATTTAAATGCTGCATAAAACTCTTGGGGTGTGTTCAAGGAAGGATTCAACCCGTGAATAACCCAAGACAGTTGAAAATTGACCATTTTCTCTTTTAAAAAATATGTATAAACAGGAGATGGTGACTTGCAACTTAGAAGTTCTGGAATGAGTTTTATTACTTTAGTAACACATTGCTGTAGGACCTTAATTTCACTATCTTTGTCTTCAATTTGACATGCCTTTTCTTTAATGGTTTTGAGCAATTGTTTACTTTCTAGATCCCAATTTACTTTTTCCCACTGAAATTGTTGATAAACATTAAGGCTGGTTGATAGAAGAGTAAGAATATTGGGTGGCGTATGATGTTGAACAATAGAATGATTATCATCAAAGTGGCTAGTAGAAGGATTAACACTCGGTCCAGTGACAATGCTGTCATCCTCAGGCGGTTGATGAGCAACAAGATTGTCAACTTCTTCTTGTGGCTCAATGACTACAGGAGAAGACACAATAGCCATTTTAACTTGGGATGTTTCAACAATTTCTTGAACTATTTCTTGAGCAGTCGATGGGTATTCCTCTAAAGGTAAACTATCATTTTCTTCCACTTGTGGCTCAAACCCAGACACTATTCTTTTTGAGGAATCTGTATCACTATCAATATTGATAGGACTAACTTGTCTTTGGAGAATTTCCTCAAGATCACTATTATGTTTAGGAGTAAGTATTGTGTGCTTTGGTGACTGTGCAGGTGTAAATACTGGGGTTTCAACATTAATAGGTGATGCAGGAGATTCAGCAGGCAACATAGAAGGTTCAATCTTTAAATTTACCCTAAACATTCTAGTGACTCATCATGGAGTAGAAACTGGTTTCTTACCCTTATCAACAACTTTCCCTTTTTCAGAATTAAGTGCAATTTCATGTGATGGCAGAGATGCCTCCTCCAAACTTTCCTCTGCAATAGTTGCACGAGCTTTCCTCTTTTTGGAGGTAGAGGCATCCACGGGAGAAACTTTCCTTTTCACAACTTTTGGTGGGGATGCAGAAGCCAAAGCTTTTGGAGTCATTTTATACACTACATTCCTAATTCCTACAATAGTCTTCTCCTGTGTCTCCATTCCTTGCCCTCTAGGCCCACTACTTTGAAGTTCCACATGTTTTAATTTAATGAAATCCTCCCATGTTCCTAAGTTTCACCTAGTCAATTCCCTTTCAACTATGGTCCTAATTAAATAATGGTGGGACACTGACTAGACTTTCCCTTGCTGGACATAAGAAGCTTTTCTTTTAATAATATTATAGAGAAATCTTGGAAGATTCACAGGGTGATCACTATGTCGTAACCCACTTAAAATTTTAAAATGCACAACATGTAGATAAGAGTATCTTCCTTCACAAGTAAAATATCTTATAATAAATTCAGCAAGCCAGATAAATTGCAGAGGAAGAGACAACCGCAAGGTACCTTGCTTTTTATTTTCCTCTAGCTGAGGATCTCTATGCATTGAGAATTGCTCTTTTGCTGCCCGCACATCCATGTTTTCTATCCATCGCTCCCCATTTGTGGCTAACCCAGTGACTTCTGCAACCACTTCTTCTGTGAATTCTATATGAATTCCTTTCATAGTAGCATACCCATTCCTCAATCTGTTGCTGAAGCGCAATTTCCTGGTCAAATTGCTTCAAACTGAGACAATACACCAACTAGTCTCATTGTTGAAATAAATTGCATGTTGTGGGATCCACCAACAAAACTCTATGATCTGCTAGTTCATGCCATTGAGGCTCTCCACCCATTTTAAAAACAATTGAAAGGGATTGAAAATGATTGAAAAGTGGGGTGGAGATTGCTAGAGGATTTCAACAATGGTTACAATGGTGTTTGAAAATGAAACAATAGTTTTTAAAACACACTTTTCTTCAGTACTACATGATGGCATTAACATAATGGGGGTGTTAATAAGTTATGCACTGATGAAATCATAAAATAATGACTGCACTTGCTTAATTACTTCACACATACAAAGGAAGTACAAAGTGATGCTAACTCATCCCTCAGATGATCTTACCTCGTACATTCTTTGTGCCAACATAAGATTTTCTCAGATTTTCATTTATGATTTTAGGTCACTTGATTTTTGTTTATGATTTTTTATGACTTCGATTTCCCCCCCCTCAATCTATCATGGACTGGGTCCCACCAACCCTTAAAGATTGCAAGTTCCAAAAATCAAAATAATTATGCCTTTCTAAATAAATAATAAAATGAATGAATGGAGAGAAGTTAAGTGTCACCAACCTAGAGTGTGATAGGAAGCATGCTTGGAAGAATATTGTACCATAGAACGATGATGGAATGGAGTGACAATGGGAAGACAAGAAGATGAGATGGAATGAAATGGAAAAGAAATGAATTCCACATAAATGCGACATTTTTATTATGAAGACCTTGAAATAAATTCAAGGGGCTGCAGGCATCCGAGTGGAAGACTCAGATGTAGAGGCTGCAGGGAGAAATGTTTTTGCTGTTTTGGAATTGTTGAAGAAATTCCTCCTGGGTGGCTGGTTTATGATATAGCTTCAAATGATGTCAATTAACAAAGAGTTTGAATTTGATTGGATCAATTGTAGATAGTTGAATTGCTCCATTATTAAAAATTGCAACAATTTCATATGGTCTAAGCGATCTGGCCTAAAAAATTTCTTGATGGTGCTAATAGCATGAATCATATAGGAGTGCCCAATCACCAACTGAGAATTCTCTATCTTTAATAAATTTATCATGCCATTGTTTCCTCTATCTTTGTATCAATTTTGTGTTATGAAGAGCTGACTTGCGCCATTCATCTAACTCATTAAGATGCAATATGAGGTCCTGTTTTGCTGTAGGAAGAGTGATATCAAGTTCTAAGGCTGTCCATAGAGTCTTGTGGTCAAACTAGATGGGCATGATAGCTATTTTTCCATAGAGGAGCTCAAAAGGGGTAAACCCAGTGGTGGATTTCCATGCTGTTTGATATGCCCATAAAGCTTCAGGAAGTTGAGCTGCCCAATCCTTCTTATGTAAGGACACTATTTTAGTGAGTATATTTTCCAACTCCCTGTTTGTCACTTCAACTTGTCCATTGGCTTGTGGATGGTATGGGGAAGATTTACCATATCAGATTTGGTACTCCTCCATAAGTGCAACTACTAGATTGGATGAAAAATGAGGCCCTTGATCTGACTACAATTCTCTTGGAGCACCATATCTAATAAATATACACTCGTACCTGAACCTTGCAACATTGTTATCACGAGGGTGCTTCATAGGCTTTGCTTCTACCCATTTAGTAACATAATTAGTCCATACCAAGATGTAACTGTTTCCTTCTAATGGTAATTCAATAGGACCAACAAAGTCAATTCCCCATTTATCAAATGGTGCTACTACTATCTGTGGCTGTAGGGGCATTTCATCGGTCTTCATTGGTTGACCCATTCTCTGGCATTTGTCACATCTTTTTGTATATTGAACTACACCTTTGTGAAGTGTGGGCCAATAATAACCTGTATTCAGAATCTTTAATGTAGTCCTTTTATTAGCAAAGTGACCAGCACAAGGCTCATCATGACAGGCAGGAAGAACATCATAAGTTTCATCTTCTTTGAGATGCTGACGTGTCACCTGATTTAGCTTAGTATAAAACATGAACCTTGAGATCCATGAGAAGTTAAACCTCTTTTCTGCCAACAACCATTTTTCTTTTGCAGAGAAGTATGGGGGTGTTCTTCTAGTGGTTAGATAGTTGGTAATGTCAGCATACCAAGGATTTTGTGCTGATAGAAGGAAGAAATGCTCATTAGGAAAACTATCTTCTATTACTGTAGGATCCTCAAGTGTCTGAAGGTGAGGAAGGAAATCAGCTACAAGATTTGCCTTACCTAGTTTGTATATAATGGTTATGTGAAATTCTTGCATCAATAACAACCATCGAGCCAATCATCCAGAGATTGCTAGTTTATTCATCATATATTTGATAGTAGAGTGGTCTGTGTGTAAAAAATTTGATATCCTATAATATAATGTCTGAACTTATTTAGAACATAAATTACAACACGTAGCTCTTTCTCTATTATAGTATAGTTATATTGGGCTCCTTGAAGATTTTTACTAATGTAATATATTGCATGTTCTATTGAATCTAGCTTTTGACCAAGCATTGCTCCAATGGCATGATCTGAGGCATCAATATGTATGTGGAAAGGTAACTCCCAATTTAGTCCTTGGAGGACTGGTGCCATCGAAAGGAATTCTTTAAATTGCAAGAAAGCCTTTGTACAATCAGAATCCCATACAAACTCAACATATTTTTAGAGCAACTTGTATAGAGGGGCTACAATTTGATTGAAGTCTTTAATAAAGTGCCAATAATACCCTGCATGCCATAGAAAACTCCTGACTTCCTTTAGTTTGGTTGGTATAGACAATGTATGGATAACTTCTATCTTTTTTGGATCCACTTCAATCCCTTTGGGAGAAATAAAGTGCCCCAACAACACTCCTTGCATCATTATGAAACACTTTTCACTATTTAAGACAAGTTATAGTCTTTACATCTTTGTAGGACTTGATCCAAATTTTCTTTGGCTTCCTCAAAGGTCTGCCCATATGTAGTGAAGTCATCCATGTATACCTCTAAATAGTTTACAGATATATTAGAGAAAATACTAATAACAACTCTTTGGAAGGTTGCAGGTGCATTGAACAAACCAAATGGTAGGACAGAATAAGCAAATGTTCCCCACGGGCATGTGAATGTAGTCTTGTCCTGATCCTCAGGTGCTATCTGAATCTAGTTATAGCCACTAAACCCATCCAGGAATTAAATTAAATAGACCTCAAATAATCTTATAATCTAGTCTCCAAATTTAATCCTTTCATAAGTTAAGAAATTAAGTTAAATAATTGATTAATATTTAATGATGACCAGGATAATTACATTGTTCTAAGCATGTGGTATTATTCCTTGATTTTTTCAAGATAGATTTGGCTTCAATACTTGTTTTCTAAGAATAAGTAGGAACAAGTAGGGCTAGTAATATCACTCAAATTTTTTGAGCAAGACCGACAAAGACTGTAAATTGCTTATCAGGTTATTCATCTGTATCACTTACTGACACTATTAATGACTTCTTGTTAAGTGGATTTCTGTTTAATAGATTTGTGAGCTACGGACAAAACAACAAAGAAGGGATGCCTACTAAGCATCTTAAGCTCTGGTTAGTTGGTTCATTTGGAGCAAATTACATATGGTTGATTTAGATCACTCTAGAGTGCTCATATTCAGATAAGGATTACTGTCGACTTTCTTTGTAATAAATACTCATATGTGAAATTGGGGTATGCCCCTTTTATAGTGTAATAATAAAGGACTAAGGTCTCAGGTGAGACTAGAGGTTTTCTTCTCCGTTCCTTCCTACTATTACTTGTTTGAATAGAGAAACCTAAGTTGTATCATTTTATTTAAAGTTAATCAAAGGCTTCAGTCATTTACCGATAAAAAAAAAAACTTATATTAAATTATTAATAAATAATTATTAATCTAATAATAACATAATAAATAATAAATAATAATATTTACAATTTAATAAATAATAATTAAAACTACATTAATTAAATTAATTAATAACCATTTAAAAAATATTAAAACATTTATTAAATTATAAAATTTAATAAATATAAAACACTTAAATTATTTTATTTTAAAAAATGAATGCTTATGGCTTGCCGACCTTAATGGCAACACTATCACAACAATAGGGTACTGCGTTAGCAGTATATACTGCTACCACAACAAGATTGTTGCGTGCAGTCCTTACAACAACCGTTGTGGGGAGAGAAAGGGGAGGGGAGGTGGGGGTAGTGGTCCGCGTCCTACCAAGTTATTAAAATTTTGTTTTTTTGTTTTTTATTTAAAAAAAACAAATAAAAAACCAGGCCTACTTAATCAATACGATTTCTATTTATATTATATAAATTTATAATTATCGCAGTAATTAATAATTACTGTGATATATATATATATATATATCTATCTATATCTATATATATATATATATATATATATATGTATGTATGTATGTATGTATGTATGTATGTATGTATGTATGTATGTATGTATGTATGTATGTATGTATGTATGTATGTATGTATGTATGTATGTATGTATGTATGTATGTATGTATAAAGATTTCCCCATATAGGTCTGATAGGAGAGAAACGAGTTATCAATCAAATCTATATATAACATTCTTGATTTCTTTTCAAAACCCTACTCATTTCAAAATGCAATTCTCTAAAAATTTACAAAACGAGGGTTTCTAATTCTCAATTCATATATAGATGATTCCAAAATGAAGAATAATGAAATTTGCAACAAGGGTTTCAACTCAATTTAAAATTTTGAAAACAGACCCACAACAAACACGAAGAAGATAGAGAAATCAAAGAATGGAAACTATTTTGCAAAACCCACAAGATCCTACTTGAATTTGATGCTAAAATAATGAATGCACGAAGCTCACAAGCAATTTCCCCTTCTTCCGAAAACCTTCTTCTCAAAAATTGGCTCCTCCAAATCTTAGTATTAAGAAATGAACTCTAATTTGCAAATAAAGAGTTTTCCCCCAAATCAGGGCTTCAATTTTGCAATCACGTGAAACCCTTTTCCTTAATTATTTTATTATATTTTAATTTTCATGTGCAAAATTTTTACAAATTAATTAAAATATCTTTATTAAATAAAATTTTTTCATTTTTTTATTAATTCACAAGATGTTTTTAATAAAATATTTATTAACCTAACTAATAATAATATTTAGAATTTATTATAAAAATGAAACTCCTAAATTTATTGTTATTAAATTAAATAAATATGCTTATGCCAAAATTAGAACTTTAATTATATCTTTAAATTTAATTCTTTAATTTAATTAATTTCTCAATTAATTAAGTATAATTAAATATTGATTTTTCTTTATAAAATTTCTATTAAATTATCTTTTAATTTGATTTGATTATAACTGAAAATCACAACAAACTCACAAGACTAAATATGACAACTCAACTGAAGACAAAGAACATAATCAAACTCTAGGGTCAAAATCATGGATTCATGTCACTAAACGAATTCCAAAAGGTAACCAACTCAAATACTTATCCTACTTTCTAGAACAATTGGCTTAGGGTTACGATTTGGACTAATTATCTCCCCTCTTTTACGATTAAGATACTGCAATACAGTATGCTTTCCTGTCAAAGAACATAATCAAACTCTAGGGTCAAAATCATGAATTCATGTCACTAAACGAATTCCAAAAGGTAAACAAGTCAGATACTTATCCTACTTTCTAGAACAATTGGCTTAGGGTTATGATTTGGACTAATTATCTCCCCTCTTTTACTCGGTGCTTGCAATCTATATAAACTTTGAGCATGTACATACACATATAGTCTAAACTAAACAGACAATGGTAGGAAGTGGTGCATTGTGTAGATCCTGACTAGCAGGTGACTATGACTCCCTCCCTCAACCACATCAGAAATTTCACACATAAAGTAAAAGATAAAAGTACATCATACACGTGCAAATATGGGGCAAGTATCTGTAAAAATGCATATAAATCATTCCTCTAACTAACATCATGAAATAACTAAAATCACTATATGAACATACATGTATCACCATCAAATTAAAGAAGGGAAGCTTATGCAAGAGCATATGCCACATTAAACATTGATTTTTGGGCTTGATGGGTAAGTGTCAGAGGTTACCAAGGATTCTAATCCAATTTTGATGGTCAAGGTAACAAGACCATTTGGAATTACAATGTTCAAGAATGATAGAGGAATCCAAGAGAAGGTTATATACATTTTTGGCCTTGGTGGAGCACAAGGGAGACCCATATGGCCATCTTAGTAGGGAGAGCTTATCATCAACCTCAGGAGATTGAGAGTACCACATACCTCTTTTAGGATGGAAACGATCCTTTTGTGTGAGAGAGGTACATTATACATTGAAATCACTTCCTGCCAACTAATAAGATTACCTTTAGATATAATATCATTGAACTTATTAATAACATTTATGGACCATCTCTTTGTAGGACAATCTTGAAGAAGGACAAAGGGCTTATCATTTCATTTAAGATCACCAAATAGATTTTTCCCCATAGATTTTGTGAAGATGATAAACCAAATCATTCCCAAATATTAGATGTCTTACTTTCTCCCACCGCTTCCAAATAGCTTGAAATGTGTAAACCATTCCAAGATTTAGCATCAACAGAAGCACCCCTTGATATGTTATTCTTGATTAGAATTATACATGGTTCTTTTCCTTGGGTGGCCTTAGCAACCCATTTGATGGCAAGGGCAATGCCTTGCCATCTAAGGTCTTTTTGCTTAAGACACCCCAACTCTTTTCTTCTAACACGCTCGTCCCTTCTAACACCATACCTCTTCTTTCATTTTCCATTAGACCACAAAAAATTTCTTATAGCTTTTTGAACATAGTTAATATGGGCTTGGTTAAATAGCCAAGCAAAAGAATAATATATAGTATGATAAGACTTTTTGGCATACCTACAATCTCCCCACTAAACATAAGTACCCATTGTTCCATTAGTACTGTTTCTTATCAATCTTTGTCTTGACCAATTCCTACATTGATTAGGATGAACCAAGAATGAGATATTAAGGTATCTTACCTAGTACTTAGGGCTTCCCAAGAAATACCCAATTTTTCGTACCAAATTTGGGGACTACCCTCCTAAACTAACATGATAGACTTGGTTAATGAGACTTTACTACCAGAAGTGGCACAAAAGGTATGTATCTTGGCAACAAGATTTTCAATATTTTTTTTCTTTTGATAACCATATAAGAAATGTTTTATCATTTGCAAATTTGATATTAGTTAGATCCTCTTGGTTGTGAAGCACAATCCCTTTGATATAAAGAATTATGTCTCAATATATATAATAGGTAATTTGTTACTTTAATAGACAATAACGAGGCTAATGGGCACCCTTGTCTGATAAATCTAGAGAGGCCAAAGGAGTTGGATCTAGTACCATTTATCTTCATTGGGGTTATAGCATTGATTATGAGAAACATAACCATTTTGTTAAAAAATCAGGAAAGCCAAGCCCTACTAACATAATCATGATGTATTTCCATTCAATTTTGTCATATTCTTTTTTATAATCTACTAGAAACATACATACGTGTTGTCCCCAACTTCTATCCCATTCCATGGCCTCCCAACAAGTAATTAAATTATCTAAAATGTGTCTCCCTTTAATAAAGATAGTTTGTGTGCAGTTGATTTCCTTGGGAATGATGTTTTCCAGTCTTGGAGAGAGAGCTTTTGATAGAATCTTATGAAACATTAAGAAGGATAACATGCCTCCAATTCTTGATTAAGGCTTTATCACCATCTTTTGAAATTATTTGGATAAGTTTCAAGTTAATTGCAAAGCCTAGGGATCCATTATCTATGACTTCCTCATAAAGTATCAATAGATCTTGCCAAATCCACTCAATATTAGTCTTGTAGAAACCAATTAGAAACCCATCAAGCCTGGGTAACTTCTCATCACTCATCTTCATGATTGCATTAATAATTTCCTCTTTCAATATTAGTTGTTCAAGCATATATTTTTCTTCTTCATTAATTTTCTTAGGGATATAGTGCAGGAGCACCAAGATCAAAGTCAAGAACTATGGAGTGCACAAGAAATTGATGTTATGAAAATTTGAATGTAAGTCTAAGTGGTCTAAGTATCATCAATATTTAGAAAGGTTTGAATAAACCATGATAACTTTATAGTTTAGTTAATGTGTTTAGAACAGGAATGTTTTCGGCTGTGGGAACTTAGTAATTAGTGGAGTTAGTTATTTGGTTTTGCAAAGCTATAAATAATGTAAGGCAATCTGATAAGGGACAAGGGGAGATAGGAGTAATGGTAGAACATAAGAGGATTGTGGTTGGTGTCTCAATAGAGGAGAGCCAAGATGTAACAAAAAGTTGAATTAATGAAATATGATATGTTTGGGAATTGATGTTCCTACTGGCTGTTAGGCACAGCCATATTGTCTTGGTAATTATGCAGTGTTTGAATATATTTGACTGGGCTTTATTTACCCTTCTACTATACACTCCGCATTAGATTGGTATCAGAGCTTGAAGATCTTGAGTGTGTGGATAGAGCGCCGATAGAGGCAATCCAAGCTAGGACCTTGGAGATTTGGTATTTGTTTTATGATTCTTTTGGTTGTAGGTGCTTATCCATCTTGCTGCATATGAAGGTTGGAATGATGGGTAGACAAGAGAAGGTCTATCATAACCATTCTCCAATGGAGATCAAGTTGGGTAGATAGTGCAATCTAAAGAGAGAAGCATCTTCCAGGATCTACTATTGGGTAAGATGAATGGTCAAGGGCCAAGGATTGATCTACTTGATTTCCAAGAAACTAGGGAGAGAGGCAAAGAGGAGGAATCCTAGGTGAGGCATAGGGGAGAGTTGTTTGTGGTGAGTTTGAAGCAGCAATGATAAAGGTGGATCTCTGACTAATAAGGAACCATGGAGTTGTAGCCATTAACACTCCAGTGATAGGAGTATTTGAAAAGATGATTTAAGGGATAGTCCTATGTCCTTAAGAGAAATGATGATGGTGATAAAGGCATGAAGAAGAAAAGGCAAATGAAGGTGAAGATGCGAATTTTGATCTAATATTTTTTTTCTTGCAGGTTATTGATTCCATGTTTTCAAGGGACCTAGAAACTTTTCAAGGTTGGGAGTATGGTGCAGAGGCACCTAAATTTCAAGAGAAAAAATTGGTTTATAGTCATTAAGTCATATGTTGAAATAATGTGATCCATTTATTATATATTTGAGTCTTTTGAGTCAAGATATACAGGCTAGAGAAGCCATTTGTAATAAGTTGTCAAAGCTGTAAAGAGGAGGTCTTAATATGAAAAATAATGTCAAAATATTTAATTCATAGGTGAATGGATCTATTGAAATCCATCTAAAGTCATTTGAGTCATAATGTTGGTCTAGGTTGGGTTTGTATGAAAGTTGATATGTAAAAATGCATAAAGTGCATAAAATGTTGTCAAAAATGCAAAAGCATTAAAAGAATGTAATGAGTTGGTTTAAAGGGTGGTTTGGAAGTTATAACCAACCAAAAAATATGTAAAAATATATGTATGGTTGAACCAAAGAATAAATGAAAGGAAGAGATACATTTTGAAACACAATTGGTAATATCTTGTGTTGTTATTTTGATTGGTTTTTCAATTTTAGTGTTGGTTCTAGGTCTTGTACGGCCATTTAAAGAATGAAAACCATGAAAATATTGTATATTGGGATAGAGAAGTGAATAAAATTTCTTTTTGCTTTAGTTTTCATTTATTTCATTTAGAAATGAAGAAGTTATGCAGGTTTTAGAAAAGCTTGTAAATTGCAGATTTGAGGATGCCCAACTATAGTCAAATTGAAATGTTTGGAATGATCACATTTGAATGAATATTAAAGTTTATTTATATTCATTGGAAATATATGTGAATCAAGGTTGATTTAAAATTGGTTTGAGTTATTTTCATTCAAATTTGTGTAAGTTATGTTCATTTTGATGAAGACTGGTTTTTACAAATCTCCACTGAAGTTACAAGACACAATTGGTCCTTGTAGAATGATTTATGCATTGTAAGAATTAATGGCTTATATATTCTGAAACTAGACTCATATAAGGTTGAGTGGAAATTTATTTTATGTAATTTGGAATCATCTTGAGAAAGTTATTTGATTCCCTAGGAAGGGTTACTAGTTTTATTTCTAGTTTATGACAGAGAAAATGGGTCTAAGTATACAGACTATAAAATTCAATAGATTTATTAATTTTGGCTCATCTTTGGATATGTTTTATTATTTCTAATTTGGAACAACTATACTAATTTTTTTTTTTCAAGAAGATAATTATAATTGAAGTTATGAAATATGGAATCAGATATAGAAATCAAGATATGTGAATGGAGAAACGTTGATATTTTTATGTTGGAAAATGTTTTGTTTTACCTTGTAAGATGCCTCTAATTATGGAGTTTATTTAATATATTTGAAAGGGATTAGAATGTATCCCACTAATTGGTTGATTTGTATGATGCTCTGCATCAGATTGGTATAAGAGCACAATAAAAGATCTGGTTTGGGGTGAAGATCTGAGATTTTGAAGACCAGGAGTCCTTTGTTGATGCTTTGAGTTGAATCATCCTCCAAGAGTGTTCCAAGTGGTGATTCCAAGTCAAATAGATCTTGGTTGAAGGTGTTTTCTGAGGATTCTATTTGAAGAAGGTTGGTAGCAGGTCATCATGGCAGATAGTGATGGTACAAGGTACATTCAGATGTCATCCATATTCAAGACACAATGCAAATGGAGGAGTAAGTTGTTGTTTCTAGTGGTACTCTCACTAATCTTGCTTCAGGTGATATGATTTCTAAGTTGAATATTGAGAAGATAGCACATAGTACACCTTATAGAATGTATGGAATGAATAATGATCAGTGGATTGATGTCAAAGAACAAGCTCATATATTTCTTTCAGTATTGGTCCATATGTTGATAAAATATTATGTGAAATTGTACCTTTGGATGATTGTCATATGATTTTGGGTAGGACATGGCAAGTTGATGTCAAAGCCATACATTTTGGTTGGAAAAATGAATATGTTGTTAACAATGATGGAAAGAAGTTTGTGATGAGTTCACTGCAAGATGATAAGGCTACATGGGGAATGTCAAGGACATGGTTGATGGGAAGAAGAGAGTTCCTAAGGTTTAAGGAACATGAAGGTGAAGAGAAAATGCTAAGGAAGAGTGATGGTACTTTGGAGCATGAAGACATCAAGAATGCTGATACAAAAGTATGTGGTCCATCTAAGGGACAAGAAGAAAGATTGCAGTAGATAGGTTACATGGAGAGGAGTGAATCTCATAATAAAGAGGTTCTAAGATGCAAGATAGTAGTAAAGAATACAATTTATGAGGAAGACAAAGAGGAAGAAGTAAAGTTTGATGCTGAAAAATGATACTAGTTGGTACAATTCTATGTCCATTAAAGTTTGGGGAGAATGGTAAGGTAGTCACCAAGAGGAAGGTGAACGGACAATGAGCATGGCTAAATGATGATGATAAGTTACTGACATGGGCAGAGGTGTATAAACATGAAGTATTTGAATATGAGAAGAGCATAAGGATGAGGAGTCATGAGGAAATCAGTCCAAGCATGTGTATAGGGGCAGCCTGTACTAGTATGAAGATATTACTATGTTTTTTGGTACTAAGTTTGTTTGTGTTGAAGGTATATCCAACCGTGGTACAAATTTATGGCATGATAAAGTTGACAAGGTTGTGTCAAAGCCCAATAATGGCAGGGCTATGTTATGTCCTTTTCTTTATACTAATTTGGTCACTAACTCCAAAGTACAAGAAGAAGAAATGAAGGTGTAGAAGGATAGTACAGGGCACACACTTCCAAAAGGTGTATGAAAACATGGATAATTAGTGTGGAAAGCAAGAATTAAGCATGGAGAAGCATGGCAAGGAAGAAAGTATAGTCACAAGATATTCACGAAAACAAGCAAGGATGGAGCATCAAGGAGCTTAGTACAAATGTGTCAAAGATATGAGAAGACATGGAACTACATTTGATAAAGGTTTTTTGATAGAGCTTTCCAAGAGGACTTGGAACAATTTCAAAGTCGGGGAGTATGGTGCAGGAGCACCAAGATCAAAGTTAAGAACTATGGAGTGCACAATAAATTGATTTTATGAAAATTTGAATATAAGTCTAAGTGGTCTAAGTATCATTGATATTTAGAAAGGTTTGAATAAACCATGATAAATTTATAGTTTAGTTAATGTGTTTAGAACAGGAATGTTTCCAGTTGTGGGAAGTTAGTAATTAGTGGAGTTAGTTATTCAGTTTTTGCAAAGCTATAAATAATGTAAGGAAATCCAATAAGGGACAAGGGGAGACATGAGTAATGGTAGAATAGAAGAGGATAGTGGATGGTGTCTCAATAGAGGATAGCCAAGATGTAACGGCAAGTTGAATTAATGAAATATGATATGTTTGGAAATTGTTGTTTTCGCTGGCCATCAGGCATAGTCATATTGTCTTGGTAATTATGCAATGTTTGAATATATTTGACTAGGCTTTATTTACCCTTTTTTTGTGCACTCCGCATCAGGATAAGACTTTTGATTCTGTCCCACTTGCTATTCATAGAATCATCCACCTCTTCTAAGGTGAAAAGGTTAGAGTAATAGTTGGCAAAAGCTTTAAGAATATCTCCTTGATAATAGATATCCTTACCATCCTCACAAATATGGTCTATTTTGTCTGTGGCTTCTTTCAAATTCAATAGCTAGAAATATTATCTTGTCCCCTTATTAGCATGTTCTAATAAATTAATTCTAGTCCTCGTTTTAGCTCCCTAAATCTTAGAATGTGTTATCTTTCTTAATGAATCTATGGCAATGGTCAGAGTGTCTAGAGTATCATGGTTATGTGGTTTTGCCTAAACTAAGTAAATTTTTAAGCTTCAATTAGAGATTTGTGAATGGTACATTCTTTGAATCTAGAGTCTTTAGCTTTCTTCTTCCCCATAGTTTAGAAGAGCCTTTTCTAGCTTTCAGTCACAGTCTCCCATCTCTGGATATCACTCGTGTTTGACAATATTATGGTTATACCATCTGATTACCAAGACAATAGTCCTAGTATCTTCATCTTTAAGGAGAGAAGTATTAAGGGAAAAACCACCAGATTTGTGAGGGATGACTTGGTTCTGATTAAACAAAAAGATTGATGCTACTATGTGATGGTGATCAAAGAGAGTGTAAGGGAAGACTTGTACACAATCACCTTCTTCAAGAGAGTGTAAGGGAAGACTTGTACACAATCACCTTCTTCATTCTTTCTAAAGCTGAAAGTATTCCTACATGCATAGAATCTATCTAGTCTACAATATATCCTCCTCCCACCCTTTTGGAATCTAGAGCACATGTGCTAAATGCCTTTATGTCCATTCTTGTTATCGGTCAAAGGGTCAAAGAGATTATACTTACCACCCATCTTAGTCCAAAAAAACTTTTCTTCCTGTTTCAAATCTAATTTGGAACATCCTAACTTCTCTTGTTGACTTTATACGATACTGGAATCCCCAATAAACTCCCAAGGAATGTCTTTTACTTGGCACATCCAATTCCAAAGGGTGCTTCTATCATTATGGTCCTTGGGAGGACAGGAAAATCAAACTCTTTTGTCTTTACCATCTACGTTAAAGATAACTCACAAAATTATGTTGCAAGGAGGGGAGCCCTAATAATAGATGCATTTGTGCCACCTGTGACCAATTAGAATGGTAGTCCTTGCAAGGTAACTTGCAACCAAAAATATAATTTCTTTCAAATAACACATAATAGGTTTGAAATAAATATGTAATTAAAATCCACGTGAAAGAGACTAGAAAACATACCCACAAAAAATGTGACACAAGATATAACTTGGGAAACCCTCATTGAGGGAAAAAACCTAGCCTCCAAAAGCGTTTATCACCATTGCAATACAACCATGGAAGCCTTCAAAGCCATAGCCACAACCAAACAATCCATGTGAACAATCATGAATTCACACATCTAATGCCATGCTTCCAACCTTCACAAATGCTCCCTTGGCTAACCTGTCAAGCCCTGTCTTGCTTGACTTTCCTTTTTGCCTTTTGCCTTTTTGTCTTGTCTCTACAACTACCTTTGTGGCTTCTTATATAGTAGAAAGTCCCACAAAGCCACCAAGTAGTATTACATAAACTATGTGTTGTCTAACCTATTGATCCCACATTTAATATTGGACATTTAATTCTTTTCCTCAATGTTAAATAATTACATCATCAAGTATATCCCATGGAAATCTTTACATGTTGCATGACCATCTAGGTAGTCCTAGGTGCAACTTTACATAATAAAATATAACAATACTATGCAATGTGTGCAACACCCATTATCTCAACAACCCCTCCCTTGCCTTTTTAATGGTTTGTGAAGAAGACTTTGCATCCTTCAAAATACATTTGAGAGATATATGAAGTTGAAAATCAATTGCTTTGATTTTTTGCAAGAAGAGAAAATCAACACCATTATGGTTTCTCAAAAACCTCTTCATAACATACTTTCGGCTAGGAGACTCAAGTACTTTGACATTCCACGATATGAATTTGGCAATAATTGGGAAACATATAATTTTCAATATCCATAGGAGCTTGGAAGATTGTGGAGCATTTAAGGAGTTTCTTGCTTGGGATCTTAGTTGGCTTTATGTTCCCTCCCCCTGATTTTCTTGCTTTCAAAGAGGTTGACTAAGAGAGAGAAGCAAGAAAATCAATGGGAGGCAACACTAGAGGAATCATAGATTGGTTCATGAACTTGTGGCTTAAGATTTTCTTAATTTTCTCTAGAATGTTTTTTTGGGTGTTTTGGGTTTTGTGTTGAGCTTAGGCATATGTTGGATGAATCCTAAATTAGTCTCATTAGGAACAAGTAGGGAAACGATTTGGGAGAGGTCCCTCTTTGGAGGAGGGTCCTCTATATGTTTGTTGAATGTAGCTTACAATTCATCAAGAGAAGCACAAATTGCTTTTGAATTGACACAAGGAATAACATAATAAAAAAGTTGAGGGGTACGAGGATAGTCAATGATAGGGTTCTCCTGCTAAGATGTCTCGATGGATTTATGGGGTTGATTAGGGTTGTGACTAAGTAGGCTATGATTCTTCCTTTTCACTAGAGGTAATTCTGAAATTTATTTTTGTATTCTTTCTCTCTTATATTTTAGTTAATTATTTGAAGAATTTTGGCTACATCATCTGGTATTAGAGCTCAAAAGGTCTAGGCAAAGGAGATCTTTTTGGTTTGTTTTGGTTATGAGTTTATCTTCAAAATTGACCCTATTTGCTCTATGAACAGTAACAATTATGCCAATAGTTGGAGAGATTGCAGCTATTCACTATCAAATTGCAATCTTCCTCTGCATTTGAGAGGGGCATCTCCCTCATATGATGGGTGTATTTTTATTTTGGTGTACTTTTCACTTGAAAGTATAAAGGGATAGAACATGAATCTAAATAAGATGAACAACAAAAACTCAAAGAATATACATACAAACACCAAATGAGATTCCTAAAAGACAGCAATTTGTAAAGGGGTTTTGAGCATAAAATGCAACAATGAAAAAGAGTGGATAGTAGTAGACCCTAACATATGAAAAGATAAACTATACTAGTGCATTCACATTAAGATACCAAGAGATGAACATTTTTCTTTGCATGGATTGTACATAATCCATACAAATTCATAAAGGAGCTACTAATTTAACATATGATAAATTAGCAAGCATAAATTAGAGAGACATTTGTACACACGAACAAATGCATTCTTTACTATTTTCGAGAAAGTATCAACCCAAAAACCTTTACATAATATGAAATCATTATTTATTGAAAGTTTCTCTAAATATTTTTGCAAAGTTCTTCCTTTGCAAAAGCTCTTCCCCCCTTTTCATTACCAAATCCTTGTCTTTTATAAGATTTTCTTGATAACCAACTTGTAACCACTTATCATACCTACTTAGGATAACTACTCAGAGTAAGTACCTAGGAAGACTACTCAAGCAATCACTTAGACTAACTAGCTAGGCGTTATTTGAGACATCTTCATGGAATAACTACCTAAGTGCCTACTTGGAATAACTTGGAATAACGTCCCTTTTGAAAATAAGTTAGGATTTACCTAACTTTTACAATGATTAAGACCTAAAGTTGACTTTAATTACAATAAGTGACATAAGTCACTTTTACAAGGAGGGAATTTGAAATTTGTTACATTGGAAGAAAAAATAAGTGACCATTCCAGTTTAAAAGTAACCATTAGATCTTATTGTGATCATCAAGAACTTGATCTTCAAGGAAATCCATTTTAATCCTATGAGGCCTTACCTCAAACCATCATAGCTCAGTTGACACAATTATTTTTGATGCATTTTGGCTCAAGATTTTGAGACATTGTTCAACTGGCTAGACATTGATCTATATTATAGATGTCATATGATGATTACTTCAACATATTTTACTTATGATGCTTGATGATATTTTATATACGTGCATGCATTATGATGGTTTATTTTGGTAATTTAAATTGAATTGATGAAGATGTCGTAGTGTTTTGATTATGCAAATCTGTTATATCTAATCAATGTGTAGAAAATGGTAAAGTTATTGAAATGAAATTTAGGAATGTTTTGAGTTAAATTTGACTATGCAAGTTTTGTGTGTGTGTGTGTGTGTGTGTGTGTGTGTGTGTGTGTGTGTGTGTGTGTGTGTGTGATTTTCTCAAACTACTAATATTCAAATTGAGTGTGTAGGGAATTAATAGGGAATAAACCATGGTATTGATCGGAGAACCAAAAACTAAACCTATGTACAAATTGTGAAACTAAGGTTGAACCCATTGACGAGATTTAAACCTCATTGTTACATAATTTAATTTGTAATCATAATTTGAATGTATGTATTAGGTTAATTCACTATGTAATTAGTCACATGTCAATTGTAAGGTGTAATATAATTTTTTGGTGTCAATTGAAACATGCCATGTATATGTGTGAATGACATGTCAATCAGGGTTTGGCAATGAGACCCTTACACTAAAACTAAACTTAATTAGGAGCTTAAGTTAATCACATTTGTTTAGAGGTATCATGTGAAGTCCCACAAAAGAAGAATTTGAATTAGAAAATTTAATTCACTTTAAGAAGCCAAATAGTAATCATAGGAGCTTAATTTAGTGGGATTTAAGTACCACTAGAAGGCCCAAGCAACTTTAGGGACCCTCCAAAATACGCATTTTCCGAAAGTTGCAAAAATGGAGAATTCTTATGTCCTTACCCTTATCCACATACTTTCCCAGATTTGCATTAATGGTAGGAGACACCTATGATTCCCAAGAACTTAGGGTCAAATCAATGTATTGTATGAGTTGAGTGATGAGATTTCCACTCCATATGTAATTCTTCTTGCATGGTATGAATCTTAAAGTTTAAATAAAAGATTCCATTGTTGATATCATTGGTTGAAAATATTGTGTGAATCCATCTCCTTATATTTTGTAGTAGTAGTGAAAGAACGAAAGAATGTTTCATTATGTAGCTTTCATGATCATGTATTGCAGAATTAAGTTCTTCCAATTTCATTGAGTTATATAGTTCATGAAAGGAATCTAAGAACAAATAGAATGCATAAGAGAAAGAAAATTGGGACATCAAATCCTGAATTTGATAGTATAGGCTTGGCTTGGAGTTGCACGTCTTTCAAATCTGAGAATAGAGTGTTTCTCCTTGTTTGCGAGAGTTGAAGGTCCCAAGTCTTTTGCTTCAACTTTACAGCTACTTTCAACATGGGTTCATTGAACACTATCTGATTCTATTTATTTGTAGACTGGTAAGGAGCCTCCTTAATTATTTTAGGAAGAGTTGAAATGCTACCAGATAAATGCAATGTGTGGGATAGTATTGTAGTATTCCACAGACACCCATTGAAATAAAAATATATAGAAAATGAAAGTGACAATATAATGATGAAGTGTAGGCAAATTCTAGCGTTACAAATATTAGTAGAAGAAGTATTAGAAAAAATAATATGGAATTACTTCCTTCACATATGTTAGGCAGAGTGCTTTGTTTTAGACATCAGAATTAACATTTGCAGTATCTCAGTTTTAAGAAACCCTAACTGCAATGGAACAGTAAATTTAAAATGAACATTTTGGATTCTCTAGGTGTAAACAAATTAGCCCTACTCTGAAATTAATGGAAGAAAAATAACAGCATAAACAACTTTAAAGAATAATATAAAAAATAGACCACCAAACTGCATCATTAATGGATATACATATGGATTTAGTTTGCTTTGGTGAATCTGCATGTCAAGAAGAATAGGAAACTCAGAGGCTTCAAATGTTGTTTAAAAAATTGGTATTTTTTCAAACAAATTTTTTTTTTTCGTCTGTTGCAAGGAATCAAAAATCAGAAAAAGTTGCTTTTCTAAATTATAAGAAATAAGTATTAACTATTGTAACTTTGTGTAATAGAGTTTAATATTGCAATTTCATTGATAGTTTGAAATGTCAAAATGTAAAAATTGGCACATGAACTAATAATTGAAACAAAAAATTGCAATGAAAAATATATGTTTGAAACTAATTACAGTTGTTTGAAATATTTTTAAGATCCTTTCTGGAAAAATAAATCTAATATAGTTTTCAAAAGTGTCAGCAAAAACATTATAATCATGCATATCAATACATTACATCATTGATGAAGGTGTCATCAAGTCCACCATATGTTGATTGCCATTGGGATGGGAATATTATTGTAGAGCCATAATCACTGCCCACCATATCATGCTCAACATGCTCATCACTATTGTTGTCTTCAACAGGGAGATTATAATAACTCAAATGTGATATATTGGATTCACTTGCATGATTTCCAAGTTGCATACTTCCATTGCCTTGTTGAAAGGATGGATAAATTGTTGTAGCCATGCATTCTCCCCCACTGTCCCTTCATTTCAAGAAGCCAAACACTTATTCAATGTCAAAATATTTGTAAACATTTATCACTGCCATGAATAATACAAGTTTTAAAGACATACCTGATGCTAAAGATGCCATCAGTATTGGCAAGATCTACAGAGTTTTGGTCTCTTTGTGATATCTGGCTTAACATTTGACTCTCACTTGAATTATTTTGTGGCTGCAAATATCAATATAATTAAAATTAAAATGTATAGTTAACAAAATAGTTTATCATCGTTTAATGTATCTATTTCTAATGCACATTAGTATGAAACATTTTTAAAGTTTAGCTAGTCTATTCCATTCATTAGATATGACAAAAGAAAATTTTTGGGCATTGCTCAAATGAAACATATCTGTATATTTTGATTGGCCATGTACATTTTGAGAAAAAAATGGAGAGAAAAGTTTTGGCATTCAATAAGTTATCTCTATATGAAAATTTATCTTCACTGATCTATGGAAAATATTATTTAAAAACAACAAAATTTTGATTTCTCACAAATAGAACATACCTGCATATTTGATTGACCATGGATGTTAGCTTGGCCATACGAGACTATGCCAGATTGTTCAAGAAAATTCTGTAATATATTTCAAAATTGTTTTGAAGAAAATTATAATTTTCTTAGAATTTGAAAATGATATAATTATCAAAACTAATTGTTATACTGGTTTTTTAATATTAAAATTTGTAAGATATGTTTACAAAAAGACATTTAATGAAATAGAAGTGGAGTTCTTTACCCTTTTAAGTTGAACTTTAATTAAGGATTCTTCCAAAACTCTCTCATAATACTCTGCATCCTGTACTGAAGTTATCATATTAGGATCTGCTTTCAAACACCTGCAAATTTAAAACAAAAAAATGAAATATTATATGAAACTTCAATATATTTATATAATTTTTTCATATTTATGTTCTTTACAAAATCAAAAATAGTTCTTTAAGATCCCACAAATACTGCCTGGGCATTTGATTTATATAGAAAGTAAGAGTATGATTTTCAATTTTTATTTTTGTAATTTTAGTGAAGGGGAGGGTTACAGAGCGAAGGAGTTCATAGAAAGGGAGGGATAATTTGATTGGAAATTGAATAAAAGTATAGGTAGCATTGATATGAACAGTGAAATCAATGAAAAATGTTAATGGATATTTTTCATATCAGTAATTTCACATGTTTAGATGTTTTTAAGATCAATTTACTAAATTACAATGTAGTATAATTTAATGGAAAAAATATTACTTCAGATTAAGTAAGAGACTCTACCTTAGTGTTGATTCTGCATTCAGTAGTTGCAATTTACATGTATTAATTTCTCTTTGAATCTCCTATAAATTTATCATAATAATTATACATCAAAATTGGATCATAACTTAAAAAAATAGAAATCATTGTTCTTTATCATGGTGAAATCAAGCATACCTCAACATTTGGAATGTTTCCTGAGCTGTTGATGATAATGCATAGTCATGGATAGAATGTAGAAACACTCATTAGTAAGATATTACTTAGTAAAAAGGGTTTTACTACATGTACAAAAATAATAGATAAATTTAAAAAAGACCTTGATAAATGATTGACATGATCATTGTCGCTCTTCAATTTCTTCAATATTTCATTTAAAAGCTGCTAAGACATATCATAAAATAACATTTATTTATGTCTAATTCTAAGATTTGGTTTCTACATTAATAAATTATTCACAAAAATAAATTACACCAGAAAGAAGAAAAATTAAACTAAACATTGTAGATTGAGACTTACTTCTTGATTTTGAAGCCTGTATATTTGTCGTATTTCAAAGAATTTATACCAAATAGAGAACAAATATGAAAAAAAATTAGTTATAAAACCAAACTAAACATGAACATAATTTTATTCAAAACTTAATCTTATTAGAGGTATGTAGGTGAAAAAGCTAAAAGAAAGTGGGTATAATATTGCTGTGAATTGCAATACATTTGTATACAAATTGTCTAATCAAACTTTCATATAAGTGCAATAATGGAGCAATCTTGTTCATAGACAACTTATAACTAAGATTAATGAAATTTTATATTTATTCTTTGTAAAAGATCTATCTTATTAAATGAGTAATTTGATACAAGAATATTGGAATTGAAGTGAGCGTATTATATGTAAAAAAAAAAATTGAAATGTAAAAGTAAATATTATGAATTTCATTTTTATCTTTTTAAGATATTGCAAAAAGTCCATACCTTCCTCTCTCATATTCTAGTAGATCAACATAACGAACTATAACATCTTCTGTCAATCTAAAAAGAAAATGAAAATTTAATATTGTAGTATAAAATAAAATAGAATGAACTTTAATTGAGAATTCCCCTAATACTAGGCATTTATTTCATATGAAATACTATACATAATCCAAAGTATATTCACCATATTTGAAGTGTTCCTTAAATATACAACATATGAAATAAATCTCTTTAGTAAATAAAACTATCTATAGAAGCAACGTAGACATTAAAAACACAAGTTATTCAGTGGTTCTAATAGAGCTTACCTTTTCTTTCCAGAATAATGACTGAGTTTTCCAGAAGGCGAAAACATAATAAGTGCAATATCAATATCACATAGAATAGAGAGTTCATAGGCCTTCTTCGTAAGTCCATTTCGCCTCTTGGAATAGGTAACTTGTCTGTTTGTATTGCTTTCTATTTTCTTGATCTGAAGCTTAACTCTTCCCATCACATGTAATATATATAATAATAAGATTTATTTGAGAGGAAAGGGAGAGTACCTATATAAAAGTAAAACCAAACTTATATTTATCTGCATTATTCATTTAAAACAATAAAAACTCATTAGTAAGATGAAAAATAATATTTAAAAATACAAAGAAAATTAAATATATTAACAAAATATTCAATCATATATTAAAAAATAATTATCAATTATTTCAATAAATAATTACCAAATGTTTCAATAAAACATTCAATTTAATATAATGATATGTTAAGAATAAAATATAATTGCTAATTAGGAAAAGTAAGTTATAGATTTTAAAGAAAATGATAGGTTTAACTTGTTAAAAATTGGATACTGATTGAAAACATATGATTGAAACTGCAAATAAATTGGAACTGAAAATGCTGAGATCTTGTGGATAGCATGGTTAAAACTCTGCTACTGCTAAGAAGCATTTTATTTATAATAAAAATTTCATATAATTAAGATGCAAAAATATATAGATCTGTCCATTTTTTTTCCCTAATGCAATAAATAAAAAGGATGGTTTATCTAACAAGCTGGTTATTTGATCAACTTGAAGTTTTATTCCTGCTGCAGAATACCTGATTTGTTTTTAATCTTCAAGTCAAATTATGATGATGTATAATAGAAATCAATAAGATAGTATCGATCCAAAATTCTAGTTTTATTTGTGAATTAGATTGTGTATTAGTTTTTCTATTATCAAGTGCTTTCGATCGAATTTGCACAAAAAGGAGACATTACAATTTTCTTATTTTCTGATTAGTCATTGTGATAAAATGAGAAATCACAATTCTCTTCTTTTGTCATTTCTCATTATGATAAAAGTTCCGGGTCTAATCATGGTTCATTCAATTACATGTTACAACTTTCTTAGTCAATTGGAGTCTAGTAGTTGTTCACTTGGTTTCAATTGTTGAGTATACCAGTAGTGGATCATTTATATCCTTGTAGTTGGTTGTTTTTTGGCTTTTTATGCCTTTCTTGTTCCATGATTGGCTCATTTGTGCACCACTATTGGTGATTGATGAATCACTACTGGAGAGTTGTGAGCCACCAGTGGAGATTTATGAAGCACTACTAGACAGTTATGTGAACCACTCTTAGTGATTGAATGAATGATGATTAGTGAAATGGGAGGTCAAGTATTGGTGAACACTTTTATTAGACCACTTTTTGCCCCTTTTGTGTATAATGCCTCCTATCGAGTGCATCGTTATTGACGAGAAGCTAAAACCTTAGATTTAAGCAGTTAAGTTGTGTGTGAGAACAATAGATTTTTTTAATAGAAATTTTGACATTGTTTGGGTTCCTCGATTGAGGGTGCGAAGTCAGCTATAACAACTACTGGGTATCTTCCTGTATATAATGATTTGTTAGCACAGTGAAAGGGGATATTACAACTCTCTGTCAACATGATGATGGATTATAAAATGTGATTAGATAAATTAATTACAATATTTCTTTAAGGAGATAATCACACTCTTTTGTTAGGATGAGAGAGAGTTTCAACGCCTCCTTCCATCTAGATGATGTGATTTGAAATGTTGATGATACCAAATTTATATACAATCTAATCTACAAATAACAAGTTAACTTTTAAAAGAATAAATCTAAGCATTAATTAATGAGTTGTGCAAAATATTTTCATTTAATCCAAATTGACATTTGAAGTACTTTGTTCAAAGTACATTTTTTTTCCTTTCAAGCGAGTTAATTACATTTAGAATAATTGAACTTACAATTTAATGCAAAGTGACTCTAAAAGAAACTTTGATAAGTCAATCTTGATCTATCTTCTTCTAGAATTTTATGCTATACCTCCAAAGAGTACTATTCATGACTCGTATAGTAAAAAATAAATCATCATTAAAAATATATATAATTAATGTCTATATAACATAATCAATATGTCTTCTCACGTAGTTTTTTTGGCACCGGCTAATCTCGAGACAAAATGCACCAAAGACCAAAAAAAAAGTCAAACGTGATTCGTTTTCAGAGTCATTGAAAACACAACAAAATTTTCTCAAAAAAATTGTTGTTTTCAATTACAAAATATACAAAGATCAAATGGTGAAAATTTCAAAAAAAAATCATTATATTTTTCTTTCTTTGAAATTTAGTCAATGATATAAATTTATAAGGAAGATAGCTCCTCTTTTTTTTTTTTTTTTTTGGTTAATATTGGGAACCTTGTATAAAAGTTTATCTGATCATGTAGCTCTCAAGAAGCCAAGTCATTTGTCCTTAGCCTCGATCACATTATCAAACCTTGTGGTGTTTGTAAAGCATTATTGGAGGGAGCTCATTCCCTAGAAAGATATGCAACGCACTATTCCCCCAAATATGCCTATCAACTAATAAATGTCGCATGTGGATGCAGATAATGCTTCTTTAAACTTGATCCGACTCAACGACTTCTCATTGTGTTCGAGTGTAATGTCATACGAGTCACGTTGCAATGTAAGATCAATCATACCTGTTATACCTAATGTAGCCCTGTTACGGCTCACAAGTCTACTTTACCCAATAGTTATAAAAATTAAACAAACAAGTTGCAGTTGTATCGAAAATACCACTGTAATTTAAATACCATCCGACAATGGTGGCAGCATTCATCCATGCACGGTGCCAATGATACAAATTAGACAACGCTTTGTCCCCTTTCTAGATATTAGTGTTGTTTCTAAATACAAATTACACCCCGTACCCAACGGGAATGAATCCTTTCCCCTCACAAATGCACCATATTGTATGCACCAAGTTACTTAACATAAAATTCTTCTCCATTCATGCCTCAAATTCCGCATCTAACTATATAACCTAAGAATTCACTATACAATTACAACAAAAGATCGAAGAAGCCCAGATCTGCTAAAAAAGAAGAAGAGTTGTATAGCTCAAAAAGATGGGTGAAAGATATGAGAGGATGAGGAATAAAATCCTTCAGTACGTACCAAATTCCCAGCAAATTTTGTCTCCAGCCGGCCTGGTCATATTGGGGGCTATTCTGCTGTTAATGACGGGGCTAACTGCAATAGTTTTGGCTGTTTTGGCTCCTGTTTTGATACTTTTAAGCCCTTTATTGATACCCATTGGAGCCCTGCTGTTTGTTGCAGTTGCAGGGCTTTTTTCTGTTGGGGTTTTTGGGGTGGTAGTGTTTTTGGGTGTTTCATGGTTGTATAACTATGTAAATGGCAGGAAGCCTGTTGGTTCAGATCAGATAGACTATGCATGCAAGAGGGTTGTTGATACAGATGCTGTGCTTGGGAATGCGGTGGGTATTTGCATGGGAAGCTCACAGATGCTGCTCCTGGAGCTTAAAAGAGACATGCATGAGGGAGGTTGTGGATCTAAATGAGCATTTCCAAATATCAAGCAGTTATTTAGTGTTTATATAATTTCATGTTGTTTCTTTGTGATTGGTTTTAAACTACAATAGAAATAGAAAAGCTGCTTAAAATAGCTACAGAATAGATAGATCAAAATTAGTATTCAAGAAACAAGACTTAAAGCCTATGATGAAGCACAAATGAGCTAAAACCAGAGAACTAATGAACAAACAATAGTTATAACAATTAAACAAACAAGTTGCAGTTGTATCGAAAAAAAAAAAACTACCACATACGCCAAACTTCCAATTTAGAATGCGACGACAACTACTTAATTCAAGCTTCCATACATCAAAACAACTCAATTTTGAGTACTCAAAAGACAAAGAGAGAACCTGCTCCAATTGTTTGTCCAGTCACTGATATCCCCCAAAAGCATAATCTCCTCCTATTTTATTTTCTCCCCAATTCATAACTGACCTCTGATGCTCATCTTTACTTCCCTGCTCATCTCTCTAACTAAAATGGTGAAAAACATAACTAAAATTGGCTATGCTGCATGTAAAAGATTCTAATTGGCTATGCTGCATGTAACCGACTAAAATTGGCTTCCGATTCTAATTGTCAGTACGCCACACGTGTACCGTTGGATTCTGAAGAATCTCTATTTTTGGACTATAGCAATCATTGCATAAAGGCTCGCAATCAGACATCTCAGACTCAATTCTTTTTGGCCCTCCCTTCCATCGGGTGCTCGCAGTTATCACCCTATCATCTTCTCTGTGGCTACCCTAGATAGCCAAATTAGGTTTTTCAACCTCACTAAGTATTTAGGCTTTAACACGAATGTTCTATTTTTGTAGAAAATGGGGTTCTTCCCGAATAGTGCTGCAGATCAGACCATCAAGGCCCAACCAAGGAGCCCTGAGCCCTTTTCCTTTTCATCCCCTTATGCCTCACCTAACTCTTATTTCCTACCCCATCTTAGATTCTGCGTTGCCTCTCCATTGGATCATATTAACCATAAGTCTAGGCCCTCCCCTATCTCTCCCCCTCCCCCATTGACAATACTATCATTATCAACAACCACATAAGGAAGCTTGCTAGCAAGAATGAAAAGAAGTGGGCATATTCACATATTGGAATGGGCCAAAGTGTGAATTACTCAACCTCTGCAAGTCGGTTTAGGACTTCTATGAATATCAAGTAAGTATTTCTCACTATTCAGATAGATTAGGATTTTTGCACTATACTGATGAATTTGTTAAAAACGATTTCCTTTTTGTTTCTAAATGTTTCTTTAAAGGCTATGCTGTGAAATTTTTTGAATGGACCTCGGATTGTAAGGAGGAGATGTTAGACTTTGAGACAATCCCTACCATTGAAGCTCCTACATTTTGAAATCATCAAAAAATTAGGGGCTTCATTGGGTGAATTGATAGGTGTGGATTCTTGATTTCAATTTTGTAACAATATCAAACTACTGATTAGAGGCAAGATCAATAGTCAAGATTCTAACCAAATCAAAGTAATAACTAATAGAGCAATATATAGCCTTAAATTTCACAAATATGAAGGCAAATTTTTTGAAATCATAAGACTAGATAATGATAGTAAAATTACATTTAAAAAACTACAACTAAAAATAGATCTTAAAAGCACTTTCCCACTGATGAATATAAGAAAACAAAAGGAGCTTCAAAGGCAGTCCACATAGAAGAAAGCCTCAATTCATTCTCTCCAAGACATTCCATTAAGTTCTGCTCAGAACCAAGAATACGAGAAAGCAAGCACGAAAGAACCCAAAAGAACAACTCCTCAGTTAGTTCCTAAACATAATGCCCCCATGGATCTTAAGGAAGTGAAAATGAAAATTCCAGAGGCAATGCAAGCAAATAAAACAATGAGAGGTCAGAGTAGAGAAAAAGGAAAAAGTAAAGGACCAAGTTTCAACCAATGTAAAGAAGATGTATCAGACAGTGGGGTATGTAAAAGTGCAAGCCCTCCTTCAAAAATGTAGACTCCCTGTGAGAACCAAAAACCCAAAGATTCCAATAGAGTTGATATAAATAGTCAAAGAGATATGGATATCAAGAAGTCACAGAGGTTCATAGTCAACACTAGGAAATCCAAGGAGAATCCAAGGAAACCCAAGATGAATAAGGATAGTAGTGCTTCAATAAAAAAGGAAGAGTCTTAAGAAAAAATGAAGATACAACTATCCAAGAAGTAGCTGGATGATGGTGATAGCAACATAAAAGAAACAGAAAATGCCCTTCTATTTGTTGGGGTAGAATCAGCAAAGGGGTTATGCAAGAATATAGAAGAGGTTCAAGGATCCCCTCAGATTCAGACAAGAAAGAATGGGATAGAGATAGGAAACATTAGTAAAAAATCAAATAGTAGTTTCTCCAAATTTTGGCAATCACCACCAACTAAATCTAAAGATAAAGCCCCCTTTGGTAGCATTCAAAAGGAGAAGAGTAGTGAACTGAGTATAATAAATAGGCCACTAATTCAAGACTTTCAAGAATTTATACATAGAGACTCGGTCTGGGAACTAGAGCAGGACAATCTAAATTTAAATAAGGTTGAAAGGGACAATCTAGAATCCTTGATTGAGGAATTAATTGAAGTTTTTAGCTATGAGAACATTGACAAGAGCAATGATGCTCAAAAGGAGATCTTAATACAAAAAGTCTTAAAATTAGGAGGAGATAATTACACCTATGAAGACCTAAGTAGAGATCTATTAAATATTGAAGGTGATGACAAAGACGAGGAAACTTCACAACTTATCAGGGATGTTCCAATAAATTTTCAAGGTAAGGAATTTGAAGGGAATGACTTTAGAAAGCTAACTTTGGTAGAGGATAGAACCATAAACAACCACTTGAGTATTATGGAGCAACTATTACAGGAACTAGTAAATGAAGATAAGGTAGGTACATAAAGAAATCAATCTGAAATTGCATTAAGTGCACAGAATAATATAGAATAGCTGGGTATTTATATGAATTAGGAGGGAAACAAATCCCCTAAGTGTGGTAAGGTGAAATCCAAAAGAGGTAGAAAATCCTACAAGGAACTCAAAGAGGCAGATGGATAGGCCAGAGAACAGCAAAGGATCAGCCAATTATTCAACATAGGGAAGGGGAAGATCCTTCCCAAGGAAACATGGAGATCACTACCTAGAATGCTAGGGGCTTAAAAAACCCTAGTAAAAAGAGATTATTAAAACAAAACTTAAATTTTTTTGAATCTGAAATCATTCTATTACAAGAAACCAAGTTAAACAAGTTAGAAGGATCAAAGTTTGATAAAAAGTTAGGTAGCCGGAATATTAAACTACACAAATCTAGAGGGGCTTCAAGAGGCTTAGGCTTCATCTGTAACCCCATGAAAGTATCTCTAGATATCTTAAAATCAAATAATAATTGGTTAAGTAGTAGAGTCAAAATCATCAAAACTAATTTTCAATTTTTCATAATAAATATATGTGGTCCTACTTATAACATAGATAAGAAAATCTTGTGGGATGAAATCACTATATTCATCATAATTATGATAAAGACCTAATCATCTTAGGAGGAGTCTTTAATACCATTTTAAATATTGATGAAAAATTCAAACTTATTCAACAATCTTCCGAAGCCACTAAAGACTTTAAATATTGGTGTAACTCCAAAAATTTGATTGACATCTTGTCTAGTAATGGGAATTACACATGGAACAATAGAAGAAAGGACTCTTCATACATTGCTGAGAAATTGGACAGGTTTTTCCTCAAAGGAGAATTGAGTGAAATTAATGCTAACGTTTCTTCCTCTATTTTTCCAATAGCTATTTCAGATCATTTCTTGGTTAGAATTGAATTTTCTAAACCTTTGAAACTGGTTAAAAATTTATTCAAATGTGAAAAAATGTGGTTTTTAGACCTAAACTTTCTTGAACAAATTAGAGACTGGTGGAAGCAAGGTATCTTCAAAGGATCTAAAATGTACATATTTGTCTCAAAAATGAAAATGCTTAAAGAACTGGTTCTGTTTCCAGTGGCTATAGGAACAACAGTTCTACACTTAGCTTAGAAAATTGAACAACTCCTAATGACTAAAGTAAACTCTACCTTTTGTGTGGGCCCCCACAGAAGAATGAAGCAAAGATAAGCTCAGATAGAAGTGTAAGAACTCAACAAACCATATATTCATTCAAATATGCAGTGGTACATAAAAAAATAGATAACCAACAATTCTATAATCCTTCTATTATTTTCCTCTTCTCACCTTTTCAAATACAGACAAGGTCTTATTTGAAAAGAAGGAATGGCAAACTCCTAAATTTATGACTTCCTCTTGAAGGATAGTTTGTTACAACATGCAAACATAAAAGCATTAACTATTCCTTGAATTCCCACAAATATAGAGCACAAAGGATGCTAGATTTGTTCCTCTGACTTAAACCATCCTCTAGGAATCCATGTATCAATAACAGCTCCATGCATGTTTAACTGACCGCTTCAATGCTTACTTTCTCGCTCAACCGCTTTGTCAGGTCTTGTTTGTCATCCATGAAAATAGGTCCCTTTTGATTTTTGCTGCCAAGTCCATTAAAACTAACGCTTCCTCGATGCGAGTCTTTCATGGTCATCTAGTGGATTCTCGCTCGGCTTGAATTCTTGCGGTCATCAATGATACACACAAAACTTTCGACGACGTCTATTCATATTCATTAATTTATAAGAAAAACATTAACCATTCAAGTAACGGTTCCACAATCTTTTCGGCTGTAGGAAGACCTACCCATGTTAAATATACATGAAGAAAGATTTAAAATAATGAACCCCCTTTTAAAACATAATATCAACTATCATTTTCATGCCATAAGTTCATACTTTATACATCGAAAGGTTCAAAATACTAGGCTTAAAAGATGATAAGTTTTAACAAGATATAAACAAATGTTCATAGAAAGGGGCTAAAAATCATCTATTGTTCTGTGCCATCATTTTCCCCCCAACCACCCCAATGCCGGTCCCTTCAGCATTCACAAGTTCTTGATTTGCATCTGTAACCTGAGATCATTGGGAATCTTCTCCCCTGACTCGTGAGCCCTATAGTTGAAGTATCCATGGTCCTATTTCAATCTTTCCCATTTCTATTCCTCATGATTCAGATTATAATCAGAAAATGATTCATATTTTCCAAGCATGGGATGCAGTAGTATAGGTGGTTGAAAGCAAAGAAGGACCCAATAGCTATTCTAATTCTTGGCCAATGTCACATACCTAGGCATCTAGTAGATGGCTAATTCCAAGTTCTGAGGTGAGTGTAACTCCCTTGTCTTCAGATCTTCAGATAATCGAATCCACCTTTGAATAGAGGCTCGTATGGCTTCAAGAGCAATTGCAGAACAATGCCACTCCCAGTTTAGGAATGCCTGTTCTCGTACGGGATGAATTTTAGCAGCATCGCTGGGTTTAATGTTAATGAAGAGCCAGTCAAAGAATACTCTATGAGCATTCTGTAGCTCGGGACGAATGTATAATGATTCTAACATTTCCTTTTCCCTATATGGGGCAGCCTAACTTTCTTGACTGATTTCATTTTGCATCCAAGACATAATGGCTCTAAACTACACATCTCCTACATACAACAGTGAATTCCAATCTTTGTTATCTGGCACTACAAGATTATGGATGTATAATTCATAAAGAAGATTTTGGAGGGCCATTGGAACTAATTTAAATGCTGCATAAAACTCTTGGAGTGTGTTCAAGGAAGGATTCAACTCCCGAATAACCCAAGACAATTGAAAATTGACCATTTTCTCTTTTAAAGACAATGTATAAACAAGAGATGGTGACTTGCAACTCAAAAGTTCTAGAATGAGTTTTGTTACTTTAGCAACATGTTGTTGTAGGACCTTAATTTCACTGTCTTTGTCTTCAATTTTCCATGCCTATTCTTTAATGGTTTTGAGCAATTGTTTCCTTTCTAGATCCCAATTTACTTTTTCCCACTGAAATTGTTGATAAACATTAAGGCTAGTTGATAGTGGAGTAAGAATATTGGGTGGCATATGATGTCAAATAATAGAATGATTATCATCAAAGTGGCTAGTAGAAGGATTAACACTCGGTCTAGCGATAGCGCTGTTATCCTCAGGCGGTTGATGAGCAACATGATTGACAACCTCTTCTTGTGTCTCAACGACTGCAGGAGAAGACACAATAGCCATTTTAACTTGGAATGTTTCAACAATTTCTTGAACTATTTCCTGAGTAGTTGATGGGTATTCCTCTGAAGGTAAACTATCATTTTCTTCCACTTGTTGCTCAAACCTAGACACTGTTCTTTCTGAGGAATCTGTATCACTATCAGTATTGATAGGACTAACTAGTCTTTGGAGAATTTCCTCAAGATCACTATTATGTTTAGGAGTAGGTATTTTGTGCTTTGGTGACTGTGCAGGTGTAAGTACTTGGGTTTGAACATTAATAGGTGATGTAGGAGGTTCAACAGGTGCCATAGAAGGTTCAGTCTTCAAATTTACCCTAGAAATTCTGGTGACTCTTCGTGGAGTAGAAATTGATTTGTTACCCTTATCAACAACTTTCCCTTTTTCAGAATTAAGTGTAGTTTCATGTGATGGCGGAGATGCCTCCTCTAAACTTTCCTCTACAATAGTTGCACGGGCTTTCCTCTTTTTGGAGGTAGAGGCATCCACGGGAGAAACTTTCCTTTTCACAACTTTTGGTGGGGATGCAGAAGCCAAAGCTTCTGGAGTTGTTTTATACACTACTTTCCTAATTCCTACAGCAGTCTTCTCTCATGTCCCCATTCCTTGCCCTCTAGGTCCACTACTTTGAGGTCCCACCTGTTTTTATTTAATGAAATCCTCCCATGTTCCTAAGTGCCACCTAGTTGATTCCCTTTCAACTATGGCCCTAATTAAACAACGGTGGGACACTGACTAGACTTTCCATTGCTGGATATCAGAAGCTTGTCTTTTAATAATATTATAGAGAAAGCTTGGAAGATTCACAGGGTGATCACCATGTCGTAACCCACTTAAAATTTTAAAATGCACAACATGTAGATAAGAGTATCTTCCTTCACAAGTAAAATATCTTATAATAAATTCAACAGTGTAGATAAATTATAGAGGAAGAGATAACTGCAAAGTAGCTTGCTTTTTATTTTCCTCTAGTCGAGGATCTCCATGGATTGAGAATTGCTCTTTTGTTGCCCGCACATCCATGTCTTCTATCCATCGCTCCCCACTTGTGGGTAACCCAGTGACTTCTACAACCACTTCTTCTGTGAATTCTATATGAATTCCTTTCATAGTAGCATACCCATCCCTTAATGTGTTGTGAAACCTACGCACAATTTCCTGGTTGAATTGCTTCAAACTGAGACAATACACCAACCAGTCTCGTTGTTGAAATAAATTGCATGTTGTGGGATCCACCAACAAAACTCTATGATCTACTAGTTCATGTCGTTGAGGCTCTCCACCCACTTTTAAAAAAATTGAAAGGGATTGAAAATGACTGAAAAGTGGGGCGAAGATTGCTACAAGGTTTCGACAATGGTTACAATGGCGTTTGAAAATGAAACAATAGTTTTTAAAACACACTTTTCTTCAGTACTACATGATGGCATTAACATAATGGGGGTGTTAATAAGAAGTTATGCGCTAATGAAATCATAAAATAATGACTGCACTTGCTTAATTACTTCACACATACAAAGGAAGTACAAAGTGATGCCAACTCATCCCTGAGATCATCTTACCCCTTACATTCTTTGTGCCAACATAAGATTTTCTTAGATTTTCATTTATGATTTTAGGTCTCTTGATTTTCATTTATGATTTTTATTTATCACTTCGATTTCCGCCCCCCCCACCCCCCCCCCCCCCCCCCCCCCCTCAACCTATCATGGACTGGGTCCCACTAGCCCTTAAAGATTGCAAATTCCAAAAATCAAAATAATTATGCCTTTCTAAATAAATAATAAAATGAATGAATGGAGAGAAGTTAAGTGTCACCAACCTGGAGTGCGATAGGAAGTGTGGTTGGAAGAATATTGTACCATAGAATGATGATGGAATGGAGTGATAATGGGAAGACAAGAAGATGAGATGGAATGAAATGGAAAAGAAATGAATTCCACATAAATGTGACATTTTTATTATGAAGACCTTCAAATGAATTCAAGGGACTGCAGGCGTCTGAGTGGAAAACTCATACATAGAGGCTATAGGAAGAAATGTTTTTGCTTATTGGAACTATTGAAGAAATTCCTCCCTGGTGGCTGGTTTATGATATAGCTTCAAACAATGTCCATTAACAAGGAGTTTGAATTTTATTAGATCAATTGTAGATAGTTGAACTGCTCCATTATTAAAAATTGCAACAATTTCATATGGTCTAAGCCATCTGGCCTAAATTTTTTCTTGATGGTGTTGATAGCATGAATCATATAGGAGCACCCAATCACCAACTGAGAATTCTCTATCTTTAATAAATTTATCATGCCATTGTTTCCTCTATCTTTGTATCAATTTTGTGTTATGAAGAGCTGACTTGTGCCATTCATCTAACTCATTAAGATGCAATATGATGTCCTGTTGTGCTATAGGAAGAGTGATATCAAGTTCTAAGGCTGTCCAAAGAGTCTTGTGTTCAAACTCGATGGGCATGATAGCTATTTTTCCATAGAGGAGCTGAAAAGGGGTAAACCAAGTAGTGGATTTCCATGTTGTTTGATATGCCCATAAAGCTTTAGGAAGTTCAACTGCTCAATCCTTCTTATGTAAGGACACTATTTTAGTGATTATATTTCCAACTCCCTATTTCTCACTTCAACTTGTCCATTAGCTTGTGGATGGTATGGGGAAGATTTACCATGTTAGATTTGGTACTCCTCCATAAGTGCAGCTACTAGATTGGATGAAAAATGAGGCCCTTGATCTGACTACAATTCTCTTAGAACACCATATCTAGTAAAGATACACTCGTACAGGAACCTTGCAACATTATTATCATGAGGGTGCTTCATAGGCTTTGCTTCTGCCCATTTAGTAACATAATTAGTCCATACCAAGATGTAACTCTTTCCTTCTGATGGTGGTTCAATAGGACCAATAAAGTCAATTCCCCATTTATCAAATGGTGCTACTACTATTTGTGGCTATAGGAGCATTTCATCTGTCTTTGTTGGTTGACCCATTCTTCTGCATTTGTCTCATATTTTGTATATTGAACTACATCTTTGTGAAGTGTGGGCCAATAATAACCTATATTCAGAATCTTTAATGTGATCCTTTTGTTAGCAAAGTGACCACCACAAGGCTCATCATGACAAGCGTGAAGAACATCATAAGTTTCATCTTCTCTGAGATGCCAACGTGTCACCTGATCTAGCCTAGTATAAAACATGAACCTTGCAATCCATGTGAAATTAAACCTCTTTTCTGCCAACAACCATTTTTCCTTTGCAGAGAAGTATGGGGGTGTTCTTCTAGTGGTTAGATAGTTGGTAATGTCAACATACCAAGGATTTTGTGCTGATAGAAGGAAGAGATGCTCATTAGGAAAACTAGCATCTATGACTGTAGGATCCTCAGGTGTCTGAAGGTGAGACAAGAAATCAGCTACAACATTTGCCTTACCTAGTTTGTCAATAATGGTTATGTGAAATTCTTGCATCAATAACAACCATCGAGCCAATCATCCAGAGATTGCTACTTTATTCATCATATATTTGATAGTAGAGTGGTCTGTGTATACAAATATTTGATATCTTGTAATATAGTGTGTAAACTTATTTAGAGCATAAATTACAACACGTAGCTCTTTCTCTATTATAGTATAGTTATATTCTGCTCCCTAAAGGTTTTTACTAATGTAATATATTGCATGTTATATTGAATCCAGCTTTTGACCAAGCATTGCTCCAATGGCATGATTTGAGGCATCAATATGTATGTGGAAAGGTAACTCCCAATTTAGTCCTTGGAGGACTGGTGCCATCGAAAGGAATTTTTTATGTTGCAAGAAAGCCTTTGTATAGTCAAAGTCCCATAAAAACTCAACATCTTTTCAGAGCAACTTGTATAGAGGGGCTACAATTTGATTGAAATCTTTAATAAAGTGCCGATAATACCCTGAATGCCATAGAAAACTCCTGACTCCCTTTAGTTTGGTTGGTATAGACAATGTATGGATAACTTCTATCTTTGTTCGATCCACTTCAATCCCTTTGGGAGAAATAAAGTGCCCTAGCAACACTCATTGCATCATTATGAAATAGTTTTCACTGAGTAAGACAAGTTATAGTCTTTACATCTTTGTAGGACCTGATCCAAATTTTCTTTGGCTTCCTCAAAGGTCTGCCCATATGTAGTGAAGTCATCCACGTATACCTCTAAATAGTTTGCAGATATATCAAAGAAAATAATAATAACAACTCTTTGGAAGGTTGTAGGTGCATTAAAGAAACCAAATGCTAGGACAAAATAAGAAAATCTTCCCCATGGTGATGGAGGTCCACTAAGTGGTATCAGAGTGGGAGTTCCTGAGTGTGTGGACAGATCGCCGAACGTGAGGCAGTTTACACCAGGATTTGCAAAGAAGGTTTATCTTGCAGCTGATTGATCTTTTAGATTGGTGGATTTGTTTTTCTTAGGGTTTGCTAAATTTTTGGAAGATGCCTCCAAGAAGACTGGACCCCAAGGAAAATGATGACCTTAGTGAAGCGATGGAAGAAAGAATCTTAGAGAAGATAAGAGCAGAGGTCAAATCAGAGATTGCATTGATGAAGAGTAGAAGCTCAAGAAGGAGAAGCTCGAGGAGTAGAAACTTGAGAAGTAGAAGTTGTGGAAGGAGAAGCTTGATATAATCTTGTGGGTGTTGTAAGGATCTTCAAGTATAATAAAATTTCTTGTGAAGCATTTTTTTGGTCTCCATATTGTTGCTTTCTTGATTGTGAGTGAGTAAGGGTGGTGTGGCCCTCTATCACATGGGCATGTGAATGTAGTCTTGTCCTGATCCTCAGGTGCTATCTGAATCTAGTTATAGCCACTAAACCCATCTAGGAATGAAAAATATTTCTTTCCTACAAGATTGTCAAGAACTTGGTCGACAAATGGCAATGGGAAATGATCCCTTTTGGTGGCCAAGTTGAGTTCTCTATATATTCTATGAGTACAGAGTGTGGGGTCCAAACCTTTCATATATGTATATTCCCATGCAAAAGCATCTTGATGTTTCTGTAACAGCTACAAGACATCTTGATGTTGTTCTTGAGATAATGATTTACTTAAATTAAGTTCTTTCCTTGGGGTAATTGCCATCCTGACTACTTTTTCAACCATTGAGATGTGAGCAATTGGTGATGAATCTATTTCATGTGGAAGGAGTAAATGTAGTAATTATGTAGACTTAGAATAATGAGAGTGAAACGACAAAGGAAAGATGCCTTCTAAAACACACTCATGATTAGAAGATGTCTCAGGTTATGTTCCATACTCATTCAGGATGATAGAGGAAATGACTCTCTTGAGATCATCATCAGTTGTTTAATAGAATCCAAGTCCATTTTAGGATCTCCCATGTTTGGCCACACAACTTGGTCATCTTGGAGTAGAGGCTAAGCAGGAGAATACAGGGTTAAGTTTTTAGTATTCGTACCATCTAAAATGGTCATCTTTCCTAATCGACATGCAATATAGGCATCGATTATTGCTAACCATGGTCATCCTAGGATGATAGGATATCCTCCAGCACTTATTTTTGGAGAAAGAACTTCAAAATCAACAGGCTAATCCCATGAATGCAATGTAACAATGACATCCTCCAACATACCATCGGGAACAATAGTAGAACTATTTGCTAATTTGTTAGAGTTTTTCTGAGACCAATAATGTTGAGCTTGCACATCAGTTCCTTGGTCATTACATTAATGGATGCTCCTAAATCTATCAAGACATTATATACTTGTATTCCTTGAATAGCAAGGGTTACTATTGGACTTCCAAGATCTACATACTTGGGTATCCTTGGGTTATCAAGCATAAGATTAGAAATCTAGCCAAGGACATGGATGGTCTTTGGGTATTTCTTTTTCCTTCCTAGAGTTTTAACATAGGCTTCCTTGATAGCTTTTTAATATATGGGAACATGTTTTATTGCATCAAGCAATGAGATTTTCACCATCATTTTCTTGAGTTGATCAAGAAAATCTGATGTAACTTGATTCTCATTTGGCAATACTTGTTCTGCCAACCTGCTATAGGAGAGACAGTGTTGGTAGGTTCTTGGATTGACTCAACATTTGTATCATCTACTTCTATTATAATGGTCTGCTAAGGTCATGCAAGCATTGTTCCAGATGTAGATGAATATCATTCAAGGTGATGGAATAAATTTATTGCTAGGCTAAGGGTTTTACATTATTTGAGTTAGGCGCAGGTTGTGCAGGCATTTGTGGTTTTTTAGGAGGGGCTCTATTGGTTGTAGGAGGCATTAAAGCTTGTTGTTGGGGAGGCTGTGGCAAGGCTGGCTGATGCTATTGTTGCTAGTTCTGAGAACCAAGAGGAGGTTGGTTCCAACCTTGCTGAGGTTGTTGCCACCCTTGGTTAGGCTACTGCCACCCTTGGTTAGGCTACTACCAACCTTGGTTAGGCTACTGCCAACCTTGGTTAGGCTATTGCCACCCTTGGTTAGGCTACTGCCAATTATTATGACTACCCTGTTACTATTGCCATTGACTATTACCACTATAATTATGGAGTGGGTCTTGAGGAGTACCTAATTTTGGAGCCCACAACCTTTGTTGAGCAATGTAGATGATTTATCCATCTTCATCAATTACCTTGAACTCATTAGGCACATGCTGTGAGTCCATGCTAGCGATAGGTTTGCATCGACAATTGCGCTTCTTCTCTCTATAGTGAGGAAAATATTTTTCTAGCATAAGATCAACATCCTCCTTCTTTCTTCTTGCTTGCATGGTGTCCAATTGTGTAGCAACATCATTAATGATGTCTTGCTTGAAATCTGATAGGAGGTTTGACAATTTTTTTTTGGATACTCTTGCACCAAGATTTTTTTGGAGTAAGTCTCTTACACCTCATCCCTTTTTTTATTGTTGCTTTGGAATAATTTAAGAAAATATTCTGGATTTCAGCCCATGTCTTCTGCGTAATGTCACCTCTAGCCATCAAGTCTAAGGCTTCCATACTCCTATCATGAACTCCTTTAAAAAAGAGATGCTTCTGAGATTCCTCATTTAACTGATGCTGCGTACTATGCTGCAAGTTAAACATGACCCAAGAAACATAGTCTTCCAAAGCCTCATCCTCCCTTTGTGACATTTTGAAAATGTCATCTCCTTTTAAATCATGACCTCCACAATATTTCTTATATTTATCAAGGAATAGATTGCTCATTTGTTGCTAGTCTGTCACAACATTGGCACCTAGACTCATAAACCATCTCAAAGCAACCTCCTTGAGAGTTGATGGGAACAACTTTAGTTTGTGGGCATCTATGGTATAATCATAGCTTCAACAAAGAATTTTAAACTCAAAGAGAAAGGTCTCTGGATCTTTGGTAATAAGACCATAAAATTTTGGTAGGGCAGCAGAGGGTATATTCTTTAGATTTTGGTTACCTTACTAAGGAGGGATTGGAAATGGAAAGGTTGGTTGAGTAGTTGTCATTTGTGGATGTCCTAGTGGGGGTTGATAAATGACCAAAGCTAGTGGATTATCTTGATATTCAGGCTCAACAAAAAGATTATTTAAATGGAGGGATTCTTCAGATGTGGTTGGTGAGTGTTCTTGATTCAATATTTTTGCAAATGTGTTCTCAAACAGTTCTTCTTCTTCTTCTTCTTTAGGAAAAGTATATTCCTAATTGAAGTTGAGAAGAAATCTTCTAAGATGGTCTCTTCTCCTATGCATGCAAAATACTAAAAATGAAACTAACTAGGTGAATCTATAGTGAATACTAGATTGACACCATCCTCGACAATGGAGCCAAAAATGTCTATCCAATATAACACCTTTTTAGCTACAGGATTGGACATCCTTTACTACCAAAGTACTATGCTGATCTCCATTAAATATCAATCCGAGAGCATGAACTGGGGATGATGTCTACAAAGTATATGCTCTAATGTCCACTAAAAGCCACAACTACTTTGAATGCATGTGCTATTAAGGAAATCTATTTTACCAATAGAAAAGACAATTATCAAATGCTTAGAAGGAGATTTTAACTACTTAGCCATTCACCTATGCACCTATTGCTGTAGGAATAGTAACTGGTTCTATTTCTAGTGGCTGTATGAACAATGGTTCTACACTTAGCTTAGAAAACTAAACAACTCCTAATGACTAAAGTAAACTCCACCTTCTGCGTGGGCCCCCATGGAAGAATGAAGGAAATATAAGCTTAGATAAAAGTGTAAGAACTCAGCAAAACCATATATTCATTCAAATATGCAGTGGTACATAAAAAAATAGATAACCAACAATTCTACTATCCTTCTATTATTTTCCTCTCCTCACCTTTCGAATACAGACAAGGTCTTATTTAAAAGGAAGGAATAACAAAGTCCTAAATTTACAATTTTCTCTTGAAGGATAGTTCGTTACAACATGCAAACATAAAAAAATTAACTATTCCATGAATTCCCACAAATATAGAGCACAAAGGATGCTAGATTTGTTCCTTTGACTTAAACCATCCTCCAGGAATCTAGGTATTCGTAATAGTTCCACGCATGCTTAACTGACCGCTTCAATGCTTACTTTTTTGCTCAACTACTTTGTCAGGTCCCACTTGTCATCCATGAAAATAGGTCCCTTCTAATTTTTTTCGCCAAGTCCATTAACACCAAGGCTTCCTCAAAGTGAGTCTTTTGTGGTCATCCAGTTGATTCTTGCTTGGCTTAAATTCCTTCGATCATCAATGATACACACAAAACTTTCGACAACATCTATTCATATTTATTAATTTATAAGAAAAAACATTAACCATTCAACTAACGGTTCCACAATATTTTCAACTGTAGGAAGACCTACCCATGTTAAACATACATGAAGAAAGATTTAACATAATGAACCCCATTTTTAAACATAATATCAACTATCATTTTCATGCCATAAGTTCATACTTTATACATTGAAAGGTTCAAAATACTAGGCTTAAAAGATGATAAGTTTTAACAAGATATAGACAAATGTTCATAAAAAGGGGCTCAAAATCATCTATTGTTCTATGCCATCACTCACCAATGGATCAACCTTATATATCAATGCATCTCAACCACTAAGATCTCAATGTTTGTGAAGGGGACCCCAAAGGGCTTCTTCAAAACTTCTAGAGGTATTAGACAGGGAGATCCCCTCTCTCCATTTCTATATATCATTATGGGGAAGCATTTGGGAGAGCACTCTCTGCTGCATATAGTAGAGGGGATATCAAGGGTATTATGGTGACATAAAATATTCCCAATATTACACATCAACAATTTGTAGATGAAACCATTCAGCCTAGTGGCAATTCTATGAGAGATGCATTAAATATTAGATCCATCATTCAACTTTACATTGTAGCTTCGGGCCAAAAAATAAATGCAGCAAAATCTGAAATCTTCTTCATTAACACTAAGCCAAAAATAGAAAAGTAGATCTATCATATCATGGGGTATAAGAAGGGTGAATTCTCATGCAAATACTTGGGTATTGAATTAGAAAAAGCAAGTAAATCCACCAAGGTGTGGCAAAATATTTTGGGTAGACTAGAGACAAGGATAGGGCACTAGAAAGATAAATTGCTTTTGAAAGTAGGCAAAATAACTAAGATAAAATCTATTCTATTTTCCATCCCTATCTACCCCCTTTCTCGCCTCCCTCTACCCAAGAATACTAATAAGAAGTTCAAAACTTTACTTAGAAGTTTCCTATGGAATGACAAGGATTCCAAAAAGCTTGCATTCATTAGATGGAAAATATTTGTTATCCAAAGGATGCAGGAGGGATAGGCATCAAAAACTTAATTTGGAAAAATGAAGCATTTGGGGCCAAACTAATATGGCACCTCTTTGTTGAAAGAAACAACAAGTGGGCTAAAATTATGTATAATAAGTACCTTAATGAAGCAGACCCCTTCTCTATTTTTAGGATGAAGACCCTCCCTAAAGGATCTAAAAGTTCGAATTTTATGATAAACTGCCGAGCCCTCATCAACAAATATCTCACTTGGGATATTGGCAAGGGGGATGATACCTTATTCTGGGAGGACTCATGGGACATACATCCCCCTATAGACAACTTGGAGTTTCCAGCAGTAATCAAAGAGAAATTAGTCAATTTATGGGGTTGCAAGGTTAGTAATTACAAAATAAAGATTTCTCAAAATGGTATGATTAGTTGGGTGTGGAAAGCTCTAGACAATATAGATTTAATACCTTCGAAAAAAGGAATATATGAAAAGATAATCAAAAGTAGAAAAATCAAACAACTAGAGAGGAATGAAAAGCTTGTTTGGGTAGCTTCAAATGATGACAAATATAGGGTTAAGGATGGTTATAAAACCCTTACTAATTCCAAAAGTAGGGATGAGGTGAATATCCCACTGAAACTATGTTGGAAGCCATCCTGCCTACCAAAGGTTGGGTTATTTCTATGGTTGGCATATCAAAACAAGATCCTCACAACTAATAGATTCTGCAAGTTGGGTTTTGAAGGACCCTCTAAATGTGTGTTATGTAGATAAAATAGCAAATATACAAACCACATTTTATTCAGCTACCCTTACACCCAACATTGTTGGGACTAGCTTAGGCACATGTTGGGTTGGCACACCCCCATGCCAAATTCATTAGTTAATCTTCTCACTAGATGGACTGCCAACATTTTGAATACTTTCCCTTCTATCCTCATCTAGGAGGTATGGAAAGAAAGAAATAGAAGATTATTTAGGGATCAAGAAAAACAATCAGATGAGATTGTCAAATAGATTGAGGCAAGCATAGTAGAGACATTTAATTGTCATCTCAAGAAGTACCAATTGGAAGAAGGATCTTTCTCTAACTGTGATGGATTTATCAAGAAAAATTGGACTAACCTCATCAACCCTCCGCTCATTTATAAAAAGAAGAATAAACAGGCAAGGGAATATTGTAGATGGAAACCCCCTCTCATGGGATGGTATAAGTTAAATTTTGATGGCACATCCAAAGGCAACCTAGGCATAGCAGGTACATGTTGTATTATAACCAATGATTTAGGATTTTGGATAGCTAGAAGGGCTAAATCCATTGTCCCAACCACTAATAACCTTACTGAGTTGGAAGCATTGCAAGATGGGCTCCAACTCTGTCTAAAACTAGGACTCTCCAAAATTATAATTGAAGATGATTCCCAGATCATCCTAAACTCTATTAGGAATAGAGCTATGCCCAATTGGGTTCTAAATTCAAATTTAGAGGAGGTCCTTAATGTTCTTGATAAGTTTGTAGATACCCAGATATTTCACATATATCGGAAAGGTAATAAGAAGGCTGATCAATTGGCTAATGAGGTGGCTAATGGGAAAACTTTCCTAATTATTAGAGATCAATAATCATTTTATTCCCCTTGAGCTTCCTCTCCTTCCTTTTCTTATTTCATGCTAGTTCTAGTTACTCTCAATCTTCTCAAGAGACATCTACATTAGGATAGGAACATCTTATGCGATCATAGCTTTATCTGAAGATGACTAAGGCATTACTCTAATGAAGAAGATGTGGTAGTTGAAATTTTGACCCATCGAGGAATCTACTAGCTAGGTCTATTTTTGACTATGTTCCTATTTCCATCATCTTTTAATACTTTAAAGGTAGACTTGTAATTCAGACACCTTGTCCTTTAAGTTCTCTTTTCATATTAGATGTTTAATGGCTAGCTTTCATTCCTATTACACTATTGTCACTTCATCTTACCCAGTAGTAATTACTTGAGAATGGGAGTTTTTTTTGGCTTCCTGAGTGTAAGTAATCAGGCCTGTTACAAAGCAGTAGGTAGTAGTAGTCATGTTTTGATCAAATCCCCTTATCTAGGTGCTTCACTATCAGATTACCCTTTGCATTTAAATTAGGATTTCATGATGCAGCTTGGATATTCGACCTATTAGGGTTTATCCTAGTATTGTTTAGTTTTGTTACTTCTTAATCTATTGGTTTTGTTCAACTTAACTTTTTTTCAAGCAACTGATATCATGAGTTTCAGTGCCTCTGGGATAGCCCAAGCTCTCAAGATCTGATACTTTATATTATTATAAATTGATTTGTAACTTATGTAGTATGATGGTGTTCATTGTGAAACTACTAGTTCATGAAGCTAATCAAGTTAATTAAATTAAATACACCTCAAATAATCTAATAAGCTAGTCTCCAAATTTAATCCTTTCATAAGTTAAGAAATTTAGTTAAATAATTGATTAATATTTAATGATGACTAGGATAATTACATTGTTCTAAGCATGTGGTATTATTCCTTGATTTTTTCAAGATAGATTTGGCTTCAATATTTGTTTTCTAAGAATAAGTAGGAACAAGTAGGGCTGGTAATATAACTCAATTTTTTTGAGAAAGACTGACAAAGACTATAAATTGCTTATCAGGTTATTCATCTATATCACTTACTAACACTACTAATGAATTCTTGTTAAGTGGATTTCTATTTAATAGATTTGTGAGCTACTAACAAAACAACAAAGAAGGGATGCCTACTAAGCATCTTAAGGTCTGGTCTATTGGTTCATTTGGAGCAAATTACATGTGGTTGATTTAGATCACTCTAGAGCACTCATATTCAGATAAGGATTACTATCAACTTTGTTTGTAATAAATACTCATCTGTGAAATTGGGGTATGCCCCTTTTATAGTGTAATAATAAAGGACTAAGGTCTCAGGTGAGACTAGAGGTTTTCTTCTACATTCTTTCCTACTAGTGCTTGTTTGAATAGAGAAACCTAAGCTGTATCATTTTATTTAAAGTTAATCAAAGGCTTCATTCATTTACCGATAAATTTATTTATTTATTTTAAATTATTAATAAATAATTATTAATCTAATAATAAAATAATAAATAATAAATAATAAATAATAAATAATAAATAATAATATTTAAAATTTAATAATTAATAATTAAAACTATATTAATTAAATTAATTAATAACCATTTAAAAAATATTAAAATTTTTATTAAATTATTAAATTTAATAAATATAAAACACATAAATTTTTTATTTAAAAAAAAGAATGTTTATGGCTTGCCGACCTTAATGGCAACGCTGTCACAACAATAGGGTACTGCATTAGCAGTACATGCTACTACCACAACAAGATTGTTGCATGCAGTCCTTACAACAACCGTTGCAGGGAGAGAAAGAGGAGGGGAGGTGGTGGTAGTGGCCCACGTCCTACCAAGTTATTAAAATTTTATTTGTTTGTTTTTTTATTTTCAAAAACAAATAAAAAACCAAGCCCACTTAATCAATACGATTTCTATATATATATATATAAAGATTTCCCCATATAGATCTGATAGGAGAGAAACGAATAATCAATCAAATCTATATATAACATTCTTGATTTCTTTTCAAAAGCCTACTCATTTCAAAATGCAATTCTCTAAAAATTTACAAAATGAGGGTTTCTAATTCTCAATTCATATGTAGATGATTCCAAAATGAAGAATAATGAAATTTGCAACAAGGGTTTCAACTCAATTTAAAATTCTAAAAATGGATCTACAACAAACATGAAGAAGATAGAGAAATCAAAGAATGAAAACTATTGTGCAAAACCCACAAGATCCTACTTGGATTTGATGCTAAAATAATGAACGCACGGAGCTCACAAGCAATTTCCCCTTCTTTCAAAAACCTTCTTCTCAGAAATCGGCTCCTCCAAATCTTAGTATTAAGAAATGAACTCTAATTTCCTAATAAAGAGTTTTCCCCCAAATTAGGGCTTCAATTTTGCAATCACGTGAAACCCTTTTCCTTAATTATTTTATTATATTTTAATTTTCATGTGCAACCTTTTTACAAATTAATTAAAATATCTTTATTAAATCAATTTTTTTCATTTTTAATTAATTCACGAGATGTTTTTGATAAAATATTTATTAACCTAACTAATAATAATATTTAGAGTTTATTATAAAAATGAAACTCCTAAATTTATTGTTATTAAATTAAATAAATATGCTTATGCCAAAATTAGAACTTGAATTATATCTTTAACTTTAATTCTGTAATTTAATTAATTTCTCAATTAATTAAATGTAATTAAATATTAGTCTTTCTTTCTAAAATTTCTATTAAATTATCTTTTAATTTGATTTGATTATAATTGAAAATCACGACAAACTCACAAGACTAAATATGACAACTCAACTGAAGACAAAGAACATAACCAAACTCTACGGTCAAAATCATGAATTCATGTCACTAAACGAATTCCAAAAGGTAAACAACTCAGATACTTATCCTTTTTTCTAGAACAATTGGCTTAGGGTTATGATTTGGACTAATTATCTCCCCTCTTTTACCATTAAGATACTGCAATACAGTATGCTCTCCTATCAATTTAGGGAAGTTGATACTTGATGCTTGCAATCTACATAAACTTTGAGCATGTACATACACATATAGTCTAAACTAAATAGACAATGGCAAGAAGTGGTGCATTGTGTATATCTTGACTAGCAGGTGACTATGACTCCCTCCCTCAACCACATCAAAAATGTCACACATAAAATAAAAGATACAAGTACATCATACACATGCAAATATGGGGCAAGTATCTATAGAAATGCATATAAATCATTCCTCTAACTAAAATCATGAAATAACTGAAATCACTATATGAACATACATGTATCATCGTCAAAATAATCATGAACACATGAAATAACTAACTCAACACATATATCAATTGAATATGAAATACATTTAATCAAATATAGTAACCAAGTACCACTAATCATAAAACATAATCATAAATCTGGCTTAAAATAATCTGACAATCCAACATGAAAAGTCAACTAGGGGTAGGCATTACAAGTGTTGCCAATTGTTGATGAGCTTTGTTGAGGATTCAAGGATATGGTATTATATTGGTAGATGCATCTCGTACCATCTTCTTTATCTTAATTTGATCTAGGAACTACTTTAAGGTATAGTCAAAATCAAATTCAACCTTGTCTTTGATTGTAAATTCAAAGGGGATGCTTTCTTTCCTAAGGTTGGAGGTGCATTTTTTGATGACTTTAGCCAATGGATGACCTTTCACCTGTAGATTCATAATAACATGCATAGATATGTTAAATGAACAAGTCTCCACAAAGACTAGATAAAAATTCTACGACTACCCTAAAAAATATCATCATTCCTAATCTTATAGATGTGCCAAAGCATAAGAGGAGCAAAAATAGAGTATAAAATATTACATTATTTTTATCAATCCTAGCAATAAAACCAGATATCACTTGAAAAATAGAAATCAAATTGCCCACATATACGTTAAGGACTTCCAAACTGCCTTCACAAAGGGACAATAAAAGAAAACATGGAGAATAGATTCAAGGAGTTGACAAACTAATTGGATAGAGGGTTCAACATCAAATTAAAGAAGGGAAGCATACACAAGAGCATATGCCACATTAAACATTGAATTTTGGGCTTGATGGGTAAGTGTCAGAGTTTACCAAGGATTCTAATCCAATTTTGATGGTCAAGGTAACAAGACCATTTGAAATTACAGTGTTCAAGAATGATAGAGGAATCGAAGAGAAGGTTATATACATTTTTGGCCTTGCTGGAGCACAAGGGAGACCCATATGGCCATCTTAGTAGGGAGAGCTTATCATCATCCTCAGGAGGTTGAGAGTACCACATACCTCTTTTAGGATGGAAAAAATCCTTTTGTGTGAGAGAGGTACATTATACATTGAAATCACTTCCTGCCAACTGATAAGATTACCTTTAGATATAATATCATTGAACTTATTAATAACATTTATGGACCATCTCTTTGCAAGACAATCTTGAAGAGGGACAAGGGGCTTATCATTTCTTTTAAGATCCACCAAATAGATTTTTCCCCATAGATTTTGTGAAGATGATAAACCAAATCATTCCCAAATATTAGATGTCTTACTTTCTCCCACCACTTCTAAATAGCTTGAAATATTAGGGAAGTTTCAACTTTGAGCTTCAATTTAGCTGAGAGATCACTGATGTGTAAACCATTCTAAGATTTAGCATCAAAAAAAGCACCCCTTTATATGTTATTCTTGATTAGAATTATACATGGTTCTTTTCCTTGGGTGGCCTTAGCAACCCATTTCATGGCAAGGGCAATGCCTTGCCATCTAAGATCTTTTTTCTTAAGAGACCCCAACTCTTTTCTTCTAACACGCTCGTCCCTTCTAACACCATACCTCTTCTTTCATTTTTCCATTAGACCACAAAAAATTTCTTATAGCTTTTTGAACATAGTTAATATGGGCTTGGTTGAAAAGCCAAGAAAAAGAATAATATATAGTATGATAAGGCATTTTGGCATACCTACAATCTCCCCACTAAACATAACTACCCATTGTTCCATTAGTATTGTTTCTTATCAATCTTTGTCTTGACCAATTCCTACATTTATTAGGATGAACCAAGAATGAGATACCAAGGTATCTTACCTAGTTCTTAGGGCTTCCCAAGAAATACCCAATTTTTCGTACCGAATTGGGGGACTACCTGCCTAAACTACCATGATAGACTTGGTTAATGAGACTTTACTACCAGAAGTGGAACAAAAGTTATGTATCTTGGCAACAAGATTTTCAATATTTTTTTCTTCTAATAACCATATAAGAAAGGTTTTATCATTTGCAAATTCAATATTAGTTAGATCCTCTTGGTTGAGAAGCACAATCCCTTTGAGATAAAGAATTATCTGTCAATATATATAATAGGTAATTTGTTACTTTAATAGACAATAATGAGGCTAATGGACACCCTTGTTTGAAATCTAGAGAGGCCAAAGGAGTTGGATCTAGTACCATTTATCTTCGTTGGGGTTATAGCATTGATTATGAGAAACATAACCATTTTGTTAAAAAATTAGGAAAGCCAAGCCCTACTAACATAATCATGATGTATTTCCATTCAATTTTGTCATATTCTTTTTTATAATCTACTAGAAACATACATACGTGTTGTCCCCAACTTCTAGCCCATTCCATGGCCTCCCAAAAAGTAATTAAATTATCTAAAATGTATCTCCCTATAATAAAGATAGTTTGTGTGGAGTTGATTGCCTTGGGAATAATATTTTCCAATCTTGGAGAAAGAGCTTTTGATAGAATCTTATGACACATTAAGAAGGATAACATACCTCCAATTCTTGATTAAGGCTTTATCACCATCTTTTGAAATTAGTTTGATAAGTTTCAAGTTAATTGCAAAGCCTAGGGATCCATTATCTATGACTTCCTCATAAAGTATCAATAGATTTTGCCAAATCCACTCAATATTAGTCTTGTAGAAATCAATTAGAAACCCATTAGGCCTGGGTGCCTTCTCATCACTCATCTTCATGATTGCATTAATAATTTCCTCTTTCAATATTAGTTGTTCAAGCATATATTTGTCTTCTTCATTAATTTTCTTAGGGATATGGTGCAGGAGCACCAAAATCAAAGTCAAGAACTATGGAGTACACAAGAAATTGATGTTATGAAAATTTGAATGTAAGTCTAAGTGGTCTAAGTATCATTGATATTTAGAAAGGTTTGAATAAACCGTGATAACTTTATAGTTTAGTTAATGTGTTTAGAATAGGAATGGTTTCGGTTGTGGGAACTTAGTAATTAGTGGAGTTAGTTATTCAGTTTTTGCAAAGCTATAAATAATGTAAGGCAATCCGATAAGGGACAAGGGGAGACAGGAGTAATGGTAGAATAGAAGAGGATAGTTGATGGTGTCTTGATAGAGGAGAGCCAAGATGTAACAGCAAGTTGAATTAATGAAATATGATATGTTTGGGAATTGTTGTTCCCGCTAGCCGTCAAGCACAATAATATTGTCTTGGTATTTATGCAGTGTTTGAATATATTTGACTGGGCTTTATTTACCCTTCTACTATGCGCTCAACATTGTATTTCAATCAGAGCTTGAAGATCATGAGTGTGTGGATAGAGTGTCGATAGAGGCAATCCATGCTAGGACCTTGGAGATTTGGTATTTGTTTTATGATCATTTTTGTTGTAGGTTCTTATCCATCTTGCTGCATATGAAGGTTGGGATGATGGGTAGACAATAGAAGGTCTATCATAACCATTCTCCAATGGAGATAAAGCTGGGTAGAAGGTGCAATGTGAAGAGAGAGGCATGTTCCAGGATCTACTATTGGGTAAGATGAATGGTCAAGGGCCAAGGATTGGTCTAGTTGATTGCCAAGAGACTAGGGAGAGAGGCAAAGAGGAGGACTCCTAGGTGACTCATAGGGGAGAGTTGTTTGTGGTGAGTTTGAAGCAGCAATGGTAAAGGTGGATCTCTGACTGATAAGGCGCCGTGGAGTTGTAGCCATTAATACTCAACTAATAGGAGTATTTGAAAAGATGATTTTAGGGATAGTCCTGTGTCCTTAAGGGAAATGATTATGGTGATAAAGGCATGAAGAGGCAAAGGCAAATGAAGCTAAAGATGAGGATTTTGATCTAGTATTTTTTTTCTTGCAGGTTTTTGATTCCATGTTTCCAAGGGACTTGGAAACTTTTCAATGTTGGGAGTATGGTGTAGAGGCACCTAAATTTCAAGAGAACAAATAAGTTTATAGTTATTAAGTCATATTTTGAAATAATGTGATCCATTTATTATATATTTGAGTCTTTTGAGTCAAGATATAAAGGCTAGAGAAGCCATTTGTAATAAGTTGTCAAAGTTGTAAAGAGGAGGTCTTAATATGACAAATAATGTTAAAATATTTATTTCATAGGTGAATGGATCTATTGAAATCCATATAAAGTCATTTGAGTCATTATGTTGGTCTAGGTTGGGTTTGTATGAAAGTTGAAATTTAAAAATGCATAAAGTGCATAAAATGTTGTCAAAAATGCAAAAGGGTTAAAATTATGTAATGGGTTAGTTTAAAGGGTGGTTTGGAAGTTATAACCAACCAAAACATATATAAAAATAGATTTATGGTCAAACCAAATAATAAATGAAAGGAAGAGATACATTTTGAAACACAATTGGTAATATCCTGTGTTGTTATATTTTGATTGGTTTTTTAGTTTTAGTGTTGGTTCCAGGTCTTGTACAGCCATGTATAGCCTGAAAACCATGTAAATATTGTATATTGGGATAGATAAGTGAATAAAATATCTTTTGGATTTGGTTTGGATTTATTTTATTTAGAAATGAAGAAGTTATGTAGGTTTTAGAAAAGCTTGTAAATTGCAGATTTGAGGATGCCCAACTACAGTCAAATTGAAATGTTTGGAATGATCAAATTTGAATGAATTAGAAAATTTATTTATATTAATTGGAAATATATGTGAATCAAGATTTATTTACAATTGGTTTGAGTTATTTTCATTCAAATTTGTGTAAATTATGTTCATTTTAATGAAGACTAGTTTTTACAGATCTCCACTGAAGTTACAAGACACAATTGGTCCTTGTAGAATGATTTATGAATTTTAAGAATTAATGGCTTATATATTCTGAAACTAGACAAATATAAGGTTGAGTTGAAATTGGTTTGATGTTATTTGGAATCATCTTGAGAGAGTTATTTGATTCCCTAGGAAGGGTTACTAGTTTTATTTCTAGTTTATGATAGAGAAAATGGGTCTAAGTATACAGACTATAAATTTCAATAGATTTATTTATTTTGGCTCATCTTTGGATATGTTTTGTTATTTCTAATTGGGAACAACTCTACTAAAGTTTTTTAGTTATGAATAATGAAATTAGATATAGAAATCAGGATATGTGAATGGAGAAAGGTTGATATTTTTATGTTGGAAAATGTTTTGTTTTACCTTGTAAGATGCCTCTAATTATGGAGTTTATTTAATATATTTGAAAGGTATTAGCATGTATCCCACTAATTGGATGATTTTTGTGATGCTCTACATCAGATTGGTATCAGAGCACAATAATGGGGAGAAGGTCTGAGATTTTGAAGACTAGGAGTCCTTTGTTGATGCTTAGAGTTGAATCATCCTCTAGGAGTGTTCTGAGTGGTGATTCCATGTTAGATAGATCTTGGATTGAAGGTGTTTTTTGAGGTTTTTTTTTGAAGAAGGTTGGTAGCAGGTCATCATGGAAGGTAATGATGGTAAAAGGTACATTTAGATGTCATCCATATTCAAGACACAATGCAAATGTAGGGGTAAGGTATGCAGGGTTATTGTTTCCAGTGGTACTCTCACTAATCTTGTTTCAAGTGATATGATTTCTAAGTTGAATATTGAGAAGATAGCATATATTACACCTTATAGAATGTATGGAATGAATAATGATCAGTGGATTGATGTCAAAGAACAAGCTCATATATTTCTTTCAGTATTGGTCCATATGTTGATAAAATATTATGTGATATTGTACCTTTGGATGATTGTCATATGATTTTGGGTAGGACTTGGCAAGTTGATGTCAAAGCCATACATTTTGGTTGGAAAAATGAATATGTTACTAATAAGGATGGAAAGAAGTTTGTGATGAGTTCACTGCAAGATGATAAGGCTACACGGGGAATGTCAAGGACATGGTTGATGGGAAGAAGAGAGTTCCTAAGGTGTAAGGAACATGAAGGTGAAGAGAAAATGCTGAGGAAGAGTGATGGTAATTTGGAGCATGAAGACATTGAGAATGCTGATACAAAGGTATGTGGTCCATATAAGGGACAAGAAGAAAGATTGCAGCAGATAAGTTACATGGAGAGGAGTGAATCTCATAATAAGAGGTTCTAAGATGTAGGACAGTAGTAAAGAATATAGTTTCTGATGAAGAAAAAGAGGATAAAGTAAAGTTTGATGCTGAAAAAATGATACTAGGTTGTACAATTCTATGTCCATTAAAGTTTGGGGAGAATGGTAAGGTAGTCACCAAGAGGAAGGTGAAAGGACAAGGAGCATGGCTAAATGATGATGATAAGTTACTGACAGGGGTATAGGTGTATAAACATGAAGTATCTGAATATGAGAACATCATAAGGATGAAGAGTCATGAGGAAATCAGTCCAAGCATTTGTATAGGGGTAGCCTATACTAGTATGAAGATATTACTATGTTTTTTGTTACTAAGTTTTTTTGTGTTGCAGGTATATCCAACTATGGTATAGATTTATGGCATGATGGAGTTGACAAGGTTGTGTCAAAGCTTAATAATGGCAAGGCTATGTTATATCCTTTTCTTTATACCGATATGGTCATTAACTCCAAAGCACAAGAAGAAGAAAAAAAGGTGTACAAGGAGAGTACAGGGTACACACTTCCCAAAGGTGTATGAAAACATGGATAATCAGTGTGGACAACAAGAATCAAGCATGGAGAAGCATGACAAGGAAGAACGTATAGTCACAAGATATTCACGAAAAAAAGCAAGGATGGAGCATCAAGGAGCTGAGTACAAATATGTCAATGATATGAGAAGACATGGAACTACATTTGATAAAGTTTGTTTGATAGAGCTTTCCATGTGGACTTGGAACAATTTCAAAGTCAGGGAGTATGGTGTAGGAGCACCAAGATAAATGTCAAGAACTATGGAGTGCATGATAAATTGATGTTATGAAAATTTGAATTTAAGTCTAAGTGGTCTAAGTATCATTTATATTTAGAAAGATTTCAATTAACCATGATAACTTCATAGTTTAGTTAATGTGCTTATAACAAGAATGTTTTCAGTTGTGGAAAGTTAGTAACTAGTGGAGTTAGTTATTCAATTTTTGCAAAGCTATAAATAATGTATGGAAATTTGATAAGGGACAAGGGGAGACAGGAATAATGGTAGAATAGAAGAGGATAGTGGATGGTGTCTCGATAGAGGAGAGCCAAGATGTAATGGCAAGTTGAATTAATGAAACATGATACGTTTGGGAACTGTTGTTCCCACTGGCCCTCAGGCATAGTCATATTGTCTTGGTAATTATGCAGTGTTTGAATATATTTGACTGGGCTTTATTTACCCTTTTGTTGTGTGCTCTGCATCAGGATAAGACTTTTGATTCTATCCCAGTTGCTATTCATAGAATCATCCACCTCTTCTAAGGTGAAAAGGTTAGAGTAATAGTTGGAAAAAGCTTTAAGAATATCTCCTTGATCATAGATATCCTTACCATCCTCAAAAATATGGTCTATCTTGTATGTGGCTTCTTTCAAATTCAGTAGCTAGAAATATTATCTTGTCCCCTTATCACCATGTTCTAATAAATTAATTCTAGTCCTCGTTTTAGCTCTCTAAACCTTAGAATGTGTTATCTTTCTTAATGAATCTATGGGAATGGTCAGAGTGTCTAGAGTATCTTGGTTATGTGGTTTTGCCTAACCTAAGTACTTTTTTTAGCTTCAATTAGAGATTTGTGAATGGTACATTCTTTGAATCTAGAGTCTTTAGCTTTCTTCTTCCCCACAATTTAGAAGAGCCTTTTCTAGCTTTTAGTCATAGTCTCCCATATCTGAATATCACCCATGTTTGACAATATTATGGTTATACCATCTAATTACCAAGACAATAGTCCTAGTATCTTCATCTTTAAGGAGAGAAGTATTAAGGGAAAAGCCATTAGATTTGTGAGGGATGACTTGGTTTTGATCAAACAAAAAGATTGATGCTACTATGTGATGGTGATCAAAGAGAGTGTAAGGGAAGACTTGTACAAAATCACATTCTTCAAGAGAGTGTAAGGGAAGACTTGTACACAATCCCCCTGATGTTCTTGCTTTCAAAGAGGTTGACTAAGAGAGAAGTAAGAACATCAGTGGGAGGCAACATTAGAGGAATCATAGAATGTTCATGAACTTGTGGCTTAAGATTTTCTTAATATTCTCCAGAATGTTTTTTTGGGTGTTTTGGGTTTTGTGTTTGAGATTAGGAATATGTTGGATGAATCCTAAATTAGCCTCATTAGGACCAAGTAGGGAATCAATTTGGGAGAGGTCCCTCTTTGGAGGAGGGGCCTCTATATGTTTGTTGAATGTAGCTTATAATTCATCAAGAGAAGCACAAATCTCTTTTGAATTGACACAAGGAATAACATAATGAGAAATTTGAGGGGTACGAGGACAGTCAATGATAGGGTTCTCTTGCTAAGATATCTTGATGGATTTATGGGGTTGATTAGGGTTGTGGCTAAGTAGGCTATGATTCTGTCTTTTCACTAGAGGTAATTCTGAAATTTATTTTTCTATTCTTTCTCTCTTATATTTTAGTTAATTATTTAAAGAATTTTGGCTACATACTCTGGTATTAGATCTCAAAAGGTCTAGGAAAAGGAGATCTTTTTGGTTATTTGTGGTTATGAGTTTATCTTCAAAATTGACCCTATTTTCTCTTTGAGCAGTAACAATTATGCCAATAGTTGGAGAGATTGCAGCTAATCACTATCAAATTGCAACCCTCCTCTGCATTTGAGAGGGGCATCTCCCTCATATGATGGGTGTATTTTTATTTTGGTGTACTTTTCACTTGAAAGTATAAAGGGATAGAACATGAATCTAAATAAGATGAACAAAATAAACTCAAAGAATATACATACAAACACCAAATGAGATTCCTAAAAGACAATAATTTGTAAAGGGGTTTTGAGCATAAAATGGAACAATGACAAAGAGTGGATAGTAGACCCTAACATATGAAAAGATAAACTATTCTAGTGCATTAACATCAAGATACCAAGAGATGAACATTTTTATTTGCATGGATTGTACATAATCCATACAAATGCATAAAGGAGCTACTAATTTAACATATGATAAATTAGCAAGCATAAATTAGACAGACATTTTTACACACGAACAAATGCATTCTTTATTATTTTCAAGAAAGTATCAACCCAAAAACCTTAACATAATATGAAATCATTATTTATTGAAAGTTTCTCTAAATATTTCTACAAAGTTCTTCCTTTGCAAAAGCTCTTCCCCCCTTTTCATTACCAAATCCTTGTCTTTTATAAGATTTTCTTGATAAACAACTTGTAACCACTTATCATACCTACTTAGGATAACTACTCAGAGTAAGTACTTAGGAAAACTACTCAAGAAATAACTTAGACTAACTACCTAGGAGTTATTTGAGACATCTTCATGGAATAACTACCTAAGTGCCTACTTGGAATAACTTGGAATAACCTCCCTTTTTAAAATAAGATAGGATTTACCTAAGTTTTACAATGATTAAGACCTAAAGTTGACTTTAATTACAATAAGTGACATAAGTCACTTTTACAAGGAGGGAATTTGAAATTTGTTACATTGGAAGAAAAAATAAGTGACCATTCTAGTTTAAATGTAACCATTAAATATTCTTGTGATCATCAAGAACTTGATCTTCAAGGAAATCCATTTTAATCCTATGAGGCCTTACCTCAACCCATCATAGCTCAGTTGACACAATTATTTTTGATACATTTTGGCTCAAGATTTTTAGACATTGTTCAACTAGCTAGACATTGATCTATATTATAGATGTCATATGATGATTACTTCAACATATTTTACTTATGATGCTTGATGATATTTCATATACATGCATGCATTATGATGGTTTATTTTGATAATTTAAATTGAATTGATGAAGATTTCATATTGTTTTGATTATGCAAATCCATTATATCTAATCAATGTCTAGAAAATGGTAAAGTTATTGAAATGAAATTTAAGAATTTTTTGAGCTAAATTTGATTATGCAAGTTTTATGTGTGTGTGTGTGTGTGTGTGTGTGTGTGTGTGTGTGTGTGTGTGTGTGTGTGTGTGTGTGTGTGTGAGTGATTTTCTCAAACTACTAATATTCAAATTGAGTGTGTAGGGAATTAATAGGGAATTAACCATGGTATTGATTGGAGAACCAACAACTAAACCTATGTAAAAATTGTGAAACCAAGGTTGAACCCATTGAAGAGATTTAAATGTCATTGTTAAATAATTTAATTTGTAATCGTAATTTGAATGTATGTATTAGGTTAAGTCATTATGTAATTAGTCACATGTCAATTTTAAGGTTTAATATAATTTTTTGGTGTCAATTGAAACATGTCATGTATATGTGTAAATGACATGTCAATTAGGGTTTTGCAATGAGACCCTTACACTAAAACTAAACTTAATTAGGAGCTTAAGTTAATCACATTTGTTTAGAGGTATCATGTGAAGTCCCACAAAAGAAGAATTTGAATTAAAAAATTTAATTCACTTTTAGAAGCCAAAAAGTGATCATAGGAGCTTAATTTATTGAGATTTAAGTACCACTAGAAGGCCCAAGCAACTTTAGGGACCCTCCAAAAGATGCATTTTCTGAAAGTTGCAAAAATGGAGAATTCTAATGTCCTTACCCTTATCCACATACTTTCTCAAACTTGCATTAATGGTAGGAGACACTTATGATGCCCAAGGACTTAGGGTCAAATCAAGAAGTGATTTCTAGTAGGTGGGTGGGATTTGGAGGCCTTTTTAGAGGGCCTTGTATAACTTAGTGGTTGTTCACCAACTCTCTAGATTTAGAGACACTAGGGTTTGAATATTGGATAAAAAAGGATAGGGCTCTTCTCAAATTTCCATTCCATCACATTTTGAGTAAGGTTGGTGGTTCTTGCCAAGGATGCTCTTCATTTTTATAATAGTATAGGATGTTGAAGATCAAGTGTTCATGTATTTCTTGCATTTTACATGTATTGTTATTTTGTGCTTATAAGGGTTGGGAAATGACAATTTCAATCCTTTTTTTCTTGCATTTTATTTGAGGGATTGTTCATGGGTGTGAAGGCATTACTCACCCTTGGGAGGGAAGAAGTGACCTTGGGGTGAAAGGGTTAGTTGTGACCTCCATTAAAGTGCAAGTTCTCTTCTCATGGATAAGAAGAAAAATAAGCAAGGTGTATGGGACTTTTCTTGTCAATTACTTGATGTCATTTTTGTTGGAAATTAAACATCAAACACCTATAGGTTGTCCTCAAGCCACACGCCCATCTACCCTGTCAAGTCATCGCAAGCATCCATGGTTAGTAGACATTTATTTTTGGTAGGTAAGTTTTGAAATTTGAACATTGAGAGGGAAAGGAAGAGTGTGAAAAAAAGGAACGTTTCTACATTCATTCAGTAGTGTTTGCAGATCAAGCAGATTAGAGAGAAGTTGTAGAGCTGAGTAGAGAAGGAAGAAGGAAATAAGTTTATGCCTATAGTTGCACGTGTTTCCCTTGTTCACTTAGTAAGTTTTTTGTTGTTTGGAATTGTCCTATTGAAGCAGTGATTGCTCCAAGCATCATTGTATGCAGCCATTAGAGTTGAAGTTTGAAGTATTATCAATTTAGGGTTATTTTAGAGTTTTCTGGTTGAAGCCGAATGCTCCCAGATTTTGTAATAGTTTAATGAAAGATTGAATAGAAAGCAAGCAAGCATACTTGAATCTATCTTCCTATTCTATTCATTGCATTTGACAAGTTTGTTTGAAAGGTTAAAGCTTTGGCTTTCTAGTTTTAATGGTGAAAGCATTCACGTTGATATTTCCTAAGTTATAATTTTTAAGTTTGAAACAAAACACTCAAAATTCTCTTTCTCAGTTGGAGCTGAGCTCACTCGACATCCATTAGTGTTGAGCGTTTCCTGTGTGTGTGTTGAGCTCTTCTTGTGCCAAGCATTTTTCTTCTTATATCGAGCATTTTTCTTCAAGTGCTGAGCTCCTCTTTGTGCCGAGCTCATTCGGAACCTGCTGCCTATCACTCGGCATCTGTTGGTGCCAAGAAAATTGCCACTCAACACATTCACATGTTGAGCAAAATTTGCACTCGGCAATTGTGAGTGTTGAGTAAAATTTTTAGGTTTAGGGTTGAGTTGTGAGTTAAATTGAATTTTAATTTGTATTTCTCACATGGTATCAGAGCTTTGAGGCCCCAAATCCACAGTGAGTTAGGGCATTTGTTTTCTTGGGTTATTTTACATGGCAGGAGATGTAGGAAAGATATGGCAGCAATCACCATCCTTTAATGGACAGAATTATGATACATTTGCAAAGAAAATGAAGACCATTATGGTAGAAAATGATTTGTGGGAGTTTGTAGTTAATAGGTTCAATGATGTGACAGATCCAACTCAGTATGCTACCCTCACAAATTCATAGAAGACTCATTTGAAGGAGTCAAGGAGGAAAGATGCTAAGGTATTAAGTCTTATTGAAGCAACAATGATAGAGGCAGTATTCCCAAAGATTGCAGCAACAAATTATGCAAAAGAAACTTGGGATATCCTTGAGACGAACTTCAAGGAGACTGATAAAGTCTGTACTATAAAGCTACAAAACATCAAGAGGGAGTTTGAGAACCTTCAGATGAAAGAGAATGAATCCGTTTTAGACTTCAGTTCAAGGACCTCCAATGTAATTAATCAATTGAAGTAAAATGGAGAAGACTATCGAGAGCAGAGGATAGTGGAGAAGATATTGAGGAGTTTACCTCATAAATATGACAATTTGGTCATGACCATAGAAGAGGCAAAAGACCTCACTGTTTTGACAATGGATGTGTTTATGGGTTCTCTTCAAACCCATGAGCATAGGATCAATAGATCTACATCTTCTACTTCTCAAGAGCAAACATTCAAGGCTCAGTCAAATCCAAGAGAAAGGGAGAGAGGAAGAAATGGCTCAGGAAATAACTCTAGAGGTAGAGGCCAAGGAAATGAAGTACAAAGAAATGCTGCAGCAGAAAGCTCAGGAAGAGCAGATGGAGCAAGTAGCTCACAAAATATTTCAAGAGGAGGTAAGAAAAAATACAACTCAAATAAGAGTAATTTAGAATGCTACTACTGTCATATATATGGGCATTATGCAAATGAATGCTAGAAGAAGCAGAATGATCAGTTAGAAAAAGAAAATGTGGCTGATGTGAACATGGGAAGTGGACCCAATGCTACTACCTTCATCATGTGTAATGTTGATGAAGAAGGAAGCCCTGAGGTTTGGTACCTCGACAGTGGATGTAGCAACCACATGAGTGGTAATGAAATCTTGTTTTCATTCATTGACAAGAGTTTCAAATCAGAAATTAAGATGGGTAACAATGGAACCCTACCAGTTGTGGGCAAAGGATCTATTATGGTCTACATCAAGAAAGGTGAGAAAAGGGAAATACAAAATGTGTATTTTGCCCCTGGTATGAAGCACAATTTGATGAGCATTGGTCTGCTCATTCAAAATGGATATAAAGTGTTGATGGAGAATGACACATGTGTCACTCATGAAAAAGATGGGAGCAAGAACCTACTTGCAGTAGCTCAAATGACAAAGAACATAATGTTTCCCTTGAGGATTGAGACATGTTTCTCATCTCAAGTTTGTGCTGCACCTCACACACAATCAGCTCTAAGGAGTGTGATTGAAGACCCCTCATGGCTATGGCACCTCAGGTATGGTCATCTTGGCTATGCTGGTTTAAATTTATTGTCAAATAAAAGAATGGTAGAAGGTTTGCCACGTATAGAAAATTCATGTGACAAGTGTGAGGCTTGTATTTTGGGTAAGCAACATAGGCTTCCCTTTAATTCTGGAAATTCTAGGAGGGCTAGATATCCATTAGAGTTAGTGCATACTGACCTTGTTAGTCCTATGCAAGTTACTTCCATTGGGGGAAGTACATATTTTATGACATTCATTGATGATTTCAGTCGTAGGACATGGGTGTATTTCTTAAAGAATAAATATGAAACATTTGATAAATTTGTAGAATTTAAATCTGAGGCTGAAAGAGAATGTGGACACTATATCAAGGTCCTTAGATCAGATAGAGGAGGGGAGCATACCTCCAATTCTTTTGTAAACTTTTGCAAGAAACATGGCATAAAGAAAGAGCTCATAGCCAACTATACACCACAATAGAATGGAGTGGTTGAAAGAAAGAATAGGACCATTATTGAAATGGCAAGGAGCATGATGAAAGAGAAAGCTCTCCCAACTGAATTTTGGGGAGAGGCTGTTGCAACAACAGTTTACCTAATTAATAGGTGTCCTACAAAGGTAGTCTATGAAAGAATTCCAATAGAAACATGGTCATGAAGAAGATGGACAGTTGAACACTTAAGGGTGTTTGGATGTGTTGCATATCCACATGTGCCTAAAGAGAAGAGGTAAAAATTTGATGAAAAAGGTGTGAAATGCATTTTTATAGGGTACAACCCAGAATCAAAGGCATATAGATTGTATGACCCATTGAACAACAAGATGATGCTTTCAAGAGATGTGGAATTTCTTTAAAATTAGTCTTGGCATGGACAAATTGATGAGTCATCAAGCACTTCAAGTAAAGTGCCAATTATGAGTGAAGAAGATGCTGATGAACAACAAGAAGAAGGAGCGAGTAGAAGAAAAGGCAAGCAGATTCAGACATTGTCGAGATCCTCTAGGCATGACCAAGTGTCAGTGCCGAGTACCAGTGAAGACCGAGTTAGTTGGCAAAGCAACAACAGTGAAGATTCCAATCCTACACTCACCTCCATATTACCAAGAAAGACTAAGAGTCAGAGAGTTATACCAAGATGAAAGGTATGAAGATTATGACGAGAGTGTTAATTTTGCATTATTTTCTCATAGTGATCCAATTTATTTTGAAGAAGCTGTTGAGGAGAAGAAATGTTGTAAGGCCATGGATGAGGAGATAGATGCTATAGAAAGAAATGAGACATGGGAGCTAATTGAATTGCCTCCAAAGAAGCAAGTGATTGGAGTGAAATGGGTCTACAAGACCAAATGCAATGCGGAAGGCAAGATTGATAGGCATAAGGCAAGGTTGGTAGTCAAGGGCTCTAAATAGTAGGATGGAAGAGACTATGATGAGACATATGCCCTTGTTGCAAGAATGGAAACCATGTGTGTTGTCATAGCAATTGCAGCCCAGTACAAGTGGAAGGTATTTCAAATGGATGTGAAGTCCGCCTTCCTTAATGGTGTATTGAAAGAAGAAGTATATGTGGAGCAGCCACCTAGTTATGAAGTTGCAGGTGAAGAGAACAAAGTATATAGGTTGAAGAGATCTCTTTATGGGCACAAGCAAGCTCCACAAGCATGGTACAGTAGGATTGACTCATATTTAATGAGCAATGGCTTTAGCAAAAGCAATGGTGAGCCCACTCTTTACATCAAGGTAGCGAATGGTAATGTATTGATTGTTGTCTTGTATGTAGATGACTTAATTTTTACTGGAAATGATAAGGCTCTAATTGGTGAGTTTAAAGAGGCCATGAAAAGTGAATTTGAAATGACAGACCTAGGTCTCTTGAAATACTTTCTAGGCATAGAAGTAAAAAAAATGCATGATGGCATCTTCATCTCTCAAGAAAAATATGCAAGCTAGATCTTGGAGAGATTTAAAATGTAGAATAGTAAGGCAGCCCCCACACCAACAAAAATAGGTCTGAAGTTGAGAAAAGAAGACTCTAGCAAGAGAGTGGATCAAACACTATACAAGAGTATGGTTGGAAGTTTGATGTATTTGCTTGCAACTCGGCCAGACCTAATGCATGCAGTAAGTCTGATTTCTAGACTTATTGAAACACCAAAGGATTCCCATTGGCAAGTGAGAAAAAGGATCCTAAGGTATGTGAAAGGTACCAAGGGATTTGGAATTTTGTATACTACAAATGATGATTTAAAGTTGGTGGGATACACAGATAGTGATTCGGCTAGAAGTTTAGATGATAGGAAGAGTACTTCCGGATACATGTTTCATAAGGGATCAGGTGCAATTTCATGGGCATCCAGGAAGCAACCTATTGTTGCTCAATCTATAACAGAGGTTGAATACATAGCAGAAAATGTAGCAACATGTCAAGCAATTTGGCTAAGGAGGATCTTGATAGATTTGAATGAAAGGCAAGAGGTTGGAACCACAATTTATTGTGACAACATCTCATGAATTGCATTGTCCAAGAATCCAGTCTTCCATGGGAGAAGAAAACACATAGAAATTAGATATCACTTCATCAGAGAGTTGGTGGAGAATGGGGATATCATGATGAATTTTTGTAAGTCTGAGTAACAGCTAGCAAAAATTTTCACTAAGCCTTTAGGCATTGGAAATTTTGTACACTTAAGAGAGAGTCTTGGTGTAGTTGATTTGGATCAGTTGTGATTCTTGTTTGTTTGGCTCGAGACAAAGGGAGAGTGTTGGAAATTAAACATCAAATGCTTGCAGGTTGTCCTTGAGCCCCACGCCCATCTACCTTGTCAGGTCACTGCAGGCATCCATTGTCGGCAGACATTTATTTTTGGTAGGTAAGTTTTGAAATTTGAACATTGAGAGGGAAATGAAGAATGTGATGAAAAGGAATGTTTCTACATTCATCTAGTAGAGTTTAGAGATCAAGCAGATCAGAGAGAAGTTGTAGAGCTAAGAAAAGAAGGAAGAAGGAAAGAAGTTTGTGCCTGTAGTTGCACGTGTTTCCTTTGTTCACTCAGTAAGTTTTTTGTTGTTTGGATTTGTCCTGTTAAAGCAGTGATTGCTCCAAGCACCATTGTATGCAGCCATTAGAGTTGAAGTTTGAAGTATTATCAATTCACGTTTATTTTAGGGTTTTCTAGTTGAAGCCGAATGCTCCAAGATTTTGTAATAGTTTAATGAAAGATTGAATAGAAAGCAAGAAAGCATACTTGAATCTATCTTCCTCTTTTATTCATTTCATTTGACAAGTTTTTTTGAAAGGTTAAAGCTTTGGCTTTCTAGTTTTAATGGTGAAAGCATTTACGTTGATATTTCCTAAGTTATAATTTTTAAGTTTGAAACAAAACACTCAACATCCTCTTTCTTAGTTGGAGCCAAGCTCACTCAACATCCATTGGTGTCGAGCATTTCCTATGTGTGTTTCGAGCTCTTCTTATGTCGAGAATTTTTCTTCAAGTGTCGAGCTCCTCTTTGTGTCGAGCTCACTCGACACCTGCTTCCTATCACTCAACATCTGTTCATGCTGAGAAAATTGCCACTCGACACATTCACGTGCTCAGCAAAAATAGCACTCGACAATTGTGAGTGCCGAGTAAAATTTTTAGGTTTAGGGTTGAGTTGTGAGTTAAATTGAATTTTAATTTGTATTTCTCACAATTTGGGGGTGATAAGGAGAATGTCTACAAAAGAAATGTGATTGCTATGAGCCTTGTGAAGCCATGAAAATTGTGTGTATTGGCATTGAAATCTCCTTCACAGTTACTCCACCTTCACCGTTGTCATGCATTTTTAGGTGAAACCCATTGTGAATCCTTGGATTTGGAGTTCTTGTGATGTTCTTGCATTTGTGGTTTGATTGTGGTTGTGACCCATTTGGCATTGGTTATCCTATCTCAATGGGTGGTGTCTTTGAAGCCTAGGTTGGGAGGTGAGCTCTCCATGGTATGTTCAAATCTTATTTGCAGGTTTTGTGGGTCCATTTTGGGTAGCTTGGGAGGATTTTAACTTTCTATTGGAACCTTGTGAGGAAAGGAGTTCATGATTTTTGTGATCAAGTGTTGTTGTTGGAGAGTTCTCCATTTCTTACCTTTGTTCCTTCAATGTATTGTATGAGTTGAGTGATGAGATTTCCACTCCATATGTAATTCTTCTTGCATGGTATGAATCATAAAGTTTAAATAAAAGATTCCATTTTTGATATCATTGGTTGAAAATATTGTGTGAATCCATCTCCTTATATGTTGTAGTAGTAGTGAAAGAATGGAAGAATGTTTCATTATATAGCTTTCATGATCATGTATTGCAAAATTAAGTTCTTCAAATTTCATTGAGTTATATAGTTCATGAAAGGAATCTAAGAACAAATAGAATGCACGAGAGAAAGAAAATTGGGACATAAAATCCTAAATTTGATAGTACAGGCTTGGCCTGGAGTTGCACGTCTTGCAAATATGAGAATGGAGTGTTTCTCCTTGTTTGCGAGAGTTGAAGGTCCCAAGTCTTTTGCTTCAACTTTACAGCTACTTTCAACATGGGTTCATTGAACAATACCTAATTCTATTTGTGTATAGACTTGTAAGGAGCCTCCTTAATTATTTTAGGAAGAGTTGAAATGCTACCAGATAAATGCAATGTGTGGGATAGTATTGTAGTATTCCACAGACACCCATTGAAATAAAAATATATAGAAAATGAAAGTGACAATATAATGATGAAGCGTAGGCGAATTGTAGCATTACAAATCTTAGTAGAAGAAGTATTAGAAAAAATAATATGGAAGTACTTGCTTCACATATGTTAGGCAAAGTGGTTTGTTTTAGACATCAGAATTAACATTTGCACTATCTCAATTTTAAGAAACCCTAACTGCAATGGAACAGTAAATTTAAAATGAACATTTTGGATTCTTTAGTTGTAAAAAAATTAGCCCTACTCTAAAATTAATGGAAGAAAAATAATAGCATAAACAACTTTAAAGAATAATATAAAAAATAGACCACCAAACTGCATCATTAATGGATCTACATATGAATTTAGTTTGTTTTGGTGAATCTGCATGTCAAGAAGAATAGGAAACTCAGAGGCTTCAAATGTTGTTTAAAAATTTGGTATTTTTTCAAACTATTTTTTTTTCGTCTGTTCCAAGGAATCAAAAATTAGAAAAAGTTACTTTTCTAAATTATAATAAATAAATATTAACTATTGTAACTTTGTGTAATAGAATTTAATATTGCAATTTCATTGATAGTTTGAAATGTCAAAATGTAAAAATTGGCACATGAACTAATAATTGAAACAAAAAATTGCAATGAAAAAGATATGTTTGAAACTAATTACAGTTGTTTGAAATATTTTTAAGATCCTTTCTGGAAAAATAAATCTAATATAGTTTTTAAAAGTGTCAGTAAAAACATTATAAACATGCATATCAATACATTACAACATTGATGAAGGTGCCATCAAGTCAACACCTTATGTTGATTGCAATTGGGATGGGAATATCATTGTAGAGCCATAATCACTGCCCACCATATCATGCTCAACATGCTCATCACTATTTTTGTCTTCAACAGGGAGATAATAATATCTCAAATCCGATATATTGGATTCACTTGCATGATTTCCAAGTTGCATACTTCTACTGCCTTGTTGTAGCGATGGATAAATTGTTGTAGCCATGCATTCTACCCCACTATCCCTTCATTTAAAGAAGCCAAACACTTATTCAGTGTCAAAATATTTGTAAATATTTATCATTGCCATGAATAACACAAGTTTTAAAGACATACCTAATGCTGAAGATGCTATCAGTATTGGCAAGATCTACAGAGTTTTGGTCTCTCTATGATATCTGGCTTAATATTTGACTCTGACTTGAACTATTTTGTGGCTGCTGATATCAATATAATTCAAATTCAAATTTATAGTTAACAAAATAGTTTATCATCATTTAATGTATCTATTTCTAATGCACATTAGTATGAAACATTTTAAAAGTTTAGCCAGTCTATTCCATTCATTACATATGACAAAAGAAAATTTTGCGGCATTGGTCAAATGATACATATCTGTATATTTTGATCGGCCATGTACATTTTGAGAAAAAAATGGAGAGAAAAGTTTTGGCATTAAATAAGTTATTTCTATATGAAAATTTATCTTCACAGATATATGGAAAATACTATTTTAAAAAAACATTATTATCTTTAAAGATTTAATGGAATGGAGCCATGCCAACGGCTCTCTTGCCCCATAAAGTCTACATTTCTATTGAAAAAAACACTATTACCGTTGATAGAAAATGCAATATATGCACCAAATGACATTCCAATGCATCTGTTTCTTAGAAAAAGAAACTAAAATGCATACCTGATACAAAGTCGATCTCTGGTTTTAGATTATGTTTTGTTTGAATTCCTTTCCTTTCCTTCTTAAAAAAAATTCACAACATGCATATTCTCCCATAAAGCAATGTCAGAAAAATGGTCTGAGTGTTTCCTTAAATTAGATTCGATGCAACTCAAAATAGTATTTTGGAGAATTCTCTCTGCTGCGCTCAGATAGTGATGAGGGAGTTTTAATGCTCCTAATTTATTATAGAATTATGATATTTCTTCTTGTTTCTGATTTTTAATGGGTCCAAGTTTAGAATTATTGTAGTTAGTTATTATTTTTATGTGTCAATAGAGTAGAATTTAAGAACCAAAGATCTCCTATGTGAAAGACTTACAAATTATTATTATATTGTAGATTTTTACGTTATGAAATTTCTATATTTATAAGTCAAGATTTCTACACATTTTTGTGTTTCTACTCAATTATAGAATTGTAACATCTCTATAATTATGAGTAAAGATTTCTATGCATTCATTTTCTTATAAACAAAGGATTGTACTATGATTGGTTCAAATTGATTTGTGCTATGCAAGCTCTTTTTCATTTGGAGGACAAATCCTTAATAAAATAATTAGATTAAAACAATCTTAATAAAATAATTACATAAGAGTGAAACTAAATCAATGTTTAAGAGAGTCATATTTTTAGTTATCATTTTATATAAAATATAAAGATTTGATTCCTAGATTAAAAGTGTTAAATAGTTAAAGTTGACTTATTTTTGCAAGCTTAATTTCTTCCTTAGTGTGTGATATTTAATGGTGGTTGTCTAAAATAGGTATATGTGGAGAGAAATCTTTATTATTTGTTTAATCTATGTGAAATAGATTACATAAAGTAGTGCTTAGAAAAATTATTTCTTCTTGATCTATGTGTGCTATTTTATTTTGAGTCCATCTCCAAGGGTGTTAAGTGAGGATAAGTAGGAAAGGGTAGTTGGAAATGTTGTACTTTTCATATTGCTTACTAGAAGTCTAGCATTGAATGCTTTGACCAAATCTATTTATTTGCATATATTTTCTCTATGAACCATTATGTTTCATCTCTTTGCCATATTCATAATTATATTCTACAATTAGACATGTGTACTTTGTAGTTAGTTTCATGACTGCAATAAATCCATCTGATTAACTAGTTTAAGGTTGTTAGGCTTCTTCAACATGGTCAAGGAGTTATTGATGTTAGGAAGATCCACGAGGGAGCTAATTGTTCTATGGTTGGAAAAAAAGCCCACGAGCCTCACTTTTCTTGTGATAGCCAATTGATGATGTCTAATGATTAAGGAGATAGGGATGTATCCACTACAAATGGACATAAGTCCAATGATATATTTATTTGATGTACTCTTATTCTACTATTGTACTTGATGTTCGACATGTGGGTTGACATACTTGATTTTGATATGTGACATACTTGATGAAAATGTGATGGGGACACAACCCAAGAACATAATAGACACAACCGAAAAGGGAATATGTATTAACTGAGAAAATAAGCTAGTACAAATAGTACAAAGAAAATAAAATTCAAAAAATGCCCTAAGGGCTTACAATAGCGTAAATCTAGAGATAATTTCTCCTTTCAGTACCTCCTCTCAAACTCCAGTCCGAACTGCCTTTTACAATGCCAAAAATCTCCTTAAATAGACCCCGAAGGGTTGAGGACTAGAAGTACATTCTAGAAAGTGCTAGTAGGCATCCACCGACCAAATAGAAGGTTCTAGAAGCTGCGTTAGAAGTCGGTGCAAATCTTGAAGAATCGAGAAACGGTAACCGAACTTTCGGGAGGCATAACTTTTGAACCGTAGCTCCGATTATCGAACTATTTACATTTTTGAAAAGCTCTCGAAGCGCTCTATAGCACTATGGACCAACTTCACTCGTCCCCCATTTTTTGACCCTTTTTGAGGTCATTTAATGCCCCTAACTTGAGTTTGAGGCATTCTTAGGAGGTATCCAAAACTCAAAAAATTGCAATAACTTTCAAACCGTGGGGCCTTTTGACCTAATTCTTTTTCTGGAATGCTCTAAATCACAATTACATTCATCTAGCCAATTCACACCTTCTAGGTCACCAAAATGATGGCCAAATTGCATGCTCCTATTTTTTTTGGATTTTCTAGCACACTGATAGTTGAACTGTGACAGTTGGAACCTTTATTTGACCCAAATGGGTATCCAAAAATGTAAGGACATGAAACAGAAACTGAGTCTAAGTACATTTTTTTTTGGGTGACACAGGATTGCCCTTATACCTCTGGATGCGCCTGCATCAGACACCCAGGGTAGATTGAAAAGTGACCCTATCACTTTATGAATGGTAGAGGAAATCCCAAATGGAAAACCTTAGCTACTGAAATCCAAGTTGAATCTTCGATTGGTCATCCTTTCCATTTGACCAAATACTCTTCATACTGCTTGTTTCTGGTAATCCTACCCACATGATGATCTAGAATGTCTTCTATCTCCTCCTTCTTAGAAGCAGGAATTGGACATGGCTCTAACACTGGCTCCTCATTTGCACCATCATCATGATACTCTATTAAATCTGCAATGTTGAAAATGGGAGAAATGTGAATACCATCTGGCAGCTCCACCTCATATTCATTTCTTGAGTCATGTTTCTTCAAAACTTTGCAGGGGCCAAATTTCTTCATTTTCAGCTTGTTGTAAGTACCGACTGGAAATCTTTCTTTTTGTAAGTGCACCATGACTAGATCCTCTACTTGGAATTCCTTATGTCTTCTCCTTTGATCAGCCCTAGCTTTATACTCTTGATTCATCTTGGTAATGCATGCTTGAACCTCCTCATGTAGATGCTTGGTATGTTCAATGAATTCTTCCACTTCAGCACTTGTCCTCTCCCCTTGCTCTATCTTCCTCAATTCTGGTGCAGTCCTTGGGCTATTCTCATATACAATTTGGAATGGTGATTTTCCTGTACTCCTATTTATAGAGTTATTGTAAGCAAACTCTACTTGTGGTAGAATCAAATCCCACCCCTTGGGCTTATCCCCAACTAAACATCTCAACAAATTGCCCAGACTTCTGTTTACCACTTCTGTTTGGCCGTCAGTTTGTGGGTGATGCGTGGAACTTAATTTTAAGTATGTTCTCAACTTTTTCCACAATGTCCTCTAGAAATACCCCACAAATGTAGTATCTCTATCAGAAACTATGCTCCTTGGAAGACCATGTAGTCTTACCACCTCTTTGATAAACAAGTCTGCAATATGGATAGCATCATGAGTTTTGTGGCATGGAATGAAATGTGCCATTTTGGAGAACCTATCAACCACCACGAATACTGAGTCATTACCACTTTGTATCCTTGGAAATCCAAGAACAAAATCCATACTTATGTCCTCCCATGGCCTTGATGGAACATGAAATGGCTGATATAGGCCAGTATTGTGACTAAACCCCTTGGCAACTTGACAAATTTGGCAACTCTGCACAAACTTCTTCACATCCTATGAAATTTGAGGCCAAAAATAATGTTCTCTAAGAATGACAATGGTCTTATCTCGACCAAAATGTCCTACCATCCCTCCACTATGTTTCTCCTTAATCAAATTTTCCCTCATGGAACTTCTTGGAATGCACAATTGACTACCCTTGAACAACATGCCATCCTGAATCAAATAGTCTAACCACTTGGTTCTATCTACAACAATAGGCTCTTTACAAGCTTTCCATGCTTTAGCAAAATCAGGATCCTCGAGGTACAAATTCTTGAGTTCATCAAACCCAACTACTTCAACCTGCATTACTGTAAGCAACAACTGTCTCCTACTTAGTGCATCTGCAACCCTGCTAGATTTTCCACTTCTATGCTTCAACACAAATGTACAGCTCTGCAAGAACTCTACCCACTTCATATGCCTCTGATTCAATTTACCTTGGCTATTTAGGTACTGTAATGCCTAATGATCAATATACAAAACAAATTCCTTTGGCAATAAATAATGCCTCCATTTCTTTAAGGCCTGAACTATTGCATAGAACTCTTGATCATAAACATAATACTTCTTCTTTGCATCATTCAATTTTTCACTAAAATATGCAATAGGCTTACCTTCTTGGCTTAATACAACCCCAATAGCACTACCACTGGCATCACAATCCACTTGGAAAACCTTTCTAAAATCTGGAAGTGCCAACAGAGGCTGTTCTGTCACCTTCTTCTTCAGCAATTCAAAACTTCTCGCAGCTGCTGCAGTCCATTTGAACTCTTTTCTATCCCCTCTTATTGTATCAGTTAGGGGTGCACATATGCCATTGAAATTCTTAATAAAATTCCTATAAAAACTAACCAAACCATGAAATGATCTTACCTCAGTAGCAGACCTTGGAGTAGGCCATTCCAAGATGGCTTTTACCTTCTCTGGATCCATTTTGAGACCTTCAGGTGATATAACAAACCCCAAATAGACTAACTCCCTTTTTGCAAAGTTACACTTTTTCAGATTAATTAACAATTTCTCTTCCCTTAGCCTTCCAAGGACACTATGAATATGCAATAAATGTTCTTCCAAAGTCTTGCTAAAAATTAAAATATCATCCAAATAGACAATAAAAAATTTTCCCAAGAACTTCTTAAGTACCTCATTCATGAGCTGCATGAAGGTGCTTGGGGCATTCATCAATCCAAAGGGCATGACTAACCACTCATAAAGACCCTCCTTGGTCTTGAAGGTTATTTTCCACTCATCTCCTTCTCGAATCTGTATCTGGTGATAACCACTCTTTAGATCTATCTTTTTGAAGTACTGAGCTCCACTCAAGCAGTCCATAATATCCTCCATCCTTGGCAAAGGAAACTAGTACTTGATGGTGATCCTATTTATAGCTTGAGAATCTGTACACATCCTCCACTCTCCATATTTCTTTGGTGTGAGTACTGTAGGTACTGCACATGGACTCAGGCTCTCTTGAATCAAGCCCTTCCTCAATAGCTCCTAAACCTTTCTATTTAGCTCCTCTATTTCAGTAGGAGTCATCCCGTGAGTAGCCTTGTGAGGAAAACTAGCTCCTGGAATCATATCTATCTGATGACTGATTTGCCTTACTGGTGGCAATCCATCTAGAACATTATCAGAGATAATATCTCCAAACTCCCCTAGTAAATCTGAAACTTCAACTGGTATTTCACTACTACCTTCTTTATCTTTCCTAGGAATCAAAACATAGCACATATGCTGATGTTTCATGCCATCTAAAAAATTCCTTTCATCAACAAGACAAATCCTAGCATTGCTACATACCTTTTCACCTTCCTTTTTCATGGGCTTCAATTTGTGGCGAACTCCATCCTTTGTCAGAGAGTATGTGTTTGCATGTCCATCATGTACTACATGTCTATCAAACTACCATGGTCTACCCAATAATAGATGGCAAACATCCATCAAAATAACATCACAAAGAACTTCATCATGGTAAGTCCCAATTTTGAATTTCACTAAACATTGTTCACTTACCAGGACCTTATGATCATCTTTTACCCAAGCAATCCGATAGGGCTGGGGATGTTTCTCCCTCTTGAGCTTCAGCTTAGAGACCATCTCTTCTGATACCAAGTTATCAGTGCTACCACCATCAATGATCATGTCACAACATTTATCCTCACACTTGCATCTGGTATCGAACAAACTCCTCCATTGTCCTGGTTCAATCTCACCACTTAGTAGGACTCTTTCATTTACCAAGGTCTCTCCTCTTTCTGCATCCTCTGAATGTGATGATTGTGCATCCTCATCCACATGAGAAACCCTAACTTGGCCCTCAGCTCTCCTATCTGTCCTTCCTTGTCATTGAGGGAATTCAAAGGCACAATGAACTTCTTCATTGCAATGGAAATAGGTACCATGGAAGCCTCCTCTTTCTTGTCCATGTTCTCTACCTCTTCCTCTCTGATTTCCAAAGTCTTGATCATGGGAGCGGTTGAAACCCTCATTCCTCTGGTTCCTGCTAGTACCCACATCTTCATTTTTCTTTTGGGTTTCATTGCGACCTCTAGATGATCTACCGCTTCCCCTTCCTCCTTGAAAATTCCCTCTTTTTCTTCCTTCAAACCTTTTATTTAGCTTCTCTTCAACTCATAGGGAAAACTAGTATGCCTCTTCAATGCTGGTCATTCTCACCAGACTTAATTCCTCTTGGATGTTAGGTCGCAACCCACTGATATAACGAGCAACCTTCTCCTTATTTTCTTCTGCATGTCTCACTCTAATCAAGAGTCAGTAAAATTCCTCTATATATTCTTGGACTGATCCTCTTGCTTGCTTTAACCCATGCATCTTCTTAAACAAATCAAGCTCGTAGTCCACAAGAATGAACTGCTTCTTCAATTTGTCCACCATGCGATCCCATCTTGTGATCTTCTCCTTTCCTCTTCTATTTCTTTCCAATTGGACCTCTTGCCACCAGATTTTGGCATGGCCTTTCAGTTTTGCCTTTGCAAACTTAACCCTATCTGGGTCCCTTATATCCTCATACTCAAAGTATTCTTCTAGTTCATTGATCCAATCGATCAACTCATCTTGTTTTAGATTTCCTGAAAATACACCCACTTGAATTGTAGGTCTTTTCCCAAACTTAGTAATAGCCCTAAAAAGCCTTTCCTCTGCATGATTCAGAACTTCCTCATCAAAATTCCTCTTCTGGTCCCATTACTTCTTCTTCATTGTCATCCTCACTGTTGTCACCTGCGGTAACATTTGCTGCTCTACGAAGCTCCTCTTGCAATGCTTGCACCTGCCTTTGGAGGGATCTAACCTCCTTAGGATTAATAGCTCTAGCCCTTCTACCACACTCTCTTCATGGAGGCATCTTCTAACTCAATCCCACAACCACACAGTCCTGGTGCAAACTGCCTCACAGTTAGCACTCTGTCTACACACTTAGGAAAACTAGCTCTGATACCACTTGATGAGGACACAACCCAAGAACATAATAGACAAAACAAAAAAGGAAAAATGTATTAACTGAGAAAATAAGCTAGTATGAACAATATAGAGAAAATAAACTTCAAAACATGCCCTAAGGGCTTACAATAGCATAAATCTAGAGATAATTTCTCCTTTCAGTACCTCCTCTCAAACTCCACTCCGAACTGCCTTTTACAATGCCAAAAATCTCCTTAAATAGACCCCAGAGGGTTGAGGACTAGGAGTACATTCTAGAAAGTGATAGTAGGCATCCACCGACCAAATAGAAGGTTCTAGAAGCTATGTTAGAAGTCGGTGCAAATCTAGAAGAATCCAAAAATGGTAACCGAATTTTTGAGAGGCATAACTTTTGAACCATAGCTCTGATTGTTGAACCATTTACATTTTTGAAAAGCTCTCAAAGCGCTCTATAGCCCTATGGACAAGGTCACTCGTCCCTGACTTTGAAGCATTCTTAGGAGGTCTCCAAAACTTGAAAAACTGCAATAACTTTCAAACCATGGGGCCTTTTGATCTGATTCTTTTTCTGGAATTCTCTAAATCACAATTACATTCATCTGGCCAATTCACACCTTCTAGGTCAGCAAAATGATGGTCAAATTGCATGCTCCTATTTTTTTGAGATTTTCTAGCACACTGATAGTTGAACTGTGAGAGTTGGAACCTTTATTTGACCCAAATGGGTATCCAAAAATGTAAAGACATGAAACAGAAACTGAGTCTAAGTACATTTTTTTTTAGGTGACACAGGATTGCCCTTATACCTCTGGATGCTCCTGCATCAAAATGTTGTATACATGTATGATAATTTCTCTTCATGTAATGGAGCTCAATGTGGAGGTCAACTTCCTTATTGTATTTAATCATGTTCATGTATTCATGTGTGAACTACACTTTGGTCAACACTTTGTGTATTGAATGTAATATGTTATACATTCTTACATTCTTGATTTTATGTGTAGATCAAATTTATACATAGTTTTCTCACTTATGAAATGGATCATTATTGATTAGACCATGTGTTTACAATAGTGACTTTTTAATTTAATTTTCTTTATTTGACACTTTTTTTCATCTACGACATGTTTGATGAAAATGAATTCCTCATACATTTCCACTTTTTACAGTGGGGTCATCATTGCACCAAAAGATTGATCTGTTAGTTCCCAATACAACCACTCAACTTATAGTACATAGGAGGAGTTAAGCCCTTTTCAAGAATCCCAAGGGGAGCGCTGAACATTTTTTCAACACACCCATCTTCTTTCTAAGATTGAAGTGTGGCCCAAGCTCTTTTACCACCCAACTATGTTGTGGTTAGCTCCCCTAGGGTCCTTTCTAATACAAAAGATGTCACAGCCTGGCTCGAGAAGCCTAGCAACTTGGCACAAGAGGATTAGATGGATCTAGTACAACTGTGTAACTAAATATAATCACAACATATTACCTACATGTAGAACATAATTAATGAAAGTGGTAGGCAAAAATATTATACAAGCATATCTACACATATGCGATAGAAACTCAGCTAAAACACTCAATCCATAATTATTGGTTAAAAGAAACAAAAATAATGTATCCATTTCTATTCAAAATAATTGGTAGATAGAAAGAAAAAAAAAATATATATCCGTTTCTATCCCTACCTGATTAATCACTTTTTGAACCCTTCCACAAGGAAACAAAATGCACTCCTAGGAAAAAACATTTAATTTTCAGTAATCAAAAGATATGCCATTCTCATGCTCTATCCACACATAGGCATTTCATTTAAAAAAAAGTTGTTTCCAAGTAAATTAAAAATTTATTTATAAGAATTTAACATAATGCATCATTAATGACATGTAATAATTTTACAATTAAATAAAAATTCCAAATGCACATAGGCATATATTGAGACACTCTTGCAAAAAAAGAAATGAAAAACTTAAACAATCTTAATGGATACATTTCAATCTATGCCATTAATTATGGAATCATTTCTATCATGGATATAATTTTATCTCATTGGTCAATCCATCAAGAATAATAATTTCAATAAGAAGTTACTTCAATTCGTTAAAAGTCAATTTCTTTCTATGATACATAACTAGAAGAATTAGTGAAACATTACTATCTTATCATAGACCATCAAAAGGGATCTATTCATTCACTTTCTTGACAAATACAAGTTCACCTTTCAAGGAAGAAAATAGTACACTATAAGAACATACAAAAAAGTGGAGAATTTCTAAAACACACTCTACGCCAGTGACTCATTCATTCACTCAAGAGAAAATTAGTCATGCTCATTAAGGAGTTAGTGATTGATTTCATGAACATCTTCGTCATACATCCAGGTGCATTATTTTTTATGTTCTTATAACTTGTTTAATTTAATGTGCTTGAACTCTATTGTTTAGTTTGAAGGACACGTTTTTTAATAGAGATGATTGTTGCAACTACATAATAGCATGTCTAAATAACATAAAATAAAAGATTAAGGTAAACATATATTTTACACACTAAAACAAAACATGAATCTTTTATTCATCGTTTCCAATACACATTACCTATGTTATGAGGGCTTCCATAAATTGCAAAGTTCCTATTCTACAGCATCATGATTACATCAATATATAAAATCCTTTCCATTAATAAGACTTGCAATGGAGATTCTAGACTAACATTAAATTCTAATAAGAAATTATTGTCATAACTATCAATCATTCTACTTGTGTTCACATTTTATTTGAGTCAATTCTTCTATGTAGACTAAGACAAAGAGATAACTATTTGTTGATGATTTTGCATGTATGTATGAATCTTTCTTAATGGAGTTTTGATGTAAGTTATCTTTTATGATTCAAGATTTCACTAGGCTAACTGTTTGGACATGTTTATGATTCAATATTTCACTAGGCTAACTGTTTGGACATGAGAAATTAACTCCTTCCAACATAAATAAACTATTCTATTAATTTCCCCTAACCAACTTAGTTCTTCCTGGGAAGATGGTGTTGAAGTTGATGAAAGATCAACTCCACAACTCCCAAGAATCACCTACATGCAAACCCTTCTCATAGAAAGAGAGAAGCAAAAGCTATGGAGGATGGAATTACCTGATCTATAGATGGGACATTCTTGATGAAAAAAGAGAGAGATTTCTATTATCATAAGTGAATGAATGTAGAAAGAGAGATTTTCCTTATAAAGGAGATCAAAACCCTAATAGGTAACTAACCTAGGTTGCATGATAATAATTAATAAAAGAATTAATTATTATATGTCTAAAGTTTGTCTTAAGTAAACTAGAGATAATAAGTGACTTAGTAATTAGATTACTATGATTTAATTAATAGGAAAATACTTTATTACTCTAACATCCCTCCTTAAGATAAACTCAGGGAGTAGCTAAAAATTTACAAACTACTACTGAAAGTAAATTTGGGTTCTGATAACAAGGCCTAGTGAGGTACCAAAGCACAATCAAATCTCTAAAAAGAAGAAAAATAAAGAAAACCACATGGGAAAAACCCCACTCCAAAAAGAGATTGAAATAATGCTGAAAAGAAGTAGTGAAGGACTGAACAAGCCTCCAAACTAGGGAATGTCATAGAAGATAGGAACACAAGATGATCATGTAGAAAACCAGTAAAGCATGTAGAAGCTACAAAGCTCTGTCAAAAGTAATTACTAATCTGAAGAACCTCCATTAAAATAAAACTTGACCAGGTAGAGAAGACTATAATCTACATCAAATCAGGAGGCACACAAAAGAAAACAACTGAACTTGAAGATACAAATGGCATGAAACACCAAAGCCTAAAGAGCTGATCAATCAAACACAGGAGACTACATACAAAGTAGGAATGAAAAGAAGAGTATCTATATGGAAAATGATCTATCTCATCAAAATGCATAGGTACCTAGCTATTGCATCTTCCTAGTATGTAGGAACAAATAATAAATACATAGCTCACTCCATTGAACCAATGGAGCATGAGAAACAATAGAAGAACACCCATAATGCAGAGAAGGGTGAGGTGACATGCAACTAGAAAAGTGGGCCAAAAGAGCTGCATGTCAAGGAACCATGATCAAGATGCACAAAAGAGTACATATGTGTGTATTGAGGTGATCAATCTCAAACACATCACATGAGGCTAATTTCATAGAAGGGAAACTAATTGGACAAAGAAAGATAATAAACAACGGCAAAACATCAACCCCTCATGACACTTTAATTAGAGTAGTGCATGTACAATAAGGAACAATATATGGTGAATCCCAAGAATAGAATAATCTGAATGAGTGCCCTCAGATGACATTGCTCAAATCAAAAGGAAAAATAAGGAAAAATAATTAAAACAAAAATATAGATGCAATATGATGCTTTATCCTAGTGCATTTGTAAGAATGTATACAAATGATGTCTAAATAGACTAAAAGAGACATAAGACTAATATAGAATATAGTACAACCCATGATAAATCATCTGAAGAAATGAAATTGATCCACAAATCTGAAACAACCAAGATATCCACCAAAATGTAGAAAAGAAAAAAACTAAATGGGATGTGTGTGGATCAAAATCTGAAAAAACAACCAACATCACTAGAAAAAGCTTAGAAGACCTTTCCAATGGTATAAAGAATTCCCAAATTGGAGATAGGATGCTCAAGATATGTCTCTCAAAGTGAAAAAATATACCTCTCATTTTGACAATAGAAAAAGTCATAAAAAATGCATCAAAACTCAAAAAAAATTGTACCACTATGACGGGTTCAGAACCAACTTTCCCACAATATCTTGTTTGCAAAAAAAAGTCTGCATGCTTGAGGTATGAGCAAAAACACAAAGGTAGGTCCAAATAGAGCTTGAAAGGGTGATAGGAGTGCTAATGGAAGTTGACATGGCATTGATGTTAGCAAGTGATAAGCCCAAATTTGATAGTCAAACAGTCATGGAGGTAGAAAAAAACTAGAAAATGACCGTATTAGAAAAATATATGATCACCAGAAATACATGCTAGAACAAAGAACCAGTGTTAGAAGAAAAACCAATGGCCAATATAGCATGTGTTTAAAATATTAAACCTTAAATTTCCATGTCAAAAATGCAATACTACCAACAAAATAACAAGACCACCCATTAAAGTGGTAAATCTTTGATGAATGAAAAACTACGCATGTAGACTTGTGTTAGAAAAAAAGAGCTACCAATGTAGAAGACCCATGCCCAATAAAAATAATCATGCCTTCCAATGCAACAGGCCCAATCTGCACGAGCTTGATCTAAGGAGAAAAAATTATGTGGCCAAGAAGTGTGGGAGCCGCTGATTGAAAAACACAAATAGTAGAAAGTGCCCATATTATTTTCTTAAAATCTGCCAAACTACTCAAAAGAAAATTGTTCATAATGGGAATCCATGTGAGGCACCAATAAAGTGGCTCCTTAGTGCTAGGAACAACAAGTGCATGGAGACCAAAAAAATACCAAACTCACCATTTGAGAAAAGATAAGAAACCACTAGAGTTGCATGAAAAAAGAATGCCTTGAGAAAAATTGCTCACCAAAACTGGAAACGACACCATAAGAAAAACTCATGCGCTATAATTGTTGACCTCTCCAATCCCATGATGGCACATGGGGACTTCAATTATGCCAAAAATACATGTTGAACATTTAATTAATTGAAACCTCTATTAAAAAATGGAATCAACTAGGAGAGTCCCAAAATCCAAGTCACTAACGTGGGCCCAAATTTGTGTGATGACTATGCATAACTACTGTGCATGGAAAAAAATCATCTTTCTTCTCCAAAAAATGTCTCAATGCCAAAAACACATAGAAAATGGTAGAGATAGAGAACAAAAAATTGAAAATAAATTTTAACTCTAAATTCACAAAATCACCAAAAATGAAGGCATTGTGTGGGGTCCTAGGTTGAGTAGGCTAGTTTGGGCGGCACTCCAAAACCAACACATGTATCCAAAAATGTGAAAAATGTCCATATCATGCTGATGTAGTGAGAATCCAAGGGTATCCCTACTGAAGGTAATCTGGATCCCTACAAATAACCACACAGCGGAAACATAACAATAAGATACACAAATACAAGATATGATACCCAATGAATCTCTTTATTCATAAAATAACTATTTACATGCAATGTGTCCAATTGTAAGGCCTTCTAGGTTAGGGTACAAAATAGTTATGCAAGATCTCCCAAGATCCAAATCCACACTATCCCAAATAGTCTAGATATTATGGTAGAAAACCCCAATGAAATCTCAACTTGTGCTTGCAAGTCCACCAAACAATCTCTTGGTTTACCAAGCCTCAATTACTAGCCCTTCTCAAAGTTCACTCCTACACTTCATCCTCTTCTCCAAGCTAGATGATTATGACCAAAGACTTCACAAGACCCCTTATTTATACCCAACTAAGCCACAAGTCAACCCAGTAAGCTACAAATTATATAAACCCTTGCATTAAATACATATTGAGCTACAAGATGACCTGCAATAAATATTAAATACCAAAATGCCTTAGAAGGCTTACAAAACAAATCAAATGTACATAGGAGAGACAACCAAGACCCAAATAGGTCCACACAAACTCCCAAATTGATCCACATTAGGATCAAACATAACATGCATTAAATGCACCAAATTGATCAAGAAAATTTGCAAGAACTCCATCCTACAAGCAACATTTCTGAGCATTAGCAAGATCACAAGTGTTGCCAAGCTCCCACAAGCATTACTGAGTTCTATAGGTACCAAGAAACCAATACACATCAAGCACTATGGTGAGTGCTAAGAAATAGTAGATGTTGAGGCCCTTGATTAATTGAGCCCTTCAATGACCTAGCACCTTAACCAACACTACATCCAATAATGACCAAGAACCACTCCTTTGGTGATTGAGTCCATAACTCCTAGCCAAAATCCCTCAAACATGCAAGATTTCTAACAACCTATGATGCTCATACATCAAAAACCCCAATTTGAAAATGATGTTCTTAGTAGTTCAAAGAACATCTTCCAGGATTCAACACATAAACTCCAAACTAGTTCTTCACATACATGTCCTCCAAGCCCTCAACTTGTACATTCTTTCCCTTGTTTCACTTCTACTTCTTCACATCCATCCTTGGTGTTCCACAAGTTTTCTATCCACATTGATCTCTCACCCTTTTAGAATCTATGAACTCAACTTGGCTACCAATACTGAAGATCATTCTACCAAACTCTTCATTCTGTAAAGGAATCAGGGAATGCTTCCCGCCACCTTTCACAATTATAAACACATTCTTGCCTGAAATCATACTACCAAGGTCTACCAAGCAAAAAATGACAACTGTTCATGTCCACAATATCACACAACACTTAATCCTTATACTACCCAATCTAGAAATTAACAAGGCACTGCTCCCTTACTTCTAAAGCATGCTCACCTTGCAACCAACCAATCCTATAAGGATAAGGATGTCTCATTCCCTTTAAGCCATGTTTTTGAACCATCTACTCAATAAAAAGGTTATCACTACTACCACCATCCACAATCATATTGCAAACCTTACCACTGGACATACAACTAGTCTTGAATAAATTAGTCTTCTAACAAGATTTCGTTGTCCTCTAACCAACTAGTACTTTTTGAGTCAGTAAATTCTCTCATTTTTGAGGTTGATTTCCATGGTATTCAATCTCATTTACAACAATAAATCTTTTGTCACTAGCCTTAGGAAATTCATAAAATTAATGGGCTACGTCTCCGTATTTGTAGCAAGTACCCTTAAAATAACCTCTACTGTCCTTCTCTTCTGTTTAACTGGTTTTGGTTCATCTTCATCACTTGGTTTAGATTTTGCCAAGCTATCATGTTTGTTCTTCCCTTTGGAATTACCTTGACTTTTCCTCTTCAACTTATATTCTATCTTTAGGGCATATTGATAAGAATCCTTAATCAAACCAATCTTCAACATACCAACCTCATCTTGGATATTGAATCTCAAACCATTAATGTACTGAGCTACCTTCTCTTTTGAAAATTCTCTATGCCCAAACTAAATAGTTGACTTGTAGAACTCCTCGGTATAATATTTCATAGTCGTATCCTTCTGCTTCAAATTTTGCAACCTTGTAAACAACTCAAGTTCATTATCAGTAGGAATGAACTTAACCTTTAACTTGGTTACCATCAATCTCCATCTAGTGATCATATTCATTTTACCCTCCTCCTCTTTGTCTCTTTGTAGTTCTTTCCACCAAAGAGAAGCATGTCATTTTAACTTAGTTTATATGAACCTTACTCTGAGTGGATCCTCAATATCCTCAAGCTCAAAGTGGTTTTCTAATTCACCAATCCAATCAATCTAGTCTTCAGGATTCAAAGTAGTTGAGAAATTAGAAACCTCCATCTTATGCTTCATCTTTAACTAAGATCCAGGTCTAGGAAACTAACTAGCCCTATTTCTCATAGGTCTCTCCACACAATCAATTCTATCCTTACCACTTGATATAGTAGTTTCAAAGTCTTTAGTAACCTCTTCATAACCATCTTTAGTACTTGCATGCCTAGGTACACTGCCTAAAGACTCACAATTTCAACAATCCTGTGACTCTTCATCAATGCCATCTTAGATATGAAACTAACTTTAATCTTCTCCATTTTAGATCTAAAATCTACTTTAATTAACCTTCCTTGATATCCTTTCTTCCATAGCATCACTAAGATCATCAATTTCCCTAGGGTCCAATCTTCTTGGAAGAATCTTCCAAGATACTCTACAAACCCAAAGTAATAAATCCACAAACCTAGAAGACCAATTAGCTCCACAAGATCAACATTCACCGCAAGTCTTGGTGCAAACTTCCTCAAATTTGGTGCTTAGTCTACACACTCATGAACAATTATGCTTTAATACCACCTGATGCAATGAGAATCCTAGGGTACCCCTATTGGAGTAATTTGGATCCTTGCAAATAACCACACAATGGAAACACACCAAAAAGATACAAAAATACAAGATTTGATACCCAATAGAACTCTTTATTTATAAAACAACAATTTACATGCAATGGGATCGACTACAAGGCCTTTTGGGTTAGGGTCAAATACAAAATAGTTCTACAAGATCTCCAAAGATCCAAATCTACACTATCCTAGCTAGTTCAAGTCCACACTTTGGTATAAAACTCCAAGGAAATATCAACTTGTGTTTGCATGCCCACCAAGCAAACTCCTGGTTTACCAAGTCTCAACTACTAGCCCTTCTCAAAGTTCACTACTACATTTCATCCTCTTCTCAAAGCTGGATGATTATGACTGAAGACTTAACAAGACCCCCTATTTGTAACCCAATTAAGCCACAAGTTGGCCTAGTTAGGGGTGATCCCACAATAGTGGGTGCCACTTTTTGACCAATTTTGATAGTGAGATCAACATTTTTGAAACAAACCTATAATTCGAGTAAGTATATTTGTAAAAATATGAATAATTTGAACATGACATAAACAAATGATTTCTATTACTCTATTCCTATTTTGGAACCATATTTTTAATTAATTTTTTTTTATTTAAGTCAAATTTTTCTTCTCCTTCAGAAAGTGGTACATATGAAAAATCAATTTTTTTAAAAAGTGACAATCCACTTGACAAGCATAATTTTTTTTTCTAGAAATGATAATGAGGTAATTCTTTCAATGTTGGATTTGTAACGTCAATATCTAGAGGATGCATTTGGTTTTATTCAATTTGGTTGAATATTGAATAGTTAATGAAGTTTTGAAGTGATATCAATTGTAATTCAAACATACATTCATTTTGACAATGATAAATTGAATTCAATATATCATAAATCAATTTTTTTTTTAAATTTATAAAAAGCTATATTAGTAACCTATTTCCTAGAGATTTTTCAAATTTTTTTGGACCTAATTTACAATTTTTCTTGAAGTGTCGAAGTCAATTTATGTTCAATCATTAATCAACCTACAATGAGTTAAACTCATATTTAAAAGTCTTAATGAATATAATACGTATTAAAATTATAGTTGTTGGAAAGCTTGCTCTAAGTAGCACAGTTAATTTTTTTTTGATTTATAGTAGGAGATCATTTGATCTTAATTTTGAGTGTCAAAATAATATTTTAATTTTTTTCCTATGAAAATAGCAATTTTTTTTAAAAATCATGTGTTTGTGTGAACATCGTGTTCATGTGAACATATTTTATATGTTCACATGAACAAGTGCATGCATGAACACACATGCTGAAAAAATTAGGTGGCCAAAATTTTATTTTGGTGTGTTTGCATGAATATTTAAAAAAGCTTATGTTCACACGAACATATAAAAAAAGCTTGTAATGACATCACTTTCACATTAAGGACAAATATTTGAAAGTAAAGCTGAAATTTATAAAGTAAATGCAAATTTTTTAAGGCAATGACAATTTTTTTATTTTTAAAATTTTTGATGGGAAACAAGAAATTAAGACAAAGCAAACATGCAACGAATGGATCTCATGAAGTAGAATAAAGAAATCTTCACAAAACTTTGGCATGTTATCATCAAAATAAATAAAGTATGTAATTATATATATATATATATATATATATATATATATATATATATATATATATATATATATATACATGGTCTTGAATTTAGTTGTATCAATATTATTTTTTATCTAATTTGATTCATTTATAAACATGTCGTAGACAATCAACAAGGTGAAGGTGAAGAAAATGTTGAAGGAGGCTCAACACAGGTAGAAAAAATGCACATGGCAAAAGGGTCAAGATAGCTCCCTATGGAATCTCAAACAATGAATGTTGAAGAAGGTTCAAGGTCAATCCTTATAGAAGTTCAAGTAACAAAAGTTGAAGAACGGTCAAAATCTTTCCCTATAGAATCTCAAACAATGAATGTTAGAGAAGGCTCTAGATCACTCCCTATAGAAATTCAAGTAACATAAGTCAGAGAAGGGTTGGAATCAGGTTCTCCTACTAGTATGAACGAACTCATAAATATTTCTCAATCTGTAAAGAATGGAATGTCTCATAAAAAAATAGATCATTTGCTTAAAATGGATGTGGATAAATTGAGAACACTTGCAACTACCATTCAATCCTTAAGTCTATCTATGAAGAGGTCAATGAATCAGACAATAAGAGAAATAATGACTGAATTTGATAACATTGAAATAATTGAACAAGCTCAATTGCTTTCACTTTTACTTACACAAAAGAAGTTGCAAGAGGCATTGAAATTGTTAGGTGTAGACACAATATCAAAGAAGAGAAGATTTTTTAAAATGAAAACTATTGTGATTGAAAATGTTAAAAAAGGTTTAAGAAACATAGGAAATCGGTCTCAAACTAAAGATAGGTCCATTACAAGAAAAGTGATGTTGATGTCTATTGTAAATAAGAATATGACCCAAAATAGACAAATATCTCCAATTTTGTCTGAAATGGGTTTTAGTAGGAAAACAATGAGAGAATATGTTAAGAGAATATTAATTCTAGATGATATTACTATGGAAAGAAATTGAGCAATCATGTATAGAGCACCTCATTCTAACAGGATGGATGAGGGATTAAGAAATTTAGTCATATCATTTTGGATTGATAACACTCGTCCACCATCAAATAATAGAGATGTTGTTAGGCATAGGATTGCATTTGATCAATATGAACATCATACAAAATATTGGTTCGACACAACACAACATGAGTTATATGTGTCATTTTGTAATGAACTTCCTAATATAAAAATTGGGAAAATGTTGTTTGAAAGATTGAAGCCATAATTTTTGAGGTCAAACAAAGTGATTGAAACTTATTGTTGTCATTATCATATTGAGTTTGATTTCCAGTATTAGGCATTTCAAAATTTTGTAGAAGACACATATGGTTTTCACACTACTTCTCCTAGTAGGTGAAGTGAATTTATATCATCTATTTTATGTGACAAAATAGATGATCCAGTCGGTCAAATAAATTGCATCAAAGGAATTTGTGAAACATGTGGTGAATCGACTCTTTTTCCTTTGAGAATTGAAAATATCAATGTAACAAAAAAGGTGAATTGTAAAAGTTACTAGTATGTGAAGAATGAAACAAAGTTGGGGAAAGAGACAAAAAGGTTGGAATATGTTGAAGAGGAGTTACCTATTGTAACATTTATGGATAGATTTGAGAATTTGATTAAACCTTATAATCATCACATATTTTTTGCAAAGTGGCAAGCTCAATAATTTTAAACTTTAAGAGATAATTTTCCACTTGGAACAATTGTATCAATCGTTGATTTTGCAAAGAACTATTCTTTTGTTCATCAAAGAAACAAAGTTGGGGAAAGAGACAAAAAGGTTGGAATATGTTGAAGAGGAGTTACCTATTGTAACATTTATGGATAGATTTGAGAATTTGATTAAACCTTATAATCATCACATATTTTTTGCAAAGTGGCAAGCTCAACAATTTTAAACTTTAAGAGATAATTTTCCACTTGGAACAATTGTATCAATCGTTGATTTTGCAAAGAACTATTCTTTTGTTCATCAAAAATCAATTCAATCAAATCATTTATTTTCTAAAAAGGTCAATATTATGGTACATGTTTGTTATAGACATCTACAATTAGATTTTGATGGTGTTTAGAGTACACTTGAAGCATAAGTCATTAAAAAAAAATATCACTTTTATATAAGTGATAATAAACAACATGACATTCATGATGTAGAACATTGCTTCAATATGTTCTTTTCTTATTTGAAAGAAAGAGACATGCATATTGATAACCATTATATTTTTTCTGATGAATGTTCTACACAATTCAAATCATCTCCATTTTATGAATTATATAGATATCATTAACAATGGCCCTTGGTCTGTGCGTTCCTCTCTACTTGTTTTTCAGAAATGGTCCTAAGACTTCACTATCTCAGATGATAAAAATCTTAGGGTTCCTGTATGGGTCGAATTCCCAGGTCTACCCTTGTCCTATTGGCCTTTCATTGAGTCTATTGCCCCAACCCTTGTCAAAGTTGTCACCAAGGAGCCTGATAAATTTTTTAATGCTCGCCCCTAGCGGTGTGTTTGCATTGAAGTTGATCTTTCCAAAGATCTTAAGGATTTTGTGGAAATCCAGATTGGAACTCAAACCTTCTCATAGAAGGTGCTTTAATTGAACCTACCTAACACATATTATAGGTGCCAGTCTATGGAACACAAGATCAGGGATTTCCTTTTTGCTATGCCTAGGGTCAAATCCCAGCCTAAAGCGACACCTGCGAAATAGGTTGAAGGAAAAAAAGAAGAAAGGGTTACTGTTGGGTGCAAGGGCAAGCCTGCCTTGAATCCCTTGGCTCCTAAGCCATCCTATGTAGTGGTTACCATGACTCCTCCTACTTTCACAGAAGTGTCAACGCCTGCTAGCGTGGAGACGCCAGAGGTTTCCATTGCACTTGTTCTGCAGGTTTCAAACCCTACTGGTCCGTAGGGGATCAAGGTGGCTACCAAGGCCTCACCCTTGGCCGGGGCTCATACTCCTCTTGTAGTTTCTTCCATAGTACCACCAACAAAAAGGCATTCTCATAGTCCTTCTTGATGTGTAGAGATATCAGGGGTAAAATAGCAGGCTGTAAGTCCAGAGGATTTCCCATCTGACTTCCACTCAGTTTCTACCTTTTTGCAGAATAGCTACTCCTCTCTGGAGGATGAGGATGATATGGAAGAGTTCTCATGAACTTCCTCTCATGGAATTTTTGAGATCTTACAGACCTCCCCAGAAAGTTCTATGTCCGGGATATCGGTCATAGACTTGGGAATTTAGATTTTCTTTGCCTGCAAGAAGTTAAGATTTTTGGTTTCATGCTTTCTTCTGCATGCCGCATCATTTGGTAGGATAGTGTTATGTTTTCTTCTTAGCATGAAGCTAGCTGAGGTGGTGTAGTTACTCTCCTATCACCTCACCTTCATTTTTCTATTATCTTGCATAGTTTCGACCCCACACACCATATTATTTGGCTTTTGCTTTCCATTAACAATCATTCTTTTGGAATCATTAATGTTTATGCCTCCAATGATGCTATGGAAAGGGCACAAATGTGGGTCTGGCTTGCTGACAACTTGCCACCAGCTACTTGGGTCCTATGTGGGGACTTCAATATGGTTGAAGTGGCCTCTGACAAAGATGGCATTCTACCTTTTTGTTTGACAGCTGGGGAAAGAGAGCCTAGTTTTACATGCGAAATAAATTGGGCCTTTTTGATCCCAATAAAAACTGCCACCATGGTAGTGGGGCCTGGCACACTTGGTCCAATTTTTGAGCCGATCCTGACCGCATTTTGAAACGTCTTGATCATGCTATGATCTTAGTGCAATCTTTTTTCTCCTTTTCTGAAGATCTTGATTTACCTATCATTCCCCTGACATATGTGACATTGTCAGACAATTATCACATTTATTTTTGGCATTTCTTGGCAAACATCTATCCCCAAGGTGACCAAGTCTCAATTCTTCCTCAACACGTCTATGCTGTTGCATGCTTCCACCATCTCCCACATCCAACGTGTCTAGAATTTGGAGCCATGTCCATGTTTCCATTAGGGTTGGATTCAATGGTGGAATGACACCATTACCAGAACTACTCAATTTTTGCACATCTACGGGTGTCAGCTAACAATCTTTAGAAAACGGTCTTATGAAGCCAACACCCTTGCCCTCAAAAAAGCCTCTAAAGCTCTCACCTTCAACCCCTTTGATGTGGATTTACAAATTCAGCTTGCCAAGCTTCGACATGATAAGTAAATTGCTAGTAACTATGCTACCCGAGGAGCCCAAATCAAAGCCCATCTCCACTAGTTGGAGGTTGGTGACAAAGCCTCGAAGGAGTTCTTCCAAGCTCTCTGAGCCTGTCATACCAATGTTGGGATTAAAAAGATAAAATAGGGAACTGATGTTCTTTCCAGTCCGCCTGACATCCTGCAAGCATTTGTTCTTCACTATGAGAACATCTTTCCTTCATAGGGAAATTGGGTTGCTTAGGAGGAGGCTCTCAGAAAGCGTATCATTGTTACTCCAAACTACCTCGCAGTTGAGCAATGCACTTTCTATGAGCAACTTCTTTCCCTCTGAGACCTTAAAGAGGTAGTTTACTCCATGGCAGATGATAAATCCCTTGGGTGTGATGGATTTCCCTGTGAATTTTACAAACATCTTTGGGAGAAAATTGGTCCTAATATGCACAAAGTCTATCTTGAAGCATATCATTCTAAAAGCTTATGAGCAATCATAAATAAAGGAAATATTAAATTCATACCTAAAGCTGGTGATCCTAAGGACATATGCAACTAGAGGCCCATCACCCTCCTGAATGTGTCTTATAAGATCATTGCCAAGGTGCTCTCTCTTAAAATCTACCATATGCTTCCTGAACAAACTGGCTTCATCAAATCCAGATATATTCTTAACAACATCATTTCTATTTAGGAAGGTATGGAATGGGCCTGTAAGTCCAAGCAGAAGGCTATCTTTTTAAAGATAGATTTTGCTAAATCCTATGATGGCATTGAATGGCCTTTCATTTTGGCTATGCTTCAGGCTTTGGGTTTTGGTCCCAATTTCCTTTAGTTTTTAGATATGCTCTTTGGTGACGCTAATGCTTGCATCACCATCAATAATTCACAATTTGAGGCTTTTGGACTTTTTTTCTCCATCAGGCAAGGTTGTCCACTAGCTCCAGCACTTTATGTCCTTGCTGCTAAAGGTTTTGGTTATTTACTTGCTCACTCTATGTCTTCAGGACCGGTCCATGGCATTTCCTTGCCTGATTCTTCCTCCCAGTTAGTCAGTGGTCATTTTGCTGATGATTATTTTCTTAGTCTTCTTGAAGATGAAGAAAACATCAAAAATGCTTTAAATTGTCTGGACACTTTTTCTCAAGCCTCTGGCTCTACCATTCAATGGCATAAAATGCTTTGTTACCGCCAATCTTTCTTACCAGCTCCACCTTGGCTCAGCTAGTTTCAATGGAAATGGGTTACTCATGGAGAAATTTTTTGCTTTCTTTTGCATTCCCTTTGCTTTCTAGGCTTCCCCTGTGGAAATTTGGAATGTTGTGCTTGCAAAGATTAGCAAAAAGCTTGATTATTGGATCACTAAGCCGCTTTCTCTTGCTCGTAAATTCTAGATTTGTTCTAAGATTCTGGTTGCCACCCATGTGTACTATTCTTCCTGTTGGGCTCCCTCCAAAGCTTCCTATCTCAAACTAGAATGTTTTCTTAGAGATTTTCTTTGGGCCTCTGGTTCTGACCATCATGGTTTTCACATAGTTGCTTGGGATTTTTGTTGTCTCCCCAGGGAATCCGGGGGTCTCGGCCTGCTTTCCAGGAAGCAGGGCCTTGCCCTCTGTGCTAAATGGATTATCAGAGCTATTTCTAGAGATTAATCTTGGAAGATATTGGTAAGGCATTGCATTTCTTCCAGCTTCCCTGTTAACAAACCTGTGTGGAAGCGGATTGGTTTTTAGACCCTTCTCACTGTGCGTGAACCAATGGTCATATAGGGCTCTTGTATTATAAAGAGCATTTGGAAAGCATGGGAAGTTGTCAAACCTTGGCTTCATTGGGCTGGTGATGAGTTTCACAATGGTCTATCCTTAAATCAACAAAATATTTGGTGGTCTCCCTTGTTTGCCATCCAGGGTACTCCTCTTGCCAAGACTCAAGGTGCCAGTGCTCTGCCTTTCTATAAACATGGTGTCCGCAATACCAAGGATTTTTTTTCAAGAGGCACCATGAATTTCAGGTCATGGGAGGATATGCAAGTTTAGTACCACCTTGTTAGTTCTAATTGCCAGACTTATGACCTTCTGTTGTCTTCCATCCCTGTGCACTTAGTTCATAAAGTGGGGATTCAGTCTGTTTGTCCTTGGTGGCATGATTGGAAGTGGTATCCTACCACTCCATTTACCAATTATAAGCCCAATATGGGGTACAATCGGCTTTCGCCCCACCTTCCAATGGTGGACATGCTTAATCAACGATAACATTTGCAATCTTCACTTTCTCAATGGAAAAAATGTTTTGACACCATTTGGAATGCCATTATAGAACCTAAGATTGCCCACTTTGCTTGTGCCTTTCCTTCCAAGGTCTTCCCCTAGGGCCTCAACTCAAGCACATTGAGGTTCCTAATCCTAGATGCCCCTTCATGGTCAACCTGAGTCCTTTTTGCATATTTTCTAGTTTTGCAAGCATGCTCAAAATTATTGGCACTGGATTCATGATTTTTCCAAGCCTTTCAGGCCCAAACCTTGTTCATGGCACATGATCCTGTTGGGTGATTCCCCCAGAATTCCTTGAAAGTTCTCCTAGATTTGGCATACCTTTAGGATGGAAATTTTGTTTTCTCTATGAAAAGATAGGAATGCAATTTTATTCACTCACAATTTTTTGGATGTTAACATTGCAATGTACACTAAGGCATGCATTTGTTACAATGTCATTATGTAGATACATGTACAAGCTAATAAAGTTGCCTTGGAAGTTACGCACTTACAGGAATTTTTAAATCATTGGGGCAATGCTCCATGCACTATTACTAGAGTGCCTCTAGATGCCTCGGTCGATGCCTCTTCATCTCACGGTTGCCATCCCGATTCTAGTTCTCTAGCCACCATTCACACACGCTACGCTCCTAGGGTCCCTGCCACCACTCTCCTAGTGGTGGACACAACGGTTGGAGGCACCGCTTTGCTTCCCCATAGCATGGTGGTTCTGGCTGGTCCCCGGCTACTCCCCCTGGACAGGCTTCTAGCTAGTCCTTAGCTCCTCCCCTTGGGCAGGCATACTTTGGCAAGTTTCCTTGGCTGGCCTTGGCAATTTCTCCTCTATGGCCAAACAAGAAGGATGCAGACACTATGACTACCCTAGATCCTACTGATACTGCTGACAGCTAGACTGTTCCTACTCTGCCCCACAATCCCACTAATGCATGGGGATTTCCTAATAAAGAAGATCCTCCCTTTGTTGGTACTGCCTTGGCAGCCTGAGGTTGTTAAAAGTTTTTTTTAATGAATAGTGAATAGTTTCTGGCTGAGGCCATGTTGTTAATTCTGGCTTTGACCAGGTGAACTCATTCACAGGGTGATCTTGTATCCCCCAGCCCCTTTTTTGTGAATTGTAAACTTAGTAAATTTTATTAATTGAAAAGGACTATTCATCAAAAAAAATATAAAACAAATATGGAGTTTCCTTGAGAGGGCATGGAAAAGGTGAACATGATGGTGTTGGAGCTTGCATCAAACGTGCTCTGTGAAAGTATCAAATGACTTATAAGGGAGTTCATATAAATAATGCACATGATGTTGTTGAATGGTGTAAGACACATTTTTAATTAGACAAGGTTGGAACATCATTAAGAATGAGTTGACATGTACCATGTATAGAGTCTTTTGGGAGATAATAGGTATGAATGTGTACATTTGTTTAAATTTCATGCAATTAAGTTTCAAAATTTCATTTTTAAGTTTTATCTTGATTTGTTGAAGTTTAAATTTAATTTATCTATTTTTTGTAATGAACTTTCAGGTGTTAATAGAAAAACATGCATGGTTGCAAGAGGATAGAAAAGACACATTCCTTAGACATTTGGTCATGATACAAATAATTGCAATTGGACATTGAAGACAAGAGAATACTCATATTTTTGTGATAGTTGCATTGATGAAGACTGTCAAGAATGCATCAATCAAACACGTGGCTATACAGGTGCATGGCTTTTAGTACCACTTGATGTTACGGATATATTTGATAAAGATGATGAAAATTTTGATGATATTTCATTAATTCTTGATGATTATAGTCACATCTCTGGATTGGTAAAAGTGGGTAAGTATCATAAAAATTAATCTCAACTTTCCAATTAATCTCAATTTTCTATTTAATTATCAATAAAGTATCTTATATAATTTATATGTACATACTTATTCTACAGGAGATGTCTTTATAGTGATTGCTAAGCCTAGAAGTTTGATGCTAGAACATCTTGGGTTTTCTTGGTGACTACTTTGGAGTTCATGGGAGGAGGCTCGATAGTTGCTTTGGAGGGTGGTTGGACTAGTACTTGGTTGAGGAAAGACTAGTGCTTGATATGCATTGGGAGCTCAGCATGGTCTATGAAGCTCAAAATGGTTTGGAAGCTCGACATGTTCTATGGAGCTTGGCATGGTCTTGGAGCTCGACATGTTCTATGGAGCTCAGCATGTTCTTGGAGCTCAGCATGGTCTTGGAGCTCCACATGGTCTAGGGAGCTTGGCATAGTCTTTGGAGCTTCGCATGGTCTATGGAGATTGGCATGGTCTATGGAGCTTGGGATGGTCTTGGAGCTCGGCATGGTCTTTGGTTGCTTGGCATGGTCTTTGGTTGCTCGGCATGGTCTAGGAATTTGGTGTCTATTCTAGGATGTATAACTAATTTTTCATAATGATTTAGAGGATGAAAATTTTAGGAATTGAAGGGGACCTAGATTTCTACCTACACATCAAAGAACAAGTTCTAATTCATTTGGAGCTAGGAGATATCACAATTTTATTAATACATCAATTTTGTGAATTTAATTGTTGTATGAGGCCAACTTGTGGCATAGATTGGTATAAGTAGGGGTTGGGGGGAAGTCTTTAGTGATGATTATTCACTTAGAAGAGGAGTGAGTGTGGGAAGTAGTTGGAGAGCAAGTTTTCCTGAGTCTGTTGATAGAGTGCCGAATGTGAGGCAATTTACAATAGGATTGTGATTATTGATCCATCGTGGAGAGGTGGAGGAGCTTGGAAGAGCGAATTAGAGAAGAGCTAGTAGCTACTTCTTGGAAAATATGGAGATTTCTTGGTGGGCTTGTGAGCACAAGTTGAGATCTTCTTTGGAGGTTTCTACCAAAGTGTGGATCTGGACTAGCTAGGGTTTTGATTTGGATCTTGAGGGATCTTACAGAACTGTTATTGTAATTGCTATTGTATTTGGCTATAACCAAAAAGGCCTTATAGCTTGGCACATTGCATGTAATAGTTATTTTATAAATAAAGAGTTATGATTTGGTATTAGATCTTGTTTTATTGCTTCTTGTTGTTGTGTTTTCACTGCATGGTTGTATAGCTGGGGGCTAGGACATACCCTTTGGGGTTACTCTTGCCTTGCATTGCGTCAAAGTCATGAAGGTGTTAGTTATTATTTATGTACTACAAAGAGGAAAAAGTTGTACAACCTTGAAGAAAGTGATGAAATGTTGTTCCCCAGAGGTATTATACATACATGTGCATGCACATATATGAATATATTTGAAGAAGGACAAAATAGTCCAACATGGAATACACTTTGTTGATTATCAACCTGACAACAAGGTTTTACAATACAACCAGTTGGTTGTTGCCACCGGGCTTTGTCTACATCCAATCAAATTTAAGTGTATATGTCACAAGTGGAGACTAGATAGTGAAGACCATGATTGTTAAAAGTGTACATCATGGTTGAATTGGGCCTCGAGATGGTCTAATTTAATTTAAATAAAATTTTAGGACCTTTAAATGTAGACATTTTATTTTTGTTAATTATTATCCTAGATATACATGAGGACCATGGTATCAAAAATTTTAAAAATTAATTTTGAAATTCAAAATAAATTTCAAATTGAGAAAATATATGTTTATTGTATGTACAATTGATTTATATGCTCGCCAAGTATACAAATTTCTTTATTATGTACAATAATTTGTTAGAAATAATTACATAATTTTAATTAATTATTGCATATGTTTCTTTGAAACATGCATTTACAAAATTAACATACATGTTATAAAGATTATTATATATGTCTCTTTTAAGTACTTATGATTGAAACATAAATTTTATTAATTATTATGTTTTAAGTTTTTGAAACATAAATTTAATTAATTACTATACATGTTTCTTTTGAACATGCATTTACAAAATTAACATATATGTTATAAAGTTATTATATATGCCTCTTTTAAGTACTTATGTTTGAAACATAAATTTAATTAATTATTATATATGTTTCTTTTAAACATGTTTTTTTTGTCATTATTGTTAAAGTATTTATTATGAAACATTATTTATAAACATATCATTATGTTCCGAACAAGATTATTATATGTCTCTTTTAAGTACTTATGTTTGAAACATAAATTTAATTAATTATTATATATGTTTCTTTTAAACATGTTGTTTTTGTCGTAATCTTTATAAGTACCTATTATTAAACATTATTTATAAGAAAAATTATTCATAAACATATCATTATGTTGTGAACAAGATTATTATATCTTTCTCTTTTAAGTACTTATGTTTGAAACATAAATTTAATTAATTATTATATGTGTTTCTTTTAAACATGTTGTTGTTTTTGTTATCTTTATAAGTACTTATTAGGAAATATTATTTATATAAAACATTATTTGTAAACATATCGTTATGATGTGAATAAGATTATTATGTCTCTTTTAAGTACTTATGTTTGAAACATAAATTTAATTAATTATTATACATATTTCTTTTAAACATGCATTTAAAAAATTAACATACATTTTATAAAGATTAAAATGTAAGGTCACATAAATATTTTCAATCTAATAGAATACAAAATATACATGTACGTCTCAAGAATGAACATCTAGATCTAATATCTATACTAAAATGCATATATGTAAATTGTGTGAACAAATAATGCATGTAAGTCTCAAATAAACATGTATACATAAAATATAAATAGTGAAATACATGTCATCTAGGTACTAAAATACAGTATGTAAGTCTCTAGAACATGTAAATATGTATACAAAGTCTCCAATTTATAAATGCATCAAAATATACATATATCTAGTACTATTGGAGGGACCCATCAAGATGCATATGAATAGAATGACCCTATGAACGAGTCTCCCATACATCCTATGGCCAAGGTGCAACAACTAAGCCTTGCAAAAATATATACATTAGATCTATCTAAACATATATATACATGTGTAAATGAATACGAGTGCATATAGTTTGAAACATATATAAATTTACAAACTATTTAAAACTTGTAACTAAGTACTACTGGGTGTCTCAGTAGAATCCTCTCTCTAACGTAGATGCCCTGACCCAACACTAGATGTAATAATGCACTTGATGACCTGTGCCTACATAATTTATTTAATTTAATTTATATATTATATTTTTTTAGTATCCTTTTGAACTATTTTTAAATTTTTTATATTTAAATTTAAAAATATTATATATGTACTTGGATCTTAGGAGCTAGAGGATGATAATTAGACTCCATTGTATCATTTATCGATGTACCTCTAGTACCAATGTCAAAATCTCATACTAATGCACAAAAAACATCTCCTCAAGCTCCAAAACCTACTAAAGAACCTTCAACACCACAATCTCCTGAAGCACCCAAGCCAACCCTAGAGTTTGCAACTCCACTTGTTAGTAATTATGTGTGAAGTGGCATGTGTAACTGGCTGGGCAATGATGTAGAATTAGTGTCGAGTTGGACTAACATGTCCTTCAACAATGAAAATATCATGCTATGACTAGTATCAATCTCAGATAGCCCTCATAACCACTCACCAAAATCATCAAGGCCCTTAGCTGTGATCTTGACATCTCCAACTCATATGCCTAAGCCATCTATAGAGTATTGTGAGCTTGGTATAGAATGTTGTGAGCTATGCTATGTGGCGATTGTCACTGGTGTGGTCTATGCTTGTAGAATTGTGGGGCCTTGATGCAGTCTAATGGTATCCATCATTGAGTGAATTGGTATCCCTTGTGTATCATAAATATAAATTATACTCTGTAATAGGTCCTCCAAAAAATATAGCACTAGATATATATGTGTGTGCTATCTAGAAAGAGCATGAACATCACTTGATAATGATATTCCAATAACTCTATATGCATCATCAAGGGAGGTTCCTAAAGTTTTACTTGATGCCTTTGAAGATACTTGACCTGGATGACTCTGTTGAGTGTGAATATATTGACCAAGAGAGTTAGATGTGATTCTGGCAGCCACATATGCGATGTGTCCAATATTGTCAATTTCTCCCCTCATGGAAGTGTTGTCACAAAATCTCGCATCCTTTCCTAAAATATTTACCTAAAGGTAACCTGGTGAAACATGGAAATAATCTCCAAGTTGTGGGACTCGAACAACAAGATTGAGTCTTTAGAGAAGGTTGACTTCCTTACTATCAAGGTGCACCAATCTTCTTCTTGAGAGGAAAAGGGAGAAGGAATGCATGAAAACAAATTATGTAATCTAATCTAAAGAGGGTGATACACCAAAAATAGTATGTTCAACCTTATTTTTTCCTAACAATGCACTATTCATTAACATAACGTCAAAATACATTAACTCGCCTTTCCATTAACTCAAAAAAACACACAAAGATCAAAAACTAGATGGATGCTATAAGGAAGGGACTTCACTCTATAAAATTCAAAGGGAAATAGTAGACACTATCATGTAGATTGAAGAATGAAAATAAAACATCAACATAGGAAAGAATATTTTACACAAATATTGATGGGAGAATAAGGTATAGTAGAGAATTACATTCCTTCATATATAAAAGGAAATTGTAGTAGCAGAGCATAAAATACAATGCTATATAATTACAAAAAAGGTAACTAAAATAGCTTCTACCCTAAGGGAAAGCTCAACAACTACATTGAAGTCACAAAGAATAATCACTATAGATTTGGTAAAGATTTGATCTTATTACATGTGCAGATGCAAAAAAAAATCATACTTTTTTCACCCACAGAACCTTGAGAAGATAGAAATGGTAGCCATGATCATCTGATTAGGTAAGAAAGATAGCCAGAATGGTGAGAGGGGAGTCCTTTGCATTAATTAGACATGGGGAACATTGAAAGTAACTTGTAGATGATTGAGAAGGTCCGATTTTCCATTTAAGAGTTGCTCTTCTTCATTCTCAGCATGTCAAGTCAGAAAATTAGCAAGTCAACAAAATCCAACTTCCTCTCTATACTGTCCTTATAATTTTATTGGTCAAAGACCCTTTTATTTTCTAGGTTGGACAAATGAAAACCCTTTAGTCAACCCAAGGACCTATGATCTTGTGATCATCAATAAAGTCAACCCTTTTCATATCATCTTCAACTAGAGACTTAATCCTTATGATCTCATGATCAATCAAAACTAGACCCTTGTCATAGTCTTGGAAGCATCAAATTTTACCTTTATGATCTCATAATACACCATAACTTTGTCTGATCATGGGTCCATTTCTCTTACCTCTTGATCTCATGATCACACAAAACATGAAAACACCTTGGCATAGCATTAACAATAGACAATTAAATCGTTACGGTCTCTTGATCACCCTTCTATCATGACATCAACACTTCCTCCTTCCTTATGATCCCATGATGTCTTGACCATATGACAACCCCTTGGCATAGGGTTGTGGGACCTTTATTTTTTCCTTATGATGCTATGATGTAGTTAAAATAACCTTATAGTCTCATGATCATAGTTTGTCATAATATTGGGACCACCTTCGTCTGCACCTATGATCACTTGGCCTTACAATGCTACAACCATATGATATTATGATAATCTCCTTATTGTAGCATCTCTAGCTAGGAGACTAGCCCTCATGATCTTATGATCACCTCCTTGTCATAACATCAACACTTCACCTCTAAAATTAAACTTACAGTGCTACGACAACCAAGGTTTGACCATTGTTGACTCCACAACTTAAAGCTCTTGAATATTTTTTTAAAGAATATATCAATTGAAAGGAAAATAATTCACTTGATAAGATCAATAACCATTTGCAAAGATACATACAGGGGTCCCCTATGGTTTTGACACATCCTTCCACATGTTGGATTGTCATTTCCTTGCTTTGGTTAAAGCTTGTGCATCTCTAGAAAGAGCACATATGCCAGACATTGATGCTATGAGATTTGACAGTCAATATCAAACACTAAAATGCTTCCTTCTAACCCTTACAATCTAATGATCTCATGATGATACGACATCATGAACTCACGAACACCCTTTATTTTAGCTTTGGAGGCCTCAAGAATTAACCTTGAGATCTTATGATCCTACCCTTGTCATAACATTGAGGACTTGAGAATTTACCCTTATGAATAGTCAACCTTACGATGTCACAACAACCCTACACTACAAAATCATCATCTTTCACAAATCATCAACATGCTTCCCTATGATCCTATGATAATAGGGCTTCGTAACATTGTGAACTTGTCCATTTCGCTTGACAATCTTACGATCAAGTGCCATCATAAGATCATAACATCATAGCTTCAAAAATTCACTTGCCATCAACAAAAGACATCTATGACCATATGATAGGAGAACCTTTTATAAGATTGTAACCCTTCAAGAAACAACATTGGATGTTAAGATACAAGGGAGATCATGAGATTGAGAGACTAGACAATTAACATTATGATGACCCAATACACTATACTTTGTAACATCAAAGAAAATAAAAGCAAAGCTTACGATTGGATGATAAAATCCTTGATGATAAGGTCATAACTCTTGAAGAAAATTTGAAAAATAAATGGCACAAAGAGATATGGGTTAGATGATTTTGACTAGTTGAGCAATTTTACTGCCATGAAAGTGATCCATGATCCAATTTTTATGATGGTATCAAGAAAATAAATGGAGGGGGGGGATTGGCTAGTAGAAAGTAATCAAAATTCTATCAGCAATAGGAGTTAGTGTTGGAGTCACTAGAGGAAGTCTTTTCCCAATGCTCCTGACATGTGGAGGTGGTAGAAACTCTACACTGAGATACTAGTCATGATCTATGATTTGACCATGCCCCTATCTACAATAATATGGAATATCTAAGTAGTTGATGTTGAGCCCCATGTGGAACTCAGTGTACAAATATTGTGCAAAATAAAGAGGAATCTAATTCTTATTAGGATAATGACCATGCACAACTAAGAAATGAGGATAGATTATACTAGCAACAATAAGATCTATGCAACGTGTCACTCAATAGCCCCTCACCCTACCTTGGGTACCCTCATATGATGGAAACATATCTTGTTTGATGACATATTTTGGGTCCACCCTCTTGAAATCCTCAAAAGATGCATCTCCCAAAATCTTAGCTCTAAGCACCGTATATATGGTATGTAATACATAAGGGGTAAAAGAATGATGTTCTCTAAATGTAGTAGTTAGATCCTATATATAGGCACATAGATGTCTCTATACAAACCATCATTAGGGGAGAGTAGAGACTTCTCTAATCTAGTAACCTCCTACTTTGCAAATGAGAATAGTGCACCAATATCAATATGTGGAGGTGTTGTAGGAGGAGCCACACCAGAACCTACACTAAAAGCCACACTAGGACCTGCACTAGGAGCTACAATACAACCTACACAATGAGCTGCAACACGAGTGCCATCACGAGCCCCACTATGAGCTACAACATGAGTCCCACCACAATCCACATCATGATGTTGCACCACAAACTACACCATGAGCTGCAATGCTATGAGCCACAACATGAGCCACACTAGTAGGAGTCATAATAAGAGCCTCATCACCCTTAGGCTAATGACCAAGCTGATCATTTGAAGTCATATCTATAATGATCGAGCTAATATATATTGTAATACACATATACATACATGTAGTCTAGTACACAAATTTATATTTAAAAGATACAAATTGTACATCATCTAATCTACACATATATATCATACATGAGAAAAAAAGCTTGCTAGGGTTAGGGTTAGGGCTAGGATTAGGGTTAGAGTTAGGGTTTAAGTTTGAGTTACAGTTAGATTAGGGTTAGAGTTAGGGTGAGGGTTTGAGTCAGGATTAGGGTTAAGAATTAGAGTTAGATTTCTAGCTTGTTAACAATAGGGGTATAGTTAAAGTTTGGGTTAGCATTAGGGTTAGGGTTACAATTAGAGTTATAATTAGGGTTCAAGTTAGAGTTAAATCTTGTTAGGGTTTGAGCTAGAGTTAGAGTTAGAGTTATAATTGAGATTAAAATTAGGGTTACATAACTAGAATTATATATTAGGGGTGTAATTAGAGTTAGGGTTAGGGTTAGAGATAGAGTTAGGATTATGGTTACACTTATAGTTAGAGATCTATAATTAGGACTAGGTTTAAGGTTAAAATTAGATATAGATTTCTAGAGTTAGGGTTAAAATTAGACTTTGTGTTAGAGTTAGAGTTAGGGTTAGGGTTAGAATTAGGGTTATGATAGTAATTAAGGTTAGAGTTAGGGTTTTGGTTTTAGTTAGAATTAAAACTAGAGCTAGAGCTAGGGCTAAAATTAGAGTTAGGACTAGAGTTAGAATTAGAGTTAGGGTTAAGAATTAGAATTAGAGTTCTAGGGTTAACAATAGGGGTATAGTTAAAGTCTAGATTAGCATTAGGGTTAGGGTTAGAGCTAGAGTCTAGGTTTCTAGCTTAGGATTAGGGTTAAGAATTAAAATTAGAGTTCTAGAGTTAACAATAGGGGTATAGTTAAAGTTTGGTTTAACATTAGGGTTAGGGTTAGAGCTAGAGTTAGAGTTAGGGTTTTTAGCTTAGGGTTACAGTTAAGAATTAGAATTAGAGTTCTAGGATTAACAATAGGGGTATTGTTAAAGTTTGGGTTAGAATTAGGGTTAGGATTACAATTAGAGTTAGGGTTCAAGTTAGACTTAGAATTATTGCTAGAATTAGGGTTAAGGTTAGAGATAGAGTTAGGATTAGGGTTTGGGTTAGAATTAGAGTTAAAGTTAGGGTTAGAGTTAGAGTTTGAATGAGAATTGGAGCTAGACTTAGGGTTAAAATTAGAGCCAGGGTTAGAGTTAGAGTTCTAGGGTTTACAATAGTGCTATAGTTTAGCATTAGGGTTAGGGTTAGAGCTAGAGTTAGAGTTAGGGTTTCCATCTTAGGGTTAGGGTAAGAATTAGCATTAGAGTTCTAGGGTTAAAAATAGGAGTATAGTTAAAGTTTGGGTTAGCATTAGGGTTAGGGTTACAATTAGAGTTATAATTAGGGTTTGAGTTCGAGTTAGAGCTAGTTAAGGTTCAAGCTAGAGTTAGAGTTAGGGTTTGAGTTTGAGTTATAATTAGAGTTAGGATTAGTGTTAGAATTATACTTAGGGTTAGCATTAGGATTAGGGTTATAATTAGAGTTAGGCTTTGACTTAGAGTTTGAGCTAGAGTTAGGGTTAGGGTTAGTGATAGAGTTATGATTAGGGTTAGGGTTAGGGTTAGGGTTTGCATTTGAGTTAGAGCTAGAGATAGAGTTAGGATTTGGCTTAGGGTTAGGGTTAAGATTAGAATTAGGGTTAAAAAACTAGGGTTATATATAGAGTCATGGTTAGGGTTATGGTTAGACTTTTTATTATTATTTTGTGTTTTCCATTGCTACCAATTTAGAAAAAAATCATGAGGAGATCATCAAGATACTCCAAAAATTATGTCGTGTATTGCATTTCATATAGGATATTTTTAAAAGGTTGAAATATATTGAAAAGGATTTGAAGAATAATGTTGCTAAGTTAATTGAGGAACCTTGCTCATTCCAAGTTCATTATTAGAAGATAAATCATTTTATGATTTTATGGCTAGACTTGGGGAAAGAACAAGACACTATGAGAAGAGAAATACTTGGATTTTAGGCACTCATCATACCCCACTTGGAACTCCTACTAAAGAAAAATAAGAAGGCCAGAGAACTCATAATATTTTCTATTATTTTTTCTAATATTCTCTAATGCTTTTTTTCTAATATTTTTCTAATAACAATAATATTTTTCTAAATTTGTTTCATAATGTTATATTAATATTTTTCTAATTTTCTAGATTAATGTTTTTTAATATTTTCAAATATTTTTCTAATATTTTCTAATATTCTAGACTAATGTTTTTAAATATTTTCTAATGTATTTTCTAATATTCTTCTAATACTACTAATATATACTTAACCGACAAAAAAATTATAAATGAAAAATTAATATAATTAACTAACATTAATAAACAATAAAATATTCTTCGAAAACTTAAAATGCATTAAAAAACATTCAAATAATCACATATAAACATACCTGAAATAGTGCAACAACAAAAAATGGAGGAAAAATACATAGCTCACTCAACACTCTAACATGTTCACTCCAACATTCAAAACATTTTTACCATGCCAAAAAAATGAAAGTGAAAATGAAAAACGGTGGATTAAAAGCCAAAATCATAAATTTAGAATGTTAGTGTGAACCTTTATAATACTTATGTTCATGTGAACATAACCTTTTCCATTAAGATATGTTTACACAAACCTATATGCTAGGAATGTTCATGTGAACAATAAAAAATTAGAAATTGGAAAATTGCTTCAATTTTTGAATTTGTTCGTGCCTCAAAAATAGCACCCACTATTGTGAGATCACACTAAGATACAAGTTAAATAAAACCTTACATTAAATAGATGTTAAGCCATAAGTTGGCCTCCAATAGATATTAAATACCAAAATGCCTTAGAAGGCTTACAACACAAATAGAATGCACATGGGAGAGACAACTAAGACCCAAATAGGTTCACACAAACTCCCAGATCAATCGACATCATGATCACACACTACATGCATAAATGAACCAAATTGATCAAGAAAATCTACAAGAACTCCATTCCACAAGCCACACTATCAAGCGTTAGCAAGACCACAAGTGATGTCGAGCTCAAACACATATTGTCGAGTTCCATAGGTGTTGAAAAAATAACACATGACAAACACTACAGTGAGTGCCATGCAATAGTAGATGTTGAGCCCCTTGACTAACCAAACCGTTTAATGACTAAGCACCTTAGCCAACACTAGATCCGATAACGATCGAGCATCACTCCTTTGGTGACTGAGTCCAACTCCTAGGCAAAATTCCTCCAACATGTAGGATTACTAACAACCCTAAGATGCTCTTGTATCACATGCAAATGACCACCCCTTCATTAAAATGTGCGCCCCCCCTAAAAGAAATCCCATTCTTCAAAGTTTACATGTGCACAATTGAAGGGTGCCCATTAAAATGTTAAGTACATTGGGGTACTATAGTCCACCTGGAAGAATTTTTTTTTTATCGTAGATTTCAATTGTGTCCAAATTGTATTTATTTTATGTGGAAGTAAGAGTTTTCAATCTCTTTGAGCTCAATGACGAGGTCTATTTGGGCTCAAAGTGCACTAAAAAATGGTGACCCCCTAGATTCAATACAAAAAAACTTTGAAAGCCACAAATTTGAAAACTAATGCCAAAAACTATCAAGAACAGAATAGGGGTATGAAGATATGGTGCTCTGATACCATGTGGAAGTTGATGAAAGATCAACCCAACAACTCCCAAGAATCACTTGCATGCAAACACTTGTCATAGAAAGAGAGAACTAAAATCTATGGAGGTTGGAATTCCCAAATCCATAGATGAGACATTCTTGATGAGAAAAAAGAGAGATTGGTATTATTAAAAGTGAATGAATGTACAGAGAGAGATTGTTTCTATAAAGGAGATCAAAATCTTGAGAAGTAACTAACCTAGGTTGCATGATAATTATTACTAAAAGAATTAATTATTATATGTCTAAAGTTTAGCTTAAGTAAACTAGTGATAATAAACAACTTAATAACTAATCATTATGATTTAATTAATAATAAAATACTTTATTACTCTAACATATGGATTTCAAACCTATGTATATGATCTTTGTAATTGCACATACATGATGCCTAGGGTGGATACTAAGAGTAGTGGTTTCAAGTTTTGGTGGCTGACTAAATGTTAGAGCTTCTAGAAAAAATATTACATAGTCCCTTAAGAAGATGAAGGTGTTCCTTTTACATAGGAAAAACCCCAAAAAGAACATCTCAATAGTGATTTTTACAACAAGCAATAAGACTTTAACACGAGATAATTATGAGTTTGAAACATTGAGAAAACACAATAATAGTATGCAAATCCCCTTCTATTAGCCAAGACCTATTGGAATTCATGATTCTGTAAATCAGATTTGTCCTAGATTCATCTTATCTTTTCCAAGCAACTCATTGACTATTCAAGAGCTTCTAGTAGCTTGATGAGCTTAAGGTTGTCAATAGGAAAATATTTATTCTTTCTTAGAAATCTAATCTCTTTCTCCTTCCAATGATTTAGTAGTGAAGTTTCCAAGCAGGACATAGGTTACTTAGCAATTAAGTTTCCTGATTTATGAAAGGAAGGAATGTTTTTTAGTTTTCAAGTGATGTGTATGTAATCTAAGTAAGAGATTTTTATAGGCCTATACAATAGTTAGATTTACAACAACAAATAACCCTTCTTTTGTATACTCTTTTTTATCAGAGATTTTACTATTGAATTTAGTTGAATGTATTGCCCTATAGAGCAACAATTCCTCTAGGCAAGTACAATTTGGTATACAACCCTATAGTACTATATATTTTGACTTGTAAAAATAATAGAGTACTAGAAGTAGATGTTTATTAGTTATATTTTGTTTAGTTTTAGTTATTGAATACAATTATTGACTAGAAAGAAAGAATCTCTTGCATATTCCAACACTATTTTATTGTCTTCATTTGAACCTTTTCTGCTGTGTGGTTGGAAATAGAGCAACCATCTTGTGCTCCACCACTCTACCCAGTTCGGGTGAAAACTTAATTTGATTTTGGAACCATTGTTTTGATATATGTTGTTCTATTTTTCTTCTATAATATTAGCATGGTATTAGAGCTATAAAGCCCTTAATCTGAATGAGTTTGGGCATTTGTGTTCATTGAGTGTTTGAAGTTATTATGTAGGAGACATGGTTGGAGATGAGAGAAAGGTGTGACAAAAATCATTGTCCTTTAATGGTAAGAACTATCATGCTTGGGTGAGAAAAATGAAGACCATCATGATAGCTAATGATTTGTGGGATCTTGTGATAAGTGGTTTCATAGATACCATAGACCCTGCTCAATTCACTACCCTCACAAACAATCAAAAGTCTTAGTTGAGAGAGACAAGAAGGGAATATGCTAAAGTAATGAGCATGATTTAAGCAGCCTTAATAGAGGTATTATTGCTGAGAATATAAGAAACTAGTTATTCCAAAGAAGCTTGGGATATTCTTGAGACTACATTCAAATGAACTTATCAAGTTCATGTTGTGAAGTTGTAAATGCTTTGAAGAGAGTTTGAATATCTTCTTATGAAAGAGAATGAATCTACTTTAGATTTTAGCACTAGAGTCTCCACTTTGATAAACCATTTGAAAGCTAATTGAGAAGAGATTGAAGATAAAAAAGTTGTGGAGAAGGTCTTGAAGAGTTTACCTCAAAAGTTTGATATTCTTGTGATTGCTATTAAAGATTCAAAAGAATTATCTAAGTTTATTGTTGATGAGTTGATGGGATATTTCCATACTCATGAGTACTATATTAATAGATCAGAAAATTCTTCATAAGAGCTCACTTCTAGAGTTCAAGCCAATCCAAGAGGTAGGGGGAGAGGAAGAAATAACTCTAGATGTGGTTCTAGATGAAGAGGATGTGGTAGCTCTGGAAAAATGGATATTAGAGGAGAAAGCTCAATAAGTAGCTTTGAGAATAGCCCCTAAGGAGGAAGAAGAAATATTGACTTTAATAAGAGAAATATTGAATGCCATTATTGCCAAAAGTTTGGGCATTATGAAAATGAGTGCTAGAAGAAATAGAGTGACTAGCCACAACATGTTAATGTTGTTGATGAAAATGTTGGAGAAAGAAAAAACAATACAACCTTTATCATGTGTAATATTGGTGAGGAAGGAAGCCCTAAAGTTTGGTATTTGGATAGAGGCTATAGTAACCACATGAGTGGTAATGGAAGTATGTTTTCTTTCATTGATAAATATTATAAGTATGAAATTATGATGGTGAATAACAGAACTATTCCTATGGCATGAAAAGGATTTATTATGATTTGCACCAAGCAAGGTGAGAAGAAAGAAATTCATAATATTTATTTTCCCCTCAGTATAAAGCACAATATAATGAGTGTTGGATAACTCATTCAAAATGAAGACATAGTGTTGTTAGAAAATGACTATTGTGTCATTCATGAGAAAGATGGGAGCAAGAAAGTTGTTGGAGTAGTTCAAATGACAAAGAACTAGCTATTTCCATTGAAGACTAAGACATGTTTCAGCTCTCAATCTATTGCTACACCTCCCAAGGAAGTGTGTATAGTAGTACACAAGCAATCATCTTTTAAAAGCATGATTGAAGACACTTCTAAGCTATTACATCTAAGGTATGGACATCTTGGCTATGCTGGTTTGAATTTGTTATCAAAGAAAATAATGGTGGATGGCTTTCCAAGTGTTGGGGAGTCCAGTGTGAGATTTGCATTTTGGGTTAGCAACATAGACTGCCCTTTAAATTTGGTAATTCCACAAGGGTTAGAGCATTATTAGACTTGGTGCATACTAATTTAGTAGGCTCTATGAAAGTTACTTCCATCAGAGGGAGTAATTATTTTATGACCTTTATTGATGATTTTAGTCATAGAACATGGGTGTATTCTTTGAAAAATAATTATGAAGCTTTTAATAAATTTTTAGAGTTTAAAGCCCAGGCTGAAAAAAAAAGTGGACATTGCATTAAAGTCCTAAGGAGGAGATCATATCTCCAATATTTTTGCAAAATTTTGTAAGCAAAATTATATAAGGAAAGGGTTAACATCTAGTTATACTCCACAAAAAAATGGAGTGGTTGAAATAAAGAATAGAACTATCATTGAGATAGAAAGAAGTATGTTGAAAGGAAAAGGTCTCCTGACTAAATATAGGGGAGAAGTTGTAGAAACAATAGTTTAGTTAATAAATAGAAGTCCTACAAAATTTTTCTATGATAAGATACATCTTAAGGCATGGGCAAGGCATAAATGGAGAGTTGAACACTTGAGAGTGTTTGGGTGTGTAGAATATCTAGACATACCAAAGGAGTAAAGACAAAAGTTTGATGATAAAGGTGAGAAGTGTATTTTCACAGGTTATAGTTCATAATCTAAAGCATATAGATTATATAATCCTCTCAGTACGAAGATTATTATTTCAAGATATGTTGAGTTTTAGAGAATGAGTCAATGAATGACTTGGTGGATGCATCATCTAACACTTAAGTAAAATGCCTATTATTGATGCAGATGATGAGCTAGATGATCAACAAGATGAAGTAACAACAAAAATAGAAGACTTGGACAACTTTGGATTGCTTCTAACTGAAATAGGTTGAAAGGAAAGCAACTAGAGACAACAAGATAGTCAGCTCTAGATAGGTCCAGACAACTTCAAAATAACACATAGATAATTTATGATAGTTCCAAACAACTCTAGATTCAACCTGCACAACACAATAGTAGTAGTGAGAGTTCATATCCTACTCTCATCTCCCTTCTACCAAGAAAGACTGAAAGTCTCAAGGAGATATACCAAGATGAAAGCTATATTGATTTTGGATTATTTTCTCACAGTCATCCAATTTACTTTGAAGAAGATGTGAAAGAAGAAAAATGGTGTGAGACTATGGATGATGAGATAGATGCAATAGCAAGAAATGAAACTTGGGAGCTAACTGATTTGCCTCCTAACAAACAAGTTATTAGTGTGAAATGGGTTTATAAAACCAAGTGTAATGTTGATGGAAAAATAGATAAGCATAAAGCATGTTTGGTGGTCAAAGGATACAAACAATAGTTCGGTAGAGTCTATGATGAGACATATGCACTTGTTGCAAGGATGGAAACTATGTGTGCTATCATAGCAATTACAGCCTAGCACAAGTGGAAGGTAGTACAAATGGATGTGAAATATGCCTTCCTTAATAGTGTGTTGAAAGAAGAAGTTTATGTGGATCAGCCACCTGGTTATAAAGTTTTGGGTGAAGAAGATAAAGTGTATAGGCTTAAGAAAACTCTTTATGGGCTAAAGCAAGTGCCAAGAGTGTGGTACAACTAGATTGACTCATATTTGTTGAGCAACAGTTGCATCAAAAGTAATGGTGAGCCTAATCTTTACATTAAGGAAACATATGATAAGATTTTTATTGTTATCTTATATGTTGATGAACTAATTTTTGTTGGGGATGATGATTGCCTTATTTCTGATTTCAAATAAGGTATGAAGCATGAGTTTGAATTGACAAACTTAGGAATCTTGAGATACTTTCTAGGCATAGAAGTTAAGAAAAAGGGTGATGGAAATTTTATTTCTCAAGAGAATTATGCACATTAGATATTAGAAAGGTTTAGATTGTTGAAAAACAACGAAGCCCAAACACCAACTATAGTAGGTCTTAAGTTGAGTAATGAAGATTGCAACAATAGTGTCGATCCAAATATGATCAAAAGTTTAGTTCGATCCAAGTTTATGGAAATTGCAAAGGATACTCATTGGAAAGTGGGTAAGAGAATCCAAATGTGCATGAAAGGAACCAAAGGATATAGTATTTTATATATTACTAAAAGTGATTCTAGGATAGTTGGCTATACAAATAGTGATTGGGATGAAAGTCTAGATGATAGAAAAAGTACTTTTGGTTATGTTTTTCACATGGATTTTGAAATAATTTCTTGGTCTTCTAAGAAGTAACCCATAGTTTCCCAATCTATAGCTGAGACTGAGAATATTGTAGTGAATGTAGCAACATGTCAAGTGGTTTGGCTGAAAAGAATCTTAGCTGATTTTAATGAAGAATAAGTGGAAGAAACCACCATATTTTGTGATAATATTTCTTCAATTTTTTTAACAAAAAGTCTAGTGTTTCTTGGTAGAAGTAAATATATAGAAATTAAATATCATTTTATTTGTAAATAGGTTGAAAATGATAAAATACATATGGATTTTTGTTCCTCAAAGTAGCAACTACCAGAAATCTTCACCAAGCCTTTAAGGATTGGAAATTTTCAGCAATTAAGAAAGGCTTTAGGCATTGTTGTTTTGGATCAGCATGATCTAGTTTAATTTGATGGCTCAAGACAAAGATAGAGGGTTAGAATTATTGATTCTACGAATCAGATTTTCCCTAGATCTATCTTATCTTTTTGAAGCAGCTCATTGACTATTCAAGAGCTTCCAAAAGATTGAGCAACTTAAGAAGTTGAAGCTTATCAGTAGGCCAATATTTATTCTTGCTTAGAAATATAATCTCTTTATCCTTTTAATGATTTAGTGGTGAAGTTTCCAAGCAAGACACTAGTTACTTAGCAGTTAAGTTTACTGATTCATAAAGGATTTTTTAAAGTTTTCAAGTGACGTGTATGTAATCTAAGTCAGAGCTTAGAAAAAAGATTTTTATAGGGCATATGCAACAATTAGGTTTGTAGAAATAAATAGCCCTTCTTTTCTATATGTTGTTTTATAAAAGATTTTGGTATTGAGCTTAGTTGAATGTATTTCACTGTAGAGTACTAATTTCTACATGATGTAAGGACAAGTATTTCTCTCCAACCCTACTTTCTCCTAGGGTCTTTTCTATGCCTCTTCTCTAGCCTATTATTGTTCTTCCACTAACCCTTACCCCCAAGGGATTCTATTTCCACTCATTCTCTTCAAATTTCCCACACTAATGATGCAATCAACACAACTGCTAGCATGCTTCATGGATTCCTTCTTGGCTTATTGACACCAAATGATCAAAGATGATAAAAAATTAGTAAAAATGGAGAGTTAGGTTTTTACCTAGGGCATTGGCTCTAGTCCATTGATAATCCACAAAAAATTCACAGAAATCTCTATCAATTTCAAGAAATTACTCCAAACTAGGCCTAATAGGGCTACAAGGAAATAAGCCTCCAAACTCACCTTTTGGCCCACAACTTGGAAAAATGATTAACAAGGTTGCAAATAAACTTCATATCCTAGTACCCTTTTTGAAGACCTTTGAGATTCACTTGGTCTAACTTCTCCAACCCATCTATACAGTGAAATGCTATTTTGAAGCCTAAAATTAAGGGTTTTACCAATGTGCTAACAACACTCACAAGGGTTTTATCAAAACCCTAAGAAAAAAATATCATTAGGACTTATCCTTGGGCAAAGGACTTCTTCACCTTCATGTCCTTCTCTCCATCTACTTGTATTGAAGCAATCAATGCATTCAACCCCACCAACTGTTATTTCAAGTGTTGTGATCCCTAACCATGCTCACTTGGCTTGCTTACAACATCACTATAAAAGGCCAAACATTCTTTGTAGGTCCCAAGATCTTGAATGCCTTTAGTACAAGCAGTCACCCTCACACATTCCAAGGTACTATAAAGATTCCATGGTTGAAAGGTGAGTTATTACTCTATCTTCCAAAACTGTTTGGTTCAGACTAACAACAAGGCAAAAACCAAAATATTTACAAAAGTGAAATGAATTGGAATCAAAAACCTATCTAATCACACATAGAATTAAGTGACTACATATACTAACTTAAAAACAAGCTACAACATGGAGTTCAATCCATTAAGTGTCCTAATGAAGAAAACAACTATGACTATGGTAAAACAATTTAGAAATATGCTTGTTCATTAACCAAACTTTCATCAAAATACTAATTAACTTATGTTATAGGTCAAGGGAGGCCTTAAATAGGACCAAAACACATTTTCCAACCAGTTTGATGTGGTTATTCCACATAATTCTCAAAGCTTCACTTTTTGCAACAAAAGTTGTCATGACAATTTTTGCAATTTTCGCAAAGTTGTCATGACAACTTTTGCAATTTTCAAAAAGTTGTCATGACAAGTTTTGCAATTTTTACAAAGTTGTCATGCAACTTGACAAGGTTTTGCATAACCATTGTCAACTTGGTAAAAGCCTCATGAAACTATAACAAATACCTAAATATGATCCTCAAGACATGAATTCATCATTCCACCTCTCTTTTGTCCAATTTAGCCCTCTAGATGCACAAATCTCACCTTTAACAATGATGACAACAATTACACAAGACCTAGAAACATTGGACAAAGCCATAATATTGAATACTTCTAAGGACCTACTTAGACCTCCTAATGAATAAATCATCCTTTATGAATCACTAGCCCCTTTTGTTACACTAGTGTCTTGGCTAAGGCAACAACAAGCAAAAATTTGACTAGGAACACTAGGTCACCATGTAGCCTTACATAGGTGCTCTTGCACCATGATCCAAAAAAAAGTAAATCATGAAACTCCTATAGGAAAGATGTCATCAAATATTCTCAAATTTATGAAGTTTATAGCAGCAACCCATGTTGCCTCTTCCGTTGGCTTAGCTTCCCGTTTGATGAGGTGTTCGATGTACACCTTGTGTCTAGTAGTCTTCTTCACCCTTGAATCCAATACTTTCTCTACTTCTAGTTCTATCTTGGGAGATAAGACATTAGATTCAACATCTTTTCCAACCTCCTATTTCTTCACATCTATTTCAATTAAAGGCCCCATAAACTTTACCAAATTTTCCACATTTAAGACGAGTGAAATGTTCTAGTCACTAGGTAGATTGACGTAGTGCAAGGCATGAAAATCCCAAAAGGAGATGTCCTAGCCCCCCAAAATAGCCACATAATAGAAAATGCAATAATAATGCAACAAAAATGCAAGATTTGATAGCAAATCACAACTCTTTATTTATAAAACAACTATTTACAGGCAATATGCCTGGCTGTAAGGCCTTCTTGGTTGGGGCCAAATACAACAAAAAATACAATAATAGTTCAGTGAGACCCCACAAGATATAATTCACAATACTAATCCTAGCTAGTCTAGATTTTCACTCTGGTAGAAACATCCAAGGAAGATCTCAACTTGTGCTCACAATCCCACCAAGCAATCTCCTCATTTTTCAGGCCACAACTTCTAGCTCTTCAAAGTTCACTCCTCCATTTCATCTTCTTTTCCAAATGGATGAATCTATCACAAAATACTCCACAAGACCCCTTACTTATACCCAACTAAGCCAAAATTTGGTTGAGAAATTATAAATTAAATAAAACCCCTTGCATTAAATGCATATTTAAGCCACAAATTGGCTCACAAAAAACATTAAACACAAAAATGTTAACCCTCACATTAACCCAAAGTTAACACGTGATAACTACACAAAAATACATTAAACAAGCCCCAAGTTTATAACCAAGATTAAATACACATAGAAGAGATGACCAAGACCACACATAGGTCCATAGAAACTCCTAGATCAATCCATGTTATGATCACATGCTAAATACACATAGAACTCTAGTAAGCACCAACACACTATTGAGTGATAGAAAACTCCAAAGCATTGTCGAGTAACCAGTACATGCCAAGAACCAATACATTTTGAGCACCCAATACATGATGAGTAACCAACACATGTCAAGCACAATAGTGAGTGCTAATCAATAGCATCTATTGAGCTCTTCAACAAACAATCGCCTTTATTGATTGAGCACCTTTGCTAACACTACTTTCAACAATGACTGAGCACCACTCGTTTGGTAAACAAGTCCACAAATCCAAATCCAAATACCCCAACATGCAAGATTGCAAGAAAGCCTAGGATGCTCCTACATTAGAAACCCCAAGTTCAAAAAGATGTTCTAGAAGCTAGAATAACATCTCTTGGGATTCAACACATAAATCCCAAATGGGTTCCTCACATACATATCCTCCAATTCTTCAACTTGCACACTCTTTCCCTTGATCTTCTTCTTCACATTCATCAACTCAGAATAATCTCCAACCTTCTTAGAATCTATCAACTCAACTTGGCTATCAATACTCAGGTTCTTCCTACTGAGCTCTTTATTCTACAAAGAAATCAGTAAAAACTTCCTGCCACCTTTCTCAACAATAAACACATTCTTGACACAATCATGCACAACCCTACAATCATACTGCCAATGTCTACCAAGAAACACATGACAACTATTCATGTCCATAATATCAAAAAATACTTGATCCTTATAGTACCCAATTTAGAAATCAATTAGGTATTGCTCCCTCACTTCCAAAGAATGCTCACCTTGCAACTAGCCAATCCTATAAGGACAAGGATGTATCACTCTCTTCAAACTAAGTTTCTGAACCATCTCCTGAACAACAAGGTCATCAGTGCTACCACCATCCACAATCACATTGTACATTTTACCACAAGACTTACAAAAAGTCCTAAACAAACTAGTTCCCTGACAAAAATATGATGTTCTCTGACCCACCACTACTCACTGAGCCAACAAATTCTCTCCTTGCTCAAGCTAACTATCCTAGACTTCAACCTCATTCATAGTAGTAGCTATCCTACCAATCATACATTCAAAATATCTATGCCTTTTTTGCCACATTTGAAACAATTACCTCTGAAAACACCTCCACTTGTCCTCCTTTTTGAATCAACAGGTTTTGGTTCACCTTCTGTACTCAGTTTAGCTTGTACTGAGCCATCCTCTTTCTTCTTTCCTTGAGGATTACCTTGATGTTTCATCTTTAGCTTCTCTTATACTCTCAAAGTATATTGATAAGCATCCTCCATCGAAGAAATATTCAACATACCAATCTCATCCTAAATATTGGATCTTAGACAAGTAATGTACCAAGCTACCTTCTCCTTTGACAATTCTCTATGCCCGTGTTGAATAGTCACCTTGTAGATTTCCGTGATATAATCCTTCATAGTCATATCCTTCTATTCAAATTCTACAAACTCTTAAATAGCTCAAGTTCATAATCAACATGAATGACCTTAGCCTTCAGTTTAGTCACCATCAATCTCCATCTAGAGATCTTCATTTCCCCTTCCTCCTCTCTATCTCTTTGTAGTTCCTTCCACCAAAGGGAAAAATGTTCCTTCAACTTAGTTTGTGCCAACCTCACTCTTGGTGAATCCTTAATATCCTAAAGCTTAAATTAGTCTTCTAATTCACCAATATAATCAACTAGGTCTAGGATTCAAAGTACCTAAGAAATTAGAAACCTCCATCTTATGCTTCAACTTCAATTGAGATCTAGGTTGAGAAAAACAACCAGCCATAATTCCAATAGGTCTCTCCAAAAAATTAATTCTATCCTCGCCACTCAATCCAACAACTACAATGTCTTTGACAACTTCCTCATAACTACTTTTAGTACCCATATGCCTAGGTACACCACCTAAAGCACTCATGATTTCAACAATCATGTCACTCTTCATCAATGCAATCTCAAATTTGAAGTTTTCTCTCATCTTATTTGAGATCCATTCTTCCAAAATATCACTAAGGTCATCATTCTGCTTGGGGTCCTGTTGGGACTCAAAATTGAAGCCCCGATTTTGAGTACCACTTAAAACAATCAAGCCCTATAAGTTCTTTTTGATGCATGCATACCCGACTCTCCATTTGAGGCCTAAGCGATGTTTAATATTTATAAAAACTTTCATTCAATACATTTATGCATCCAATGAAGAAAAATTTCCATTTCGAGTCATTCTTTGAAGTTCTATTTTTAGCAATGTCCAAATCTGCATTTTTGCCTAAGTATCAAACAACGATAGGAGGCGTAGTTTGCAATTAAATATCTCGCATCTAGTAATGCTTCATGACTCTTTATTTTGGGAGTGTTTAGTATCCCTATCAAAGAACCTATTTTTTAGAGTTTAAGTTTTTTTGATATGTTTTGACTAGGTTTTGAGTCCCTCAAATTTGGTCATTAATTGTTGTCATGCTGATGCTAATTGTTCATAATTCTAGGAGGCCCTATTTGACTTGTTATAACTTTGACCTAGTTGACCAAAATGAGAGAATTAATTTTGCATTTCATTCTAGAGGTCAAAGACATGTTATGTTTCAATTTTGAGCTGATGAAGAATCTATTTGATAAGTTTTTGAATGTGATTCCAAAAGCAATTTGCAAAGTTTTACTAGTGTCAATAATTACAGATTTATCGGTACCCTTGTTTGGGATGTCATAACTCTGAATCCATGATAGGTGAGATCAAGTGGATTGTACCATTTTTTTCTACTCTAAAAATTCTTTAAGTGTGCTAGTTTTCAAGTTTTGAAGAATCCATCTCCACACTTTCCTAGGTCCATTCTATTTGCAAAAAACTCTTTTTTGTCATTGTTCCCAGTTCTGCAAATTTGAGTAGCCCATTTTGATCACTCGACATTCTTGTCTTGTTATTCATCATGAGATTTAATCATAGATTTATCTTCCTCATGACAATGAACCAACACTTTAGTTTTTGTCTCCCCAAGTGTCAATTTGCCTTATTTTCAAAGCTGAATTTGAATGTGTTTTATGGTTTTTTGACTTTTTTCTTCCAGGTAGTTCTAAGAAGGTAACTTCGACAGTCAATGTCTTTTGATTGAGATTTTTTCATGAGATGAGATTTGACATGGTGCAAGAATGTGGAATAGAGAATTAATATTGTTGATTTCAAAGCCCGATCAGTTGTTTTTGTCAATTTTTAAAGCCGGTCAAAGGACATCTTGGCATAAAGATGAAAATTTGTAAAAAGATGTAAAATGAGTTACAAATTTGTTTCAAATTAGTGTATGGTGACTAAAAAATTAATTTAACAGTTCAAATGTTTGAATCCAAAAATCTTTTTAGCTGGACCCACTTTGGGGGCCCAACTAAATTCATTAGATGAACAAGTCACCGGGGATCAAAAATTTCCAACATAGGTGATTAGGATAACCTAAAAAGTTATAATGCTCCCTAGTGGATATGTCACAATTGGAGACCAAAAGGTGCCAAAGCTGGTTTAATCAAGTCAAGCATTAAGAGCTTCACTAATAGACCGAAGGCATACTATGAAAGAAGAAGATCTCAAGAGGGAATTCTCAATCAGGTTATTTATTCTAAAATACACATGAAAAACACTTGCAAAATTAAATTGAATGTTTGATTATGGTGACAGGTGTATAAGTGCAGGGCTTGGATTGTTATTATTTCTCACATCCTATATGACCCTCATTCCTACAAATAGTAAGCCACTCACAAATTGGGGAAATGGGTGGAGGAATTAAGATTCGCCCTTTTTATAATGAGTGAACCCATTGATGTTGTCTATAAACACATATCCATTCTAATTGCATCAATTTGAGGGCCTACATACTAAATAGTAAAGTGTATAATGTATTAAGGTTATTAAATGTCAAATTAGTAGAGGAGATGCTTGGTCAATTGTGAAGTAGTGTTGGGAAGGAAATTATCATAGAAGGGAGGCGATTGGTGAAGTAGGAGGCTCCACGATAAAGAGACATCTCTTGTTTTTTGAAGAGACACATCAAATGCCTTGACAAGTGCATAGAGAACCTATAGATATTATTCTCCCAAACTAGCATGTGCTACTACTACTAGATGTTGCTCTCTGCCTTTACCTTATGAAGAAACCACAATATATATATATATATATATATATATATATATATATATATATATATATATATATATATATAATATATATATAAAGGAGACTCTTACTCCATTCATGGTGTCATCTCTAACAAAAAAAATAAATCTTGTTGCTTTTCATTTCTAGAGGAATTTTTCTTGTGTTGAGCTTCTTTCCAAGAAAAATCTACATGAGTGATATTACTCAACTCGATCAATGTCAAATCAAGCTTCTTGAGAGAAGATAAAAGATGAGAGGCCATTGAGGTGACAAATCTACTCAAAAATGTGCACAACAAGATTGTGAATACATTGATAATGTAGAATCTCAATGAGGTCACCCAAGATGAGCTTCAATATATTACAGAGGTTGGCATAGGTGGAGCATGGTGATGTTGAATCTCCATCTGTGTTGTGTTACTGCTATGTGTGATACAAGTCTTATGGGGGCTAGGATCACAGAGAGTGATTGAACCACAATATATATCAAGTGAAGGGGTGGGTCATATTGGTAGAATAGGAATATCCAATGCAAGTTTTAAAATAGGTATATGTTGTAAGAGAAGTTAAGTCCATGACTTGGAAGTAGCCATGCAAAGCATGTGTTAGACACCATAAGAGTGGGAAGAGCAGCTAGAATGTGGATGATCATGGGAAAATCAGTAAAGAGCTAGAGAATTTTATGTTGTTGCAAAGGCTTGGTGTAGAAGAACACAAAAAAGGAAAGAAATGGGAAGTATTTTAGTCCCACATCCACTAGGTGGGGACGCATTTTACCTTTCATATACTCCAACACTCACCAATTAAAATGTCTTTAAGTGCCTGCATGGTGCCCATGGTCAATTGCAAGTTAAAGAAGAGTCAATGTAATTTTGAATGAAAATACTAAGACATGGACACCTACTAACTAACAAACATTTGACAAGTGGCAATGACATGGAAAAGGAATGACAAATCAACACATGACAAGTTGTAGAATGTCCCAGCTTGGTGCAGACTCCAGTGCACCAACATAACACAGGGGAAGTGTGTCACGAAGGCTCATCCTCGCATGCACAGTTAGTAGCCTACTAATTGTAATGTGGTAATGTACCTATCTTCCATGTGGAAGTGGGCCCCAATCAGAGGTGACATAGTGGTCTAGTCAGTGGATGACACAATGATGATAGAGTGATACAAATAATAAGTAAGAAGTTGACATGTGGTGGTGATGTATCAACTAGTTAGAGGGTGCCATATGGCACCCAGGTGGATGATGATGTGGAAAATGCCAACCAATGGCATGTTGCCATGTGACAGAGAGAGTCAAACTTAGTTAACCTGAAATGCATCAAAGGAGGGAAATTTTTGAGTTTGGAAAAAATAATATTTTATTATTTTTCTAGTTTTGACATACAATTTTTTAAATCAAAATAGTTTATAATATAAATTTATAAATTTTAGTTAATTTTAAATACTTTGAATGAAATTTAGTTATAGAGCCACAACAAGGGCATATTTTTCAAAATGGGTCTCTGGGTGTTTCTAGTGATGAAATATAGCAATATTATATATTGCCAGAACTAGGAGAGAATGAACTTTCCATTTCTATAGTTTGTTTTTGCATAGGAAGCCATGTAATGCCCGCCTGGAGATCCCTAGAACAAGGATTCAGTACAAGCCAAGATTTTTTTTTTTTTACAAGTATGAATGCACATGACAACATCATACAAGGATCATAAAGATTGCAATAGAAGACTTCACCACAATCTTAACAACCAATAGATCTCCAAATGCCACTACCAAACTGACACACGCGAACAAAAGCCAACAACCACCACATACAAGATGAGGGCTCAAGAAATGACCACTCATCAAAAAAACACCAAGCTAGGGTAAAATGCAAAATCCTAAAATTTGGCTAAGCCTAAAATCCTGAAGCCTTGAAAATTGGCTAAGTCTAGATTTTTGAAGCCCTGAAATTTCCTACAATCTTTATCTTATCTCTGAGAGGTCTGAAACCTATCTCAAAAGATTTTTCGCATATATTAAAATATATCTTAAGTATAAGGAATTATACTTAAATGATATATTTTAAACCCCAAAGGACTGCAACAGAAGCACACAAAAAGGAATTGAAAGAAAACAACCCAAATTATTTTAAACCCCAAAGGAATACAACAGAAACACGTAAGAAGGAGATGAAAGAAAACAACCTGAATCCAAAAAGCCATAACATAGGGTCGAAGAACACCAAAAAGGGTATCCAAAACAACTCTCAAAATGTTCAAATCAAATCGAAAAGTGCTTGCTATCGGTCCGCATAGGTTTTTAAAAAACCTATGTGATACTTTATTACAACACTAAAAAGTATCACGCGACATTTCTAAAAAAGGAGGCCGACTCTTTTAGAGTTTGAGCAATACTTTTCTCAAGGGTGTGCGATACTTTTAGGGTATCGTACACCATTTCACCAAAGGAGGTCCAATACTTTCTAGTATCGCATGGCATTTCTCCAAGAGGCATGCGATACTTTTCAAAATCGTACAACACAGTTTCTATGGGCATGCGATACATTTTTATGTCACACCATGTTGATAAAATGTCACCCATAGAAACACAAAAACACTTAAGGTAAAAACAAAAGGGGAAAAATGGAGAAAAATTGAGTTCAGAACCTCTACACTAGGGAGTACCAAATCCACATAGATCGAGGAGTGAATACTCGAGTGCATAATCAACAAGATGCAAAGATCAAGAAGGAGATACATCTATCCATCTAAAACTACAGCAGGAAAGAATGTACTAAAAGCAACATCATAGTGAACATAAGCAACATCACAATGTATAGAGATAATATCACAATTACAAAACAACCAAATTTAGTATGCAGTTCCTCCCAAACGTCAATAACATCGTAAGACCATCATGGATCCTAGCCATCCCCTATGTGTAACATCCCAAGTCACTGACCAAATCGTCAGTACTATCATAATAGGGACATCACTACTAAAACATGCAACAATATAAGCATAAGATAATCCTACAGTAGATAACATCACCTATCACATGCTAAACATAAATAAGCAATAGATATGCTACTACAAAAATTCACATCATCTAATAATATGCTAAACATCATAATATGGGAATGCATCAAGTAAACAAACATCATCTAAACATGATATCCAAGCATTCCAATGAAAGCATAAATCACAAGAAAGCATACTCCAAAACTCGAAGTACCAAGTGAAAGTATCCAACATCAGTTGCACTAGGACAAAAGATCGTCTTTGTACATCGAAACCTAGCAGTGGTGAAGGTAGCTATGCCTCCCAACCATATGAAACCCGTAGATCCACACCCGCTATGCTGATGGAGATAATGATCCAACCACAACCACACATAAAGCACAACATCCAAGGCTACCACTCATCCTAGACAGTATGATGGCTACAACCAAGAACCTTAGACAATGCAAGGGGTACAAGTCCTAGTCAGACACTCAATAGGCTACTAAGTAGGGGCTAACATCATGGAGAGTCACTTGGCATGCAAAAGCCCAAGCTAGTATAGGCATCTACTCTTCTCAACAGAAGACGCACAACCTAGGGTAGTAACTCTTCACGACAGAAGGTGCACAAGCCACACATTTTATTATCTTGTATTTATTACCACCCAATGTTTTAATTTAATTATCACTTATATAAAAATTCCTTTACCAACAAAGGAATAGTCACCAGGTTGCAGGATAGAAGCCCCTCCATATGCTACCCTACCCTACCCAGGCTCATCCTATGACAAGTGCCCGTGGGCATGCATACTCCCAACCCAACCCCAATGATCATAACTCTCAAAAAATCCATAGAATTTTGGGTCTTGCAAGTCACCCAAAAAATGTATTCGCATGTACTCATGTGTGGCACACCACCATCATGAAGATCAAAACTCATGGACATGATGAGAACACAATGCAAAAGATAACACCCAACTAAAAGCAACAGAGGAAGGATGGATTCTACACGAATCCCAAAGCCAATAAAACCATACATCATAAAATCACTCAACCGGCCTCAATCTAAGAGTATGGATTCTATACGAATCCCAATGATGCAACAAGACCAAACATCATGAACTCACTTAACCAGCCTCAATTCGAGAGTATGAATTCTACACAAATCCTAGCGCTCATGAAACAAAAGCAAAGGTCTAAAAGAAAAAATAACACTGGGTATAAAATCACTCAACCGAACACAATGTCAGGAGTACGAATGCAACATGCATCCCAATGCAACATAAAAGTGCAATAGTGGTCTGACTGATATCCAAAGGGATTAGCAAGGTCCATGACCCACATTGTGCCAAGAAAACTTGAGAAAACAAGGTGGCACACAAAATGAGGTAAAAACCCCAAATTTTGGAAAAATTGTTAAATTAAAACCCATTTGGTCTTTGGGCACAAAAACTCCAAAAATCTAAAAAAATCACATTCGGACACCGTATGCAAAAATGGCCAACATAATGGCATAAAAACCTGAACCCTCATCTCAAAAAATAGGGAAATGTTCATACCCGCCCAACCGAGCAGAACTAACATATAGAAACAGAGGGGAACACTAGTTCTCAACCTCCAAACAAATGACTACCAAAAATAGAAGCAAAAATGGAGCTGAAAGAATAGAATGGGAAAGCCCTACCTCACAGCCAAAAGGGAAAAATGGAAATCTGAACCAAAAAATAAAATGCCTGTAGAAGTGGCCAAACATTGTGGCAATCAAAAGTTTCCCCGAGCTAGATCCAACGAGCTCAACCTTGCGACGATCCCATGCATGTGGCTCCCACAACAAACAAATTAGTAAATCCTCATGAAGAGGATTTTGAGTTTTACTCTCCAAATTTCTAATTCTAAAGTGAGAAGTGAGGAATTAAATTCCTTTTTGGATACTTATTCACTTTTCGAGTGAATAATTGATTAGGGCAAATAACTAGTCAGCCTAGTTAAACCCCAGATCGACCCAAACAAAAATAGGCTATTACTATAAATAGGAATTCATCTATGGAAAAGCTGCCAAAAATTAAAATAAATTAATTAAAAAGCCAAAAAACCCAAAAACAGATAAATTTCTTAATAACTTTCATGACAATGCGAACCTCTAAATGCACAGACACGCTTACTGGTCTAATCAAATAATGCAAATGAGTTCAGATTTAATAATCACCAAAAGTTTTAATTTAAACATTTAATTAAGGATACATTGACCATATAAGGATGACATTGGTAAAATATGAATGTTTGAATCACTAACTCCATGTGCCACTATTCGCATAAAGCATAAAGTCAACAATATAAGGTAAGGAAAAACACACTCTACCTCATCAACAGGTGCCCAACTAGGACATGCACCAACTACATGACCACAAATCAAGGTCAAAACAGAACACACTTCCAACAAGAGTTGGAATCATGAGGAAAATCCATCCCAATTTTCAAAGAATACTATCATGTCACACATGATCATTCTGGAATCCATGTAACCTCACCCTTAGAAAAAAGTGGATGAAATTTTACCAACAACATTACACACTCCTAAAGACTACTCATCACCAAGTGTAGGAGTACAATGCCTCTCCAAGGTACAAAAGCTCAACTACCACTCGAAACTAGGGTAACATAACCCTACCAGACAAGATAACACCCTCTCACAAGGTTTGAAGAATTTCATCAGTGGACACAATTGTGTAATGTTTGCATACCAACTGATAAGATGGTAACATGTATCCAAAAATACCATGTCCCTCTAGCACCATGCTAAGAAAACTACACCCAATCTATCGCTAAACTTAATCTCTAGCCTCAAGTCAATGGTTAATGAGAAAAATTGACTGAGACAATCCACATGAAGATATAAGCTTAGGGAGAGGGATACTATAGAGTATTAGGACTGAAAGGGTGTAACTCTCAAACTCTAAACAAAATCAGCCCAACATGCATTAGGGAACTCACAATTCCACCAACCATCAACATACTCAATAGAAAACACTAACTAAGCTAGTGGAATAACCACACTAGCCTACTCTTTCAAGAGAGAAAGAATACGAAGATGCACCAAAGACAACATCCAAAAAGGAGAATCTAGACTCATCAAAGAACTAAGTCACTCCCAAATGACAAGGCAACATCATCCTTGAGCAAGGAATGATCACAAACCACACTTCACCTCACAAGGGTGGGTTAAAGCAATTGGAAACACACAAATCCAAGCACGAACTCGAACAAGTACCTAGTAGATTATGAAGACAAGATAACTTTTCCATTATGAATCACATGAAGAGTTAAACTTTTCCAATGGCCATAAATATGATATGTCATGATTGAATTGGCCTCTACTAAAAAAGGTACTCAAAAAATCAATCAGCAACTCCAAAAGCCATAGCTTCACATCTAGACTCGAATTGGCTCCATTCAAAAAGTGTCAAAAAGGTATCGACAAGGATAACAAGAAGAAGAAGCTAAGAGAGACCTAAGACCTATGATCTGAGTCACCACTCAAAACAAAGCCACAAGGGCAAAAATAATAGTCTTGGCCACCAAGACAAGTGAGAAACAAAATATTCAAATCCACACAAGATTACACATGCCCAAACAACATAAGACATGGAATGAAAGGTAGTTCACACATTGAAACCATCATTACTTATCTCCCATAATTTCATTAATTAAACATAACATAAGCACTAATACATAATGAACTGAAAGATTTTCAAGCAAGGGTCCAAGAGTCACCATAAAACAAGTACATACCTTTCAAGAATTAACATTAAGTTTAATCACCATTTAAACCATTTAATTACTTTAACTTTACATTTACTACATGAACACTAGCATGTTCTTTGTGATATTATCCCTTGTACATACTACTAGAGGTTTGAGATGAACATGATAGAGTCACAACACACAATTGGGTAGTAGTAAAACACATCTAGAATAGTCATCAAAAAATAGAACAAAAAGCTCAAATGGGGGAATTATCAATTCCAACAGTAACTACCAAAAGAGCTCATTTCAAAAATAAGTCAAATGTGACAACTGTCACAAAGAGAGAGATAGATAAAATTTGATGACTACTCCAAGAGAGGAAAATACTAAAAACCAATGCTAGCCCAATAACATGAGGAAAGTACCTCCAGCCAAATAAAATAAGGCATCAAACAAATCACATTATAGGTGATGACTGAGTACAATCACACAAGAGAGATAAATCATCACACAATGCTAAGGAATACATCATCCTAGCATCGTTAGAGAACAAACTCACACACATCAAGCAATATCCCATTAGTAATCTTATGCATATGCAGACAAGAATAATTTCCATGTAATGAAACATTTAGATATCCATAAAATTAATATAGTTTTACATAAGCTTAAGAAGCAATCAGATTGTGGACTTAAGTCATTAACCCAAGGATATAATGCAAACCCATTTCTTTGCAATGATTCACCATAACACTTATTTTCATTGAAAAGAACCATTTCATTATTATAACAACAAAATAAAGAATTAAAATAAGATTCCTATATTATTTACAATAAGGAGAAAACAAGGAACAATGCACCTAACTCCATAAGGAGAAACAAGAAGAGGCACACAAGGCCAACACATTGACACCAATAAGTGGTTCTATCCAAAAAGAGTCACACAAGAAACCAACCAAACAAGGCACATCAATTTTTCTTACCAAACTAGGAAGACTCACTTCCTTCTCCAGATACTACTCTAGTCGCATCTACTGGTAAAGCAAATCCATCCCAAGTAGATACTGAAGCAACAAAGATCACAAGTTCTCACAAAGACACTTGCACTCAACCAAGATAACATCAATCATATGGGCAACATAAACACAAAGATCCCAATGTTTGAACATGGGCTCTGATACCATATGTAATGCCCTACCTAGAGATCCTTGGAAAAAGGATTCAATACAAGCCAAGATATTTTTTTTTTACAAGTATGAATGCACATGACAACATCATACAGGGATCACAAAGATTGCAATGGAAGAGTTCACATAAATCTCGACAACCAACAGATCTCCAAACACCACTACCAAACTAAAACATGTGAACAAAATCCAACAACCACCACATACAAGATGAGGGCTCAAAAAATGAACACTTAAAAAAAAAACACCAAGCTAGGGTAAAATACAGAATCTTGAAATTTGGCTAAGCCTGAAATCTTGAAGTCCTAAAAATTGGCTAAGTCTAGAATTCTGAAGCCTTGAAATTTCCTAGAATCTTTATCTTATCTCCGAGAGGTCTGAAACCTATCTCAAAAGATTCGTTGTGTATATTAAAATATATCTTAAGTATAAGTTGATGTATATTTAATTCCACAAGTTGACATAGGTCAACTTATGGAATTAAATATACATCAACTTATACTTAAATGATATATTTTAAACCTCAAAGGACTACAACAGAAATACGCAAAAAGGAAGTGAAAGAAAACAACCTAAATCCAAAAAGCCACAACATAGAGTCAAAGAACATCGAAAAGGGTATCCAAAACAACTCTTAAAAAGTTTGGATCGAATCAAAAAGTGCCCGCTGCTAACCTGTGCAACTTTTTAAAAAACCTGTGCGATACTTTATTACAACACTAAAAAGTATCACACGACATTTCTAAAGAAGGAGGGTGACACTTTTAGAGTTTGTGCGATACTTTCAGGGTATCGTATGACATTTCTCCAAAGGAGGTGTGATACTTTCTAGTATCACACAACATTTCTCCAAGAAGCATGCGATACTTTCTAGAATCATACAACATAGTTTCTATGGGTGTGCGATACATTTTTATGTCACACCATGTTGATAAAATGTCACCCATAGAAACACAAAAATACTTGAGGAAAACACAAAAGGGAAAAAATAGAGAAAATTTGAATTCAGAATCTCCACACTGAGGAGTACCAGATCCACATAGATCGAGGAGTGAACACTCAAGTGCATAATCAAGAAGATGCCAAGATCAAGAAGGAGATACATCTATCCATCTAAAACTACAATAGGAAAGAATGTACTAAAAGCAACATCATAGTGAACATAAGCAACATTGCAATGTACAGAGATAATATCACAATTACAAAAAAACCAAATTAAGTACATGTTTCCTCCCAATCATCAATAGCATCATAAGACCATCATGGATCCTAGCCATCCCTGTGCGTAACATCCTAAGTCACCAACCAAATTGTCAATATTTTCATAATAGGGACATCAATACTAAAACATGCAACAATATAAGCATAAGGAATCTAACATGCTAGTAGAAAAGCATAAGATAATCCTACAGTACATAACATCACCTATCACATGCTAAACATCAATAAGAAATAGATATGCTACTACAACAATTCACATCATCTAATCATATGCTAAACATCATAATATGGGAATGTGTCAAGTAAACTAACATCATCTAAACATGATATTCAAGTATTCCAATGAAAGCATAAATCACAAGAAAGCATACTCCAGAACTCGAAGTATCAAGTGAAAACATCTAGCAACAGTCACACTAGGACAAAAGACTATCTTTGCACACCGGTCCCTAACAGTGGTGAAGGTAGCTACACCTTCCAACCATGTGGAACTCGTAGGTCCACACCCACTATGTTGATGGAGATAATGATCCAATGACAACCACACATAAAGCACAACATCCAAGGTTAACTCTCACGCTAGATAATATGATGGCTGGAACCAAGAACCTAAGACAATGAAAGGAGTACAGGTCTTGGTCATATGCTCAATAGGCTACTAAGTAGGGGCTGATATCATGGAGAGTCATTTGGCATCCAAAAGCCCAAGTTAGTATAGGAAGCTACTCTTCTCAACAAAAGGTGCACAACCTAGGGCAACAACCCTTCACAATAGAAGGCGCAGAAACCACACATTTTATTATCTTGTATTTATTACCACCCAATGTTTTAATTTAATTATCACTTATATAAAAATTATTTTGCCAATCGAGAAATAGTCACCAGGTTGCAAGATAGAAGCCCCTCCATATGCTACCCTACCCTACCCAAGCTCATCCTACGAGAAGTGCCTGTGGGCATGCATACTCCCAACCCAACTCCAATGATCTTAACTCTTGGAAAATCCATGGAAGATCAGGCCTTGCAAGTCACCCAACAAATGTACCTACATGTACTTGTGTGTGGCACACCACCATCACAAAGAGCAAAAGTCAAGGACAAGATGAGAACACAATGTAAAAGATAACACCCAATTGAAAGCAATAGAGGAAGGATGGATTCTACACAAATCCCAAAGCCAATAAAACCATACATCATAAAATCACTCAACTGGCCTCAATTTGAGAGTATGGATTCTACACGAATCCCAATGATGCAACAAGACCAAACATCATGAACTCACTCAATTGGCCTCAATTCGAGAGTATGGATTCTACCATAAGGTAAAGAAAAACAACTAAATTTAATGTTGCAGAGAACAATCACTACAAATATGAAAAATATCTAATCTTGGTACACATCTAGACACTAAAAAATCATATATTTCACCAAAAATAGCCTCAAGAAGATAGAAATGGTGGATATTAATTTGTGATCTATAAAAATGGATAACCAAACAATGATGGAGTTCCCCTTTTCATTCATTAGGAATGGGATGCATCTAGAACAACTAGTAAATGATCAAGAAGATCAAATTTACCATTAAAAACTATTTGTTTCTCGCCGTTAGCATGCCAAGTCAAAAAATCAGTAGTCAACTTGAGTCAATCCTTAGGCTTTGCCACATGGACCAATCATATTATAACATTTTTCTACCTATCTATTTTATGTTTGACCTTGATTTCCTATGATTACGACTTCAAACCTCTTTACCTTCATTAAATTTTACTCCTATGAAATTGCGACCAAACCACTATTACTACTTCATAACTCACCTTCAACATTTTCCCTTAACTATTGTGACTAGACAACAACATGATCCAAACTACCTTTGCTCAGTCACCACCTTAACTTGGGATTTCTCTTAAGTCATTATGATCATGTGATGAAGGCATTCACAACCTCGCAACATAAACTATGGTAAGACCTTGACTCCTTGTGACCCTATGAAGACATCATATTAACCACTATTGCCTAGTGACATCTTAACTTTTAACTTTGATGCCCAACCCCATGACTGTGTGATTGATGAGTTTTTGTAGCTTCACTACCTTGACCATAGATTAATGATTTAACCCTACAACCTAGCAAATAAAGTAATTCACTATATCATAGCCTTAATCACTGTCAACTCTTGATCCATTGTGACTGTGTGACCAAGGAAATCCTCAAACTTGGCCCACATGGACATATGTCTAACTAGCATAATCTCACATTAGCTAAACTTCATGTAACTCAAGAAAGCAGGAATACAACAGCTATTGATTTGCTAAAATCTAACTATCATGATGAAACTAAGATACCTCACATGATTTTGAACCTTGATCAATCAGAAACTGCCACCCATTCACCTTTGATACATTCTTCTTCTTTTGTGGCCCATATAATGAAATTGGACCCATGACTCTACATGGAAACTTGGTATTTTCTTGTATTCATTAAAGTTCATACTATACATAGTGTGAACATGTATTCATGAAACTCTAGTGTAGAATGCAAATGGACTGATGACGAAGTATACTAGACCCAAGATATCATCATCAGAATGTAATCTCTAAAAGTGTCTCATGTTTCCCTAACTACAACTACTAAAATAGCTCTTAGACCAGCATCTTAGTGATAGTTATAGAATGGGATTATGCTAAAAAAGTAGATCTACAATGAAAACATGCAAGATCTATGACTAAAATGTAGATTATAGGTGAAATACAACTCCTAGAAATGTTCTTGAAATGATCATCCCATGAACTAATATGCAATAAATTATGCTAAAATGCTATGAACTTGTTACAATGGAAATGCTAAAAAGATTCAAGTCTAAATATGCCTATGGTGTAGATGCATAAAATCTTGGGTCCCTTGCCTCTTAGATTTCCCTCCTATTTATAGGATTTCGAAAGGGGTTGGAGTAAGAATTAGGATTTTCACCTTTGACTATGGGTGAAAGGGAAATTGAAAATATCTCATAAGAGGCCAAGAGGAAGAGTCCAACAGACTTGATTTTGAGGATAATATGAGGATTTTTCAAATTCTTCTAAATGGTAAAAGGGAGATTTTCAATCTTGTGAGGATACATGATTTTATTGATTTAATAAGTGATTTATTTTCAACACTTTGTCTTTTTCTTCCTCCCTTTTTGAATTTCATGTTATGAATTTGAATTATTTTCTTCCTCTTTTAAAATTGATTTAGGTCTTGTCAATTTGATAGGTGATTAATGACCTAATGTGATTTTTGATTTGAAAGTCTGTTGTGTTTCTTCTGATTCTCTTTAATTTGGAATTGATTGATTAGAATTGTGTGATTTAGGTCTTTGCCAATTTTTGGGTGTCTACACATACATCTTGGAAAATCATGAATACGCCAGCCATATATTTTCATCTATTCAATGGTCAAGATCATATCTATGAAATGCTCCATTTTCTATCTACTAAATTCAAGTTGTGAACTTGCAACAATTAAAAACTTAACCTTTATCACCCAGTCACTGCCTTAACTCTGATTGACTACCTAAAGGTATTCACAACTTTGCTTATTCAACCATGGGTTAGTCTTCACTCATAGTGACTATGTGAACAAAGGTCCTTCACAACTTTTCATTTGATATACTAACCCATGAATTAACCTTGTGAACGAGTGAACAAGCACTTTGTAATATCACATCCAAGCTATGAGTTAAGCCTATAACCTTGAAACCTAGTGAACAAAGGCTTTTGCTATGTGACATCCCTAATCATTAGTAAAAATTAACTTCCAATGACCAGGTGATGAAGGCATAGTTACACGGTCATGACTTAGATCTTTTGAAGGATATAACATGAAAACATGAAGGGTATGGTTAGACTTAGAGATATAGGGAATGTGCCAAAGTTTAAATATATCCTTTATAATATTTGAATTATTTGAATATTTGAATTCAAATATGACCATTGGCCATGTTGATAGGAAAAACTCAAAATTTTGGTGGGAGGGCAAAAATGACTAACAATTTTGGCAACTTAGAGGGGATTCTAGCTTGCTAAGCATATGACCAATGACCTTAAGCATCCATTAGGCTACAAAATCATAAAAAACATGAAACCTGCACACTGCAAAACCATAACTATGCCTTTGTTCCTTTTGTAACTACAAAACTGCTATCTCAAGATAAATAACCCATACTTATGCACTTCTTGGAAAATAGCAAAAGCTAAAAAAAAGCCTACTCTAATATGCACATTATTTACAAAGAAAAATAATTTAAACATCATCCTTCTACCATTAAGTGGCTAATTTCAATACCATTGTCTACTTGAATCTGATACAAAAGGTGGCTCACCCTTGCACTCGTGTTCTTCACCTTGATAAATAAGATCATATTTTATGTTCTTGAAGACAAAAAATCATCATCAAACCCTTGAGAGAACCATGATTTCCCTATCACCCTAGCACTCATGTGCTTCATCCTTATAAATAGGATCATTCTTATGTCCTTGAAGACAAAATTATCATCATCAAATCCTTGAGAGAACCATGATCTCCCCAGTTGCTCTATCTATTCTTGATGTTCAAAGGATTTAGCTGGTGTTGACTTAGGTAGGACCTCTTCATTTTCAACTTGGGTCAGATTTGGGATGACAACATCCTACTTATGTATAGCATAAACCCCTAGTTTAGTACTATTCATGTGCCTAGATGGATTAAAGTGGCCCCCTTCCTATCAAAGATAGTATAAGGGTCAATCTTGTAAGGCTCCACATGCTTGGCATTGAATGCCTCTGCCATGATGAAAGTCTTTATGCCATTCCTATCTTTGGAAAAGGTCTAGGACCATTAAGTAGCAATACATCCACCATTAATCTTGGAAATGAAATCTATGGACAAGAAAATGATAGAGTAGGCAGGGAGATAAGTGATTGAGATGTCTTGCAACATGGTGTAGCCAGGACATGCATGTAGGGTCACTTCTAGATCTTTGAATATTCCTATTGTTCTACAAGAACTACCATCCAATTGTTGACAATTGGCTAATAGTGATATGTAATTATTGTCATTTATGAAAAAACATGATGTACATGCTAAAAAGAAACCCCATAAATAAAGATACTTAGTGTTTGATAGTAAGAAAATTGTCTACGTATAGAATTTGGTTTACAATAGTGTATTGTTTTGTTTATAAAATATTATTGACATCATATTATGACTAGTGAAGTTACATGGAGATAGTATACATGTTGGTGATGATGTGTATAACCTTGGAAGTCACTACAGACTATATGAAAAAGAGATAATCATGTTTTGATGAAGCATGACAACAAAATTGAAGGAAATAATTATTTTATTTAAAAAACAATTGCTTGTCCAATTAGGGCTAACATCCTAGATGTTTACTCTAACTTGGAAAAGTGGTTTGTGGTCTTAGATGAGCCAACAACAATTTGGGTAAAGGCATGGTTGTTGGAAGATTGGTTTAATGATGATATATTACATTCTTGATTGAGTCTGTCATTGATGTCAACATAGCATGTTTGATGTCTTTTGTGGTATTTGATAGAAGAATAATAGAAAGATCAAGCCAGTCAGATGGCTAGTTAAGCATGATAACCACCCAAGGTTATGGCAGATACCTCTGTGTATTTGGCATATGCAGTTAACATCGAAAGCAAAAAGGATAAGTCTAGAACAAGTTATGTAAGTTTTGGTGATGTTTTTTCTAAGATAGAGTTTATAGAGGCATGTTCTGGTAAACTTATTATAGCTTTTAGTAGAGTTTATATCTTGGGGATTGAGGTTAAGGACATGGAGAAGACATGTTGAGGATGATGTGGCTAAGCCCACTCATCATAATATTATGTGTACATAAAAGTTATTCAAGTTTCAAGACAAAAGATTTGTGTTATCGCTAAGTGTAACATGTTCTTAATGTGGTCCTATAATAATTAATTGAGAAGGACTAATAGCTGACTCAAGGAATTTTTTTATGGACTTGGTATAAAGGAAGGAAAATTTCCTTTATCATGATATGGATATATGCAAAATGTGAATGTTCGAAAGGTAGCAGAGAGTGTGGAATGCAAAGTTGAGTAGAGCAGTGCGAAAGTGAAGGAAACTTCATTGTCGACATTTTGCTAAGTGATCCAAGGTTTGATATTTAGATTTGAGGTTTGTGACCTAGTCTACAAGGTCTGATAGTGACTAGTTTGGTTGACAAGATAGAGGAAACAAAAAGCAAGGAAGAAAAATAATAGTAAATTACTTGTTTGAGTAGTAAGCTCTTCTTGTAGTTGAAATTGCATGCTTGGGAAGTGGGCTCTTCTTGCACACATTGTACCACAACTCCTAATAGGGTTGGAATCTCCTAATAAGGATTCAAAGTCTCCTAATAGGGACTCATTTTTCTATATGTTGTAATAGACTCCTAATAGGGTCCATCCTCTCACAAGGAATATTTATATTAGTACATCATCTTGTCTGCATCACTCTGATCAAGGGTTTCCCTAGTCAACATATCTAGTGTAATTGTTTATGTACATCTTTGTATGGTTGCTATTTACTTTGATTGAATGGTTAAATCTATTTACAGAAGATAAGGGTTTTAATTGTTGGATAATTGATTCACTCCCCCCCCCCCCCCCACTCTTAGTTATCTTGGTGGACTATGTTTCTAACAATTGGTATTAGAGCCTCAAGTTCTTGAAGAAAAACTTTAACAGCTTTAGGAGATCCATGGTGAACATGTTTAGGAAAGATAGTCCAAAGTTTGCTGGAACAAACTATGACATCTGAAAAGAAAACATGAATATACATTTGTTGTGTATGGGCCCAGGATATTGGATCTTAACAAAAATAGTGAAGATAATCATTGAAGAAAAGGATTTGGAAACTTGCATCAAGGTAGAGAGAGATCTTTTCATGTGTGACATGAGAGCTAGAGAAGCACTATTAATTGCACTTTTTGAAATTGAGTACAATCAGGTAAAAATACTTGCTACTTAATATTTGATTTGGAAAGCTTTGGAAAATAGTTTTTAAGGTGATGAAAACTCTAAGAAGTTGAGGCTAAAAAATTGGATTTGTGCATTTGAAGATGCTAAGATGGTGGAAAATGAATCTATAAGAACATATATAGGTAGGATATCAAAAATTACTATAGGTATTAAAGCACAAGGAGGAACCAAAGATGATGATGAAGTTATATGGAAGATATTGAAGACTCTAACACCACAATTCAAGTTAGTAATTCAAATGATACAGTTGTTGATATCATGCACCAAAGATTTCATAAAGGAGATATTGCTTGGAAGAATTGAAGTAGTTGAGAATGAACTTAAACAGTCTAGAGAATTGACTAGAATAGAGACAACTTTTAGTGTCTTAAGTATTCAACCTAACTTATCAAAGAGCACAAGTGGTAGAGGAGATTTTTCTAGTAGTAGTAGATCTGAAGAAGACAAAAAAGATTGATGAAGTAGTAGCCCTTTTAGTAAGAAGAGAAAAAGGAAGTAAGAAAATCTTTACATGTTGGACTTGTGATGAATATGGTCATTATGCATCTAAGTGTCCTAAAAGGGAGAAAAAGTATAAGGGAAATCATAAGCCTAGAAAAGATAAAGATTCTTTGTATGTAAATAAAGACTATGATTTTGATGAACAAGCACTAAGTGCTAGTGATGATGAAATTGGATTTGTGGCAATTAAAGAAGAAATTCTAGATAAAGTAGCTTTGGTATCATAGGTTGAGAAGAAATATAATTAGATAATTGATAGTGGTTGTTCACATCATATGATTGGTGACATGGACAAGTTTGTTGACTTCAAAAGTCAGGATGGAGGAATCATCAGAGTTGGAAACAATGCAACATGTCAAGTAAAAGGTATTAGGTCTGTAACTCTTGAAGGTAAAACTAATACTAAGGATTTATATTTTGTTGATGGTTTAAAGAAAAATATTTTGAGTGTTGGACAATTAGAAAACAAAGGTTATCAGTTGCAATTCCTAAAAAAGACATACATGATCAAAGATAGAGATGGAAAGGTAATTGGAACAAGAACCAGATCTAGAGGTAATGTATTTCAATTGAATCCTAGAAAAATGACATGTTTGATTGCAAAGGTAGATAACAATTGGTTATGGCATAAGAGATTCTATCATATGAACTTTGATAGTATTATGAGGAAAAGTAGAATGTTTTTTGTTTGAGATTTTCTAAACATTGTAAAGCATATGTCTACTACATTTGCAAGGAGTGTGTTTTGGCAAAACATAATAGAACTTATATTCCTAAAAAGAAGCTTACCACTACAAAAAGGTTGGAGATTGTACACACAGATCTCAATGGTCCTACAAAGACTATGATGGTTCTCAAATTTTGAAAATTGTCTTCCTATTTTGAGTGCCTTTTTCAAATTTTGAGCCCCTATGAAGGGTTTTCATGCATATGTATCCAGCTATTGAATTAATGCCAAAGTGGTGTTTTATGTTTCTAACACCCTTCCTTCAGCCTATCCATGTGTTTCATATTGATAAATTGACATTCCAAGCCAGTCTGTGAAGTCCCATTTTGAGTTAGTGCCAGTCCTGCATTTTTTGCCTGTGTAAAATAGTGATCGGAGGGCATGTTTGCATTTGAATATCTTTTACCTGTTTAAGATTCATGACCCACCACTTTGAGGATGTTTAGTATGGATATCAAAGAACCTATGTTTCAAGTTTCAATTAATTTTGGATCCATTTGATTAGGTTTCAAACCCCTCAAAGTTGGTCAGTTACTTTTGTTTCAAATTTGCATATTGTTCATAATTCCGGGTAGCCCTGTTTGATAGACTATAAATTTTGACCAGTTGACCCAAATAAGAAATTTTCTTTTGCATCATATTAAAGGGGTCAGATACTTTCTACACTAAAAAATTGAGCTCCAAATTTGAGCTTATGATGAATCTGTTTGATTAGTTTTCAAACATGATTCCATTTGCAAATTTTAAAGTTTCACTGGTAATAAGAGGTGCAGATTGATCATGAGCCTTGTTTAGGATGTTATATCTTTGAGTCCATGCTTGGTGGGAACAAATGGTTTACTCCCCTATGTTCTATACTGAAAATACTACAAGTGTGCCAGTTTTCAAGCCTTGAAAAATTTGTCTACACAGTTTTCCAAGGTCATTTCATTTGTAAAAAATACTATTTTACTAATGTTTCCAATCCTGCAAATCCAAGTAGCCAACTTCAGACATTTTCCAAATGCATCTTGTTATTCTTCATGAGCCCAAATTGAAGAACCATATTCTCCTCATGACAATGTACTGTTGCCCATGTTTTCAGAACCTCAAGTGCCCATCTACCTAGTTTTCAAAGCTAAAACCAAACGCATTTTCTAGCTTCTTGACATGTTCATTTATAGGTGATTTTAAGTAGGCATGTTTAGAGGTCGATATCTTTTGACCCTGATGTTGTCATGCAACAAGATTTTACAAGCCTGTTGAATGTGTTAGAGACAACAAAAGTGTAGAGTTTTAGGGCTTGATCATATGTTTGAATCAATTTTTAAGGCCAGTCGACAGGACCTATCATCAGAAGATCACAATTTGCAAAGAGCAAAGGAGTTTTTTAATGATCAATTTGTGATCAAGTTTGTTTTCAATCAATCTGGGAGGGTCAATGGATCATTTTTCCATATCAGTTGTTCAAAAACAATTTTTTTTTAGCCAAACCCACTTTGGTATCCGACTGATTCCATCAAACTGATTGAGGATCAAGTGTATTGTGAGCAACAGTGAAGCTGACTATGTGCAAAGGCAACATTTTAATATCCAACACTAGGAAGCATGAAAGTACAAACCTTATGAATACATGTTTTAGAATCAAGTTTGGATGATAAAGCATAAATGTTCATTCTAGAATGTGGAGAATGATGATCTTGGGCTTTCTTCCAAGTTGAAGCATAATGAATTCCTTATTTTGTTTTCCCCTAAAGTTGCCCTCTTCACACAACTTTAAAATTCTTAAAAGTTTATAATAAAAAATATGTGTGTGTGTGTGTGTATGTGTGAGAAGGCAAGGCATGGTAACTTGCATAGTGAAGTCCATCTAATAAAAATTTGCCCATCTCGTTGCACACAAGTAAGGCCCACGCTCATGAAAGTTTGAGCTTGGCTGGATGCCAAAAAAAATGACAAAATTATAGCAATGGCAAGGGACTTCTACGTAAGTGGAAGAGGAGAGTTTCAATGCTGAGTGAGGAAAGTAGTACAAGAGAAAGGCAGGGAACATAGGCATCACCGGGCAAGAGTCATCCACGTAGAAGGAGAAGAGCATTCGTGGCATCTAGGGTAGAGGTTAGAAAAGGAGCTTCATGCTTTGAAATAAGGAAGCACGTTAAGGAATGGAGGCTCTCAGCAATGTGGGAGTAGAAAAAGATCCTCCACGTGCTTTGTAGAGGGTTCACACATTTGCAAGAATCTCCACATTTTTGAGATGGAGAAAAATGGAGTTGGCAGGGCGGGGCACCCATGGGGAGGCATGTAAAATATGGCTTGACGTAGAGGAAGGGGTTTTCTTTTTATCCTTTATCCCACATTGAGTATGTGGAGGTAATTTTCTATTCTTATAAGCTTTGAAAATCAAATGCATAGTGTCTTCAAAGACACGTAAGGCTTGTGGAAGCCACTCGATGTGTGGAAATGCTTGCCCATAGCTTGTTGCAGGGTCAATATGGTTTGACCACCCACTTGCATGATCGAGAGGTGGGTTTTATGGAGCCCTGACCTTATGACATTGTTGTGTAGTCAAGGGGTGTAGTTTGTGGTCATCCAATGTTACAATGGTGTCGGGTTGTTGTATGTGGAAATAAAAAGGTCCCCAATCCTATGACTTTATCCTATGATCGGGGCAAAATTTTTGATGTCTTCCGATATTGTGACTAGTGGTATGATTAGGAAAGAAATTCCAAGCCTCTTCGATGCTACAAGTCTTACCCTTATCATATGATCAAAGGGGTCAATTTGCGGTGTGGCAATGTCACAAAATGCTAAGATTAACAAGGTCAAATTTGAATAAAGAGATGCTACAACAAGGGGTTTAAAATGATTAAAATATTAAATCATATATTAAAATGAGGGATGATTTCAAACGTATGGATTTGCATATGATCGAGAATTCTAAGTGAATGGTCTACAATGTTATGATTTCATCGTAATATCGTAGACCTATAATATATCCAAAATATCATAAATTTCAAATGAAATATAAAGGGGCCACCTTTCAGCAAATCATAGAGTGACATGTGGACATAGAGAGAAAAGGGGAAAAGTCAAAATTATTTTTAAATAAAAATCCAAAACTTATTTGAATGCTTAGATTATAAAATTGAAAGATTTGAATTATTTTAAAGTTTTATATAGTTTATACTATATGAACTTTTTAATTGTTTTTTTCATGGTATGGGAGCCTGTTTTTCAATTTGGTCTCAAGGGCATAATTTTTATTAGAAATAAGCAGTGTAATATATTGTCAAAACTAGAAAAGAGAAAATTATCCATTTTTGCAGTCAGATTTTGTGCAAGTCTTAGCTAGTAGTAGCTGCGAGAGGTTTTTTGATTTCAGGGGCTTCACAGTGAATTGTGCAAATTTAATGTTGTAGATGAAATTGCAATCAGACATAGCTATAATTTCATCAAATTTGACTTCTCCAAAAAATTGAAGGATGATTTGATTTTTTTTAAATGCACTTGGAGGTATTTATGTTTTTGGCAATAGTACAATTGAATTGCCCAGCAAAGATAGAAGTGACATGCATGCATCAATTTTTAGCTTCAACACTATTTATGAGGAATTCCTGATATTTCTTTGTGAGATATTTTGCTAATTGCTTTAGAGAGATATATAAGATATTTTTGTGCTTCATTTATGATTTCGATTCCAGGTAGATGAGGAAGTTCAGTTTTAGCAACTTCAGGTTGAAGATTATTTCAAAGGGGACACATGTCAAATTCACCTTCTAGATCCTGAAAGATCTTCTCTCCTATATATCTTCCTTTTCTGCTTATTGTAAGTGTTCCAATTCTTTGGAGATATTAGGAGGATTGTGTGACCAGTTTGGTTCCAATTTCCTAAGTTTTCTTACAGTTGTGATACCAATTTTCTCAGTGTTCTCCTATTATGAACAACATATTGTATTCCTTTTGAGGCATTTCATATTACGTAGTCATTCGTTGTGTATTTGTTGAGTTTTGATATGCAGATAATGCATTGCTTTCAAGGAAATTAATACAAGAGTTTCACCTTTCTTAGTTTCATTTTGATTCTCATCTCCTTCTATTATCTGTAATGTTCTATGTTTGAGAATGAAGAGCTTGGACTCAAATGCAATCGATTAAGGTTGTATATCAGAATAGATTTGATGTTGGAACAAAGATCCAAGTAAATGCTTGTTTATGCTAATAGGATTGTAGGTTACACTAGAAGGATTTCATTATAAGCACGAAAGTTTTAGTGAAGACTAATGTTTATTTGCAAGTCAAGTAGATAGATCATATGCTTGAATATATGAGTATAATTTAGGTATCCATCTGCATGCTAAGGTTTAGTTGATGCCCAAATGGATAAGGGACTAGTCAGCTTGAAGGATACATGTTCTCTATTGTTGCATACCTGGAAGATGTTCAGATATATATCTTAATGGAATATCTTTCCTTTTGTGTTCAAGAATTAAAAGAGTTCTCCCTCACTTGGTTTATGAGTTTCATGTGCTCTATTATCAGCTATTTCATCCATGAATGCTTTCATGAACATAGAAGATTAAGGAATTTTATCTATTTTCCAGATTCAGTTGTATGCCTTTACACTGGTACCATATAAAGAGTCTGAGGTCCACCTACCTAGGTCTAACAGAGCCTCAAGAAGAAGAAGGATTTATCCTTATAGTTGGCCCAAGACTGTAGTCAAGTACATCCATCATAGGAATTAGTTAGCCTTAGATCTATTGGTTTGGTTTCTTGGTTATTACCAAAACTGTTAAATCAGGAGCCAACAGACTAGAGGATTCTATGGTGAAAGGTATTTTATGATTCTAGTCAATAATTTTTCTAGAATGATGTGGGTTGCATTCCTTAAAGAAAAATATGAGGCATTTGACAAGTTCAAGATATTCAATAATAGAGTTGAGAATGAATCTGAATGAAGATTAAATGTTCAAGATCAGATAGAGGAGGAGAATTTACTTCAAAGTAGTTTAACATGTTATGTGAAGAAAATGGAATTAAAAGACAACTATTAGTTTTGAGAACCCTTGAACAAAATGACATTGCAAAGAGAAGGAATAAGTTTGCTACAGAAGCTGCAAGAGCTATGCTAGTAGAGAATGATGTACCCAAGATATTTTGGAGAGAAGCTATGAATACAATAGTCTACACTATGAATAGATTACAAGTCAGGAAGGACACAAAAAAGACACCTTATGAACTATGGTTTGGTCACTCACCTATAGTTAAGTATTTTAGAATATTTGGAAGTAAGTGTTACATAAAGAGAGATGATGATATTGGCAAGTTCAATGGTAGAAGTGATGAAGTTATGTTTCTTGGTTATTCATTGAAAAGCAAGGCTTATAGATGTTATAATTACAGAACTAAGACTATCATGAAAAGTACAAATGTAAGAATTGATGTGAAGTTTAGAATACAAGAGAGAATAGTTGATTACAATTTAGATGATGATTTTGTTACTAAGCCAAGGAATGATGAGACATTTCTTGAGACTAACAATGATTTGCAAAATGAACGAGAGCCAAGTTAGGGAAAAAGGTCAGAACCTTTAGTAGAACTAAGAGTTGAAATAGTAACTCCTACTTTAGGAAAGAACATGACAAAGAATCACCCATCTGAATAGATCATTGGAAGCAAAGACAAAGCTGTGATGACAAGAAGCAAAGTGAATGAAGAACTATGTTTGATATCTCAAGTTGAACTAAAAATGCAAATGAAGCATGTAAAAATGACTATTGGAAACAAGCTACGAAAGAGGGATTGGATCAAATAGAAAATAATGGAACATGGGAATTGGTCCCTAGATCAACAAACAAGAATGTGATAGGAACTAAATGGGTATTCAAGAACAAGAGGAATGAACAAGGAGAAGTTGTAAGAAATAAAGAAAGATTGGTATCTAAAGGTTACTTATAGCAAGAAGGAATATACTATGAGGAAACTTATGCTCTAGTGGCTATAATAGAAGCAGTAAGACTATTTTTAGTCTATGCAACACATAAGAAATTCAAAGTATATTAGATGGATGTGAAGTCAACATTTCTGAATGGACAACTTGAAGAAGAGGTATATATTGAACAACTTGAAGGATATCCTTTGATAAATGACAAGGACATAGTATGCAGATTGAGGAAATCATTGTATGGATTGAAGCAAACACCCATAACCTAGTATGCAAGGTTAGACAAACACTTGACAAAGCTTGGATATAGAAAAGGTATAGCAGATAGCAATCTATATTGGAAAGAAACTAATAATAGTTTGATGATTTTGGTAATATTTGTTGATGACATTATATTTGGAGGTAATGATGAAGAAAGAAAGAAGTTTGTAGAAGAAATGAAGAAATAATTGAAATGAGTATGATAGGAGAAATGAAATATTTACTAGGATTATAGATAGTACATAATAAAGAAGGAATATTTATTTCTTAGACTAAGTACTTAAAAGACTTATTGAAAAGATTTGGTTTGGAAAGATGTAAACCTATTTGAACACCTACGGTAACTAGAAACAAGTTATCTACAAAGGATGAGACACCTACTGTTGAGTAGAAGTAAGGATCTATGATTGGAGGTTTGCAATATCTAACTCACATAAGGCTGGATATAGAAAATGTAACTGGAATTGTTGCAAGATTCCAAGATGATCATAAAGAAGCACACTATGCAACAATAAAAAAGGATATTTAAATATCTAAAAGGAACTTTAGAATTTGGATTATGGTATGATAGATCTAATAATTTTACTCTAAGTGCTTATACTGATGTAGATTGGGCATTAGTATGAATGACAAAAAGAGCACCATTGGAGGAGCCTTCTTTCTTGGAGGAAGATTAGTTTCTTGGTTAAGCAGGAAGCAAGATTTTACATCTCAAAGTATAGCAAAAGAAAAGTATGTTGCAACAACAAATAGTTGCAATCAAATTATTTGGATGAAGCAGATGCTGAAGGATATAAGGATAGAAATTAGTGAACCTATTGTTATACATTGTGACAACACAAGCACAATAAATATGTCTAAGAATCTAGTGTTTCATTTGAAGACTAAGCACATTTCTATTAAGTATCATATGTTGAAAGAAAAAGTTTCAGAAAAAGAAATTAGATTGAAGTATGTAAGAACAAAAGAGAAAATTGTAGATACATTCACTAAGCCTCTTCCCAAAGAGACTTTTGAGTATTTGTGAGGTATGCTTGGGGCTATGCCCCTTCCTACATTAGAATAAAAGATTCAAGAATGCATTAGTCCAGGGTAACAAAGCACAATTGTTTGTCTGGATTGGATGCTAATGCTTCCTATATGGGGGAGGTTTTGTGACGGACAGAGTCATCTAGGGCTCTTAATTGATATTGTTGTAAATAGTTTCTTTTGACACTTGAGCTGAATTAATTTTGATGCAAAGATATTGGTTGTAGAAACCTTTGACATTGATGTTAATGGGGGAGAAGTATTGCATGAAAAACATTATGCTAAAGAGGAGAAGTTTGGTAGTATGCTGAGAAAGATGTTTGGCATAAGCATGGTATGAGGAATAATAAGTTGGCATAGAGCAAATTAAAGTACATCAATGAGGGAGTATGATTGATGAAGAGGATTTAAAGACTAACAGTCTTTTGTTGGTATTCTTGGAACTAGATGTTTTCATCTATGTTTCCATCAATGCCAAAGGGGGAGATTGTTGGAAGATTGGTTTAATGATGATATGTAACATTCATGACTGATTTTTTCATTGATGTCAACATAACATGTTTGATGTCTTCTATGGTATTTGATATGGATGGCTAGTTGAGCATGATAACCACCCAAGGTTATGGGAGATACCTCCAAGTATTTGGCATATGCAGTTAATGTCAAAAGTAGAAAGGATAAGTCTAGAAGAGGGTTATGGGAGATACCTCTAAGTATTTGGCATATGCAATTAATATCAAAAGTAGAAAGGATAAATCTAGAAGAAGTTATGTAAGTTTTGGTGATGTCGATTCTGAGATAGAATTTATAGAGGCATGTTCTGATAAACTTGTTATATCTCTTAGTAGAGTTGATATCTTGGGGATCAAGGTTAAGCACATGGAGAAGACATGTTGAGGGTGACATGGCTAAGATTTCTCATCATAATATTATGTGTATAGACAAGTTATTCAAGTTTCAAGGTAGAAGATTTGTGTTATCGCTAAGTGTAATGTGTTCTTAATGTGGTCCTATAATAATTAATCGAGAAGGACTAACAACCGAATCAAGGAATTTTTTAATGGACTTGGTATAAAGGAAGGACAATTTCCTTTATCATGGTATGGATATATGAAAAATATGAATTTTTGGAAAGCAACATAGAGTGTGGAATGTAAAGTTAAGAAACACAGTGCAGAAGTGAAGGAAACTTCATTGTCGAGGTTTTGCTGACTGATCCAAGGTTTGATATTTGGATCTAAGGTTTGTGACCTAGTCTACAAGGTCTGATAGTGATTAGTCCATTTGATAGAATAGAGGACAGAATAAGAAAGGAAGAAAAATAATAGTAAATTACTTGTTTGAGTAGTTAGCTCTTCTTGTAGTTGAAATTGCATGTTTGGGTAGTAGGCTCTTCTTGCATACATTGTATGACAACTCCTAATAGGGTTGGAATCTTGTAATAGGGATTCAAAGTCTCCTAACAGGGACTCATTATACTAAATGTTGTAATAGAATCCTAATAGGGCCCATCCTCTAACAAGGAATATTTATATTGGTACATCATTTTGTGGGCATCATTCCCACCATGGTTTTCCCTCTGATCAAGGGTTTCCCTAGTCAACATATCTAGTGTAATTATTTATGTGCATCTTTGTATGGTCACTATTTACTTTGGTTGAATGGTTAAGTCTGTTTAAAGAAGATAAGGGTTTTAATTGTTGGATAACTGATTCACCCATTCACCCCCCCCGTAGTTATCTTGATGGACTATTGTTTCTAACAATGGTATTTATGCAAAGGACATTTTGTGACAAGAAAAAGTGCAATCTTGTAAGATTTTGTAATTGTGAATTGTGAATTGTAATGTGCAAATTTTTGTGAAAGTGATATATGCGAAGTTCTATATGAGCTATTTATTGATCTTTGATTGAGCTAAAGATAAGAGATCAGTCAAGGAAGAAAGATAATAGTCAATTACTTGTTTGAGTAGTGAACTCTTCTTATAGTTGAAATTGTATGTTTGGGAAATAGACTCTTCTTGCATACATTATACCACAACTCTTAATAAGGTTGGAATCTCCTAATAGGGATTCAAAGTCTCCTAATGAGGACTCCTTATACTAAATTTTCTCGTTGACTCCTAATAGGGTCCATCCTCTAACAAAGAAATTATATATCAATATATTATCTAGTGGGTATCATCCCCATCAAGGCTTTCCCTTGGCTAGAGTTTCCCTAGTTAACAAAATATGGTCTTATGAGTTATCTTTGTGCATTGTTATTGCTACTATCAAAATTTATTTATTGCTTTGTTATGCATGGTTTAAAGTAAGTAATAATAACCAGTTGGAGACTAAATTTTATAGATTACTGAGTCACCCCCCCCTCTTAGCAATCCCTATTTCTAACAATTGTTATTAGAGCACAATTACATTGAAGAGGCTTAACAACTTAAGTAAGATCCCTATGGATATGGAACAATTGATTAAGAACCTTGAAGAAGCTCTTGAACAAATTGATCCCCTTATTGAAGAAAAAGATAAGCTAAAGGACAAATATGAAGACTCCAAAGTATACATTGGTCAATTGAAGGAAAAGATTAAACATCTCAAATCCAAGCTTGGGTCTAGTAAATATGGAACTAGTGATGATGACTATTCAAAATTGAAGATAGAGTACAAGATCTTGAAGCATGAGTTGAAGATTAAAAATCTAAAGTTGACTTTGAGAAATGATCCTAGCAAAGTTGAATTTGATTTGAAGACTAAAAATGCAGATTTGAGAGCAAGTTTGGCAAAGAAAACATTTGAGTTAGAAACATTGAAAGAAGATCACGAAGAACTCCATAAGTACAATACTATTGTGAAAGGTGAATTGACATAATGCAAACAACAACTTGAGAAGCTTTATTCTAGTAGAGAAAAGCTTGATGATTCAATGTCAATATAGAGACCCACTCATTATAAGACTAGTCTTGGTTATCTAATTAACATGTCTGTGAACAAACCCAAGATTATATCAGATCTAAAATAAAAAAACAAATCTAATGATAAGATTGAATCAAGTCAATCTTTTGAGAAACCTAAAGAAGTTGAGAAAAACAAGGAAGTTAAAGTCTTGGATGAACCAAAGCAAGTGGAGACTCCTAAGATAACCATGTTTGAATTTAGATGTAAGTTCTTTTTATGTAATAAAATAGGTCATATGAAAAGAGATTGTACTAATAAGTCATTTAATAATGTTAAGGAATTTTATTATCATAATTGTCATGGTATGGGTCATAATTCAATTAATTGAAGGAAACCTAAGTATGATAATAATAGAATAAATAGTAGAATATCTAGAAATACTAACCCTGTATATAAAATAATATCTAATGAAAGGACATGAAGAGAAGAAATATCTTATGAGGATAAAAGACAAATCATGTGTTATAAGTGTAATAACTTAGGATACATTGCTCAGAATTGTCATGGACCTGATGATCAACAAAATCCTAGAAGTAGAGCACAATTATGTCAATTATGCAACAACTTCACGCACACAAAAACATACTGTAGAATGGATAGAAACTTTAGAGTTATAAGAAACAATGGAAGAAACTTTGGGAATAGAAGGAATGATAGAAAGAACATCATAAATGATGGAAGGAACCATGAAAGGAACTCTAGAACTAAATGAGACAATGAGGAACACAAAAACATAGTTAGTGAACTTCAAGAAGAACTTAATGAAGCATTTGTGAAAGGAGTAGACATCTCAAAAGAAAAGTTAGATGATGATGAGATATGAAGATCAAAGTCACTTGTTGAGTTTGATTCAATTAAGTTGAATTAAGCTTGTCCACAACATCAAAATTTGAGAACTTCATTTAGAGAGAAAATTAAAGGTAGAAAAGCCTGGAAAAGGTGTATCCAATTATGTTTAGATGGTATCTAAGCTCACTTATAATTTGGAGCTCATCTAAATAAGTTATGAAGGAATTCAGAGTTACTAGTATTACAATAAAGGTTGATTCTATAATAGAATATAAAAAGTATGTTGTTGCAGAGAATTTTGCAATGCAAGGTCTTGAGGATGTTTTTCATGATGAAAGGAGACTATAGTAAACCTTGGGTGATATCTAAAGATCAGATAGATGATTCTAAATGGTTATTTGAGTATAGAACATAATTGGCAACTTTTTCATATTTGTAAAGTATGCAATTAATTTAAGTTCAAGTTGATGGGTTAAATGGAGGAAAAATTTGACTTTCACTTCATTAAAAACACATCCAAAGTGAAGAGCATTCAAAAGCAACTTGTCACAGCGATTTTGAAGAAAACCCTATTTTTGGAAAATGATATTTTATCATTTTCTACAAATTTGTTTGGTAAAAGATCATAATTAATAAGAATCATGGATATGTCAATAGTACATAGTGTTGAGAATGAAGATAGACCTAAGTTAAAAATTGTTACCATAAAACCTAATGAAGGAAACCCTAACTCATCATTGTCTATCACTCTGAATAATGTAGTTTATCTTGAAGATGTAGGAAGTTATTTAAATAACAAGTTTGAGTCGATTGGTAGTGAATTTATGAACAAAGATATAGAATTGGTTTTCAACCATGACATGACTATGAAGCCTAGATTTGAACATCTAAGGGAATTAGACTTGTTTAAGTATTAATTCTATTGTGAATTAGACACAGATGAATGAATATAGATTATATTGAGTAGGATACATGATGAAAAACTTTGGATGCAAGATAATGTAGTTGACATTTCTGTCGACCTTATTCATGAGGTAATTGATCTTAGCAAACAAGGTAGTGTACCTATAGGTGAGAAGATGGTTAAGAAGAAAGTTGAAACTTATACTAAAGTAGTGTACAATGGTAAGGCTATGCTAATCAACACCATCAAGTAAGATGATGTGAGATTTATAAGTAGAATTATTGCTTATTAAATTTGTGTAAGTTCAAATATTGATGAACTTTCAACAAGATTCATATATGCATCATATAAGATATGGGTAGAGAAAGAGCTAATGAATCTTAGTGAGATAATAAGAATGAAACTCCTAGAGAACCTATAAAAGATTAAGAGAATAAATAATGGTGTGTTTAGATACCATTCATTGATAAATCACATATTATTTCATGTACTTAAGAGATTTCCTTACTTCTCAGTCAAAGATATAATGAGTAGTGATAGACACACTATAAAGAAGATTATAGAGGTATGTAGAAGGCATCCTACAAACAAGATATTGGATAGTGGCAACCTAATAATGAGAACATTTTAGAATGAAATGAAAAAAAGATTTAGAATTACATCAACAATTGTGGATAGATTTAAGGAAGACATTTATATTCTAGTTGATACAAATCATACATATATTCAAGAAGTGGAACCTCAGGAGACATTTCTTAATCTGTTGAGCTATGAATTGAATGATGATGTTATAGTTGGTTATATTGATTTGTTTTTGAATTTAGATAGAGACAAAGCTGAATATATATTTGGCACATATGATGAGATCACACATCAAGCTCATCAAGCAACCTTAGAGGAGGCATCACACAAGAAGGTTGAATCTATAATGAAGAAGGCACTATTAGAGGTCGAAATGAAAAAGAGTGAATTTGACGCTGTAAGACAAAAAGAAGTAATTAATAATAAGAATACAACCTTTGTCAGTATTAGTTGCCAAAAGATCTTCAAAATTGAGCATTCCATATGCAGCAGTGTCCAATGTTTAGCCCAGTGAACCAAAGAGAAAGTTTGAAATATTAGTGGAAGCAATGCATACAAAGACAAAGAGAGTCAAACTACTAGCCATAGGACTAGGAAAGACATAGAAAAGATTGTTGACAATTGACTGTAGTGATGAAGAAATGAGGAACAAGAAACTAAACAAGACGAAATGGTGACTCCACCTAAGCAAGCAATAAGCAAAGCTCGAAAACCTTCAAAGCCAAAGATAGAAAAGATCAACACAACCATTACAAATGAAGGTAATTTTGTGTAGATGAACAAGTTCTATGATTTGTACAACAATTTTGAGAAAGATTAGATAGATATATCTACTATAAGATATATTGTGGCTAACAATTTAAAACTAGAAGATATTGGGTGCATTATAAACTAGAAAGTCTATGAGAGACTCATTCAAAAGAAGGCTCCTATAAGGGAAGAAGACCTTGAACTTTAGAAGTCTATGCTCATAACTATTTGCAAGACTAATGATGAAGAAGGAGTTAAAAGATTGTTGAATAACCTCACTCCATATTTGATGAATAAATTGAGACCATTTCTATTTATGATTAGAAAAAAGGATAAGTTAAGAAGCAAGACTAAAATAGAAATTAATCAAATTTTGATAGAGACAACATCTTCTCTAGCTCCTAGAACCTTAGAAGTGTTGGTAAGTGGTGACACCATGCAGATTGATCAAACCAATGTTACCATTAACATTGATGATACCAATCCATTTGGCAGTTTTGTACCAAATTAACTAGACACCAAGGATATTGAGGGTAAGTTGAGACAAATTAAGGAAGAGAAAAGGCTACTAGAAGAATAAAAGAAGAAAATAGAGGAGCCAAGCAAAAAATACTTGAGGAAGATAAGAAAAGAAAGGAAGAGGAAGAAAAGAGCAAAAATGTACAAGAAGAGAAGAAAAACAAAATCGAGGAAGAAGAGAAAAAGAGATTGGAAGAGAAGAGAGAAAGAGAGGAAAGAGAAAAGAAAGAAGAAGAAAAAAGAACAAAAGAAGCTAGAAAAAAAATAGAGGGAGGTTGAGACTAAACCATCTAATTCATCCGCTCTACTCTCTCTTGCTAGTTTGGGTACTAATGATGATGATCAAGAAGATCTGATCTCATCCCCATCCAAACTTATATAGAAGAACAAGACAATGAAAAGTTTGCAGAAAACATTAATGAAAGTGACAGATAAACTATATCATACATTGGCAATTTAGTACACTGAAATAGATCCGAAACAAAGAGCACAAGCAGTGCTAAAATCTTTTGATGAAGAGTTTACAAATTTGTTTAACATTGTAGAGGTGAAGGCACAAATTTCCCATGATGCTAACTTGTTTAGCACCATCAATCAAAATATAAAGAATGACTTAATTAATCTTGATATTTGTATATAAGAACTTCAAAAATTCTAGCAAGAGGGGAAATTTTTTTAAATTAAATGTACCCTATCATATAAGATGAATAAAGACATTGATAGTTAGATAGTGTTAAAACTGAGTGAGCTAGAGGTTTTATGTAGCTAGATCCAACATCTATCTTGCAATGTAGATGATTTTGAAGGTCAAGTTGCTAGTATTCATTGTGAAATCAGGAAACTAGAACTTTAGAAAGAACATATTTTGAAGAGGACATATAATTTCAGAGAATCTATTGCTCAAAAATTATCTTTTGTTGAGAAATAGTTAGAATAATGTGTTGAGGCCAAGGACACATATTCAAAATTTTTGTATTCAGATATTAATGTAGTTGAGATTGCATCATATGCCTTATGTGCAATTATCACCTTAGCTAAGTCCACAAAGGAAACATGGACCAAAGGTATGGATAGTTTGAAGGCTATTTTTAATGATTGTATGAAGATCATATCAGCATAAGGAAGGACAATAGTTTTGACATGTTTTGGACAATTTGTTTTGGATAGAATCTTGACATTTTGACCTTTGTTATTGATGTCAAAGGGGAAGAGATATATGTCAAAATTGTATACATTTCAAAAAGGGGAGAGATATAGTGTGAATAAAAGTAGTAAAGCATATTGTAAGGGGGAGAATATGTAAAGTTGAACAATTAGTAATAGATGTAATGTTTATATGTTGTTTATGTTAAATATTTGTCACTTAGCCAATTTTCTCTATTTTGTTGCCATCAATGCTAAGATATGTAATTGTTATCATTTATGGAAACACATGATGTACATGCTAACAGGAAACCTCAGAAATAAAGATACTTATTGTTTTGTAATAAAAAAATTGTCTAAGTATAGAGTTTGGTTTACAGAAGTGTATTGTTTTGTTTATAACATGTTGCTGACATCATAATATGACTAGAAAATTTACATAGAGATAGTACACATGTTGTTGACGATGTGTATAATCTTGAAAGTTAGTACAGACTATACAAAATAGAGATAATTATGTTTTGATGAAGTAGGACAATGAAATTAAAGGAAATAATTGTTTTGTTTACAAAATAATTACTTGTCCAATTAGGGCTGACATCCTAGATGTTTACTTTAGCTTAGAAAAGTGGCTTGTGGTCTTAGCCAATGCAACAAAAATTTGTGTAAAGGCATGGTATTTATGGAAAGGACATTTTGCAACAAGTAGTAGTGCTATCTTGTAAGATTGTGTAACTGTGAATTGTGAATTGTGATGTGCAAAGTTTTGTGAAAGTGATAGATGCAAAGTTTTATATGAGTTATTTGGTGATCTCGGATCAAGTTGAAGATTAGAGATTAGTCAAGGAAGAAAGATAATAGTAAATTACTTATTTGAGCATTGATCTCTTCTTGTAGTTGAAATTATGTGTTTTAATAGTGGGCTCTTCTTGCATACATTATACAACAACTACTAATAGGGTTTGAATCTCCTAATAGGGATTCAAGGTCTCCTAATAGGGACTCCTTATACTAAATTTTCTCATTGAATCCTAATAGGGTCCACCCTCTAACAAGGAACTTATATATCAATATATTATCTAGTGAGTATCATCTCCATTGAGGTTTTCCCTTGGCCAAGGTTTCCCTAGTTAACAAAATATGGTGTTATGAGTTATCTTTGTGCATTCTTACTATTACTATTCAACATTACTTTATTGCTTTATTATGCATGGTTTAAAGTAAGTAATAATATCCAGTTGGTGGCTAAATTTTGTTGATCAGAAATCCTCTTAGGCATGACTAACATGCAAGCACCAGAGTCAATCATGTAATTATGAACTATTTTTTATCTCCTATGACTAAAGAAATATAGAAAGGGGGAGGCTTCATTTTCTTGCTTTGATTATCCTCATTATAGGATTGTGTATGGTTGGTTGAACTTGATGACTCACCTTATGTTGATATAGAAGTAGCCTTAGGCTCTTCTTTCTTCTTCCAGCTCCATCCTTTACTCTGATCTTAAATTGGTGTAGCTACTCTATTTGCTATCCCTAGGTCTATGGCATACATGGTTGTAGTACTATTGTTCTTCTGACCTTTACCACCAAAATATTCTTTACCAAAGATGGCATAAGAAGCATTCTCCTATAGTTGAGCTTGATATCCAACATTGGACTAATTTGCATTACATTGTTGTCTTGAAGTTGTTGGAATATCTTGTACAATTAAGGGTTGAGATAATGTATCTTGATCATTGGATGAACAAACATATGTATATCCTTGCTATTCTTAAGCTAAGTTGTTCTAATGAATGATTACACTTGCTCGACCTAGAGGTACATAAGGCATGCCATTAAAAGATTTATTTTAGGCCCATGGAGCCTATCCTTAATATGTTGGCCTATATAACTGCAAGAACTAAGGAGACCTAACAAATATGAGATTGTTGTCCCTTGAGGGCTATCACCTCACCTCCAAGGTTTTGAATTAATGATTGCTACTAACTTTAATAACCTACTTAATATATTATCTTTCTAAGATTTTATCTTGGAGTCTCTTACCCATGTTAGAACTATGGTCCTAAAGTCTTTTATCTATATTTTGCATCAACATCTACATCATGACCTCAATATTATCTATCTCATTGGAGGATGTAGATGCTATTGGGGCTATGGCCTGAGGTTGGCATGTAGATGTAGTGGAGATAGGGGTTATTGTTGATTGTTGATTGGGTACATTTAGGAAGAAAGTTATTGAAGGCCTTGGAGCTAACTTGCCTCCTTGTATCAAGATATTCTCTACCCTAATGACAATTTTATAGGCAACATGTAGAGTGTCTCCTCCAATGGTTTGCATTGTGGTAGCAATATCACTATTTAGGCTTTGAGGTAATGCAAGAAAGCATTACCAAGGGTAGGTTTTACTAAAATAGGTATTCTATCCCATATTTTTTGGAATCTATAATTAAAGTTAGTCATATATTCATTGGGTGCCCTCCTAATGGTAGTTAGCTACTCTAAAAGTGATAGGTGATCACGTTTGTCCTCAAAATGCTTGCATAATATTTCTCCTATCCCATCCCCATCAGTGATATAATTATGTGGCAAACCTCCATACCATTATAGAGCCTTTCCCTTGAGTGATGTTGCTGAGTGTCTAACAACAACATCATCCTTTGTAATACCATGAATATTATACATATTTGAAATTTCTTGAATATGCTCCATAGGGGAGATAAAAGTCTCACTAGTAAAGTCTGGTATGCTTTTAAGGGATAATAATAGGATATCATGTATTTGAGCCATTAAGAGAGGAATTCTACCATTAAATGTGGCAAAAGCATGTGCTCTAGGCATATAAACAAGTGATCAATCAATATGAGCATATGGTATTCCAGGCTATGATCTATTAGCCAAAGGGGTAGAGATGGATCTTGTCTGTGTATGTACTCCTTTAGTACTCTAGAATGGTGATAGAGAGATTCTAGTCTTTTTTTTTCTTCTAGGGTTTGAAAATGAAAGCTCAATGTATTTAAAGTTACCTCTAGAAGATGCCCTTGTGTGAGATTTGGGCATGAATCACAAAAACCTTAGTTTGAAAACCAGATGTAGAATGTATTAGAGTTACCAAGTGCCTTGAAAATGAGTCTCTTGAAGGCCTGAAATACTAAGAGAAACACTATCTTCTCAGCAATGATTTGAAGTTCTCATTTGACACCAGTGAACCTTAAAATGCTTCAATATGCTAGTCCCATCGGGCATGCCAAAAACTGTTGTCATAAAAGCTTTCTGTCTTGCCTAAATTTTTTACCAAAAGGAAACCTTGTGAAACATGGAAAAAATCTCCAAGCTATGGGACTTGACCTATGAAATTGATTCTCTAGAGAAGGCCAACTTCCTTACTATCAAGGTGCACCTAACTACTCTTTGAGAGGAAAGGGAGAAGAAATGTATGAAAGAAAGCTACCTAATCTAATATAAAGGGGATGATACACCAAAATATTTGTTCAACCTTACTTTTGCCTAATAATGAACTATTCATTAACATATTCTCAAGATACACTAATTCAACCTTGCTTCAATTCAATAGCCACAATCAAATAAGAAACCAAATGAAATTCTACCAGGATGAAACTTCACTCTATAACATCCAAAGGCAAGAGTAGATACTATTATGTAAATTGAAGAATAGAAGACAAAACATCAAAAAAGGCAAGGAAGTTATACACTTATATTAATAGGAGAATGAGGTAAGACATAGAATACATTCACATATAGAAAAGAGGAAATTATAGTAGTAGAGCATAAAATTCAATACTAATGAATCAAAAAAAGGCTGACCCTAAGAAGGGTTACAAAATTTCCTTTTATAGTGTAAGCATAACTCAGATAGCTTCTACCCTAAAGTAAAGCACAACAACTACATTTAAGGTTGTAGAGAACAATCATTGCAAATTTGAGGAAGATTTGATCTTTGGACACATCTAGATGTAGGAAAATCATATATTTCACCAAAAATAGCCTCAAGAAGATAGAAATGATGGTCATTAATGCTTGAACTTGAAAAATGGGTAACTAGACAATTATGGAGTGCCCCTTTTAATTTATCAGGCATGGGATGTATCAAGAACAACCAGCAAATGATCAAGAATATCATATTTACATTAAAAACCATTTATTTCTTGCCATTGGTATGCTAAGTAACAAAATAATTAGTCAACTAGAGTCAATCGTCAGGCTTCACCATGTGGACCAATCATATTAAAACATTTCACCACCTATCTGTAATCACCTAAAAATGGTCATCTAGACTATTAGCCCCCTTTTCAACATTTTGGCTAAATTAATTCAATCATTTACCTAGACCAAATTGCTAATAATGAATTTATTTGATTATAACCTATAGTTTGACTATGCTATCCTAAGTTCATTATTTGATTAAAAGAACATGTCCCCTTTTAATTAAATAAAAGACCCCCTTCTTCTAACCCACTTAAAGTGAACACATAAAGTCCTTTTTCTATTTTGCAATTAAAAGAAAAGGCTTTGTGACTTTTGTCTTATATGACAAGTCAACTTATATTCTATTGGTTGACTTGTGTGTGCACATGGATCACTCCTCTTTTCAAATTTCACCATTGATCATCCACCATCTTCATCTTGATCTCTACCATCTGTACAACTTTAAAAGGGAGAGAGCTTTCCCCCTCAATCCATCCATCATTTGAATATTGTTATGTTGTAGGTTTTTTAATAGGTTTCTTTGGAGTTTTGTGGAGAACTTCTCTTTCTTGTCTACATTCTTTCATCCATGGCATTCTAGCTTACCTTAGCTTTCATTTTTAAATGTAGCTTAAATCATATAGTCTAATAGTTGGATTTCAACACTCTCATACATGCTTAGCATAGCTACACTTTACATTTCATTCTAGCTTAATCTTCATTTGCATTGCATCCTTGAGGAACTCCTTGGGACATTTGCATTCTTGCATCTTGTCTTTGGGACCTCCCATTGCATGGTTTACTAGCAAGAAGAGTATATCTAAGGCTCATCTAAGAGCCTTCTTATTCTTGAAATATACTCTCTTTCACTCCATGGATATGGAGCTCTAAGCCAGCATCCAAGCATTTCAAACTCATAGAATTGTTTGGATAGAAGGGTCTAGAGTGTGACACATTTCTAGTGTACATTTTTGGTGCCCACCGTGGGGCTTGAATCAAGTTTTTAGCTCCATTTGCTTTTATTTTTTATCTTTTATTTTTTATAGCAGCATATTGAATCTAATCAAGTGCTTTTGTAGAATTATCACTTGGGCTTTAAGGCCAACCCATAAGTAGATTGGTTTGAAGGCCAAAAAATTAGTTGGTTTCAAGATTTGATCATATCTTTTAAACAGCTTAGATTTTAGTTCTAAATTTTTTTTTTCAAGTGGGATATGTGTCCAACATGTCTGACTCCAATTTTTAGAGCATTTGGACGTGATTTGCATGAGTTATAATATTTTTTTTGTTTTTTATAAAAAGCTATTTCTGATCACAAATCAGAAATTTTATTTTTTTAAATTACATTTTCAGAAAATTTTTTGAATTCTAATAGGGGTACTCTCTTTGTGTTTTTACTTTTGAGGTCATATTAGGGATCAAAAATTTGATTTGATAAATTTTGCTTGTTTTGACAAAATCGGTCTCTAGAGAGAAAATGAAGAGATTTTTTTAAATTTCTTGCATTTTTGGAAAGCTCTTTAATTTTTAATAGGGGTCTCTTCTTTTTATTTCTATTTTTGGATTTGAAATAATAGCGAAAAATTCTAATCTTGTTGACTAGATCAAAAGCAGAGAGTAAAAATGAGAGCATTTGTGATTAGTTTGCCTTTCTTTGCATACACTTGATTGGAAGATAACTTGGACATTTGAGGCAACTAACCACTTTTTATTTTATTTATTTTATGTTATTTCACACTAACTTGTGGTGCTAACAAGTTGTGATTATAGGTTGTCATTCTTGTGAAAAAAAATTGAAACATTGCATAAAAAGAACACATGTCAAAGCTTCAAATGCACAAGGGCTACTAATGATTGTTTGCAGGGCTGCCATATGCATAAAAACTCAATTTTTCTTGTTCTTTACTTTTACATGTGTGGCATATACTAGTTGTTTATTTTTAGGCACATTAAAACTTACAATTGGGATCTTTTGGTGATAGGAGAGTATGTTCTTCACCCTTGTGGTGAATCAAAAATCTTGGCTTACCATTTGGTTTCAAAAGTAAGAGGCAACTAAATCTTCTTGGAATGTTTGGGAGAAAATGATTGGAATAGGAGAGTATGCTCTTCACTCTTAAGGTGAATCAAAAATCTTGACTTCCAAAAGTTGATCCACTCTTTGTATGGTTTAGAATCCTTTAGAGGGCCTACTCTCAGACAACCTGAGAGGAACGACCCAAGTGGGGACAAGTAGATTACCCAGCTCTTCCAACTCACTATAAACTCAAGGCTATCAAGGATACAAAACCTTGGTAGACATAGTGTCTATCTTTTCTTAGTGTTATCACTTATGGGATTTCGACCATAGGGAGATCACTAGGCAAGAATGCTTAAGGTACTCTTGTGGTCGCGAGATCGGTTACTCATCACAAGGTGAGGTGTCCTATAATTGGGAGCAAGAAGAAAACTATGAACGGAAGCCCTATCTAAACACCCTAAGTTAGTAACTACCATTTTTATCCACTCAACTTCTTGGTGCAAGGATCGATCCTAGTGGACTACCCAAATCACCCCAAAATTTTACACTCACCATATGTGTTCCCTTAGTTGTGCTTATGGAACTTCTATGACAAAGCCAATATCTCTTGTGGGAAACCACTTGGTGTGAGGAAAAGGAGCATCAAGCATGGGCCAAGTTGTTGAGTAATGAACCATGTCCTTTAGGTAGATATTGCTTGATGTGTTCTCAAATGTGGTATACTTGTGAAAATCTTTTGAACATACACATAACGATAATTCTAGGGATTTCTTTTAAGACCTCACATATGCTTGTATCATACAAGGTTGCTTTATCACTTGCTTGATTTTTTGAAGACTACTCCATGTGTCACTATCTTTCTTGGAAAGAAATTGCTTTTGAACATCAAATTTGCTATCCTATCAATTATTGCCAAAATTTGTCAACTAAGTCAAAATGTCAAGTGCAAACATTTTCTTGGGTTTCTTGCTAACGGGAGTCTCATCATTTGACTTTGATTTGCTATGTCTCTAATTTTTGAACATGCTTAAAGTGGCTCTTTGGTCTTAGCACTCTTGGTCTTTTTATCTTCATGGTCTATGTCCACTTGCTAGTTATCTTTTTGTTGAAATGGTTTCCTTGATTTCTTGACTACACTATTGGGTTGGAGAGTTGTTCACTTGTCACCCCACTTGCTCTATCTATTTGACTATTTGGGTATCTTGCCTAGCTATTGACTTGAGTCATTCATGTCGTAAGTTTCTTGGACATATTGTTTGACAAGTTGCTTTAATCTCTCTCTACTATCTTGGTAAGTGAACACTCTACCTCCTATAGTTTCAACATCAAGTTATCTTGTAGGCTATTTTATGCTTGGCTTTGCATCTAAAACTATGGGATCTAAACCTTGTACTACAAAACTTCAACCGAATCTATATGATCATGATATCCTCCATGCCACTAAAGAGTTTCAAGATCTATATGCACAATACGAAGAACTAGAAGAGACAAATGATCTTTCTTACCTTCATCTCTCTAAGCGCATGATAGAAATGAATTCTAAACTTGAGAAAAGGTTGGAGGAGAAGATTGCATCATTACATGAATCTTCCTTAAGGTCTTTACATGCATGTGAGTCACCTTCTTTGAGGTTATCCTCTTCTTCTAGGTCTACATGCTCTACTTCAAGACACCAAATGTCTTCATCTTCTAGATCTAAAGACCTCTTTAGAGAACAAGCAAGTGATACTTCCTTTGAGCCTATGCCAAAATTTTATGTTGGACCTATCTTTGAACAAGATAATAATGAAGACATGGATGCATTCTATTCACTTGAGAAACAACTAAAGGATTGTAGACATAATTTTGAGAGAAATTTTACTCCCTTGGGGAATTCTTATGATGACATTTTGAGAACACTTCTTGGCACCAAGCTCATCATGTTGCCTAAGTCTAGCTCCTATGTAAATCCATTCTTGGATGCTTATTGTGCCTATCATTGATATAATGACCATGCTACTTCTAATTGTATAGAGCTTAAACATAAAATCCAAGATCTCATTGATAATGAGATTGTTGATCTTGGAACCTCTAGTGACTCATGTGATGAGGATACTTTTCTTGAGAAAGATCATATTAATGAACCTATGTCTAGTCATAGTTTCCTTGATACCTCCACTTCTTCCAACACTCATGCATCTCCCAACACTGCAAAGCTTTCCAGCATGCCTCCATCAAATAAAGAACCTAATGCTTTCCACATTGACTATGTGTATCCTCAAGGGCTATCTCTAAAAGAAACTCAAGCCAACCTTCACTTGGCTGAAAACTTTTTCTATCCTCCTAATCCTAAAAATCCTCAACCTTCATGCACTACTATGCCTAATCCAAGCACTACTCCATTCACTCTTCATTCTCCCTTATCCTTAGAAGTGGCTCCATGTCAAGAAGACTCTCAAAAAGAAAAAGCTATAAATGTCAATAAAGATCAAGATCAAGCACCTATTAATCTCTTTCAAGATTTTTCCCCTCCATATCATATATCTTTTCCACCTCCTAAGTATGGTGAAGATACCACTTCCATTATCTCCCTTGAGCTTACTAAAAATTATGAGAAAAGTTCTCTTCATATGCTATCCAAAGCTACTTGTCAAGATCAAAGCATCCCCTCATGTTCTACTTCTCCACATCTACTTCACAATTGTGCTCAAGCTTTAAGTGCTTCTATTAAAAATGTTGTTCCTATCAAAGGTACTCATGAGTCTATTGATGGCTTTGACCATGTTGCTCACTCTAAAGATGTTGATATCCCTTCCCACTATCCCTTTGCGTTTTCTAAATCTATCCTTGGTCCTTATCCATCTAAGCTAAAGCATTCAAACCTTCCATCCATATTGGGGCCTTATGTTCCTTCATCTCCTACACTTTCCACTCCTAGCTCTCCCATCATACCTCAAGATCAACAAAGAAACTCATCCTTCATGACTTTTCACCCATCTATACATCTAAACTAGTCATATCATCCTTATTCATCCACAAATCCCAAGTCCTTTGGAAGTGAGAATAAACATAAGAATCCATTGAAAAAGAAAGATCACTATGTCCCATCTAATAAACATGTGAATGCTAAGAAGGAGAATTCACAAAAGAGACCGCAAAGGTCAACTATTAAGAGTGCTAAATCAAAGCAAATGTGGGTTCCTAAATCCATTATTGAAGAAATGTGTTTTGAAGTATCGAAAGAAAAATCTAAAGCTATATGGATTCCAAAATATCTTTTGAAAGACTTTAATATTGAAAATATTTCAAAGTTGATATTCAAGCTTCCAAATGCTTCCATTCCATCTTCTTCCAAAAATATTCCAAAGCTTTCCACTCCACTTTTTTCCAAATTTCTTCTACCACCTCATGCATCTAAACCTGAAGCTATTTCATCCATGATTCCTCCATCATTCCAATATGCTTCAAGGTGTGTGTCAATGTTGATCTTGTCCAATATTTCAACTACCCTCATGAAATCCTCTAAAGCTTACACTTACTTTCTATAAATGAACTATTATCCTCCATATACTCTTCCTACTACCATTTCTCTTTCATCAGCCTATCAACATCTTTGAGCATACCTTTCTATGGTCTTGGCTTATCATGGCTTATCTTTTCTATAGGAGCACTATCTACAATAAAACAGCTTGAGCTCTTTCTAAATATTCTATAAAAAGAAAGGAAAAAAAGAAGAAAAAATGAATAAAAATGAAAATGTGCCTTGGTGAAAACTACTTCTTGTGGCACCTTGGTAGCAAAGGTAAAGAGAAATAAATGTGTCCTATGGTGAAAACTACATCTTTTGGTACCTTGGATAAGTACCATGATGAAAACCTGGCAAATAGGCATCATGCGTAATTCTTCCATCATCCATTTATCCCCTCTTGTATCTTTGATCTTGACAATGTTGAGCTATCTTTGCATATTTGCAATATTATCTACAAGATTCTCTATTTATGCTTTCTTATTCATTCATAGCCTCCATCTTGTGCTTTATTCTCATTGCTCTATCCCATCCCTATCCTATCTAGTTGACCCCTTGGTCTTGATCACAATAAATGAAACATGGTTCTCATAGGTCTCTTGACATGGCTACTCTTTTGGACTACACACTTCATTCTATATCACCTGTTGGCTTCACTGCTTATCCTACATGCGATATTTATCATTACTTCCATTGCTTATCCAAAACATGCTTCATATGACTATTTCACCTCTTTCCCTAGCTTGGGTACTCTTGAGGAGTCAGTTCTTGAGGATCACTTTCACTTGCTTCATACTCCTTTCTTATCCATCTTTGTCTATCCACCAACTTTCTGCTCCATCATGTCCTACACCTTGCTAGACATTGGGAGAAAATGATGTGATCTTGCTTGAGAACTAGTGATCTCTAAATTATTCTAAAAAATCCTAAAAATCAGAAAAATGCCTTGAAAAAAATGATCATTTTAGTGAAAACCTAGCAATAGGCACTTTGATGTATCACCAAAAAAATTCAAAAATTCAAAAAAAAAAAAAAATTGAAAAAAGTCCTAAAAAAATTGTCAAGTGGTGAAAACTTGGAAATAGGTGCTACTTGAAACCCTCACACCTATATCTATCAATCTTAATCATCCATTTCACTACACATTTCCTGGCTTGGATTTGTTTCTTGTCCTCATCTCAAGGGCATAGCTTCTTCACCTATTGAGGTATTCTTATGCATTAGGGTTTCTTTGACAACTCACAAAAAAGTGTTTCTCAACACTCCCCCCACCTTGACATCTAGTGTTTTTCAACACTTTTCAAATATTTTACCTATGGTCTTCGATGTCGTGATATTTCTCACTATTAGAATTAAGTATTGAAGAAATGGCCAAGTGACTTACACACATGCACTTTAACACTTAAACAACTGAGTTATGCTGACCTTTATCTACTTTATGTGCTGTCTATGATGATTTCTTTGCCATGTGTTCCCTCCCTAATAGTCTTTCGAGGATGTCATTGACTAGAAGACTGGGGGCATGGGACATAGTTTCTTGATTTCGTCTTGTGGGTATAATTTTTTTGTCTATAGTGTTGTAAGCATTTATGCTTGTACTATTCAACATTTTGACTTACAAATATATCATCCTTGACTATTTTGCAAGACCGCACTCAGGGTTTATCCTAGTGATACAGGTGTAATCTTGCTAAATTAAACTTAGGGAATCTAATCACATAGTTATCTTGAATTACATGTCTCTGATGCTTAGATTGGATTTCCACATACCTATCTGTAATCAATCATATTCATATCCTCATAGTTATACTAGTGATGGTTGTATGATCTCATGATGTCCCTAATAAATGCTCAATGATGAAATTAAGAGTCTAAATGTTATACACTTCTTGTTGGTAAACCACCTTTCATATTAGCCTGCATTTTAGGTTCATTTTCTAGCTTAGTCTTGCATTCTTGCATATGGGGAGAGCTCTCTCTTCATCTTTTTGTGGACATATTAGCTAACTCCTTTCACATATTTCTTTACTTTCTTCTTGTTCATTTCTTTTCACCTTCTTAATCTTTCACTTCATTTCTTTTCTATCTTATTATCACATTATATAAAGTTTTGACCTCTTAAATAATTTCAATGTCCTAGATTCATTTTCGAGATCAAAATCCAAATTTGAGTTCATCTTGATGGTCAAAATTGTCTTTTAAAATTCTACTTTCTTCTGAGCAGTTAGTTGACCTTTTGAGGTCTAATCTCTGAATCATCACTAGGGCATCCTCATTTCTTCATGTCTTCATCATTTCCATAATTCATATCTACTTCAATTCACTATTTCATGTCTAAAATCACCTTTCTACTCATTTCAACCTAATTTTTATGCTATATCCTTCAAGGTTAACTCTAGTCAAAATGGGGCATTTTAACAGTTTTTTTTATAGTCATTATTGGGTTCTAATCATCTATCTATCATCTTGGACATTGCTCTATTCTAATTATCTCATGTTTAGCCAATTTTTGCATCCCCTTACCTAGTTTCAATTTCGATCCCGAGGGGGCAGAAATACTCTATTGCTGATTGTTACAGCTATCTATTTCTTAGGAGCATTTGTTTGACCTTATCACTTGCTCTCGATCTATTTGCTTTGCTAGGTGTTAAAATTCTTTTTGGATCCTAACATAATCTTCCTAATGTTTAGTACTACTGCTATCAGGCTGTGCATTTAGGACTTGCTATCTATTTCTGCATTTCATTCTTTGGAATCAGATGTCTATATCTATCACCGCCTACTTGGCTTTCTATTTTCTTTGACATAATGTGTTCCCAGATCAATCACACATTAGTCAAAGAGGGGAAAATGTAATCACCTAAAAATGGTATCTAGACTATTAGCCCCCATCCTTAGACACTATGTGTCCTAATAATTTTCCTTCTGTGACCCCCAATGTGCATTTCTTTGGGTTTAAAGATACTCCATATTCTAGGGCTTTTGTAAAGATTTTTTCCAAATGTTTGCAGTGATCTTCATCCTTATTAGAATATGTTATAAGATCATCCTGGTACACAACCATAAATTTGTCAATATACTCATGAAATGCTACATCCATGGCTCTTTGGAAGGTAGCTCCTACATTAATCAAGCCAAAAGGAATCCTCACATACACATATGTTCCCCATGGGGTTGTGAAGGCTGTCTTGAACTGTTCACTTTCTTTTACTAGAACTTGATTATATCCAGAGAAACCATCCATCATTGACATCAATTCAGAGCTAGTCACTTGCTGCAACATGGCTTCCATATTAGGTAAGCCATAATTGTCTTTCAGAGATGCAATGTTTAAATTTCTAAAATCAACACAAAGCCTAATATCTCCATTCTTCTTCCTGACAGGAACCGGGTATGAAAACCAAGTGGAATGCCTAATCAATTAAATTATCCCACCACCTCTTAGTTTTGTCAGTTCTTCTTGCATTTTTGGGGCAAGGGTATGATTGATTGGTCTTTGTTTTTGCCTAAAAGGTCTTACATTTTCCTTCAATGGTATGACATGCTGGAAAAGATCCTCCCTGTAAGCCTTAAGGTCATCATATGACCAAGCAAAAACATGTCTGTATTTTCTAAGTAGGTTAATCAATGTTTTCCTATTTTCAACAGGCAAATTTTGGCCAATATAAACCCTTTTAGGAACTTCATCAATACCCAAGTTTATTTCTTCTAACTCTTGGGGTTTGAGGTTGTTAACTCCTGATTTTACTCTGTCTTGGCTATCAAAAATATTTTGCAAGACTACCAACCCCTTCAACATCTTATTTGTTTTCAATTGCATTATTTCTTGACCAAAAATGGTTTCCTTCCCATTTATGGTTTCAATCAGTCCACTGCAATCCATCTCCTAACCATGGTACTTGTCTTCATTTAACAAAAAATTTGTAATATCTTTATCATCTTCAAAAACCTGCCAATTTTCAATATTGTCAGGTATGGAAGGTCTATTTTGCACCTCAATCTGGGAGATTCCTGCAAATGATATTTCTTTTGGCTTGATTGCTACATTTGCCAAAAAATCAGCCATCTTGTTTTGGGTCCTATCTCTCCATGAGATCCCAAATGCATCAAAGAATTCTATCTGATCCCAGACTGCATTTCTATATTGTTTCAATCTCTTATTCTTGGATGAGTAGGTTCCTTTGATCTGAGAGATAATTAGTTCAGAATCCCCTATGAAACATAATTTCTTAATTTTATGATGTATGGCAACTTTGAGTCCTAGCAGCAATGCTTCATATTCTGCAATATTATTAGTGCAGGAAAACTTCAAGGTGAATGAATACCTAAAAGTGTTATTTTCAGGGGACACAAAGACTACACCTGCCCCTGCACCCTCTTTAGAACTAGCCCCATCAAAGAACGTTGTCCATAATTTTGGTGAATTCATGCAACATTCAACTTCATTTTTGATGATAGCAGGTAAATTTTCAACTTCCTGAATAATTAATTCAGCCCTGAAAGAATTAATCCCAGTATCTAGGAAACAGGTGGTATCTTTGTCAATTTCTTCACTTAAGATGTGGTTAACCCTTGGTTCCCTATTTACCCTGATAGATTTGTCCCCTATATGAAAAGTGGCATAAGTAAGATCACATTGTAGGCTTCCCCCCATGACAACACTCCATTTTCTGGAGAGTAACATTCTGTAGTGTGGAGGTATATCTACCACAAGGATAGACATGGTTAATTCTACTTTAGGATATGCAACCAGTTTGAATGGTAAGGCATTTATAGTACCTATGACTAGGACTTCCCTAGCATCCATCCCTTTGCATCTGCCCTATTTGGTATCCACCTTCAATCCTAAGGCTTCCATTACTTTAAAAGGCATTATGGTGTTGGAAGCTCCTGAGTCTATCATGCAATTTTTTAAGGTCTTCCCCTTTATGATTAGATCGAGGAAAAAAGGATCAATATCTTCTATGAATGCCACTGAGGAATCATCTAGAAATATTTGAGGAATCTGGGATATGATACCACTATCCTCTATTACTAATGAGGTTTGTTGGGACATAGTTTGATCTACAATAATATTATTGTTTGCTATTCCACCCAACCATGACAAAGCCTTATTCTTATGCTCTTCAATTCTAAAAAGTTCAAACAAGGGCACTTTTATAGTAATTTGAGATAACATGGATATCATATCAATAGGTTCAACCATAGTAAGTTTTACAATAGTACCTGGAATCAGAGTCTTTTGAGTAGTAGGCACCACATTTTGCCTGATAACATCTAGTTCTGACTTCTTTGGTTGCACAACTAGTTTTGTTGCTTCACTTATCTGAAATTGAACCTTCTTCTTTGGTTCCCATTTCTTACCCTTGTTCTCCTTGATCTTAGGCACATCTGCATTGACTTTCTTGTTTTGATCATTCATCTTATGAGTGATGTCTTTGATGAACACACTAGATGGCCTTCCTGAATCATTATTTATTGCTCTATTTCTCAAATTATAATTACTATGGACTTGTGAAATCATTTTGGTTGTAATTCTGTCAATTTCCTCCTTGGAGGGCATTCTTAAACTTGTAAGACGTACATCAAAAAATGTACTGCATACCTTATCTGTATCATACCCTTCATCATCTGAAAACACTTGTTGATGATGTAGCTAGTAAGAAATTCTCTGGCTAGTAATATCATTTTCAGGCTCTTCTGAATTAGAATCTATCAAATCATCACACATACTCACCATATTGCAGCTTATATCATCATGGCTTTTCTCTTCGGTTTCTTCTTCAGCTTGCACTCCTTGGGCTTGGGAAAATGACTGAGCAACAACACAATAATTAGTAGAATGAGGTGATTGGCATATAATGCACCATGGTACATTGTCATTCACATTTACAGCATTCCTTTGCAGGGGGTTTGGAGTACCCTTATCCTTCACATTTTGGGTCTAGTTGGGAACTGGTTTACCATCTTTCCACTGAGTGGTGTAAGGGTAATTTTGCATCCTAGGCTACCTGTTGAAATTGTTGTTATTCATAAGGGGTCTTTCAACAATATTTGGCTTATTGAAACTAGAGGGATTCATCTTCTTGAGCATTTCTAAAACTTGGCCTATAGTAGGTTCTTCGGGCTTCTTTCCTATAGGATTTTTGTCACCCTCCCTTTTATTGTTGTTCTTAGGATTAAAAAGCTTAGGATCATCCCTCCTACCTAGTTTTCCAGATGCCTTCCTATTATTCTCTATATTTACTACAACTTTATAGGCATCTCTTAAAGTTTTAGGATCCTTATCCCTCAATTGATAAGCCATTTTGCTATCAAAAGCATTGAAATAGGTTGTGAGACAGATGTCTTCATTTAACCTTATAGCTTGAAAAAGTTTGTACATACCTTTTTGGAATCTCACATTGAAATCAAATGTGGACTCATTTGGATTCTTCTTGATATTGTTGAACTCGTTCAACATGAATCTTGCATTAGTGTTGTCCCCATATTGCTCCTTGAACAATTTCTCCAAATCACTCCATGAAGTAATGCTATCATCAGGCAACCTCCTAAACCAATCCCTTGCATCCTCTATTAGTGAATGCACAAACAATATTATTTCTAGAAAACTTAACCACTTTATCTCTTAAATCAAATGAGATGGGATGTGGGGCACCAAGAATACCAGCAAATGATATTTGTCTATATTTTTCCAGGTATATAGGTTTCTTTTGGAAACCAGGAACATTTTAAGTACTAGCTATATTAGCTTGATTTAGGGGAGTAGCTTGGGACTGTTGTGGTGGGACAAATGGGACTTGGGTGCCAATAGTAGAAGATGAGGTAGGAGTAGATTGGGGTACTCCTTGAGTTGAAATTGTGGGACCACTAACTGGTGTAGGATTTGTAGGTGGGATAGACAAATTGTGCCATGAAGCCAATGCAGAATTAGACTTTATAAATTTGATTTTCCTTTTAGTTTTTGTAGCTTGAGCTTCATTCTCAACCTTCTCAATTTCTTTTGCAACATCTCCCCTCTCTTTTCAAGCCTTCTCAAGATCTAGATCTAATTTAGACATGGAGGGTTGTATAGGTTTTCTTGGTATAGCTTGAGGCTCATTTATTTGGATTCCTGTAGCCTTGCGTTTCCCTTTATCTGGAGCTTTTGCAGTGGGCTCTACAGGATCAACTTGAATAGGTTTATAGGCTTGAACTTGAGCAATAACTGGTTCTTGCCTTTGATTTAGGTGTTTCTCCTGTTCTTGAACTTTAGCTCTCAGATTATCAACATCTCCAAAAAAATCCTTATGGAGAGTTGTGGTATTCTCTTCTAATTTTTTATTTTTCTCTTTCAAAGTAGCCATCCTTCTTAGCAGAGCATCTCTTTCTATTATGGCATCCAAGGTGGCTCGCTCCTTCTCTTTTTGAAGATGAATGCATTTACCTTCTTCCTTAGCAATCCATTTCTTCAAAAATTCTATTTTAGAGTGCACTTCTTTAGGGTTTGTAGAAGTTGCCTCAGAATTAGCAGGTTCATCCAGATCTATAAGGTTTGGTTCTACATATGGGGCCACTCTGGGATTAAAAGGATTATCAGATGAACTCCTAAATCCTAGCCTATAATTTATATCTGCTATAGGATCTAGTCTTAATGAAGCAATTCCTATAGTAGACAAGTCCTTGTCTTGAAAAACTCTCTTATCTAGTAATGGGGTACTGAAAATGCCTCCTAAGAGTCTTGTAGTTTTGGATTCAGAGCTAAGCGAAGAAGACTCTCTTCCTATTACTGGTTGATAATGGGAATTGACAGATGCATTACCTCTGGGTTTCCAAGTAGGATTTTGATCTGTCTTTCTCTCATTTTGGTTCTTTCTACCACCTTTGGGTAGATCAATATACATTGATACATCAATATTGGCTCTCATGTAAGCTCTTGTGTTTTTTCTCTTGTCAGCCATATTTGCCTTTTCGTTACAATAAGCACTAGCTTCAAAACCTTGACTGAGTCACCACCCTATTTTGGGAAAATATATAATAACACTTTTACTAACTGAAGGAAAACAATACACAAGTAGGAACAAAAATATATGGGACAGACAGACCAATCACTGATGTTGTAAGACTGCAACTCTTGCTTGTTAGATAAGACACTTGGATAGGCTGGGTACATCAGTGTGTAGAAATGGTACTTGGGCTCTATCTTCTTTAAATTCTCAAGGTTTGACACTAAAAGATTCCCTTATAACCATGGGAAAAACATAGATCACATGACACACACGTACTCAGCAGGACCAAAGAAACTATAGTACTTTTCACAGATGTGTTGGACAACTCCCTAGTAGAGTCACCATTTTGTTGGTGTTTTAAAAAGTATTAAAACTACTAAGTGACAAAATGCTTAATACTAGAATGATAGTACATACACAATCTAAAGACTAGCCTATTCTTTTAACAATTGCATATGTAAGGTATTTGGACCCAACTTCAACAAAACCATAGATGGTTTTCTACTCTTTTGGCTCTGCAAAACAAGGGTGGGTGTACCTAGGGATGGTTCAGAACTGGAACAACTATATGAGGATTATTCTTAGTTTCATTCTGATTCTCATTTCAAGATCCTGAAACATATACATAATTCTTACTAACTTTTTAAACACATCCCATAAATAGATATGACCAAGAAATCTTCTATAGATCTGCAGATGTTTTTAACAACAATGGCTAACTGAAGCTAAAACATTCCATGCAGACAAGTGCTGGCCAATTTTGAAGATCTACAGGAAATAAAAGTAAAATTTGATTTGATGATGCATTTGAATAACCATTTATAATATATTTCTCCTTCAGCTGAAATAACTTGATCAGTGCCTAATCCATTGGGGTTCAGAGTATATAGCAAATTCTTAGATCTATTTTGTTGCCTTACAACAAATTCTATCAGCAATTCTTATCAGAACTTATCATTCAAAATCCTTTTCAATACTTAAGGAATCTTATCACATTCATCAAAGCCTTTATTTAATCCATTGAATTAACAACAATGATAAATGGATATACAACCTAACTGGATTGCATTCAATTGTACAAGCTTTTACTCATACAACATCAAGGTAGCTAAGTATTTAAAAGGAGACAAAATTCAGAAAGAACTGATATGGGTACAGTTTATAATTTGTATTCATTTCCTTTGAAAATGGTATATCCTTTACAATAGACTCAGAATGGCCTTCAGAAAGAAACACAGCTCATTCTATATTCATGTATTCTCAGAGAATTGACAAAAAAATACATTACAAACTTGCTTTCAAAATTTGGAAAAAAAACCAGACTAAGCAGTATACTTAGAAGAAATAGAATTCAGACACTTCTTTAGCCTTGGGATCTCACTTAAATATTGTGAGATGCAACAAGCTTCAGGCTAAAGACAAATGATAGGTGTCCTTTTAAAAAGGCACTCACCTACAATTCTATCAAAAAGACAAGAACAAAATAACAGAAAGGCTTATTACAACAAACATTCCTTGGTGGGTCCCTTTCTGTTATGCTTCTTAGTTGTTGAGACAAGAAAATATGATCTGATCTTACAATCATTCTTCATCCTCAGAGTACATAGCCATGAGGTCTGAAAGTGATGAATCATCTTTAGTTACCTGCAAACTCAGTTTAACCTGGGGATCTTCCATGTCTTCATTAGTAACTACGAGGGTAATTGTTACTTTTGCATCCTCCTCCTCATCATCTCCTGACATCTGTTCTATAAACTGATTTTTTCATTTATTAAAAGCATCATCATCTGGCCAATTAAAACTTAGAGCTTCTCTTTGTATTTTTATTAAAGAATTTGCACTTTCTTCTAAATCATCAAATTCTTTTCTCATAGCAGTATAAAATAACTGTATTTTTACTAGCTCTTCATTTGTCTTTGCCTAGAACCAGTGGCTAGTCTCACTCATGATGTTTATTATTCTTTCATTAAATAACTCGTCCACCTCCCTTTTCCACTTTTCCTTTTCTTTTATTGTATCAACAGATTCTAAAGCACAAGGAAATAAAATGAATTTTTCAGCCATATATTGGGAAAAACAGAGTGTTAATCTTCTCTGTAAAGAATCTCTTTCATCATCAAAATTCTCTAGCTTATTTAATAAATCAAAAATCTTCTCAACTTGATGATAAGGCATTTGGACTACAGATATACATATGATTGTAATATCATTATTCCTCTCCCTGCATTTTTGTGTAAGAGGAGTCAGTTTATCCTTATCTCTGTTCAACTCATCCATGAGGGTTACAATTCTTGTCAACTGATCATAAAAAGTTGACCATTTTATTTTATCCCTCAAATATACCAAACCTTGCTTTAATTTTTCTTCCTGTTGATTTCTAAATTCTATCTGCAACTCATGTAATTTTGTTTTTTCTACTTCAAAGTCCTCTACAGTATAGAATTGGGGCCTTTTAGGGGTGTTAGGTATTTCAATGATAGGGGTTGATCCAACAAATGACTGCGAAGGGTATGCAATTCTAAGTGTACTGGATTCTTCCACCTTTCTTTTCCCAAGTATCTTCTCCAATTGAGATACCTTGTTTTCCAGCTCAATTCTCTTTTTTACTTCTTTATTGTAGGCATCCACCACTATTTCATACTTACTCTACAGATTAGTCATTTCCTTTTCTTCTTTTTTTGTAGTGGCCAAGGAAAATTTAAAATAGTCCACATTCATGTGGGCTGCCTGTACATGTGAAGTATTAGTGACCCTCCTCACAATGATACTCCTTGTTCGTCTTGAATCATCAGGCTGTAATGGAGTAGTCCTAGATCCTCTTCTTAATGACCACATAACAAGGACAACTTGATCATTACTGAATGCTATTCCCAAGAATTCCTCTTTATCTGGATCCTATAATCCTAAATTATTTGACACAGAATTAAAAATTAAGGCATCAACAATATCCCAATTGGGCAATAATAAAATATTTGCATCTTTCACCGTCTGTCTACCCTCGTCAGGGGTTATATTTTGGAACTCTTGTATCATTTTTTCCTTTATTTGATTATGAATAGAGGCTTCATCTATTTTTGGATGCTTTATTTTCATATTCCTACATCTTTGTTCAAAAATGTGCATGTTTGCCCTCCATGCAAACTGATGGAAAGCCCTAGATTTTACAAAACTGTTATCAGACAAAAAATGTTGATTGGCTTGTTCCAAAATAGGGTCTAATTTCCTCCCTCTGAAATTTGCTACAGTTAATTCAAAACTTGGCATAGGAGGCTATTGGGGGTTCCCTTCATCAATTTCTGCTTGAGTAACAAAAACTCCTCCTTGAGACCCCATTTGTTCAATTTGCTCATTGGTGAGATGCTCTTCCTTAATTCTCATTGGAGTTTGGGAAGGTGAGTAACCTTCATCATGGGATTCCTCTTCCCTTATTATTTTTCTTCTTTTGGGAGAAGGTTCAAGGGGTCTTTCTTCAAGGACAATACTAGTAGATTCAATTATCTATTTTTCTTTGTTTATAATGGGCATCTGATTTCGAATAACAGTATATCCTATCCTCTTTCGCACAACCAGTGGACCTACCCCTATGTTAGGAGTGAAACCCAATTTCCTCATAACTTCTCTAGCTTTATCTGGAAAAGAATCAATGAAATGTTGTTTTGTCTCATTCATTACCTCCATTATTTCTGAGAATGTACTCATGAGCTTATTTATTCTATCTGCATTAGTTGCAGCATTACTAAGAGGATTGTAATCCTTGTCAAAACAATTAATAAATTCCAAAAATTTTGAATAGACTCTCCATTTCTATTTCTTTGTTTCTTGCTCCTAGAGAGAATATTCATTCCTTATTATATCTTCAGGGAAATAGAATTCATGCTGACTTGGATGAAGCTTGATCCTATGTCTAAGAGTAGAGTTAAAGAAACCTTCTGTGTCACAAAAATGTGCATGAGATATTGCCATCTTATACTGATCCAAAAATTTGTAGAGGAAGATCCACCCTTCTTTAGTTATTACAAACTAGTGAGCTACAATGCAAGTAGGAAAAATTGATCCTGTTCCCCTTTTGTGCAAAAAGGTCTCCTCTACTCCTCCCAACTGCCATAAAAATTTAGCTACTCCTAACTTTAAAGGCACCTAATAGGGTAATACATGAGGTGTCCCTTTGAATCCATAAACCCTAATGATGGTTGAGACTGGATATGGGATGATATCTCCCCAATTATGTGAAACTTTTAGATTATGGGGTCTGTCCATAGGCCTAACAAGGTGCATCAGTGCCTTAGGAATTCTGGGATTGTCACTCAATATGAGGCATCTTAGTTTAGAAGCAAAGTGCCTATCAAATCTAATAAAACTAGTATTTTCTGCTTCGCCAGTCATATCTACACTCCATAATTGAACTGGTAGTGCTTCCCCCTCTTGTTCCCTATTTAAAACCATTTCTTTACTAAAATATGTAACCCCTTTAAAAAGAAACATATGCATCAATAGGGAATACTGACCCCAAACCTTTTCCACCTTGCCCTTTGCAATCCCCACCAATCCATTGTGAATCTCATTAGCTAGGTAAGATGCAAAATCAAAAATTATTTCTACACTGAAAGAGGAGATTTGGGTGATCATATACATGAAGCTCACAGGAATGAAATCTTCTTCACCCTCTTTGAAGACTCTGCACAGGGTCCTGTATATCTCTACTACCATGGCATTAAAGCATGATTTCTTGAAAGGTTCTTTAGAAGATGATGTTATTGCTGGTAGGTTTCCAATTTTTCCTATGTGGACCTTTAGTGCACCTTGTCTAACTACATCTCTTTTGGACATATATTCTTTTTCTAACTCTATCAAATCAATGGGCACATGATACCTAGTGAGAGGTCCCAGACTGAAAACTTCCCTAATTTATTCTGGATTGATGGTAATTAAAACCTCACCATCCATTCTCCTCACTACCTTAGTGTCTTGATCATAACTTTTTGCTACAGCTTCAAGAAGTTCATAATCCATAAACACACTGGGAACAACTAGCTTTCCAAGATCAAAATTCCATATATTAGCATGAGGGGCATATAATTTCCTTTCTGCAAACCACTTTTTGAACAAACTCAAACTAGTTTGAGAAGTTTGAGCATCCTGGACCCAATTACCCTTATCATACAATCCATCAGCTATCCTTAGCATAGGGTTCAAAGAGGTTAACCTTTTAACTTGCACTGTCTCTACAGTAGACTCAGGAAGCAATTCAAGCAAGTCATCATGCACATTTCTATCCAAATAGTTTATTTGACTTGAAAATCCCTTCTTTGGAGGCATCTTGAACTATTTTTTTACAGAACTGAAAATCCTACGAAGATTATGGTAGTACTACTTACTTGAATTCTATCTTTGTTTTCCTCTATATTTTTGCAAACTTTTCATACAATTTTTGCCAAATTTTAGCACACTTTCCTTCAGTAATTGCTTCTACACAAGAATGGCTCAAAATCTTTGCTCGCGTAAGATAAAACTGATGAAATTTCTTTATATTATACTTTATTTTTTCTCACAGATGATGCTTTCATGTCTAATTAATACAGATAGTGGCACCACATTCTATGTTTAAAGCTTTGCCGTCGATTTTCAAAGATCCTACGATCATGTGATATGGAGAGAACAACTAGGCATTGCATTTGACATGTTAATCAATTCACCCAATGAGAACTTACCACGTACATAACTCTTTCCTTTATGGTGGTTATATTTTGACCCACTGGCAACTGAGGACACATGTTAGCATGTTGCTACTTTATTATGCATAAAGAATGAGCACCTTGCCATAGTGAAGCAGCGACAACCATAGATCTGATCTGGAATCGATAGATGATATGTTACTGGGCATGCTCAGAAAGAAGACGGTGAGCCCTATTCACTATGTCTCTATACATATCTCCCTCACAACTCTTCATAGTGAGAAGATGACAGCCGTTGATCATAGGATTAATCAATGGTGAGGAAACTACACGTAGTTTTTTGATTCATACTCACTACGTCGCATAGCTTAAAGAGCATGCAACTTTTCAAAGCGAGGTAGTGAGGATTATTGATTCTATTTTAATCTGCTGCTCAAGATCTCTTTTTACATTTGATCAGAAGGGCATTGATGAAATGCAAAATTCCACACAGTTGGCACCTTTCAAGATTTTACTTCAGTCCTAATTATCATCCCACGTCACCAGAGGTCCCACCAACTTTTCAATTTCACGGGGCCTTGCTACTTCACTACTGGTGAGATATCCAAGTTTTTCGATAGCGAGGTAGCAAGCTTAGGAACTTTAATGAATTTTGGCACTGTGAAATGCAAGGGGGCATCAAATAATTTTTTTTTTATTAAACTACTTCTGACAACGACATTTATTACTTGTCACACCACTTGGTGTATTCATGGTACTGGAAAAATGCAATGTCACCGGCTCTTGATTTCACAAGGCCTCGCTACTTTGCTAACGATGAAGTGTCAAAATTTTCTGATAGCGAGGTAGCGAAGCATTGAAAAATCATCATTTTGGCTCAAACTTTAGACTGCTTCTGCTGGGTCCCCTTTCTTCTTTTGACGATAATCTCAATGTGTACCTACATAATAAATCAGTCAGAAAATAGAGCTCTGACCGCCGTATCTTCATTTTGCAGTCCCGTTTTATAAATTATTGAGCACTGGCTACCTCGCCATACATAAAAAGTGCCCTTGTTTGCATAGTGAGGTAACGACAATGATAGATCTAATTAGATCGAATGGCTAGGGCAATATGAGAGGAAATGTATCTCGAGGGCACATAAGATAAAAGGTGACAGAATATTCATCTTATTTGAAGATTCAAAAATTTTGTGCCCTACTCTTTAAAAATAGAAAAAATGTAGGGTTTTCATAAGGTTTTTTCAAATGCTATCCAATGGATGGATTATCTAGAAACCCTATGTTTCACTTAGAAATAAAAGTCTGACTTTTCTACAATTTGGACAAAAGACTTCTATCACACAAAAAGTTAGACCAACACATTGCATGGTTTACTAGCAAGAAGAGTATCTCTAAGGCTCATCTGAGAGCCTTCTTATTCTTGAAATATACTCTCTTGTACTCCATGGATAGGGAGCTCTAAACCAGCATCCAAGCATTTCAAACTCATGGAATTGTTTGGATAGAAGGGTTTAGAGTGTGACACATTTCTAGTTTACACTATCCATTTTATGTTTGACCTTGACTACCCATGATTATAGCTTCACACCTCTTTACCATCATAAACTATTTAATCTAGCAAAAATATGACCAAACTACTATCATTGCTTCACAACTTGCCTTCAACATTTTCCCTTAACTGTGATGATTAGATGACAACATGATCCAAATTGCCATTGCTCAGTCACCACCTTAACTTGGGATTACTCTTAACTTGTTGCGACCATATGATGAAGGCATTTGCGATCTCACAACTTGAACCATGCTTATACCTTAACTCCTTCAAACTTGTGAAGAGATCAGATTAACCACCATCACCCAATCATGTCTTAACTTTTAACTTTGATGCTCAACTCCATGACTATGTGATTGATGAGTTTTCACAGCTTTGCAGCCTTGAGCAAATATTAACAATTTAACCTTATGACCTAATGAACAAAGGTTATCATTGTATCACAGCCTTAATCAAAGTCAATAGCCCTTGATCCATTGTGACTTTGTGACTAAGGAAGCCCTTGAACTGGCCCACATGGATATGTTTCTAACTAGCATAATCCCACATTAGCTAAACTTCATGCAACTCAAGAAAGTAGGAATACAACAGTCATTGATCTTTTAAAATCTGATGATCATGATGAAACTAAGATACCTCACATGATTTTGAACCTTGATCAATCATAAACTACCACCCATCTTCCTTTGACACATCCTTCAACTTTTGTGGCCCATACTATGAAATTGGACCTATGACTCCACATGGCAGCTAGGCATTTTCCCACATTCATTAAATTTCATGCATCTTGGAAAAGTACAAATATGCTAGCCATAGATTTCCATCTGATCAATAGTCAAGATCATATCTATGAAATGCTCCCTTTTCTTTTTGCTGAATTCAAGTCGTGACCCTGTGACAATTGAATAATTAACCTTTATTTCCCAGTCATAGCCCTAGCTTCAGTTGATTGATTTAACCAGATGACCATGCATACAAATGTATTCACAACTTTTCTCATTCAACCATCAATTAGCCTTAACTTTTTGCAACTATAAAAACAAAGGGCCTTTATGACTTCTCCATTTGATATACTAACCCAAGAATTAACCCTGTGAATAGGTGATCAAGCACTTCACAATGTCGCCACCCAAACAGTGAGTTAAGCCAATAACCCTGCAACCTAGAAAAAAAAGGCTTTGGCTATGTCGCGACCCTGACCATGAGTGAACATTAACTTCTAGTGACCATGCAATGAAGGTGTAGTTGCACAGTTGTGACTTAGATCTTTCAAAGGATATAACATGAAAACATGAAGGGTATGGTTAGACTTAGGGATATAGGGAAAGTACCAATGTTTAAATATATCCTTTTACAAATTTTAATTATTTGAATATTTGAATTCAAATATGACCATTGGCCATGCTAATAGGAAAAAATTAAAATTTTGGTGGGAGGACAAAAATGGCTAACAAGTAAACCTAATTTTACTAGTGAAACTTCCATCTCTCTTGTAGAACATATCTAAGAAATTTCAAATGTGTTCAATATACATGGGATTATAGAGGATGATTTTTCTATTAGGCTTCTAGCTTCATCCTTAAAGGGAAAAGCATTGCAATGGTATAGAGGTTTTCCCTACAATTCTATTACTAATTGTGATGGGTTAGGAGTAGGGCTTTGCAAAATATTTGAGGATAAAAGTGATCACCTATCACTTTTAGAGTAACTAACAACTATCAAGAGAGCACCCCATGAGCATATGACAAATTTCAATTGCATATTTCAAAAGACATGGGATAATATACCTAATGTAGTAACACCTTTCCTTGTTAATGCTTTATTTTATTACCTTAGAGCCTTCAATAGTGATGTAGCTACCATAGTGAAAACTACGGTAGGGGATACTTTACTAGGTGCTTATGAAATTGCCATTAAGGTAGAAAATATATTGATAAAAGGAGGGAAGTTATCTCCAATGCCTCAAATGCCTTTCTTTCTTGATATGCCTAATCACTAACCTATAACAGCCCCTATCTATACCACATCTACAAGTTAGCCCCTTGCTACTATCCCTTTAGCCTCCACATCTTTAAATGGAATAGATGAAATCAAGGATATGATGCAGTTTATGATGAAAAATATAGACAAGAAGTTGTAGGGTTAGAAAAAGAATCTAAAGGATAGTTTCTCAGTGATACAGAAGATGAGTAATAAGGTGGTGACCCTAGAAAGGCATCAAGCTCAGAGGAATAAGCTTCCCTAACTTCATTATCAAGCCCCTATGCATAGTAGACCCCCAAATCAAAATCAAAGTCATGTTTTATACAATCATAATAGGCCTATTGGAAATACCCCTGCTGCAAATACAAACCCAAATAGGGCTTTAGTCCCTCAAAATAATCTTGCTCAAGATCAAGATTTCTACCCTTCCTCCAACTATTCTTATGGATATTGAATGTGCCAAAAGGCCGAGTCTTGCTTTGAATTTACTACACAAGAGCAAGCAACATGACATCAATATAATGTTAGTAGACCTTTTGATGGTTCTCACATACAACAAAAAGGTGATTGTTCTTTCATGAACCATCAACTAGAGGAGCATTGTCATGATAGTCATGATGCTATAGCTCATAATACCAAAAGTAAAAGGAGAGATATTGAGGAATGTACATTCCCCTCATCTGATAAAGTTTCAACTTTAGATGCTACTCCTCATGTACCAGTAATGAATGCTCAATCCATTATTGCCCCTCAACAAAAGTAGGACACAAGCAATAAGACTTTGATGAACCTCAAGTTACTCCATTTCAATCACTAGCCCATGTAGCTCCTAAAGTGTCAACCAAAGTAGTGAGTTCCCCTTTCAATAATGTAGATTAAATAAAGAGGACTAATATCAATCTCTCCATATGGGCTACTACTACTACCATGCCATCATAGAGGAAGCTATTGCAGTAAGAGTTAGAGGGCATAGAAGCAAGGAAACAACCACCTAGAGAGGAGAATGCAACAATTTTGGTGCAACCAATAAAAGGAGGAGGAAAAAGTAAGAAAATCATGCCTCCTCTCTTTTATGTTTCCTTGATCTTAGGGGATAAACTAGTCCACAATTATATGATAGATTCAGAGGCTAGTAGTTCTATAATGCCTAGAAGTAAAGCTAATCTCCTTGGCTTCAAGTATGAGCCCATAGTTAGGGATGTTCCTTAGTTGGATGGTAGCTTTGTCAAGACTATAGGGATCTAGAGAAATGTGGAGATGACATTACATGCATGTCCTAGTTGTACTATAACCTAAGACATATCAGTACTAGAGGTAGAACCTTATTTTTCCATCTATCTTTCTAGAGACTTTACTACACAAATACGAGGTCATATTGTAGTAGATTGGTCCTACATGTTCTTTAGGAAAAGATATGGGGTGAGAACTTCCTTAAGAGAAAATCCTCTAGCCCTTAATCACATAGAGACTTATACTCCAACCCCTATAAATATGAATTTTATAATTAGGGAGGAGGATGAAGGGCACACATCTCATTATCCTACTACTTCTTTGGTAGAAGTGCTTGATTATATTTTGGATGAGTGGGAAACTAATTATCAATTTGATCTAGTACCAGAGGCTCTAGGAAAAGGCCTTGGCACATATTTCATATTGGAGAAGGATGCTCCTATTCCTAGTCTCATAAAGACACAAGAGGACACTGATGGATTATGGAGCATGTTCTTTGATGGCTCAAGAAATAAAAATGGTTGAGGGGTTGGGGTCATGCTCATCTCTCCTAAATTGGAGAAGCATTATTTACCTTATAGGCTCCAATTCAATTACACCAATAATGTGGTAGAGTAAGAGGCTATGATTCCAAGGTCTCCAACTCGCACAAAAAGAAGGGAATCAAAGCTCTAAATGTATTTGGGGATAGTGAGTTGGTTGTTCATCAAGTAAGGAGCTAGAATATAGCTAAGTATAACCTCCTCAAATCACACAAACATAGAGAGTGGGATTTTCTTGAAGGTTTCCAAACAATCAAAATCTAAAGTGTTCCTATAAGGGAAAATAAATATGCTAACAGACTTGCAGCCACTGGTGCTCATTATTATGTGCCAAAGAATTTTGAAAATAATAGAGAGTAGCAAATCAATACAGTTACAAGGCCTACTATCTCAAAAAATTGCACAAATTGGCAAGTCTTTCATTCTGATGTACAAATTATCAACTTTCTACAATGTGAGGAAGAATTCTCTAAGAATAATCAATCTAGGCTACAAGGTTACTATGGTGATCAAATCATGAATCTCAGTTCAAACAAGTTACCCAAAGATCTAATCACTTTGGAGAGTATCTTCAACATTGGTGAATAATCAAGGAACAAAGGGTTGAACTTGGCTACAAATAAAGATGATCACATAACGGTTGCCATTGCTAATGGAAATACTCTAAATGTGGGAAAGGTATGCTCTGAAATTGAACAAGAAAATTTTGTTATTTATGTCAAGAATTCAATGATGTATTTGCATGGACATATGATGATGTAAACAATTTTGACCAAAGTTTGTTCCAATATATAACATTGAATTAAATAGTGATGCAAAACTTGTTAGGCAAAAGAAAAGACCAATTAACCCTAAGATTGAACCTTTGATGATGAAAGAACTATCCAAACTAATAGAGTTTAATATTATTTCTCCTATCAACCATTTCTCTTGGGTACCCAACCTTGTTCCTATTAGGAAGAAGAATGGAGAAATTATATTATATGTAGATTTTAGAGACCTTTATAGGGTTCTCTTAAAGATCACGATCATCTCCCTTCCATGGAGTAGATTTTATCCAAAGTTAGTGGCTCAAAAAGATTTTCTTTCTTAGATGGGATTTTAGGGTACAATTAGGTGTTAGTCCAAGAATTTGATAGATATAAGAGTGCTTTCACTACTAAATGGGGCACTTATGCCTATAGCAAGATGTCTTTTGTACTAACAAATATAGGTGCCAGATTTCAAAAAGCAATGGAGATGGCTTTCAAGAGCATAATTGGAAAGTTTGTGTTGGTCTACCTTGACAAAATAATATTCTACTTAAAGGATGTGGCAGATCACTTTGGTCATCTGAGGAAGGTATTCATCAAATGTAGAGAGTATGGTGTGTCTTTGAATCCAAGAAAGTGTGTATTTTCCACTAGCCAAGGGAAATTTCTAGGACATATTGTGTCTAAAGAGGGTTTTACTACTGATCTAGAAAGAATAAAGGCAATTTTGGCTCTCCCACTTCCTACTCATAAGAAAGGGTTGCAAAGCTTCCTTGGTAGAATTAACTTTGTAAGGAGACTTATCCCTAATCTTGCTACCATGGTTAAGCCTCTTAGATCTATGCTAAAAAAGAAAATGGTCTTTGTATGTGCTACTTTAGTATGTTAGAAACACTAAATTAAAACAATCAAAAAGAATTTAAATACTAATTTAACATAACTTCATGAGAGATAAAGTGAAGTTCTCAAATGAGAATATGAGCCATGGATAGGCTCTCTCAATGAGGACGATCACTTGATGTAGAGGTGTGTCTAATAGCTAAGATGGCTTGATTATGTATGTATGCTCAAATGCTCAAATGGGCTTCAATGGAGGATTTTTGATAAATTTTGGTGAATGGATTTGATGTAAAAATGGCTTCTCAAAATGGCATTATGGCTTTACTTTCTAGATTGTGTTAAAATGGCTTTGGAGAGGATTCCTTAAATAGGCAAAGGGCTTGAGGGATCAAGGGCTAGGATGCAAGGATGGGAGAAATTTTATGTAAGGTTTAGATTGAATGAGAAGAGAGCACATGGATTGTGCTTCCTTACAACCAATCAAGGAGTGACACATGTCACAGAGTCATTGGTTAGAGCAAGAGGGGTTGAGGGGTCAACAAAGGAGGCTCAAATCTCATAAAGACCCTCATAATGGCTTGTAACAGCACTGAATGGGCTTGTAAGAGTCATTTATGGCTTTGTGGGCTTCATAAAGTTTTATGGTTGGGATATTTGTGAGAGAGTTGAGATATTTTGACTTGGGTTGGATTAAGAAAGTCTTAAGCTTGACTTAGGAACGTGCAAATGATTAAGGCTTGGATTAGGCTTGGGTTAAGATTAGATTAGGCTTGTTAGAGATGGGCAAGTGGATGGCAATAAATGAGTGTGGGTGAAGGAGGAGATATTTGTTGGCTTTGGCTTGGGTTAGCAAGTCTTAACCCATGTTTAGGGAATGTGACAAGGTTAGGAGGGGATTAGGATTAGGATTAAAGATAAGGATTGACATCTTCTAGAAGAGTCTAGGCTTTGGATGAGGATGAAGACTTTCTAGAAGAGTCTAGAACTTCCTAGGATGAGGATAAATAAGGTTTTTAAGAAATGAATAAAGTTTTATTTATTTCAAGAGTTTGGGTTGAGGAGTTATTTATTAAAATATTTTTAATAAACATGAGGATTAATATTTAATCTTAATTAAATATTTTGAGTTGGGATTAGGGATAGGAAATGATGGGATTAGCCTTTAATCGAAATTAAAGTAGGATTAGAAAATTTTGGAAGAGGTTAGTGGTCTTAAGGAAATTGGCCAAGTTTTAGGCAAAAAATAAATAAATAATTTATTTTGGGATTTTTGGGTAATTTATTAATTAAATAATTAATAAATAAGGAAATAATGTTTAAATAAGATTTAAACATTTCTGGGAGGGATTCCTTAATTAAATATTTTTAATTAAGATAATGGGATTTAATGGCATAAAAATAAATAAATTTATTAAATAAATAATTAATTAATAAATGATGATGTCATCAGGGACTTTTTTTGAAAATAAAAATATTTCATTTTTTAAAGGATTTAGGTGTCTACATTTTTCCCCTCTTTGAATAGTGTTGAAACAACACTATTTCAAAGAAGTTTAGATATAAATGACATGGAGATGACTTTAAGGAGCAACATAGTTGCCCCAGTCTTGGGTAGAAGAGAGAGAATGGATTGTATGATGCCTCCTCAAGAAGGCAACGGGGAGAGAAAATGAGGCTCAATAGTTTCTTGAAAAATACAAGAATTTGGGATGAGCAAGAAGACTCATATTGGCAAAGAGAAGGGGTTGAATTAGCTCAAACTCTCACTATGGGAGAATGATAAAGGGAGAATCAGAGACACAAGAGTAAATAAGTGTAAGACTTCAGGGGAGATGGAGGATGAAGGAGCAGAGTGCCATAAAAAGGAATCCAGGATAGGGAGAAGGATGAAGGGATTATAAAGCTGATGCAATAGGATTTCTAAGAGTCAAATTGGGGAAACATGGGTTTTGAAGATCTCTAGGACTAGGATTATGGATCTCAAAAGATGAGGCTTGGTGGATCCCTAAGACTAGGATTGGGGGATCCCTAAAGCTAAAAGTGAATATTGATTCAAAGAGATACTGATGCATAAGGTGGGGTAGGAGAGATAGATGCTAGATATGGATGGGGGATAATGGAGATGAAGGGAATCCATTGAAGCTTTTTGAGCAGGGGGATACTTCAAAGAGAAGTACCACCATGTAGTTGAGCACTAGATTTTCTATATGACTATTGGTTAATTGCCAAGGTTACCAAGAAGATCAAGGCCATGTCACCAACCTTCCAGAGGACTGACGAACTGACTTAAAACAAATACACAAAGATTGCTCCAACATCACACATGAAATCTGGAGGAAATAGCATGGAACCGACACTAGGTAACCCACAAGCAAAAAAGAAACAAATGAAAGACTTGATCAAAACCGTACACTCAAAGTGCCCCATTTGCAACATACCATGATATGGAAGATCATGGCAACCTTGAGGAAAGAAAAAAAAGATTGTTTGGAAAAGATACTTCAAGACCCAAAAGGGAAGATTCCAAATCAAAAGAAAGCAAAAATCCAAAAGAGAACCATTTGCCAATGAGATGGGTAGAACATGGGTAGAGTTATGGTTTTACAATGTGTAGGTTTCATGTTTTTAATGACTCTATAGCCCAATGGATGCTTAAGGTCACTGATCATATGCTTTGCAGGCTAGCATCCCCTCTAAGTTGCCAAAATTGTTAGCCATATTTTCCCTCCTACTAAAACCTTTGAATTTTTCTTGTAGCATGGCCAATGGTCATAGTTGAATTCAAAAATTCAAAGGATCAAATGTTATAAATGATATATTTAAAACTTTGGCTTATCTTTTGCATCCTAGGTTTTGAGCTTTTCCATGCTTGATCCCTTTGGAGTTCAAGTTGCGATTTTATGATAAAATTTCATCACCTAGTCACACACAATCAAGGCTCTACCATCTTTTTATCCATGAGGGTGAAACAAAATTATATCTATGGTAAGGCACAACTTCACAACATTTTATGTTAGCATGTAGTATTAGGTTGTGATCGTGCAAAGATCAAATCACAGTTTAGTCATCTTCAGTGTTTCGCTCCATCACAAGAGTTAATGGTTGACCTAAGGTTCATACTATGAAATGATGATATTAGTATTTTTGCATGATCACACAGACTAAATCTTAACATGGTAACATGGTTAAATTAGTCAACCAAACTTAAGCTCATGACTAGGTGATAAAGGTTAAATGTTCAGTCATTACAGTGTCACAACTTGAATTCAACTGACAGTGAATGGAGCATTTTGTAGTTTGATCATGACCGTCAGATCCCAGGTGATCTATGATGGTCATATTCTCACTTTGTGAACATGAATGAACTTTAATGAGTGTGGGAAAATGCCTAGTTTCCATGTGGATTTGTGGGACTAGTTTTATTGTGTGGAACATAGATGCTAAGGAATGTGTGAGAATTTTAGATGGGTGGTGTGTTTCCATTGGTCAGATGTACTATTTTCATCAAGAGTTTCTAGGTTCCTCTTGAAGCTATCAATTTGAAGATAGATTGAGGGTTGTCATTATTTGATGCATGATGCTCCGCAAAAAAAAATGTGGAAGATCTACATGTTAGTTTTCTCGTCCTATTGAGGTGGAAGCTTGTGGTGAAGATGAAGATGGTTGTATATCTTTCTTTTGGCATTAAAGTGTGGGACACACTTTTCTATCTACCAAGGGAGTTTGATGCAGGAGCATCTTACATGGGAAAATTAAATTATTAGAAAAAAAAAAAAAAGAGAGGAAAAAAAAAAAAAAAAAAATTCTGGAGGAGAGAGAAAGTGACGAAAATTAGAGGAGAAATAATAAAAAAATAAAAAGGAGAAAAGAAAGGAAAAGGAGATTTCTATTTTCGAGGCGCATAGGTGGCGTAAAAAAGAAAAATAGTAAAAATAGTTGTCATTCCATTAATCAAGGTAGAAGTTTGTGGAAAGATCCTTAAATCATGTATTTAATATTTGTTGGGTGCTTAGTTGTATTTGGGTGGGAATTTAATATTTATTTAAAGGTAGTTGTATTTACCTTTTATCCCACATTGGTTGTGTTTGTAATGTCTTGGGTTAGAAGTGCCTATTTAAGAAAGGCCTATTATCATTTGTAATCAAGTTCAAGAAGTTCAAGAGATGGAAGCTCTTCTAATGGAAGTTCAAGAAATGGAAGCTCTTCTAATGGAAGTTGGAGAAATAGAAGCTCTTCGGATGTAATTTCTTGTAGAAGCTCTTAGAGAGAAAATATCTCTTATATTGTAAAAATTTGGAGTCTTTTCATTTGGAGGATATTGTAATGAATTTCAAGTATTAATGGAAGTTTTATGAAGCATTTTGTCATCTCTCTTCTCTCCATATTGTTGCATTTTTTGTTGTTAGTTGGTACGGGTGGTGTGGCCCATCATCATTATTTCACTATGGAAAGCTACTTGATTTTTAGACATGGTGACATAAGAGAAGTTTCCACATGTCCAGATGTGTTAGAACCTAAAGGGCCCCTCCTATCAGCTTTGTTGCAAGGATGTTTGACAGTGGGTAATACCTAATTGTTTAAGGGTGATAAAACTATACAAAGGTCTTAGCTTCACTAGGATCATCAGATGAAGGAAGATCAATGGCAAGTGTTTGTGCACTTTTTAGAGTTGCATGAATTTTAATGAAATTGGGGAAATGATAGTCTGACACATGTTTGTGTGGGCTATGTTCACATGGATTCCTTGGTCACATCATTGCAAGAGTCAAATTTATTTATAAAAGAAAGGCTAATATATTCAATCCATGTATTTTATTAAGAAGCCTTAGGGTTTGAAGTTGCAACTGCGTAATAGACAAATTATTTTCAAGTTCTCATCTCAACCATTAGATTCTCCAAGATCTATGATTGTCATATTCCCACTTTCTTAAGTTGCATGAAGTCTAGCTAATGGAGAATTATGCTAGTTAGACACATGTACATGCAGGCCTAGATGATGAAACTAGAGCAAAAGAGGGACAAATCAAAGGTCACTATGTGACACATTCAAGGAGGGACCAAACCTTACCAAGAAAAGGCTTCAAGTGTTCAAGTCAAGACCATGTGACCACCCTTTGGATCACATTGTCACAATGGATCAAGGGTTGACCTTTATTAAGGCTACGACATAGAGGATACCTTTATTTGCTAGGTCATAAGGTTAACTCATTAATCTATGGTATATGCAACAAAGTTGTGAAAAATTATCACTTGCACAATCATAGGGTTAAGTTTCAAAGTTAAAAATTAAGTTGCGATAGGGTGACAACAGTCACTTTGATGTCTTTGCAAGGTTGTAAGGATTTAAGGTCTAACCATGGCTTGGGTTGTGAGGCCCTGAATGCCTTCATGACATGGTCACAATGAGTTAAGGATAATACCAAGCTAAGGTGGTGACTGAGAGATGGAAATTTGTTTCATGTTGTTGCCTGGTTGTAGTAGTTAAGGGAAAATGTTGAAGGTAAGCTACGAAGTAGTGATAATGTTTTTGTCACTATTTTGCAGGGTATAACAACTAATGGAAGTAAAGAGTTGCAAAGCCATAATTACAAGTGGTCAGAGGTCAAACATAAAATAGAAGAGTGACTAGTTGGTAGAATGTTATAATATGACTAGTCCATGTGGCGAAGCTTGAGGATTGACTCCAATTGATTGCTAATTTTTGGACTTGGCATGTTGATAGTGAAGAAGAAACAATTTTCTAATGGAAGATAAGATCTTCTTGATCATTTACTAGTTACTTTCAACATTCCCCATGCATGTTTAATGGAATGGAGCACTCCATCATTGTCTGGTTATCCATTTTTTTGGTTTAGGCATTAATGGCCATTGTTTTTGTCTTCTCAAGGCTATTTTTGGTGAAATATATGATTTTCCTACATTTGAATGTGTACCAAGATCAGATTTTCTTTAGATTTGCAATGATTATTCTTTGTAACTTTAATGTAGTGGTTGAACTTTGGCTTCTTAATGAAGCTATCTAAGTTATGCTTGCTCTATAAAAGCAAATTATTAACCCTTCTTAGGGTTGATCTTTCTCTAATTCATTGGTATTACATTTCATGCTATGAAATTGCAATATCCTTTTATCTATGAATAAATGCAATCCTCTGTCTTACCTCATTCTTCCATTAATATAAGTGCAGAACTTCCTTGCATTTGTTGATGTTTTATCTCTTTTCTTCAGATTTGCATAATAGTGTCCACTCTTGCCTTTGAATGTTATAAAGTGAAGTTCCTTGCTTTTAGTATTTCATTTGGTTTTTGATCTATATGCAACTATTGGATTAAGATAAAGATTGAGTCAATGTATTTTGAGGTTATATTGATGAATAGTGCATTATTAGGTAGAGACAAGATTGAACAACTATTTTGGTGTATCACCTCCTTTAGATTAGATTAGGTAGTTTGCTTTCATGCACTCCTTCTCTCTTTTCCTCTCAAAGAGTACTTAGGTGCACCTTGATAGTAAGGAAGCTGACCTTTTCTAGAGATTCAATCTCATAGTTGAAGTCCCATAGCTTGGAGATTGTTTCCATGTCTCACAAGGTTGCCTTTAGGTAAAAACTTTAGGCAATGGAGCAAGCTTTTGTGAAAACACTACCTTAACAGGTTCCTCTTCTTGAATCTTATACCTTAGGCATAATTTTTGAAATACCTCTATATAAGAGGCCACATCCGAGTCTTTTTTCTTCATACCTTGCCTCTTTCTATGTAATTGTACCTCATAATCTTTTGGAAGATAGTTTTCCTTCACTTTAGTCACCATGGAATTCCAGTTAGCTATATGATTTATACCCATGTTGTCCCTTTCATCTTTCAAGTATTTCCACCATATAAATGCTAAACCTCTAAATCTTGATTTTGCAACCTTTACGTTTTGTGCCTCTATGACATCTTCATACTCAAAATGTTTCTCCATCCCCTTAGTCCATTCCATCACTGTATCAATGTCCATCCTCCCACTAAACAATGGAATTCCTTCTAGTGATTTTTCTCCTAGTGCCTTGATGGACTTCAAGAATGATTCTTCATTTAATGGAGGGTCTGGTTCAGGAATCATGTCTTCCTCATCAATGTTCTCTTTCTCTTTATCACCACTTTCACCTTCTTCATCTTTATTCTTGGATGCTTCAATAACTTCTTCTAGTTTTTTCCTTTTTCTCCTTTTTCTCACCCATATCTTTGGATAACTTTGCATTAGTCACTATTATTGTTTCATCTACTAATTCTTCTATAGTCTAAAACATCTATCCATGATCCCAAATCTTTCATTGCTCTAAAACCAGTTTGATGTAAGGACAAGTCTTTCTCTTCAACCCTACCTTTTCCTAGGGTCTTTTTTAGGCCTCTTATCCAACCTATTAGGGTTCTTCCACTAACCCTAACCCCTAAGGGATTCTATTCCCACTCCTTCTCTTAAAATTGTCTACACCAATGATACAATCAACTCAACTACTGTCATGCTTCATGGATGCCTTCTTGGCTCATCCACACTAAATGATAAAAGATGATAAAAAATCCCTAATAATGGAGAGAGTTTTTTTCCTATGGAATTGGATCCATTCCAATTCTTATCCACCAAAAATTCATAGAAATCTCTATCAATTTCAAGAAATTTCTCCAAACTAGGCCTAATATGGCTACAAGGAATTAGGCCTCCAAACTCACCTTTTAGACCACAACTTTGAAAAGATTTAACAAGGTTACAAATAAAATTTATATCTTGATACCATTTTGGAAGACCTTTGAGATTCACCTAGTCTCACAAGACCATATATGGATATATGGATAAAAGGGAAAGGATTTATTCAAGAGTTAGTTACAAGGAATTAAGGAAATAGTTGAATGCATTGATTTATTCAATCCAAGTGGATGGAGATAAGGAAATTAAGGCAAAGAAGTCCTCTACCCAAGGAGAAGTCTTGACGATATGTTTCCATGGGGATTTGAGAAAACTCTTGTGAGTGTTGCCAATACATTTGTGAAACCCTTAATTTTAGGCTTTAAAAAATAGCATTTCTACTATACAAATGAGTTGGAAAAGTAAGTTATTTAGGAAATAATTGATAGGATTTAGTTACAAGGAATTCAAAAAATAACATTATACTGTATAGATACCCTAGGGATAACATAATTGGGTTAGTTGTTCATGTAGGAATTATTAGTATAAACTATAATGATATAGAACACACATGGTTTGATAGGAGTTAGTTATAAGGAATTCAAGAAATAGTTGATTTTTTTTTTCTTCTAAAATCTTAACAAGACCATATATGGATAAGAGGAAAAGGATAGGATCCTGAACTTCATTTTTGTCCTAGTTGGTGGTCACCAAAGCCAATGTTCTTAGAGCTAGTCCAACATCCAACTCATTACTTACTAAAGTTAAAATCTAATACCACCTCTTGTAATAATTCACTCTAAGTTTAATATATTTATGACTAGTGGCATCTCTAAAACCATGGCTAAGAGTCTTCCCAATCCCTATCAATGATGTGTTTTGTCCCTACTCCATTTCTATACCCCAAGAAAATGTGTCATTTATAGTGATCTCCCAAAGTTATTTTTATCAACTATTTCCTGAATATCTTGTAACTAACTCCTATTAGACTGTGTGTGTTCCAGATCGTCATAGTTTATAATAATAATTCCTACATGAAAAACTAACCCAATTATGTCATCGCTGGGGCATCTTGTATCATCTATACAAGCATCACATAGAATTGAAATTATCTTTGTCCCACTAGTCTAGAGATGTCATACATAGTGATTCCCTTCTATAACTCTAGTAGCTTGTCAATAACAAACTTAATATATACATTCATATCTTTAACTTGGCACTTACCTAGTTGAATGAACAACAACATACATAATTATTGTTACCATTTTACTACAAAATTCACAATTACACGTACATAACTATTAAATGAAAAAAATACATAGACCAATCATTGCCAACATGATGTGCTCCCTCTTTATTAAAATCCATGGAGGAATTAAAAGCTCTACTTGATAAATGGCTATTTTCTAAGAAATGTGCTCTAGCACTTTATTATTAAATTTCTTTTCAGCCTTTTCAACAAGCTTATCTTGACCATCAATGTCCTCATTGAATTTTTGGACTACTTCTGCTAGCTGATACAAAATAGGTTGAGAAGAATCAATCTCAATTCCTATTGCCTTGGTCAAAATGTTCTTGGCATCTTCTATTATCTTATACTCTTTGTTTCTCTCCTCTCTTAGTCTTTGTTGTTTATCGTTTTTCTAGAGGAATTCACCAAATGTTTGCATTTGGTCTGGAGTAAGCTTGTAGATATCCTGATTGGTGATTATTATTTCCTTGTCTAAATATATGTCTTCCCTTATCTCCTTTCCTTTTCCCAAAAATGTTGTGCTCAGTTGAACCTTAGGCTCAACTATCCTTTCACTTATTGCTTTTGTACCCAAAATAGAAACAATAGTAGACATAATTAGGCTTGTAGTAAAAACTAATACTATCTTGACTAATGGAATACTTATAGAAATACTTGAAGAATACAAAATTAAAGTAGTCAAAGCTGGAGAGCTTACCACTAATATACTCAAAACTAAAGAAGTCAAAATTGGAGAAGTCAAAATTGAAGTACTCAACTTGGTGGATGAAGAAGGAGTCTGCAACTTGATGGATGAAGTGGAAGTCACTTCTATCAATGGTATGCTGAGCTAAGTTGGGGCATAGAGTGATTGGACATTTGATGTATCACAAGTAGTAACAATACAACTTGTTGAAGTTGTCTCCATACTTGATGTAGTCAATGGTTTGCTCAGGGAGTGAGGAAGTGAGGAAAAGACTTCTATAGCTATCTTGACTGGGTTAGTCTCCTCATCATCTTGCTTTTCTTCCTTGGTAGCTTCTAGAACTTGATCCTCTTCATCTTCTTCATTATCAAAGTGAGTGACTTCTTCAACATTTTCTTCCTTGTCTTTCTCTTTATCTTCTTCTTCTTCATCATCCTTTACTTCAACTAAAAATTCACTTGGTTTATGAAGATGATAGATATTGTTCCAAGTGTTTGTAGAATTTCTAACACCATGCAAGAATGTCTTTGATCAAAACCAAAGAAGTATTAAACTTTAGAGTCATTTTTTCTTCATTTTTCTTTAATGACTCTTTCACCTTAGCATCTAATATGCTTGGTAATAACTTCCTCAAGGTTTGTGCATATATGTCTTTGACTATTTGCATAAGAAAATCCCATCTTGGCTTTATCTTCTCTAATAATTTACTTGGGACTTGAGAAGTGAGCTAATCTGGCGAGTATTTCCCCTTACCCGTTTTATTTAGCACTAGGTCTTCAACTTGATTTTTCTTAGCCTCAGTCTTGATCTCATATTTCAATTATTTAAAAAAATTTATCCCTACTCTTTCTTTCAACTACTTTAGCCTATCCTAGAAGGTGGGTGGAGGTCTACTGAATACAATGTCACCTCCTTTATTTCATGACCTCCTTTTGAAGATTGTAGTGGATGACTTTAATGGCTTGGTGATGATCACCTTTCCCTTTTTCTTCAAAGGTTCTTATTTTTCTTAGATTCTTCTTCATGCTCTATGTAGAGTTGTAAAACTAGTTCTTAAAGGAATATAATGAATAACCAAAGCATTCAAAAAAAAAGATTTAACTCACATATACAATTAGATGAAAGGGAATTAAAGTACCAAAGTAGCCTAAGAATGTAAAAACCTCTTAAACCAAGAAAACTCCCCTTTGATGTGTAGATGTGTCCAAAAGATGTGATGTGTGCTCAAATGTTGCTCAAGCTCTAATGGGGGATAGGCTCAAAGTGTATGTATGGATGGATTTTGCCACTATAATGGTATTTTGATAGTTCTTAGACTCTCAAAATAGTATGATAAATTTAGCTTGGAAGTGGATGATCAATTGCAAAAGGAAAGGGTTCTATTTATAGGCCAAGAGTGAGAGGATGGAGGGACAGGATGCAAGGAAGGGGAATTGGTTAAGGAGGGCTAGGATGCATGGAGAAGAGAGCACATGGATTGTGCTTCTTCAAAGCTCTAACTTTGTGACAAGTGTCACAAGGGGATTGGATAGGGAAGAGGGTCAAGATAGGTGGCTAGAGGGAGTTATGAGGGAGGATAAGGGAGGATGAGTATTAAAAAGGTGTAAAAGGCTTTAAAGAGCCTTCAAGTTATGTAAGAGTCTTTAAGGCTCTTGGATAGGAATGTAAGAGGTATAAGATAGAACTTTGACTTTGGTTTGGTTTAAGACTTTCTTAACCATTGGTTAAAGTTGTGCGCATGCTTAGGAAAGGGATTAGGCTTAGCTTAGGAGGGCATTAAGGTACAAGTGGCATGTTAGAGGGATGCAAGTAGGCTAGCATTTATGAGGTAGTTTAATTAGTTGGTTAAGTGGGGTTAGAATGGGTCAATGGGTTGAATTTAGCTAATGGTAGGGATTTGGGTATAGTTAGGGGTTGGGAATTGATTTAAAATTATTTATTAAATCAAGGGGGATTTTTGGGATTAAATTGAATAGTTTTATTCATTTATTTTATTCAATATGAGAATAGGAATTTAATTGATAATTAGACTTTGGATTTGTCATTTGATTTTATTAATTGGGCTATAATTGATTAATTGAATTAATTAACTAAGGGATGACAATAGATTAATCAAATATTAAATACTTAATTAATGATGCCTTAGGAGATGACTAAATAGGATTACTTAAGTGATGTAATCAGATTTAGGTGTCTACAGTCTACTTCCTCAACATCCTCACCTTTTCCCTTAGTTAACAAGAGAGGTGCACTTGATTTCAGCTTTGCTATCCTTCTCTTTCCTTTGTTAACTGCCTATGGGAGCTTTATTTCTAGCTCAATTACAGCCTTGGATTCATCATAAGTTCCAAAATAATGGGCCTTGGGATCAACTAGTTCATTGACAAGGGCTTCGATGATGTCCTTTGTCTCATCAATGTTCACCTCATAGCCAAGAGGTTTCACCCATGAAATTCTATGCTTAACTGCTTGGATATACACCTTGTCATTGTCCACCATGAAGCATACATCATCCTTATAATCTTCAACTAACTTCTTCAGAATCTTGAACCTATTGTTCATTTTCTCCTTGAATACATTGAAGTAGTTGTCCATAATGCTACCATACTTCTCACTCATTTCTATAATATACTCATTTATTTGGTAGAGCACAGGCACATCCCTTCTCCAGCCTATAGTGCCTTTAGAAGGGAAGAACTTCTATACATAAAAGAATAGGTAGGTTAATAATGAACCAAACTTGCATGGGTTGTTCTTTGATGTTCTTATAATTTCCATATTTTTATTGAACTGCCTCAACAATAGGTTGGCTAGGTCATACAATTATAGGGATAACTTTAAGGAACCCCCCCTCCCTCCAAAAATTTATAAAATTGTGGCGAATCACATGTCATTTGGGTGAAAAAAATTAATAGTTTTGGCGAATTATGCGTCAATCGATGGATATTTGGTGGTGATTTTTTTAATAGTTTAGACAATTTTTATAAAATAATGGCAATTATAATTTTTGTTTTTAATAAAATTATTAATATTGATGATGAATTATGTTTTGAAATGTAATTATGTTAAATGTATTATTTGAGAACTTAGATTGTCTGATGATCCAAGATCAATGGCTGAGGTTTAATTTTGGCCAACATTTCTTGAAGGAAGAAGAATTGTCGAGGTAGTCATCAGAATGTTGAAATGTATCAAGGTAAGTTGTCTATGGAGTACAATGTCACTCATAAAAAAAAAATTCACATAGGAAAATGAGAATTTGGTGAATGATGATTGTCCAAAGAGACACTCAATTAATTCCGTGGTGAATAAGAGTAAACATTAAAGAGAAATATGGGCGAAGAACCCGACTACCAAACTGAAGTTACGTAATAATAGTGGCAAAAATTTTGACCACTATATGAGTATTTTATAAAATATAGGCAAACCGGTCAACTAGTATTCAATTTTTTTATAGCCAATTTCTATAGTCCAATCGAGACATATTAGCCAATTGGCGAATAATAGCCACTAAAAAACTCCCTGTATGACAAGTTGTTCTTAACCAATTTATATGCCAAGTCCATGGCTTCATAAGACACACTATTAAGTTAGCTTAAACTATATATCTTATGTGCAATAACATGAATTCCAAATTTTAATTTTGCATCCATGACACTATTTATTTTCATACCTCTGTCATCCCATTCAACTAGGGTTTTCTTCTCCAATTCTACTCGACCTAGGGTTTTTGTCATTTTGGCTTTGGCTAGCATGGGGAGACTAGTGATTTGATGAATTATCTTTTTTGTTATCAAAATTGGTTGTTCTAACCATAGCTACCTATTATGCACCTAGCTAAGGATAAACCTAATCCATTTGATTTGAAATTCTTGAGGCATATGGGGGATATGCATCAACCCTTTGGCTTCTAGATGTTGATGCTCAAGTTTTAGGGCTCCATTTACACATAACTAACCTAGGGCTTCATCCATTTCTAGAGTACTAATTTCTTAAATAGCACATTTGAAATGAGTATGAATTTCATTAACAAGAAGTACCTTATGAGGGATTTGGGATTGAGCTCTACTTGGATCTAGGGTTTTAGCAACCATGAGGGTAAACTTGAAATCTGGCACTTTCTATTTAACTCCTCGAACCAACATGCCAGATCCCTTCTTGGCCTTGCTACTATTGGATGCCATTTTTTCTTGGTAGATTGAGAGAACTTCAAAAAAAATTTGCTGGAAGTTCACTCAAATTGCTTTGATCACACTGAAATTTTCTCTTCACAATAGCACTTGAAAATTCATGGTAAGAAATGAATTTGATTCCATGCATTTTGACAAATTTTTTCCATTAATGCTTGATATGAAAGTAGATATGTTGATAGACTGTCATCCACTACATGGCATTGGATACTTAGTGACATCTTTACCACTCAGTAACCGTAGGTACCTTTATTATTCCTGACCTTGTTTGATAGAGTTTATGACCTGACCTTACTTGATAGTGGAAGTATCTTAGTAATAACTGATACTGATCTTGCTCAGTGATCACTTTGTATCTTGTATATGAATTTGGATCTTTTTCATCTTTCAATTGGAATTGATTCAGATGTCTTCTTTGATAGTCTGGTTCTAGTTCTCCTTTGAGAACTTAATTAGAAATGGTAGAGTCACCCAATTCTTGAGTGACTTGACCATCATTGCTCAAACTAGTATCCTATGTAAACTTAGAAATCCACTATTGTCTCATCTACTTTTGGATTTATTAGCCTTTGCCTTCTTCTCATCTTCAATTCTACAAGTATTCATACAATTCTTGGCAAGATGACCAAGTTCTATAAAAATGAAACATATTTTGGTAGTATGTTTTTTCCTCATATGATGTTTAACACAATTCATACCAATATTTTCAAATTCTCCACAGTAATGACATCTACACCAGGTATTGTAATCCCAACCAAATATTGCTTTCACAATTTTCTCTATAGGATTTAATGTCTTTGTTTTGCATTCTGATGCCTTGTGTCCATGTTTCTTACATTTGTGACAATTGCCTTCAAATATTGGTTTCTCTTTGCATTCATTAGCCCTATGACCATGATGATTGCAATTGAAGCATTTTCCATTGAATTTTACTTTTCCATTGCTCCAACATTTGTTCAATCTATGACCTATCTTACCACAATGATTGCATGTAGGTCTTTGATTCTTTTGAGCACCTTGTTTGGAGGATTCACCATCTTCTTTGTATCCAATTCCTACTTTTCCTTTTTTCCTATAAAGGTTTTTCTCATTCAATTGATTCATGTCTACTTGAGATTTCATCATTCTCTCATTGATTTGCTTCTCAGATTTTATATCATTCCTCAATCTTTCATTGGTTTTCCTTTCAGATTTTAGATCATTTTTTATTCTTTCACTAATTTTCCTTTTAGAATTTAGATCATTCCTCATTCTTTCATTTTCAAATCTTAGACTCATGATTTCCTCATTTGCATTGGAGAGTTGATCAATAAGGTCTGCTTGCTAAAGGGATTGGTTTTGGATTTCACTGTTCCTTCCATCTATTTCTTCTTTTATCTTGTTTCTCTATTCCAAGACTTCACATAACCTTACTAATTGAATTTCTTGTTCTCTTTTTAGCTTTCTTACTTCTTCTTGCAGGGAGCCATTCTTTTCTAGGAGTTCCTTGATTGCATCATTTGCTTCATCTGAGATACTTGAAGGGTGAAAGTCTTCAATTCTTTCTTCAATGTAGAGATGATCATTCATTTGATTTTCAAGTTCCTTTTCTCTTTTTAGGGATTGGGAAAGGTGCTCCTTAGCTTTCTTGAGTTGGGCAATGGCCATTTCTAGATCCAACTTTTTATTGTCAATGGCTTTGTCAAGTCTAAATATCTCCATGTCCTTGACCTTTGCTCAAGCTGTTAAACTTTCTCCTAAGAACTATAGAGCTCTGATACCAATTATTGGAAATATTCAAGACCATGCTAAGTTACTAAGAGGGGAGGGTGAATCAATAACTTCTAAAACTTTAACAATTTCAATTCTTAATCCAATAATCTAATTAGCACATAATTCATCACATCTGATCTAATTGCATTCATAAGAAATTGAAAACATGAAAGCATCCATAACACATTGACACAAAGATTTGGTGACCTAGAGACCTTCCAAATAGAAAGTAAAACTAGAGTGGGAATGATACCACAAACTTTAGTACTATAGCATAAAGTTGACCTATTAAGGCTTACATTGATCACTTGTAATGATTTTCCCTATTAGGAGCAATTAGGACTGCTAGGTCCAACTTGTGAGAGGATTTACACACATACAATGAAGCATGCACTCAGTAAAGAGATTTATGAAAGACTGTTAGGTCTACCTTGTTAAAGGACTTTGACTGGTTCACCTGTTAGGATGAAGCAGTTGTAGATCTCTTATTTGCAACTAAGTTTGTTGATAGAGATTCCTTTGTGTACTAATCACCTTTCTGTGATAGATATGTCTCTGCTGCTCCCTTTTTGTTATGGCCTTTACAATTCACTCTTTATTTGTTGCATTCAAAACTTGAAAATGTATATATATATATATAGATATATATATATATATATATATATATATATATATATATACATATGTATATATATATATACATATGTAGATATATATATACATATGTATATATATATATAGATATGTGTATATATATGTATGTAGATATATATATATATCTACATACATATATATATATATATATCTACATATATATATCTACATATATATATATATATATATATATCTACATATATATATATATATATATATATCTACATATATATATATATATATATATATATATATATATATATATATACATATATGTGTGTGTGTGTGTGTATAAAGTCAACCATGATACAAGTTAACACAAATATTACAAAGTCAGCCTAGATGAAGATACTCAGGTTCTAAAGACTAACTCGGTGAGGTTTTGATACTCAGCATCCACTATTAATGCTCGAAATCATCATACAGTTAGTAGACGTAGAAGCTTGGTCCATACTGATCACTTTCAAGTAGTCTTGAACTCAGTTTTCATTGATGACTCGATAGATATTATGCAACTTGAAAAATACTAAATCACTTGGTTAGCATAAAGTAGCTTAGTTAACACTAGCTTCACATCACATGAACTATGAACTCGGTAGACATTGCAATGCTTTGTAGCCACTGATAAACTCAGCATATACTAAAATGCACAGTTTGAACTACTGGACTTCACACTGATTGAATCTGCTTTGTAACCACTTGAATTTGCCCAAAGGACTCGGTAGCATCTGTAGAGCTTGGTGGCTACTGAATTACATGGCAAACACTATAAGTTGTTCAATAGGCTTGATAGCTATACACAATCTAAATAATTGTGTGTCACTAATAAAAAACTTGACTAATATGTCAACATTCCTAAGGCAATCAGGAACAATGATTTCAAAATAGTCTCTTTCTAGAGGATGGCTAGATTAATTCAACATGATCGAGTAGAGTGGGTAGCAGAGTGCATATTAATGCCATCACAGGAGGGACAATAGAAGACTGAATATCCTCATGATATTCAAAAGCTTAGAGTTAAACACTCTAAGGTGTTCAATGACATTCCACCAGGTAGACCACCAGACAGGGGTATTCAACACATCATTGAGTTAGAGGAGGGGGCAAAGCCCATCATGATTACACCTTACAAGAATTTGAAAAGGTTATAGGATGAAATTCAAAAATACATAAAGGAGTTACTTGCTATGGGCCACATTAGACCAAGTTAGTCTCCTTTCACTTCTTTCATGGTGTTGGTGAAGAAGAAGGATGAGACATTAAGGATGTGCATTGATTACTGTGTGCTTAATAGGAAGACAATTAAAAATAGGTACCCCATTCCTAGGATCGATGAGTTAATAGATGAGCTTCATAGAGCTTTATTCTTCTTAAAAATAGATTTGAGATCAAGTTATCACTAGATTAGAGTTAGAGAGTAGGACATCAAGAAGATAGCCTTTTGATGGGGACACAACCCAAGAATAGAATGGACACAATAGATAAGGGGAAATTATATTAACTGAGAAATAAGCTAGTACGTTTAGTATAGAGAAAATAAACTTCAAAACATGCCCTAAGGGCTTACAATAGCATAAATGTGGAGATAATTTCTCCTTTTAGTACCTCCTCTCAAACTCCACTCCGAACTGCCTTTTACAATGCCAAAAATCTCCTTAAATAGACCTCAGAGGGTTAAGGACTAGGAGTACATTCTAGAAAGTGAGAGTAGGCATCCACCAACCAAATAGAAGGTTCCACAAGCTGCGTTAGAAGTTGACGCAAATCTAGAAGAATCCAGAAATGGTAACCGAACTTCTGGGAGGCATAACTTTAGAACTGTAGCTCTAATTGACAAATCGTTTACATTTTCAGAAAGCTCTCGAAGTGCTTTATAGCCCTATGGACCAGCTTTTCTCGTCCCCCATTTTTTAGCCCTTTTTGAGGTCATTTAATGCCCCTAACTTGACTTTGAAGCATTCTTAGGAGGTCTCCAAAACTCAAAAAATTGCAATAACTTTCAAACTGTGGGGCCTTTTGACCCGATTCCTTTTTTGGAATGCTCTAAATTACAATTACATTCATCTAGCCAATTAACACCTTCTAGTTCACCAAAATGATGGCCCAATTACATGCTCCTATTTTTTTAGGATTTTCAAGCACACTGATAGTGGAACAGTGAGAGTTGGAACCTTTATTTGACCCAAATGGGTATCCAAAAATGAAAACACATGAAATAGAAACTAAGTCTAAGTATATTTTTTTGGGTGACATAGGATTGCCCTTATACCTCTGGATGCTCCTGCATCACCTTTAAATTCCATTGTGGCCATTTTGAGTTTGTAGTTATGCCATTTGGGATAACTAATGCACCTGCTACTTTTCAAGCAACAATGAGTAGGGTTTTCCATCCTTAGTTGATGAAATTTGTACTTGTCTTCTTCGATGATATCTTGGTGTATAGTAGATCTTGGGAGGAGCACTTGGTTCACCTTGACATGATGTTGGATATATTGGGTAGAGAGTCCTTGTATGCAAAGGAGTTGAAATGTGATTTGTGTATGACACTGTTGTTGTATTTGGGTCACATCATCAGTGCAGAAGGCATATGCATGGATCTTGAAAAGATTTGTGCCATTGTGGAGTGGCCTTCACTGGTGAACCTTACATAGTTGAGGGGCTTCCTTGGATTATGTGATTTCTATAAGAGGTTTGTGGATGAATATTTCACACATGTAGAACCCTTGCTAGATTTGATGAGAAAGGGAGCTTTCTTGTGGACTCCTGAGGCACAAGAGTGTTTTGATAAATTTAAGGAGTTGATGACTTCCTATTTAGGGTTACCATTACCAGATTTCAAAAAAACCTTCTGAGCTATGTTATGATGCTTCTAGAGTTAGCATTGGAGTAGTGCTTATTCAGGAGAAGCACCCTATTGCTTATGAGAGTAAGAAATTAAGAGGACCAGAGTAGAGCTTCAGCATATATGATAAGGAGATGTTATCCATTATGTATGCTTTGGCTAAATTTAGGCAATATTTGGTAGGTAGAAAATTTTGTATCAAAACCAACCATAATAGCCTAAAACACTTTTTAGGATAGTGAGATCTCAATGATAGGCAATAGAAGTGGGTGAGCAAGTTATAGTCCTATGACTTTTATATTACATATTTTAAAGGGACACAGAATGTAGTTGTTGATGCTTTATCACGTAGGCCCCATATGAGCTTATTGAAAAAAAATCAGAGGATTGGAGACACTTGATCCTTGAAAAGTATGCAAAGGATGTGTGGACCATTGGATTCATAGATGGAACCATTTAGGACAATAGATACACCCTTGTGAATAAGTTCATTATTTACAAAGGGTGAATATATTTGGTTCCAAGCTCAAAAATGAGGAGGATGGTTCTAAAATATTTTCATGATTCACCTATGGTAGGACATCCTAGTTTTTACAAGATATATCAATAGTTTAGAGAGTGCTTCACATGGAAAGGGCTCAAAGTAGAAGTACTTCAGTATATTAGGGAGTGTCCCACCTACTAACAGAATAAGTAGGAACAATCCTATCTAGGTAGTTTACTTTAGCCACTTCCAATTCCTGATAGGAAGTGGGAGAGTTTATCTATAGACTTCATCATAGGACTACCTAGAGCCCAAGGCAAGGATTGCATATATGTGGTTGTGGATCACCTTACAAAGTTTGCACACTTCTTTCTGATCACTGCTACACAGGTGGTAGAGTTATTCTTCAAGGAGATATTTAGACTATATGGCTTACCTCGAAGCATTGTGAGTGACAGAGATAGTAGGTTTATGACTCATTTTTAGTTCAAGTTATTTAGGTTGTGCGTGACAAAGCTCACTTCGAGTACTATCTACCACCCTCAGAAAGATGGTTAGATAAACATAGTGAATAAATGGGTGGAGGGATATCTCAAAAATTATATAGCAGGGCAACAAAAGCCATAGTTAAAGTGGATTTATCTCTGTGAGTATTGCTACAATACCACTTATCAAATGTATATTTAGATGTCACTTTTTATGGCCCTGTATGGGTATGAGGCATCTAATTTTATGGATCTACATTTGAGTGACAGTAGAGTGCCCAGTGCAAGTGATTTGTTACAAGAGAATCAAGACACTATTAAGACTCTCAAGGATAATATAACCAAGGCACAAAATTAGCAGACCTGGTATGTAGACTAGAAGAGGATAGAGTAGAATTTTGAGGTTGGAGATATGGTGTATCTTATGTTACAACCTTACTATCAATTTGCTCTCAATAAGAGTGGTGTCGAGAAACTTAAGCCATGACACTATGGTCCATTCAAGATTATTAAGAAAGTGGGAGAGGTGGCTTATGACCTAGATTTGCTAGCACAGAGCAAGGTGCACAACATTTTTCATGCGTCACACCTCAAGAAGGCACCAGGACATCATATTGTTCCTTCTATAGTGCTCCCACCCTTGGATGATGAAGGAAAATTAATATTGGTGCTAGAGACTATCATTAATTTTAGGGAAAGCAACTTGAGGAAGTGCACTATAAGGGAGTATTCGGTGAAATGGAAGGACCTGCCAGTAGAGGATGTGACATGGGAGAATGAGGAGATTTTTCAACATCCAGACTTGAAGTTTCTTGAGGAAAATTTTTTTTAGGGAGGGTGGACTATAATGTCCCCATCTTTTTAGCATCTTAGTGGAGTTCTTAGCCTTGACATTCTCCAAAAGCTAAGTGGATAAATAAGGATAAATTGATTAAATTAATTTCTTATAAAGTCAATAAATAAATTAAAATAAAAAGGTTGAATTTTTATTTAATTAATTGAGAGTGCATTAATTATTGGAAGGGGGAAACTTCTAGTAATTTAATTTTCTAGAAGCACAATTAATTATTGTATTGCAAGAGAGAAGCTTCTAGCGAGTGCATTAATTTTTGGAAGGGGGAAACTTGTAGTATTTTAATTTCCTAAAAAGCACATTAATTATTGGAAAGGGAGAAACTTCTCGAGAATGCAATTATTAAATATTTTATTTCCTTCTAGAAGGGTGAAAGAAAAGTATAAATATAGGCGAGAGCTTCATTGTTTATCATCTAATTATTGTGAATTGCATTTGATATTAAGTTGGGAGAAAAAACTAAGGTTTTCGATTGCAGTCAGCCATTGGAGAACATCAACTCTTTAGTGTTGCAACCATTTGATGTGGTGAAATATCCATTGAATTTGGAATTCAAGAGAGTTTCAAATTAGGAGTTCTATTTGTGTGTAAATTGGAGCATACATTTATTGTTGGCTACTACAGTATGCAGGAACGATGCCACGCTAAAGTACTTACGTTTGATTCATTTCCATTCTTGGGCATCACTATTATCAAGTTCCTCTTATAACTATTAGTAGTTATCATTGTACTTCATAAGCATATGAATTTTTTGTGTTAATTCAAAATCAAATTTTGCAATTATTGTAGCCATTATTGTATGCCAATTTTTTTGCATTTGGTTTCCATGTGTTTGCATTGAAAATACCAAAAGAATTGCACTTGCATATTAGTTCATTGTAAGAGGATATTACATTAGTATTAGAGCTTGCTTGCAAAGTGTTTGAAAAAATGTCAAATAACTGATTTAGAGAAAATTTTGGTCTTTGAAGAAGTTATAAACTATTGGGGTTATTACATAAAAGAATTGATATTTTTTTTCAAAATTTCAAATCAATTTTTCAAAATTTTAGATCTATGATCTATTGTGTGGAATAGATTTTGTTGTAAAGGAATTGAGTTTTTTTGCCAAGATCTGTGTGTATATTTTAGATCACAATAATTTTGTGCATGGATAAAATTTAAAACAATATAATGTTCTTGATATATGGCTTCTGATTATTGTGGAAAACTATATTGGGAATCTGAGTATGGTTTGTGATTTTATACTTAGTGTTATTTGTGTAAATGTATTGTCTTTGTGTTGTTTGTGTAAATGTATTGCCTTTATGTTGTTTGTGTAAATGTGTCTTTGGGTGTTTAACTATATTTATAGGATGCAGATCTAACATAACTCACTTCACCTCTGAACATGAGAGGTCTTTCAAGATACAAGCCCATCCACTTTTGAGCCTTTCTCTATAAATAATTTTTTTGTTTTGATGTATGGGGTAATTATTAAGGATATTTTTAAAGATCTTTCCCTTAGGTGTTCTTAGTTTTTTCCCTCATTTTAAGCACAACTTTGCTTTGATATTATAGTATATTTATAATCTTGGCACAACTTTTCTTTTATGTTATAATCTTTATAAGGATGGTACTCATCACTTGAAACTTATCAATCATTCATTATATTGGAATAGCCATGACTTTTTATTTAAGTGCATCTCCTTATTCTAATGAAGGAGCTTTATTCAGTTTGGGAAAGTTTATTTAGAAATATTAGTTAGAGATCATTTTCATGTGTCCATGTCCATGAGAGATTTGAATGTTAAGATTAGACAATTTTTAGACTACTCTTTCTTATTAGCATTTTATAGTACCTCTAAAGCTTGGAATGTCATCTGACTTTCAGGCTCTCTGCCCACTTCAATATTTAACCTCAGTAGAGCCGTCAACTCTTCCTCATCTGGCTTGACACCCTTGCTCACCATATACTCATCCACCTCATATGCATTGTCAGCCTCTGTGCTCTTACAAAACACAAGTAGAGTAGGGTTGTAAGACCTTAGCTTGGGGGAGAGATTCAGACTTCCTATTTTCTTGACCATTTCAAAGGCCATGTCACCATCCTCCTAAACTTGAATTATCATCTCCATCCCAACTATCCCAGCCACCCAAGTCTTGCCACCAAGATCCAAAATTCCCTCCACTCCTTGGTTGGGTGTCCTTTACATGACCCAATGGAGGTTTTCTGATAGTTTCTTTCTCCACAGGAGGATCCTTCCATAGCTTCCCTTTTGCCAAGGCCTAAATTGACTTCTCCATATAAATCCCTATAAATGATGATATTGATATAGTTTTTACAAATGGTCAATTTAGTATTTGATTATTTTGAATCACAAAAACCACTAATTGAGTGGTTTCACTAAGAAAATAGCACATTCATTTGGCCTTGTCTCTTAAAAGCAATAGAGGAGATAGAAGAAATGGGTATAAATACCTATAGCTTTAGTGTTATACTTAAAAACAATGTTAGTTTCCTTTGAAATACCCTATTGAGCAAGAAATGAATTGAGGGGTTGATTACTACTTGCCTCGATCTTCTTGATCTAGATCTCAAACCATGAATCCATTGTCACTAATCTCACAAAGTTTATGTGGATGTTTAGGCCCCTGTGCTTCCCTAAGCATTCCAAGTGCATGAAGATGCCATAGGACACCAACACCTATTGAGGATTCTTTTGTGAACTATCCACACACCTCTTGTTGCCTACTTGAGATTTGAGTTCCTTTAGTATTCTTGCTAAAGAAGCCATTAGAAGGCTATATTTACATTGGATCCTCCTCCCTAATAAAGAGCCTCCTCAGATGGAAAAATTGGCAACGACAAGATCACCTACCCAAGGAGCCCAAAGAGTATATTAACTTCCCTTCTAGAGTTTGTATTTATTTCTTCACACCTCTGGTGGTTTGATGTTCATTCTTCTTAGGAGAATCCATAAAATCCACTCTAGTGAGCTTCACTATAAATGTGAACAAGGCCCACTTTTTTTTAAGATTGGACAAATAGAATTTATTGTCAAGAATGGGTATTCAAATAGGTGGAATGGGGAGAATTCAAAAAGCTGAGAGAAGAAGATATAATAGATGAGGAAGATGAAGCAATAGCCAAGAAGTTGAGTATGCTAGGGTTGTGGTCCATTCAATACAATGCTTCTCACCAGCCTTCCATGAGTAGAGTGATTCAAATGTTAGAAGGTACTATTGATATAATTATACCCCCTTAGCCTTTTTCTAGTTGATAAACCAATTCAATTAATAACCTCAGAATCATCTTCTAGCATGTGATGTGTGATCACAAGTTGTAAAAATATTAAATACTAGGGACCTAAAATAAAGGAAAACAAGACAATGCTTTTGAGTTCTATGATCTATTAGTCCATATTAGATGCATGGAGGAGAATACCTTTCCTATAAAGACCTCATAATAGAGGCAATCTAAGGTTTAGATTTTCCATATTATCCAAGATCCATGTTTTGAGTTCTCAAATTTTGTGGCCTATTTACTATGTTTTTAACTCTCTTATTTTCCCCTACTTTAAAGTATCTACAAAGGTTTCATTCTCAACATCTCATCTATCTTGCATTTCTTATCTTCACCTTAATCATCACCATTGGTAGCCTATTGGCTTGTTATTTAATCTACATAGACAATTTAATCTATCAGGTTAATGTTGCCTTAAACTTTCTTGCTTTGTAATTGTGAAACTTATGCCTTCTAGAAATTCATTACAATATACAAAAATTAGATCTATAGTTAATCATTTACATGGTGGGTGGGGCATAGTATCATCTATACCAATGTTAGTGTGGGGCTTGGAGAACATAATAATAGAGGCTTCTGAAGGAATTTCACTAATTCAGGTGGGTATAACTATAGAATCCAATATGTGTACAAAAAGATGATGTGATGGAATTATAAGCTGTGTCACTTGGGACACTCACATTATCAAAGGTATTGAATGAGTTGATGGAAGTTGTAGAAGGGAGTAGAAGCATAAGCATATGGGAGGGTGATGAAATCACATGGGCTTGGTTTTGACATGTTATTCCCACTTAAGAACTTTCTTATTATATTTTCCATCATTAGAATATCACATTGATGAAAGAAAATATTTGATTTATTTATTAACACAAACTTTCACCAAATTTCTTTAAAAAAATAATATTGTAAATTTCAATGCCAACTATTGTTTTTTTGAAAGTAAACCTACAAGCCCATATTTTCATGTTAATGATAATATGTACTGCATCTTGAATGTTAATTTATTGCTAGAATAAATAAAACATAGAGAAAAAACACAAAACTAAAGAGCATCTTGTTGATTTTTCTTTTCAATCATGAAAACTTGTGCTATAGACAATACTTGTGGCACGATTTTCAAAATCTTGAGCAATTACTTCCTCTACTAGGAGAATTATACTAGTGACTAATATAACTAGCTTTAGAAATTTCAAAGACTGTAGAATCTAACAATTGGAAATTTGATAACAGACTTTACAAATTGAAAATGGATAAGCAAGTATGTATTCCAAGGTCACAGTGGGACTGTCCCCTTATAGGACCAATTGAATCAACTACAATGAGACATGTCTTCATATTTGACTGTTCATGTGTCAGGAAATCTCTAAGGACATTGATAGGTGAATACTTTTTGAAAAATGCTTCAAGAACAATCTTCTATGCTGATTTCATTTCACGATTCTTGTCAAATTGTATGGACTTGGTACAAGAAGCAACAGTCATTGAGAAACTGGCAAATGCTTATGTACGAGAGTACTTTGTGCCATCGATAGGATACCATGAAGAAATTTGTGTATGTTAAGGAACTCAAAATGTACTTATTGTTGGTGGCCTCTTTTTACATAAAGCAATTGAAGAGTGTGAGGTTGCATCATGCATCTATAGTGTTGTGCATCTAGCTACTACTAATGAATGTGTGATCTTGTTCTAGTTCATGCATTAAATGCACATGCTACTCACTTGGGTGAGCATATTGTGACAAGAGTGACAAATGTGTACAATGAATTCATGTCTTTATACACTTATCTACCCAAGGGAACTAGTGTTCCATGTGAATAGAAGCATCCAAGTGAGAAACAACTCCCAACTGAAGCAAATCTAACTGCTCCAACTATAGTTTTGACTGCAAGCTCTTCATGAACTATTTTATTATCTATTAGTACTATAAATTGACTTCTACTCATAAATTAAAAGTACTAATGTCCTATCTCAATTATCACATCATCCTTTTCCTATGGTTACATGTATGTATGAAGTGTGAAAAATAGCAGAGAGAATATTATCCTTTGCTTATTGTTACAAGTATCTATAAAGTATGGAGAATACTACAGAGACTAGGTGCTCTATCTGGGCACTTTATGCTATCAATGAACAAGTATGTACAAGTAATATGAGTATTGTATCAATATATGAATAAAAATATTATGAAAGTGCAAGCTCTTTATGAACTATTTGATTGTCTAGCAGTACTATAAATTGACTTCTACTCATAAATTGAAAGTACCAATGTCCTAGTTCAATTATCACATCATCCTTTTCCTATGGTTACATGTATGTATGAAGTGTGAAAAATAGCATAGAGACTATTGTCCTTTGCCTATTGTTACATGTATCTACAAATTATGGAGAATACTTCAGAGACTAGGTGCTCTCACTAGTACATTTGAGGTGACATTGTGACCATTTATTAAAATGTTTTAGATTGGTCACAATTTGGAAGGAAAAATCTCTTTTTTTTAAATCCATGCTCGTGTTGGTCAAAATTTTGACCAACACATAGTTTTCATCAAAATTTCAACCAACACTTAGTTGAACATGACAAAATGAAAAAGGGCATTGCACCCACCCATTTCATTCTTTTGTTAAATAAGGGTTTAACGCCTGCCAATTTCATTGTTTTGTTAAATTGGGAGGTGGTAGATTAGCACAGATGGTGGGAGGTATATCATTTGTAGGGCATGCGCATGTCGATTTGGATGTGAATACGCTTGGGCAATGAGGTCAACATAATCTTTCTTGTCTTTGCTGGTTTCAAAGATTCTACGAAGCACGCGTGGGGGAGCTACAGAAGCAATTTAGGAGAAGAGGCAAAAATCAAGGAAGAGGCAAGGAATCAAGGTGCTTATCACATTTTCTACATTTTTTTCTCAATCTTAGCCATGGCACCCATTAGGTCATTTTGAACAAAGTTTTTCTCTACAATCTCTTTAGCAATTTTTGCCACATGTATATCAAACTTCACTACCAATTGATGCTTTCCTATGTATGAGCACCCAATTCGTTTAATCAACCTACTGCATAAAATTTACTAACTCTTCTAGGCTCATGTATGGTTGAGAAGAACAAAAATATCTCCTATATCATTTTGGACATCTATGGAGTCTTGGAGTTGTGACTACAATATCTACAAAATTCTTCATAAAAAACATAAATCCTTTTGTTTCCTAGATATTTCTATGAATGGGCACTAATTCTAGCTAAAAAGGAATGGTTTGAAACCCATCGAGTCACTTTTTCAATCATCTGGGTTTCTAGTCTGAGCAATTGAGACAACCACTAGGCATTAATGTTTTGATAGTTGATATATGGAACAAATGATAGTAGTTATATTTGAAGGTTATGTTTTTAGTATTTAATTGTTAGATGGGTTAAAATATTCAAGTGAAGGGATGAGTTTCCCTACACAACTAAATCCAGAAACTCTTGTATCAAATATTTTAGGTATGTTTTTCTTTAGCGCCACATAGGCCACATAGCGTAAACTCAATGAATATGAAATATTATGAGTTAAATTTTTAAAATAGAAAATTTGGTACATGAAAAATGAAATGGCATTTCAAACACCTAAACAATTGATAGCAAGGAGTCTATTCCATCCAACAATGAGCCTCCTTGGCATGAATGCTTTGATTGTTGATGCATTGCATGAATGGCAATAGCTAGATTTGATGATTATGTTTGTAGTGTCACAAAAGCAAGTGTAGGTGGAGCAACACCCCTGCCTGGTGAGTTGAACCTCTAATGATTGAAATAATAATGTATAAAGTCATTTGTGGTTCACATCTCTAAAAAGAAACAAAATGTTTGATAGGTTCTTGAATCTTTATTAATGAAACAATTAAGTTATAACATAGGTATGATAGCTTTGATGACTACACTTATTGTTCTTGGTGTCCTAGTTAAAGGTTCATCACTCGATGAAATGGACTCTGTACTATCAATACTTTAGGTGTTTGAAATGCTAATTCATCTTTCATGTAACCAATTTTTAAATTTCATTATTTCTTTAAAAACTTCATATTCATTGAGTTGATGCTATGGAGCCTAAAAAGTGCTAAAGAAAAACATAGCAAAGAGATTTAACTTTTGAAATTTGAGTTTTTGGATTTAACAGTATAGGAAAATTAATCTTTATAGTTGAATAGTGTACCCACCTAAGAATTGAATTTTGATTCCCTTTCCATGGGCCTCTTTAGCATATTCTACCAATCCATCAGGTGTTCAATGAGCAGATTCAATGGTTATTTGCAACACAACCAGAATTCAAATATCTTATCAAAATGTGTGGTACCAAATATTGTTGCATTCCATTCACTTAAGCATTTCTTAAAATTATTCTTCAGGAAATTGTGTGCAATTCAAATATGCTTCACAAACTAACCTCATATGAGACACTAAATGATTTGAGAGTTTTTGCAGTAGCTGTCATGACTTGGCAGATTAGAATTTGAGCCCATTATAATACCCACTTTTGGGCTACCTATAAGAAATAGACAAAAGGAAGAAATCTTAAGACAATAGTCTATGTATGTATTGAAACAAATCATAGAATGAAAAATAAGAGAAAAAATAGTAATGCAGAAGAATAGAGATATTGGAACTACAAAATCAATTGGGACAAATGCCTAAAAATATTGAATAAATAATAAATAGTCAATTCACAAAACTGCAAGCATATGTCATGATCAATGAGTTGATATTGTTGTACATCAAGGGTCTAATACACCAAGATGATAGAAATGAACTTAAACGTATTCATCTATCAATTGGAATTGCTCCATTTTGTTGATCTACGTGCTACTAATCCTATGTATTCAAGGTATGATACATTGAGATGTTAGAAGGGAACTCAAGCTTGATGGATTGTGAAGTCTGATTTGTGGTCTCTGTGAGCTATTATCATCCAAAAAATATACCCCCTTTCATTCATCTATCCATGAGATATTTCTTTTGATTGTGATTGCGATTGAGCTTGTTACTCAATGACCTACTTTGGTTGCTAGTGTAGTTTTAGTCTTTTGCTTACTTAGATTCACTCCTCTATCACAATGTAATGTCCCCAAATCTTATTTGATATACTAACAGATTAGATCTAATAGAGTAAATATTATTCTAAATAGAATAGGAAAAGGTGGATTAAAATTAACGAGGACTATCATCAACATTTATTTTCCAAATATAATTTTCAAGCCTCTTGGAGCATGCAGGGGAAGAAGCTGACATAGCTTATGAAATTATGCTATGCTCTTATTCTACGGAATCAATTTTTGTTGAGGTTCGACACCAAACATATTACCTCACAACCATGTTCATAGTTGATAAGGAACTATTAGAAAAGATTTCTCAACATATTCATTTTTTTAGAAAAGAGTCAATGCACAAAAAAATTCATCAATGCACATAAAAATTCAAAAATCATTCATAATGGATATAGAAAATTAATAAAATAAGGGGGATATGATCATATTGTGTGACTTATGAAGATAGATATTGGAACCCTTAACATGAACTAATGTACTACTATAACCTTGTTAACATGTTTTTTTTTTTTTTATAGCAAATGATCTGTGATGCAGCCACATTGTTCTTCGACATTGAGATCCCGATCATGTTTGGAGGCTTCATAGATAAAAATTTACATTTATTTTTTACTGATCTTTGAAGGATTCATAGATTAGTTTACAATATTTTCAGTAATCTTCAAGGGGTTAAAAAATAATTCACTTTGTGTGATCTGTGAAGGCATCAAAGATAAATATTTATGTATTTCATAGAAGTATAAATCCCATGGAATAATTATATTGTTAGTATCTATTTTCTCATAAACTAATTAGAGAGGAGTATATCATTGAATATATAGATTTTAGTGGCTTAAAATGAAATTCCATGTGGATGCATGGCCAGGATTGATATAATGCCTAGATATCCAAAACATCTTGGGGACAAGGGTATTGCAAAATGTAATGACACACAAAATGATTACCTAGAGATTCAATATTAATAAACGAGTGAAATTCTCAATTAACAAGAGTAAGGATAAGATTGAAAACTGAGAAAAGATGACAACTAAAAGAATAAAATAATTTTCCAATCAACTAGAATGTTAAAAACTTTTAGCAAATCTAATCTAATTGGATAAAATGACTCACCTTTGGATTTTTGAAGCAATGCTGGAATAGAGCAATGCTACCACCACCCATGAAACCCATTCAAAATGCAATTCGAACCTGCCAAAACTATAAACCTCACAGAAAGTCCAATGCAAATGGATATTGGGTCCACCCCTGAACCTCATTTAAAGCTCAATTTTACGAGGAAGAAAAGAAATTATACATGCCCCAATTCTCTCCCCTTATACCTACATAATCAAAATACAAATTAAAACAAAACATTAAGATCAAGATTCAAGGATATGGAAGTCAAATCACAAAAAAATCATTTATAATAAAACCTGGCACTATAATCTTCTCTAATTCAGATATGTATCTACCAAAGGATTTAGTCCACAACATAGCTTTTTTGCCTTATAAACTATTATCCAAACCAAAACTACTCTCATAAGGAAGATAGGGCTCAACCTTTTAGAACAATAATTACATGTAAATGTATGTGAAATGTCTGATCCTATAACCTACTTCAATTTCCTGATCATTTTTTGTTGTTCTTACTCATAAGATTTGGCAGACTTTTGTTGGTTTTGTGTCTAGATGAACTAATTTTAGAAGTTTACATTACAATATTTGTGAAATTATCCTTCCAAAATTGAGAAGGAATTCCATATATAGGAGAGATTCTTGGGTGAATCTATCCACTTATTTACAGTACCTATCTTTATCTGAAGGAATTTGGCAACAAAGAAAACTTGAAGAAATATCACCCTTGTACAAATGACTTTATGTCTTTAATATGTTGATTTGATTGTACAAAAGCTAAGTTATTAGTTTGGCACTCATAGTCCCTAGATCTGGGTTTGATATAAAGGTTATTTGAGATCCAGTTTGGTGTAGTAATGCCTATGGGTTAAACCAAACAAACTCAAAATGAACTAAGTTGGCCCCTCTCTGGAAGAATGCCTTTATATATCATCTTAAAATGAAAGGATGTTGTTTTTTTTCCTAGAAAATCTTCTTTAACTCTCTACTCATGCTTTTGTATAGATTTTTTGTAAGGAATTCTTCCTTGGCCAGGTAGGAGCTAATAAAGCCCTATTGTATTCAATTGTCTACTGTCAGAGAGTCTTCCCCAAATCAGGCCTTTTTCTGCTGTCTGTCATCCAATTATTTTCATTGTCATTATTTTTGTTTTTATATTTCAATATGTGTGGATGGAATATATATAGACATGATGCAACATAAAGTACTGCAAGCAAGATCTTAGTGGGCATCAGTATAGCAGGGTGTCAAATAGTGCCTGACAGGTTGTGATGTGTGCTAGAGAGTTAGAAAGTGCTTAAAACACTTTATGACCTCTTGAACTTCTCAATTGAACCAAGATTAGCTTTTTCAAAATTGGACCATTGAAAATAGGTAAATACAATGGAAGTTTGTATGAACCAATTTTAATTATATTTAGGATTATGAAATGGACAAAAAATGGTTGTGGGCATAATTTCTTAACCTTGTTATTAGAGTAGCAATAGTAGAGTTTTGTATCTTCCACTCACCATCAGGCTTTTAACTATCCAAGGGAAAATAGGCAAGAGAAGCCATTGATAAGGTATTGAAAGAGATGATTCAAAAGCCTTATAGCATGGAAGGAGTAGATTGTGAAGACTTCTAGCAATTCTATTGGCTTACCAAATGACATACATTGTTACTATCAAACATACTTTTCTTCAATGGATGAGAAGTAGAAATCCTTAGGACATATCCTAAAGTTGGATCTCATCTGCTAGATCCAATATGGATGAGAAAAAAGAGTTGGCTTCCCTTAGTAAATGGCAATCCTCTCATCACTTCCCCATATGCCCCTTGAGTTTTTTTTTTCAAAGTGTTGCTTCTTAAAAATTAGTAGGTAATTTTTCATGTTTTGATGGGAATTGTGCCATTTAACTAACAGTTCCCACATGGAGTAGTGCCTGCCAAACTGCATGTAGGCTTTTTATCTTCATCTTTTGAAGTTTTACCTATATGGGTGCATGTGTAGTTTTTAATGTGCATGAGAGTCCCTCATAGAAGACCTCAAGGGGATCATTTTTAATTTTTCGAGTTAGTAACTATGAACTTTTGATCCTCTTTCTTCTCCTTATTATGTGACCATCTTATTCCATCAGCTTGTGTGTTTGTCTAGATCACAAAAGCCTCAGGCTTATCATCAAAGTAGTATTCTAAATCTCAGATGAGGATTTTTTGTATTATAATCTAGTATTATAAACTAGTATAGGAGTAGTTATGCATATAATTTCATACAGCTACACTGTAATTTTATTTTTATGCATGGTTAGAACACTAGCTATAGTTTCTTAGTTTAGGAATTGAAGCATTATATAAACAAATATGTACCATGTAAATAATATTGACAATTTTTTTGCAATAAAGCTTTATGCAATTGTTGCTTCACTCATGGTGTGAGAATGCTTATATCTATGTCATTTGATTTATTTCCACATCTTGTTCAAACCATATAATGCAATCTCATATATGAAGCATATTAAAAGCTAAGGGTTAGGAGTGACTCGTATACAATTCATTTTTTGTCATTTCATTATATAGTTTGAACAAGTGTAGAAAAAAATCAGATTTTTATTATGAATTTTCTGTTCACCAATCTATGTTAAACTAATCAACAAGGTCACTTTCCTAATACTTTATGAATGGAATGTTATTCGCAAGGTCAATTTCCTAATACTCACTATAGTACTTGCTATTTAATTGAGGTAGACATGGCTCATTAGGTTGTTTGTATTCTCTTTGGATTTTTTTAAAGAAGACAACTGAATGCTATATGAACCAAAATTTCTATGGTGTCAACAGCCTTGTGCATCTCTTGAGCCAAATTACAAGCCCCAGTGACATTTATTGTTGTTCAAAAGCGGCACCATACTAGACTATTTGCAAACAACCATGCAGATAGGTATTCTATAGATAGACTTGGGAACATCTTGCCAAGTCTTCAGTACATAATAAAGAAACTAAATTTCATAAATTGTTTTTTTAATAGTTGATTTGTTTAAATATTGCCCATCAAAAATTACTTAGTACATCTCATCTTTTCTCTACACATGAGCTTGCAATTCTGAAGAATCTCATAGCGAAGAATTTGAAGAAGATATTGTAGCAAAGGTATATTTGGTGTTCTTTTTTAAGTGAAAATGTGATTGGAAGTTTTGTATGTTTTCATATTTCACTTGCAGAAAGGTCAAATTGTAAATAGAGGCGAAGCTTATGGATTTAAGTTTCTTCTTCATTATTTATAATGCTCTCGATTTGTCCTTTGTAGCTGTAAAAATACTTGTTTATTCTAGATACCCTTTATCAGGTTCTTCAAGATTCCAAAATATCTTGGGCTGACCCCACTCTAGCATGTCCCAACTCCTACTTGGTTCAGAGACCTAACTCCTTTTTATATGTGTCTTCCTCTTACTACTCCATCTATAGGTTGCAAACAAATCATCCTTCTTCCACCAACAAGTCATTCCATTCAAGAAAGACCATGTCTAACAATATCAATGCACAAAGAAATAGGCAGACAATTGCTAGACTCTGGTCTAACTTAAAAAGAAAAGGCGATGGAAAATTTTAGTGTCCTTGCAAAATGTGTAAGGGCTTAAAGACTCGAAGATATCTAATCACAACAGCTGAGCAACATTGTAGGCAACATGGTCAGATTGAAGAAGGAAACGAGTATCACCCATTGGTATGTATTTTAATAGTTTATAAATTACATAAGACATGATTTGATGATGACATCGTGGTCATGGTTAATATAAGGTCATCATTTTCATATAGGTCAACATCCTTGAGTTTCATGTTATGGACCATGACAATTTGGAGAATGCGTATTTCTAAATGAAGGAACATGGAGGTGTGAATATTGAAGTAGAAGGTAATGATACCATGGAAGAAGACCAGGATGATGAAGATCACGATGATCAAAATGATCATGATGATCAAGATGATGATGATGATAATGCAGAGCTTGATGTGCCTTTACTTGAGAAGGCACAACAGTCCCTATATGAAGGCTCTAAAACAACTCTTCTTGTTGTTGTATTGCTATTGGTGAACTTGAAGGTTATGAATGGTTTATCCAATGTAACAATGACATGTATGTTAAGGTATGTCATCATCTTTCATTATTTTACTTGTAGTTCCCTTACAATTAACATTGGGTTCATGTAGCAATTAATATTCTTTAAATTAAGAAATTATACTTTTGGTCGTAGGTTGATAGGTGAGTGTTTTTTACCACCATCAAACATTCTACCTCACTCATATCGAGAATTATTTTCCATTATGAAAGATATTGGAATAGAGTATCAAACAATACATGCATGTCCAAACGATCATATTATATATCATAAATAGCATGAATTTGCAACACAATGCCCTACTTTTCATATCAGTAGATATCAATCAGATTGATTAACAAAAAGGTGCCTCGTAAGGTTCTTTAACATATTCCAATTATTCCACATCTACAACGATTATTCAAGTGCAATAGCTTGGCACAATTTATGGATTACCATGTATGCAATAGAAGTCAAGATGACATTATGTGAATGCCTGCAGATGGTTCGGCATTTAAGGAAATAGAGGAAAAATGGCCACACTTTAAAGAAGAACCTCATAATCTCAAGCTTTCATTGGTAGCAGATGGTGTCAATCCTTATGGAGAGATGAGATCTACTTACTTGATTTGGCCTATTTTTGTTATCAACAATAACATACCTCCTTGGTTGTCCATAAAGAGAGAGCACATAATGCTGACACTGATTTTTTTAGGTATTTTTTAATTTAGTGGTCATCTAAATTAATTTATTATTACTAATCCATCAAATGGTCAAAATAATTATGTAATGTTTTTGCTCATTCAACTAGGTAAGTACCAAGTTAAAGATATCAATGTATATATTGAACCCCTTATCGACGAGTTGGTGGTGTTATGGAATGGGGTTACTAGGTATGACATTTGTAGACCAATAGGACAAAAACAATTTCAATTTCATGCAATGCTTGTATGGACAATACGTGATGTCCCTAGGCTAACACATTTTTGTGGCATGTTCTCTTCTTGACACCTCTTTTTTGGTATGCCAAAGTTAACACATTTAATCCAATTATACACAATCTTGTAGGTCTTCAGACAAAGGTTAAATTTGCATGTCTAGTTTGTGGTCCAAAGATGAAATCTCATCATTCAAAAAGTTTAAGAAAGCAGGCGTTTGATAAGAATACACATTTTCTGCACAAAAATCATAAATCTCGAATTACTGAAAAACATCTTTTCAATGGTCTAGAAGAGACTATGTCAAAGCCACAGAGAATGAAACCTCACCTATGGAAGTTGGCATACAATAAAATAAATCATTGAGGTAATGTCATTCCATTTGATGGTTTTTGTTTCAAATTTATATTTCAATATTGTGTTTTGTTTGCTGATGATGTGATTGATGCTTGTGAACGTTGTCAAGACATCAATGACCAACTTTGAAAAGGACTAAAAATTTATCCTACACAATTTACTAGATTGTTGTACTATGAGAAACTCCTAATTATGCATTTGTTTGATCCTATGCATATTGGAAAGAATGTAGTAGAGACATTATGGAAAATCTTGGATGAAAGGCATGAAAAAGATCAAATTGTCAAAACTTGTAGTGACATTGAAGAATCCAACCATGCAATGAAAAATGGCATTCAATCAAATAAAAATGGAGACCAGATTGATACAAGTGCCCTTAGTTGGTTATTTTCAAAGCAGCAGAGCAATGCTATAAAAGAAGTCATAAAATAATATGATTTCCCACAAGATTTGTTGCGAACATAAACAATGTCATATGAAATAAAAGTGAATTTGGGCCAGGGTTGAAAGTACACAATTGGCATACATTTATTAAGGTAATTCATGTTATTTTGTATTCACTATATATTTATATACAGCATGTAGTTTCAATTGCATTCTTTTATAAAATATTGACAAGATCATTTTACAAATATTGTAGTACGGTCTACCTCTATCTCTCCCATGCCACTTCGCCAACAATGTCAAACAGGTTATATATGATCTTGGAAAATACATGAGGTGGTTGTCATCTAAAGAAATCAATAAAGAAGATATAAAATATTGGAAGAGAAAAATTCCTCTTCTGATGTGTGAAATGCAAAAGTGTCTACCTCCTAGTTTTTTCAATGCACAAGAACACTACCTCATACATCAAGTTGAGGAGATTTAATTGTGTGGACCTATACCAACTAGGTCAATGTGGATGGTTGAGAGGCACTTGAAATTTTTGAAAGGCTTGGTCTGATAGAGAGCTCATCCCAAGGGTTCTATGGTGGAGGGATATATGTTATACTAGACCATGGTGTACATTAGTGAATATCTTCCTAAGTTTGCAACAAAGATCCATGTAGACCGTATTTGGGATCCTAACTGAATTAAAAAATTTGAAGGGGAGTACTTGATGGGAAAAGGTAGATCAAGGAAAGTGAGAGGTAAATCTAAGATGTTATTATAATTAATTAATTCTTATAAATCTTCAATATAAGTTATTTTTAATTGGTGTATTTTTTTGAAACAGGTGGTCGAGAGTGGGATGCAATACATTTGTATATTGTGAACAATCTTGATTGGATGATAGAATAGATTGAATAATGTCAACAAAATGGTTTCTCATTAAAATGGGAAGGTGTTGCTTCATTGATTATAGAAGCTCATCGTAATGAAGATTCCAATGTTATACCGATGGTAGTTGATCTAGTAAAGGGTTTAAGAGGTGGAGAGGTACATAGAAATTTATTAATGATCATAACTTGACGTATGTTTCGTATCAACTCATGATGCAATTAATTTACATACACTTCAAAAATTGCAGGTCAAGCACCACAAAGCTATGTACTATCATGGCCACAAATTTCACACGAAAAGGTTGGATGACACAAAGAAAATTTGTGATTCTGGAATAACTGTAGTTTTTGAGGTCACCAATATATCATCTTGAAACGACATACATCCTCAAAAATCTCAAAATCAATACTATGGCATCTTGGATGATATAATTGAGTGTGAATTTAACACCTTCAAAGTAGTTCTATTCATTTTCAAATGGTACAGGTTATGATTAAATCAAAATGATCCAGATAGAACAGTTATTCAACATGATAATGTATTTACAATGATCAATACAAGGTCATTTGAGCTAGTTGGAGATGAGCCCTATGTTCTTCCAAGACAATGTGAGCAAGTGTTTTACTTAGAGGTTCCACATAAATAGGGTTGGTCATTTTTTGTTAGACATCATCCAAGAGGAAGGCCGATAAAGTATAATGTTATGGAAGAAGAAGATATTGAAGATGATGAAGAAGCAGATGATGAAGATCAAGAAGATGATGATGACAATGATGGTGATGGTGATGATTATGATGATGATGGTGATGATGATAATGATGATGGCAATGGTGATGATGGCGATGATGATGGTGATGATGGTGATGATGATGGTGATGATGGCGATGATGATGGTGATGATGGAGATGATGATGATGATGATGATGATGATGAAGATAATCAATGACTACAAACATCATCACCCCTTCTATTGATGATCTTGCATTCCATATATAAGGTAAATTTGTTCATGTTTACAATGTTGCATATTGTTCATGTTGTCTTCTAAGTTATTTGTAGCATACACGTATCATGTAATTTTTAGCTAACTTAAGATAAATGATTAACATATGTAGGAAATTTGATTACATATTTATTGTGTTCATTTCTAATGATTACAACATATGTTATTTATGGTTACCAATATATATGTTTTGTTTGATTATGACCCTTTTTGCAAATAGTCAATTGACTACAAGTACATCATCACCCCTTCTGTTGACGATCTTGCATTCCATATATAAGTGAAATTTGTTCATGTTTGTGATGTTGCCTATTGTTCATGTTTTCTTATAAGTTATTTGTAGCAAATGTGTATCATGTAATTTTTAGCTAACTTAAAGTAAATGATTAACATATTCAGGAAATTTGATTACATATTTATTATGTTCATTTCTAATGATTATAACATATGTTATTTATAATTACCAATGTTTATATTGTGTCTCATTGTCATCCTTTTTTCAAATAGTCAATTGACTATAGGAAATTTGACCTGTTTGGCATGGATTGTGCATAGTGACATGAATCAACAGGTATAAGTCAATAAATAGACATAATTTTCTTATATTCTTCTTGTTTATCATTGATCACGTATGTTATAAATAGACATATTATATAATCATATAATGTATATATAGACAAAGAAGATCCATATAGAAATATAATTGTATAATCACTTTCAACTTACTACATTTTATATTTGTCACTTTCACTTTCCATTTGATGGATTACAGGACCCACCAAATAGGTACTTTTCGGATCTATCTACATCGAATGAGGGAAATGAGGAACTGGTAGATGAAAGCTCTACACGTAATATGGCTAAAATAGGGAGATCAACTAGAGGTCAAAAGAATAGAAAAAAATTTGATAAATGCATGCAATTTTTCCTTGCTAATGGGGGGTCATGTTCTTATGATGATGAGACCAAAGGCAACATCAAGGTGCCCTTTCGGTACTCACACATTGAGAAAGAATGGGTACCCAATGAGCTACCTCCAATTAACAAATTTTTTTGTGTTAATGAGAGAATATATCGCATTGCTCCATCCTCATTACATGGTTTGAGCCTATTTTCCATGGACGAGATAAAGGTAGGTTACAACAAAGTTGTCAAATTGTTCAAGTATGTCGGTCCATGTTACAATTACAATGATTGGATGTAGATTGTTCGGTATAAAAAAAGTATGCGTAGGTATGGGGTATCAACTAATTATATACAACGGAAAGAAAATGATCAAAGTAAAAGATTTTCTATGTACATTGATGGGAGACCAAAAACAATAGGTAATATTGCATGTTTTATAAATAGTACGCGACCTTCTTCAACTAGTAAGCAACCCAATTGCATAGTTGAGGCACATGAGGGGAATGAAGTTTTTGTTTGTGCAATAAAATCAATAAGTGCAAGGGAAGAACTACTAATCGATTACCATTTAAATCACATAGATACAAACAAAGTTACTATCATGAGGGCTGTAAGTACTCTTTACCATTTTGTCAATAAGTTTTTTTTTGTTATCTATTGCTTTTAGTTAGCTGAATTTTTTATGTTTAATCTTTGTGATAGGACGATATGGATCCAACAGATGATAGAGGTCACCAAGACGCTACTCCCACCCCTTCTTCAGTGAAGGTAAACATTTTTGAAATTGTACAAATTAGATAGTTGAAAATTGTTATATTATTACATTATTTTATTTACGGTGTAAGTACTATTTACCATTTTGTTAATAAGTTTTTTTTTGCTGTATATTGCTTTCAGTTAGCTGAATTTTTTATGTTTAATCTTTGTGACAAGACGATATGGATCCAATAGATGGCAGAGGTTATCAGGATGCTACTCCCACCCCTTCTTTAGTGAGGGTAAACCTTTTTGAAATTGTACAAATTAGATAGTTGAAAAATGTTATATTATTATGTTATTTTATTTATGATTTTTTAGTTTTTATGATAGTTTTACTAATATTTCTCTCACAATTTAATGTTCAGGATAAGGGTAAAGTAGCATCAGTAAGTGTCGAGCCACTAGCTACGCCTTTTGATGAGGATATTGCTAAAACTCCCGATTTCATAAAAATGTTGAAGAAAAAATTTTAAAAAATTAATTTAGAAGCAATGAAAATTTTGGATGAGGTAAATATGAAATCCGAGGAGATGATGAAGAGGCTATCAGATTTGAGAGTGCAAGCTCGTTGTTATGAAGTAAGCTTCAATGAATATTTAGTTATAAGAAAAGTTTAATAAAGATTTGTATTTTATAATCTTTTATGTTGTGAAGTAAAATATGTAATATTGGCAAAAACACTTTATTGATGCAATTTTTTTAAAGAGTTGTAAGAAACTTTAACTACTAAATTCTTGTTATATAGGAATTTTTGGCAACTGATCCACAACTTGGTCAAGGACAACGCGGTGAGGCCAATAGTAGCAGAGCTCCAACTACTACTGGTAAAATAATCTTTTAGTTGACAAGTTAGAAGGAATTTTTGTTTTTCAAACATTCAAAACTTCTTAGCTCTACTTTTATTATTTTAGAATGTCTTTGCTAACAATGTATTGTTCAAGTCATCCAGTGTAGGAGACTCCTAAGAGGTTGACAGATGCTCGTACAAGATTGTCGACTACAATGTCGGCAACAAGGGGATGTCTAGATGGTAAATCCTTATTTTGCTATATTTGGTTTTGTGTTAATTATGAGTTGATAATATGTATTTTAATCTTGGGTACATCACATAGTCTATTTTTTTTTTGTGGTAGGAGATGCACCATTTAGTACTCCGCCAAATGTGGATCATAGTGCATGTATTGGTGATAATTCACTGTCATTTCCTGGAGCTACTCGTATTTCTAGCACAAGAGTTATGCAGACATCGTTGTTAATTGACGATGTTGAATCAATGCCTTTGAAATGTCCTAAGATTCTAGGTACTTTAAATAATATTGTTTTATATTGTAATAAGGATTTTCTTGCAAGACTTAAACATGATAGGAAGTGGTTTGGTAGGATCATCTGAATTATCAATGACCTTTTGTCTATACTAGTAATTCTCTAGTTTAGTAATTTGGTACATTGTAATTTCATGCTTTCAATAGAAGATACTAACCAATTTTTGTATAGAGAACCAAAAGTGGGAGTCTTCTTTCATATTCAATGTTCAGTTTTCAATGATTTTCCACATCATTGCTATTGCCTGTTAGAGTTTTAGAGTGCTCACTTTCAACTTCACTGTCTATTTTAGCAATATTTATTTTCCATAATATCCAAGTTATGATCAGTGAAAACATCAATTAAGAATGACAAAAAATGAAGGTCATGGCAAGTTATATGTATTATGCACTATATTTTTTTTTCAAGGTATACTAATTAATATAGTAGCAGTACATTTTTTAGTTTCAGAACATCAGCAACAGAACTCTAGTAGAGTTTGACTAGTTTTAGACATTTTAAATTTTTTTCCAAACTTCTTTTTTGGTCAATTTTGGTCAAGTTGATCCTCCAACCCTGAAATAGATCACTAAAAAGATGAAATGTATCTCATTTTATGTATTTGTTATTCACTATAAAAATTATTCTTCGCATGATTCATTTTAAGTTTCTCACTATTAATTATCCCATGACATTTTTTGTAGGAAACGATACATTTTATAGGAGGCTTTATGACCTCACGCTGCGAAGATTCAGGCCCACCATACATAAAAGGTGGAACATCATGACTGAACTAATTTTATCCCACTATTTTTTTCATATCATTAATTGGTGCAACTTTTTTCCTTTCATTCAGGTCTTTTATTATACTAGCTATATCTAACAATTTTGTGTTTTTTCTTAAAAGGTGGAACTACCAAGATCAAAAATTAAATGATGAGCTCAACAAAGATATAGAACATGAGTTTGATAGTAATATTTTTGATCATAAGAAATTGTTACAAAAAGCTTCCAGACATCTTAAGGTTGTGAGGGACACATATAGAAAGAGCCTCATCCTAAACCCGATGTATGAGCGTCCTCCCTTTGTTTCAGTGAGGGATTGGAATGAGTTCATTTTGGATGCAAAGGAGAAAAGGGAACATCCAAAAGAAAGTACACCAACAAATCCAAAAGAAAGTACACCAAATTTTTTGAAAAGGTATGCAATAGTATTAACTACTAGTACATTAATGAGAAAATTTAGGGTTCAACTTCAGTATCAACAATTTCAACTAGCTCAATTTAATCTATATATTGATGAAAGGTATGCAATTCATATGCTAACACAATTGCTTATAAATCTCAATCTCAATCTGGGCATAAATCCTACATAAGATATAACTGAGACAACTGCTATAAATCCTAAATTCATGTGCTTACACAATTGCTTATAAATTTCAATCTCAATGCTGACACAACTGTATATATCTCAATCTGGGCATAAATCCTACATAAGATATAAATAGTGCACTTATAACTTCACATATAGCTATATTATGTCTTGAAAATATAGTAATGCTCAACTACATGTACCATAGCTATATGTGTTAGCAGTATAGGTGATAAATGATATTCAGTAATTGTAATGACAAGTACAATTTTTTTGTAAAACTTTGCAAGAATTTTACTAATGGTCAGTCTGCCAAAAGTAATAAGCATCAAGTTCAATGCTAGAAACACAAGTTAATGACAACAACCCTTGTAGATTTATATTTATTGGTATTTTTGAGAGATGATCCAGCCTACACTAGTTAAGACAAACTATTTGAGACTTCATTTGGATGACATGATGTATGTTACCTATAGACCATGGCTAGGCATAGAGCCATAATATGATGTCTTCTCCTAGCTAGGATTCATGTTGGTATCTTAGCCATTGAATGGCCATTCTTCATTGAAGATAGAGAGATTTTCGCTAACCCATGTCTAGAGACAGTTCAACTATCAATACAATATATCATAGGAGTACTATAGTTACACCTGCTTCACCAAGGAGGTAAAGAAAGGTTGTTCTCCTAGATTGGACCCAATTAGATGTATGGAAGATGTTAGTGGCCTTACCATTTATAGGTGGGACTACTTTCTAGATGTAGTGAATGATGGTGTCACTCCCTAGTACATAGAGAATTTGGCCACACATTCATTTCCTCATATAACTGATCTTATAGGGGTAGTTAGTTAGGCACCACACCCTGATGTTTAGCAACCACAAGAACATCCTTTAAGGGAGGAGAGATCATTATAATGGCCACTGGTAGTTCTTGTTACAATTCCTTCTCATACTATTAGATTGGATCTTAGATCGAGCAACAATGAATAGGCACATAGGCCTACTCATGTGAGAACTCATAGAGAGATGAGCGCCATGGGTGTAGTAGGAGGTGATGCCATGAGACATAGGGTAGAGGAGCCACCACAATAGGATGTGGGTGGAGGAGGGGATGATGACATGCCAAATTAGCCTCCACAAGTTTCACCCATAGGAGATGTATTAGCACAGACTCAAGATTCTCTATGACATGTGAGGGAGAGATTGAGGACTTCTTAGAGGTAGGTGGGCAAGTTACAGGTGCAAGTTATAGTTAGAGATGCATGACTAGCTAGAAGAGGGGAACTATGAGATAGTAGATCTATGGTCTGAGGTCATAGAGCTAAAGAGATAGATAGAGTTAGAGCGATATGAGACCTATCATCATACCTCTCCAGCTGCTCATGTCAATGATATATATATGGCACTGGATGTAAATTGTCAATGATATATAACTTCACATATAGCTATATTATGTCTTGAAAATATAGTAATGCTCAACTACATGTACCATAGTTGTATGTGTTAGCAGTATAGGTGATAAATGATATTCAATAATTGTAATATATAATGATATATAATAATTGTAATATAATATAGTAATCATACCTAAGACCTATAGTTAGAGTGAGATGAGACCTATCATCATAGCTCTTGGGCTGCTCATTATTATGTAGTATATGAAAATGCAGTACCTCTAGCTCAACATGTCTCAAGTTTCTTTGATTATGCTTGAGCTTCTGATGGTGTAGTGCCTCCTGCATGTGTAGATGTTAGTCCTCTTCCTCCTCCTGGTGATGAGGGGGAAGGCTGTAGTTAGGTCCATGCTATCTTTTGTTCCTTTTTTTATCTTTATATTGATCATGAGATTCATTGTATATTTGATGTATCATTTTGAGACTTGAGATATTGATAGTGCTCTGATTAGCACTTAGTTTTGATTTTTTGATTGTATCACCCCTTCGACATGTCAATGATATATATATGAAACTGGATGTGAATTGTCCACTCTTAGAAAGCATTAGAATTATTGATTGCAGTTTTCCTAGTAAGATAATGGTGAGCTTCTGTTTACCTAAATGTCTCTATTTGGAAACTAACACTCAACTTTTGGAACATTTTGCAACAGTAAAATCGATCAGGAAAATCACCTATTCTGATGATGAAGATTTTACTAATGTCAAAGTTCTACAATGCTTTCCTTATTTGGAGGAGTTCTGCATGCATTCTCCAGTATTGGCCATGTCCCCTACAAGTGTAAGCATTTATGTTATTTTAATCTGCATGAAAGCATTTGTTAGCAAGCATTTAAAGTTATAAATTTTTTTTTGGAAAACTCTAACCCAAATTTCATTCTTATAAATAATGCTGATAATTTTTGCTATTTCTTTCCACTCTATGAAATTTATTGTTTCTTAAACTCTTATACATTATTTATAGGATCAAAATTATGTGGCATTATTAAAGTGGATGCCTTAAACATGATCACAAACTAATTTTCTTAATTTCTACAGTAAAAGTGTTAAAGTTGACTTTTTTTTTTTTCATCCTTAATTCTTCTTTTATTGTGTGACTTTTAAGAATAGTTGAAGCTTATCTAAATAGTTTTCTATCCAAGTGTCAGCTTTGAAATCATTTGTTGTGGATGTAGACTATACAAAACATCCTCCAAACTATGATGTAATATTTTTGATCTTCTCAAACATTCTGAATGGTGCTCCACTGCTAGAAGCAATCAAAATAAACATAGATTAAGACAAGTCTTAAGTCGTGAGTCTTTTGCTAGAACAATGCTAGGTAGTTCCTGTTAGTTGTTAGGGTTATCTTAGCAAATCAATGGGGATTTTTTTTACGTTACAACCACCATTTATAAAATTAGTTCCATGTAGTGTGGAGGCTAAAGAAGAACTTGATGCACAAAGGTGATGTCTTTTAAATTGAAAACAAAAAAAATACTTACTTTTCAGCTATGGGTAAAAAGGAATGCTACTAAAACAATATGAAATTTGAAATTTTCTCTCAAGTTTATACATGTTGCATCCTTGGGGATAAAAAAACTTTGAGTGTGGAACGTAGAGATAAAAATTTAATCTATAAAATCTACTAGCTGTTTCAACTTTTAGCTTATAGTTTACTTTGTGTGACAATGGATAATATAGACTATCAAAATTGATGTGTAATTTTATGGAGAGGCATGTCAGAATATGGATAAATACTTGGCATGAACTCCATGGATAAATAGCATGATTACACATGTCAATTAAAGGTATGATGCTATAATTTCTTCCCTTTTTTCATATTTTTGGTGGAACATGCTACTTTATGCGAAAACCTTCATACCATATTCCACTATTTAGTACTGATCTTTATATCTATATCATCTAACATATTTCAAACTTTTCGTAGGTTGCAGGACACATCAAAGGCAACAAAGGTGAGGTTGGAAAAGGTTGGGCAGCACAGACTTGGCTCTAGGGGCTATTCGAAGATCAAAGCATGCATTGTAAGTAGCAATAAATGAATTGCAAAGAAAAATGATTTATAAAATGCAAATAATTTATTTAATTAATAAAAAAATGCAAGGCACTAATTTTAATCTGGAGGCCATAGAAGAACACAAAAAAATTGCCTTCAAGCAAGGCTATGCAGCGGTGGCTGAATGCCTATGGCAAACTTCCATTGCCCCAACCAAACAATCTCCTGCATCATGTGCATAGGAAAATATGCCAACATATATATTAGAAATTGAATACTTGAGCAACAATTTATTTGATAATAATGTGCATGACATTGCAATGCAGCCTGTTAATTGTGACATAGATCATACGCAGCATCATGAAACCCCTGATGTGCATTGTACTATCGATGGAGGTGCTCATTTGTTATTTAAAACTAATTATATAATTATTAATACAATTTAACATATTTAATTCAACTTGGTGTAACCTTTTTGTGTTGAGGATATAGAATCATGTTGTGCTGAACGAGTGCTGGAGGATGTTCAGACTGATTAGTAGGTAGATCATGTCGCACATTTAGGTAAAGAAAATCTATGTTTTGTTCTTTTAAATTAATTTATTTGTTTATAGTTCTTTTACTTAAATAAAAACTCATAATTCACTAATATAAAATGGTGCAAATTTAACTCATGGAGTACTTGTTATTATAGCAAACCCCCCTTTGGTGCAACGACCTCATGATGTTCCTGAACGAATGAGGAGGAGACATGTGTTAGAACCAGTACAGGAGGGGGATGATGAGGACATTGATATTCCTCTTAGAAATTTTATGAAAAAAAAGAAACAGAAAGAGAGCAAAAAAGAAATGATTATTCATGAATGACTTGCTCTTAAATATTGTTAATGAATATTATTCATTAATGTTGGGTGTTAATGAATTATTTAGGAATGACTTACTCTTGAATGTTGCGTGTTAATGAATTAATCATGAATGTTGTGTGTTTATGAATTTTATGTGTTAATGAATGTTATCATGTGATTATAATGATTGAATGTTATATTTCAAAAATGGATGAATTGAATGTTATTAAATGTTAATGGGGATGATGAGGACATTGATATTCCTCTTAGAAATTTTATGAAAAAAAGAAACGGTAAGAAAGAAAAAAAGATATGATTATTCATGAATGACTTACTCTTGAATATTGTTAATGAATATTGTGTTAATGAATTATTCATGAATGACTTACTTTTGAATTATTCATGAATGTTGTGTGTTTATGAATTTTACATGTTAATGAATGTTATCATGTGATTATAATGATGGAATGTTATATTTCAAAAATGGATGAATTAAATGTTATTAAATATTAATAGGGAATTTAGAGTGATGTTAGGGGGAGGGGGAGGGGCCAAATGAGCTTCAACCTTCATGTGGTTGGCCCTGTTAAGTAGAGAATATTTAACTATTCTCGAAACCAAGTGAAGCTCAAACTTTAAAGATAAGCTTATAGTTAATAGTGACAACCAATTAGCAAGTCAAAATGAAGTTCTTAATTACAAGTACCTTTTTAGTTTTTAAAGCACAATATCATGTTTTAATATTGTATAGTTTTTTTCTTAAGTTAAACTATTCTTTTACTATAACAACATAATTTATGACCATTTTAGTAACTATTCTAACATCGCTTTATGACAAATCCTGTTTTGGCAAAGATGGCGATACGTGGTGCTGTCTATTCCTTGGGAGATTGGATTGCACAGGTCTACATCTCAACACCAACATGGAAAATGGTGTGAAATTGCACTTTCCTTAGTCATGGTTGCATACTTACTACAATCTTTCATTTAAAAAATGAATAGAAATACCATATCTAGTAGCTTCTCTATGTTGTATTCATTTATTGGTAATGATTCAATGTCATGCCATTTGATAGTAGCTTCTAGAGTTTCATTTAGTTGTAAGGTGTGTCTTATCTTTTCAAGTTTGTATACTCCACTTGGTAGTTTGGTATTAATTGATGATGTTTGGGATCTTCTACCTTCACTATAGTCTTCATCATCATCCAACTTGTTGTTTGGTATTTTCCATGTTATCCTCTATTTCCATGGTCTTTAGCATGATTGTGTATTTTATCTATCTAGTTCAAAGACTCTATGCACCTAAGGTGGAAGCCATTTAGAACTAACAGTTGGAGAGATCGTATTTCCCCCTATAAAACTAGAAAATGTCATGAGTTTAAGGTCAAGAAGGAAGAAGTCATAACATATTGACTAGAAAAATATGCTTAAAATTACATATTTAGTTGATTCTTTGGTGAAGTTTCTTATTTCAATTCAATTGATTTTGGTTGTCAACCAAATTCCTAACTCTAATGTATATTGTATTTTAGTGCTACATTTTCATAGAGATCTAAGTAAAATGACAGTTGACTATTATTTATATTTGAGAATTTGTGTTGTGCCTTACTATGATCCTCTGATAATAGAGGACAAGTCAATCTGAATTTGTTTCTCATGTCCCATGTTCGATGCTTCTTCTTGTGTAACTAACTACTTTTGATGTGGGTTATGAACTTTGATGCTAGTATGCTATTACACTGCCATTTATTATAGAGTAGATATAATAAGTACCTCTGAATATACTGTAAGGGTCTCTAAACATGAGTAAAGTAGTATTACATAATGTAGATCTGAACTCAATATTCATGATGTTTTCCACTCTGGAGAAAGAGGGGAACTTAATATACTCATAACACACCCCATCAGAAGAGATCCATTGGATGGTTTTTTTTGGGGTTTGACTCTCCTGGTGTAGCACTAAGCTAGGCTTCTAGGTGCTAGGATATTTGCTCTTGTTGGTGGTTCTAGACCCACTGAATTCTCTAGATAATTGTCTGCCAAATTTTGGTTGAAGGAGCTATGCTTGGGCTGTCAAGTCTTATGCAAAGTTTTTCTTATTTTGTGGTGATAACATGGACTTTTATCAGTGCAGAAGTATGGTCTATAAATTCTTTGAGTCTCTAGTGCCTCTAAGATTTACACCATTGGGTGACTAATTCTTTGAAGTCCCTAATGTTTGGTGACATTGAGCTATACCTATGTGAGTTATGTTTGGGTTTTCCTTCCTCATCTTCATTTCACTTTTGTGAGTTGTTTTTCTCGAGGCCATTGGAAATTCCCTTTTCTATTTCCTAAAATTGGATGGATCTAGTACAATTTTGGGCTATTCTATGTTTGTATTCAAGTTGAAATAGAGATCTCTCCACTTCAATCATGGTTGATGAGAGGCCATGGGTGAAGCATTAAATATGAGGGTTTTCCATTTTGTTGTAGAGATTGCATCCCTATAGGATACATGCCTAATGATTGCCATTTTTTGTTGGATAGGTGTTGTCACTTGATGGAGTGCCATGAAAAATGACCATTTGACAATTAGAGCTTCTGATTCTGTTTTAGATTTTCCTTTTGAGGACTTTTTTTCTAATGAAGAAGAAACTTTTTTTGATTATATTGATGCTTCTCATGCTGTTGGTCTAATCTAGACTTATATCACTTGCATTCTTGTCACAATTTTGGATGTTAGACCGTATTTTAGGTGCGATGCTTGCTAGCCTTGTGGCCTATGTTGTTGAAGTTATTGCTCCCATTTCTATTTTGAACAAAATTCTACTGATAATTTTGACTCTTAAATAATCACTCTTGGGCCTTGTTGACAGGTTGTAGTGTGGTTTCCTTTGTTGCAATCCTAACAATAGCATTGCTTAGAATTTTGTCCAAGTGCATAGGAAAAGGTTTATTTTGTTGTGTTGTTGATGCCCTATGTTTATGCTTCCATCCCTTGTTTGTGTAAAGGTTAACAACCCCTTGTTTTGGCTGTTATAGAAAAACAACATATCAATATCATCCTTTCAGATTGAACAATACTAGATGAGTAATGATACTATCTTGAAAAATACAAGAAGCCAAGACTACAATATACACTTGTTTGATGAGGCAAATAAAATCCTTCCAACAATAATTAGTCAAAACTATCAAAGTGAATTTGTAGGATTGTATAAACACAATTGGAAAATGGATCAAGAAGATTTCATGTCTTTCTCATGGCAACTTTGGTTATTATGTGTAAAATTGGCCTCATTCTTTTAAAAATTATTTTAATGTTATCTGTAGATTTATTTTTTATCATTTAAGTTTCTTGTTGTTGCAAGATGAACTATGAGATGCAATGTTACTGGTGTTTGCAAATAAGTAGGATATTCCTGTTAGGATAAACCACTGACATAAATAAAAAACTACATGCAAATATAACCAATAGCAGAAAATAATAGAACACACAGAAATGAACACAAGGCACCCAAATTTAACGTGGTTCACCCAATCCCTGGGCTATGTCCACCAAATAGCAAGTCCAATCTTATTACAATCCAGTGGTTACAACTTGATTACAATCTATAATCCCTTACAGCTCAATACCGCCGCAAGAACCAATTTTGCATCACAACATTATGAAAAATACCCAACCCTAAGCCCTTTTATACAAGTATTAAACCACTTTAGGGTTATAACATGTCGGCCATATGTTGACCATAATATGTCAGCTACCATGTCGACTACTGCCCAAAATTTTTTTTTGGGGCGATGCCCCGAACCCCACTATTTATGAAGTATGTACAGTACTTTCCTGATCAGTCACCACAATCTAATAATTACCAATGCAATGAATGCTACAGAGATCATGATAAACTTGGGTTGCATTCTCTTAGGCAATGACACTTGTGAGTATTACATTCTTTATAATTTTTAGTATTAAAAATTGTAGATACTAATAATCTATTATGCTACACTATTTCTACTTTGCATATAGTTTATCATCTCTCTACTAAATGAGAAAAAAATTGGAATGTTTATTGTTGCTTGTGAAACAGCTTGTATCATGTCCTAAGGTATATAAAAAGCATCTGTGATAGTTTGTTAGAAATAAATCCTTTTATTTTAGTTCTTATGGCTTTTGTTTTATTTTGCAGGTTTGAAAGATTATAGTTGAATAGGGTTCAAGAAGTTTTATTACAAAAATGTCTTATTTCTTTATTGATATAGATAGATTGAGGAGGTAAAAATTCAATTTTGATGCATACTCATATGTAGGATGCAAAATTATTTTGATGTGACATTATGTGTGTTCTCTTTCACATTTTACTATCAATTTTCCATCCAATTTAATGACCCAAAACTATTGAGAAAAACTGTGAAGGTCACAATTGCTATTAAAATATTGTACTACCTTTTTATGTTTATCGCTTACCTATCTGCAACTCCACAATCAATATTGACAGTCTCTTGCCCTCACTGTGCAATTGAATTACTTTAGTTTTATTGATGCAGCTAAACTATGAGTGCCTTTTGTGTTCTTGACAAATCGTAAGCTTTCAACTTTTGTGAAGCCATTACGGATGCAAATTAACAATTGGTGAGGTGTCAATTTTAAGGCAATTTTATGTTTCTATAATGTACAGTTCAATTGCTAGAAATATTTCATCTAGATTGTTGATTGATAGATTGTTAACTTTTCATATCATTTTCTACTTTGGTTGGGTAGTTCTCCTTGCCTTTGTAAATCGTAAATCTTGCTGCAGTCTTTAGCCTAATGACAATTTGGTATTACATCCAAGGCGATAACATAGTTGACTTAAAACTTTGCATTAAAGAAAAAATCAAAGGATAGTATTTGAATTGTGGATATTTGTAAATTATGTTGGTTTTAGACATAGTTATAGTTATATATGCACTCTTATGATGATGTGATTGGGACTGTAAGTTTTTTTGTCACATTTATCTGTTTGAAAAATAGATGAAATTATTGGCTTTCATTCCTGATAAATAATTCTTTCCTAATTTTATTCTTCCCTATAGGAACCAAAATTTAGACGTGATGTGCCAATTATTGCAAAGGCTTTGCTCTCATAGGATCCTTTTAAACTACACAAAATTTGAGTTGTAAAGCATAATTGCTCGGTGGAGACTCAGGATATCATCCACATGTCTTCCACCTTCCCATTGTTTTGTATGAAATAAATCATGTGACAAATGAAACAATAGTGTGGAGATAAAAATGTGCATGATACCCTAACTCTCATGCACTAAGTAATTACGCTTTAGAATCAAGTTGTGTGCAGTTTAGAAGGCTCCTATGAGAGCAAAGCATTTACAATAAATGGGATAGATCGTCAAAATTTCTACATATCTTGGTCTCAATTTCGACACAAATGCAATATTTTGGTCAAAATTTTGATGCAAAACTGGTCCACTTTGGCGTCTCTTGTATGGTACCAGCAAATAAATATAAATTGCTTTTGTTGCAATTTTGATGCAAATGCAATATTTTGGTCAAAATTTTGACACAAAATTGGTCGACTTTGGTGTCACTTGTATGCCACCGGTAGAGAAATGTAAATTGGATTTGTCATGATTTCAACGCAAAATTATGAAGGTTTCCATCAAAATTTTGACGAGCACCACTGGCAAATGAGGAAATACCACTTCAGCTTGGACTAGAGAAATCGACAAAATTCAAGTTAGTAAGTCCACCTTTATGTAGTCAAAATTTTGACGTAGAATGTATGTGGCAAAAAATTGACCAAAAAAGACCGATAGCAAGCTTGCTCGCCTTATCGACCTACTCTTGTCGAAATTTTGACCTTTTTACGTTGAAATTTAAGCCTAAATTTACTAGTGTCTATTTGGGCACTTTGTGCTATCAATGAACAAGTATGTACAAGTAGTAAGAGTATTGTATCGATATATAAATAAAAATATTATAAAAGTAATGTCTCTTCTAGCTTTCTATGAATCTAATTGGTTGTAAACTTGGGATACTATAATTACTATAGAGAACTTTAGAACTTGAATACTAATTATACTATTAAGATGCAATGAATAGCGGAATGCATTAGTATTTAAGAAATGCATTGATGCAAAATTAAACAATGTAATTGATAGTCATCTATTGCACATTTATGGAATAGTATGTATGGAATCATTTATATTAATGATATTTGTATGATTATTGCCATAAAAGTATATCAATGAAAGAATCACACTAAGTTGAAGATATATCTTAGAAATAGTTGATGCCTGGTAAATTCTCAGAAATGGTCCTCATTGCAAATAGGTTTTTCATCTCCACATCACACAAGTATGGATTTTCTTGATGCATTTGTTTCATTAGATCACAATACAGATCACCTCTTTGAAAGTCCAGAATCTAATATTATCGAAAAACTTCTAGAACTTCTAGATGAATGACAAAGAAAAATATTGGGAAAATATTTTTATGATAGGCATGTTGTCATGTTTAGATATGATGGATGGAGAGACATTCAGCCGATACCAAACATCAATCAAATTCATGTTCTATCTGCATTCAAGACTAATGGTGAATTAATTTACCTAAAACATCTGGTGCAGGAATACATGGAAGCTCATATCATAGTTCATTATCAAGGTATCATAAGACATTTCCCTTCTGGAAATCACACTACAAAAGAATTGACATCCATTTTCAATCTAGCATGCAAGACATTATTCTGTGAACTATCACCATTTAGCACCATTACTCATGTCATTTTTTGTTTGTATTTGAGAATAATTTTATGCCACTTGGCATTCATCTTGTAGTAGATATTGGGAGATTGTGTCCTCTTTACTAATAAACTAATGATTACAAGATGACAGCCACCACAAGAATATAGTGATGATGTCTAAGCTTATGCTTACTATGAATGAAAGTTCACAAATTGCATGTAAAAGCTATAATATTTTCCACTATGATAGTATAATATGTATTTGGTCATTTCTATGTCATTTGTTCCTTAGTCAAGTATCCCTTTAGGCTTCAAAAAATGTACTACAATATGTATCTAGTAATCTCCATCTCACTTTATACTATATTAGAAGTTGTTTTGAACTTTGACTGTTGCAAACATGCAGATAGTTTTGTTTAACTAAACTAGCAATAGTTTGATCTACTACATTTAATGTATGCACAATGATTATGCTACACAATAGATTATTTTGGAATATGTAGAATAAGAACTAGTGACCTAATTTTAATTACATATAATTTTATGAAGGTTTGATTATGTTTTTCTTAATACTATACTTTGCTTGCAAACTAGGAAAATCACCAGGGATCAAATACACAAGCTTGGCATTTGAGTGAAGAAAAAAATAGGAATTAAAGTTATACATTTGATTAGAATCCAAAAATTTCAAAGTTCAAGTTTTCAAAATCTTCTTGTTTCTTTCTATATTATTTCTCTAAGATCCATGTTAGCATTTCATAAGATCTCTATTGGCATAAGTTTGTGTGTTCAAAGTAATGATTGCTAAGAAAAAAATCGAAGAAATAATATCCTTGAATAGGTCTCAGAGATGCAAACTTACTAATCGTATTGTCTTCTTGACAAGCTTACAAAATCTAGAATCAAAACCTTATAGAATAGATTAGAATGCATTTGTAATGTAATGTAAATATGTGTGTATTGAAACATGTATTAAAAAGGTTTAATTGCAATATAGAAACACAAAAGAAGAAATGGAGAAGACATATAAGGGTGTTCACAAGAAAGCATCTAGTCAATTTTCAGTAGAGATAACATTCCCCAAGCTATGAAGACAAAAATGGCTAGGAACATTTGACATAGTAGAATAAGTAGCCTTTGCATATGACATGGCCAACATGTCAATAAGAGGTAGTAATGAATACACCAAATTTTGCCATGTCAACTATACACCTCATAATCAACCTTGCAATGTGTAGAGAACTCAGATTCAACTATAACGAGATCAAATAGGAAGAAAACTAAATTCATGAAGTTGTGTGAATTGTAAGAACATACTGAAAAAAGTTGAAGAAAGCAAAGGATATATGTCATTTTTCAATGGATCTAAAATCTTTTGAAAAGAAAAGTCATATTGAGGTGTTCAAAAATGTTCAAGTGGTCCTTATGTTGGACAAGTGTGGAATCCTATACAACAAAAGAAAAAATGGGTCAGAATAATTGATACCAAAGAGGAAGCTGCTATCACATATAATATCGCTATAATTTCCTTCAAAGGATACAAAGTCATTACAAATATTGTGTGTCCAAATACAAAGATACATGAAACAAAAAGTATCTCTGACTTAGAGAAAGATCAACTTGGATTGACCCTTCAAGTTGAAAGATGTCTAGTAGAAATAGAAAGAAATGGTCCATTGTTAGTGGTCTATATGAATGATCATTTTGGTCATACAATACCTATTACTGAGAACCAACACTTTCTAACTATGTTGCACATGAAACCTAACATCCTTGAAAGTTTTCATAGAAATCTAGTACAAGATCTTTCATGCAAAGAACATATCAATTCCATATATGCTGATAGGCCAACACTGGGGCAAATAATAACAAAAGAATTAACAATTTTATGACAAAGTTTTCCTGATCTATACGTGTCAATCCGAGAGCGTAAGCTTGTGAAAGGTGTCTGAGCAATATGTTATCAAGGGGTGTAGCTTGTGATATGAGCAATTATGAATCCATCTACAACACACAAAAATGAACCTATAAAGAACTAAAATGAAACTGCGATAGGAACTATCACTTCCTGGGACAGGAGCTTGGCTGAAATCTACTAAAGTAATTCTAGCAACAAAACATCAACAACAAAAATGTCTTTCTACTAGCAATAATAATATGATTAACTCTCTTCAAAACTATGAAAATACATTAGTAGTTCAAATTATGGAGAAACAATAATCATATTATACCAATGAAAATCAGATTATAAATTGATTATAGGAACAATGTGCATATCATATTAATACAAATTAGATTACCAGCAAAAATAGTCAAATCAATCACGAATTCAAAAAAAACCTAATATTAATGGAATACAAACATAACATATTGAAATAAAAATGGAAAACACACTAGACATTCCAAGAAGTGGGCCCCCTCCTCAGTCTGTTAGGTGGTGAGATTAAAAACGTTTGAGCACAATTCTGATCAGTACAATAGATAATATTTATTTCTCAGAGAAATGGTATAGAATTGTTCTCTACATCTCCATATTACATGTCTTATATAGACCAAAAATAACAAGTACATACAACAATGTATAATCTATATTCAGCTAGAGACCAAAAAACTATGCAATGGAAACCATGAATATACAACTAAAATACATGGTCTATTTTGCTGGCTATTTGAAGGAATAGATTAACCACTTTTCACATCCTCCATCCTATTTCAATCACCAAATAGTGCAGCAATGTAACCAAGTTCGGTTTCATGCCAAGAATAGGCTATTGTTTTGATCATTCCAACAAAACTGTATTATCTGTGATTGCTGATTAACAGTTGGAAATGGTTATTGCATAATGGAATTTGGTCCACATGAGAATTCAGCTAAGCTGGTAACAACAACAAAAGAAATACCTGTAATAGAAAATTCGCGTTTTAAAAATGACCTCTAACTTTTCCATCATGTACTTTTTGAAGATTCTACTGTGTGGGATTGTAATTGGGCACATTCTAGACAATACCCATATCTGTTCACAAAAGGAAATGCAAAATTGCCTATCCTTATTTTTAGTTGCTAATTTTCTAGCTAAGGTCTTTCTCAACATACTCCTTGGTCAATAATCTTGGAAGGAATAATGAATTCAAATAAGATATAGCAAGCAATATTTTTACAGTGGATGGAACTTTGTATTTCTAAAATAGCTATAGGAAGATGTCTAGCAGGTGATAGGAAGAACCATAACTTTTTAGATAAATACAATTTCATTTATTTATTCACATATTCTATCTAATAACTATATTAAATATTACTCATAAATATTCAATCATATGCAACATAGAAGGAGAAAATGAAATAGAAGATGGGGATTGAAATGTGTGTGAAGGCTTATACAAAGGTTAAAATATGGTATAATTTGGGACATAAAATGCTCTCATCATATGCTACTAGCATAGATAACATGTATTCTGCAAAAAGTGACACAAAATTTCACTATCTATTATTTGAATCAACTTATCCTAGTGCAACTGGACTACCCAATTTTGAAATGAGTTATCAGAATATACATCCCTCAAATTTGGTAAACTCATGACCATTGCAACTATTGCAAAAAGATGTTTCCCCCATGCACCTATCTCACAAAAAATGGAATGCTGCAGTCCTCAACATGGATTCAATTATAGAAAAATATGCTAGTAATGTTCCCAATGAAAATGTCCCTTCATTTCTAAACAATCTTGCTACCAATCCTAATAATATAGACATGTATGGTGTTAACCATGACACATTTGACTTCTCTAGTTTCCATGTGACATTAGAATATACAGGCCCTAAATGTTATGGTCTAAGTGATAATAATGTCATTGAGCTTCACCATTGAATTTTATGATTCAAATGGTATATACATAGAGCATTCTCAACATTATTTTTATTGCTTGATGACATAGTCAACATATCATATTTGATTTGGATTTGTGAAGAGAAGGTGAAAAAAGCATAAAGATAACAAGGAGACATGATCAAAGAAAAGAATAATAGCAATTTTTGTATTTGCTACTTGTGTTTTCTATTAGCATTTTTCTTAAATTTTTATTTTTTGAATATTTCATAAATGAAGATTTAATATTGTGGTGGTGATGTGAAGAGGAAAGGTGAAAAAAGCATAAAGATAACTTTCAATATTTCCTTATATAATATTAAATTTCAATTTGGACTATTGTCTAGCATGTGTCATGATCAGTTTTAAAGCATTGCAAACTGATGTGAAAAGTCCAAAGTAACAAGTCTATTTGTTCAAGGAAATTTTAAATGTTAGTAATACACCTTTCTATATATATGAATCCTTCCCTATAGTCACAATGGCCTCTTCCATTACTGAAATTGGTTACAAGCATTGAATGGAGGAGCATCTAACATGTTTCCACTAAGAAAATGCCAAAATATTGAAGTATTATTGCATATTGTGGTTGGGGAAGAAATGAAAAATAAATTTTTTATTTGCATGTCATGCACATTGTGGACATGAAAATATTACAAATTTTACCAAAGTGTCATTGAAAGAGTATAATTGTAAGGCATATACTGTGCATATTTGTTAAATGTAGTAAGGAGTTTCTGAAACCCATGTGTCAATGTCTACTATTTCAATGACTACATGAGAAACTATGTAAATCCTATTTATATGATTTATAATGTTAGCCTTTTCAACTTACCAAACTGAAGCAATGCAAATCTACATAATGCCCACATTGTACAAGCATAGTTGTACTACAATGAAGAACCATTGGCTCACAAAAAGTGACATACAAATGCATATCTCATATTGTACACTAATTCTTTGAAATAACCAAATTTTTTGATGACTAATGAATATTGTTTCATTGTTCATATTATCCAAAATTTGGTACAACAATGGTTTTACATTGAAAGTATACTTGAACTAACTTCTAGTGTCCAAAAAGTTTATTTTGGCTTCCTTTCAATGAACCTAAGAACTAGAACTCTAATCTCAATTTGTATGCCTTTTAACTCTCTATCTATTATAATATTTAAAGATCGTGGATACTTATTTATACTACTATGGTTGAATAGACATAAAGCTACAAACATATTGTAACATATGGTTCACATGTTGGTGTGGGAGGGTGGACCTAATGTAAAGACATAAATATGGTATACAAAGGTTATGGTTGCATATACAAAGAATTCCTTGAACAAGAATCTTTGTGGTGGTTTGTGAGAGAGCCATGTCTTTACCAGAAATATTCATGCTCGTAGAGATATTAATTATGTTGGTGCTCTTTTTAATTGTCAAAGAAGCACCTCTCTTCATTGTTCTATTGGTATCAAACGTAATAATATTCTATGTCTCTCTATACATAATTGAGAAATATATGTAGCATATGAATGTCAAACAGAATAAGGTAGAAAGTGGTATTGAACTTGAGCCTCATATTTTGTATGAATTATGTCATAAATAATGGGTGAAGTAATTTAATTTTGAAGATCAACATAATGTTGAAGTTCATGTAAACTATTAATTGTAGTCATACAATTGCTATGTTTAGTAGTTTTAATGACTTTTAATGCTCATTCCCAATATACATTTGCCATGAACAATAACCGAAGTGTCTTAATCTCATGAGGTTGCATTGTTTGAGATCTTTGTCCACCCTAGTTGAGTTGTGTCATTTATTGCACTTTCCATGAAAGGCACAATAGGGTGCATCAATTATTATGTTAAATTAGTGGGAGAATACAATGGTCTAGTAGTCAATAGTGAGGCATTAATTACTACAAAGCCTCTCTATCAAACCTACATGGATGAAGAGAACAAGAATAGCATTTACTATGCAATATTGGCTAATATCTATGATGGTTTACTATCAGAAATGCCATCCCTAGATAATATCCCATTTGATAATAGAATGGTTCCCAATGTAAAATGTCTAATGACAACTACAAGTGGCAATTGCTTTCTAACCCAAGTTAGTAAACATTCTAAATCTTCCATAATTCAGCCCAACCAATATGAAACTACCTCTATGCCACCATTTACTCTTACACCATCAAGCTTACTGGACAACATAGTTATGCAATACTCACTTTCAAATGATACCAGAGATCCTTCATACGAGCTCTATAATACTTCAGATATCCATTCAAGTGTTTTATATTAGCATTTTGTTTTTTTAAATATTTCATCAATGAATTCTAATGATGCAACATGTTATGTGTTTTTAGTCTACTAGCATAATCTATCTTTTTCTAATATGTGATAGTAGAAGAGATAAGAAGTATAATTGTTTGTACTACCTACATGTCTTCAAGTTTACATTTATCATTGTGAAATAGTATATGCAATTATTCCTCTACAAAAATTTCAATTTGGAAGTACTCTTTTCTTGTCATGATGACCATAGTCTAAATCTAAATCATTCTATGAAAGTTAAATTATGCCATACTAGATACTTGTGAATAAATGGGACTAAATATTGCAGTTTATAGTATAGTTTCTTATGGCATGTGTAATTTTGAAGAATACAAAAATCAAAGTAAATAATCCAAGATAACTAAAAATAGTATATTGAAAAAAATGCATCTTGTCATGCACAAAAGAAATATCCACATGTAGAAAAGAAACATTATGCAAGTATACAAGTGACAAGAAAACTAAGGTGGTACTAGTCCTTCCTGAAACATAAAATGATACAAAATGAAATAGAAATTATAGACATAGAGCATTACAAACCAATAGGTTAAGATATAACTTGTAGTATTGATATTGTACTGGAGAATGAAGGACTATGCAGAGTACCAACATTCAAGTACAACATAGGAGACTTCTTGTTTGAATCCTTGGAATTCCTACTAAATTATAGATATACATCACTTAAGCTAAGAAATGGGACCATTTATTACTTCTTACAATGCAAACAAGAAGGTGAATCGAAAGCATTAAATTTGTATAGTATAGAACCTCATCCACAAAATCTATATGAACTACACCAAGTACGCTATCCAAAAACATATTTGCATAGAATATGACTTTCTGCAAAGCAAAACATACACAATGGAGAAGTCAGACTATGGGGAGATATATTCTGCATTCATTGGTTATCCAAGTGGTTAAACATACAAATATGCATTTGGTCAAAGACAATAAGAAAAAGGTACCTACACTTCAATGAATCAATACAAGAAGAGGCATACTCAATCCTCTTTTATGATACAAATCCTATTGTTGGTCACTTTGAATCACTACTGAGATTACGGTCAAAAAAAGTCATTCATTGACCACATATGTGATACAACAAAATGAATAGATTTATAAAAGAGCATGACACACAACGCATTGTAGACATTGCAAACAAAAATAATATAGGACATGACAAGGTGCACATTAAAAATATCAAACTAGAAAACCCTAATGGAAATCATGCACTTCAACCATGTTGCCTTAAGAGATTTATTAGAGATTCTACAAGTAATACTATAAAATAAAAAATAGATGCACTTCAACTATGTCATCTTAAGAAATTTGGTAGAGATACATAAAATAATACAACAAATGATGCAAATCAAAGAAAAAACACTCAAAATAAGTCAACATGCACATCTGTAATCAAAAGAACAAAAAAAAGGGGTAGGACAATGTCGTCTACTAAAAAAAAAAAAACTAGATTGTCACCAATAGAAATATTTGAAACAACAATCCAAGATACACAAAAAAACACATGCTGAATTTGTCAACTATTGTGTTTCATGAAAGACATTAGACCAATGAAACAAAAGGAAAAGAGCAACTACTATACACTAAATAAAATAAAATACGAAGTGTCAAATAATTTCATCTACTAAACATGCTTGTTTTCATTGAAACAATTCAAGATCCCAACATATAGTACACCAAAAAATATTAGAATTAATGAACCAATATAAGATGTGCAAATCCTATCACAATTGGAAGAATGAATAGTGTTAGTGAGAATTGCATTTTCTCAAATATGGGAACTAGGATACAAAAGATCACAAGTGGGACTGATAGGTTCTATTATCAATGTTCCTCTAAACATGAATATCATACAAAATGCACTACCACAAGAAACTAATAGCAAAACAAATATTTGCATCGCTCTCAAAAGGAGCTTGGAATACAAAAATGCAATTTCAAATACTAATGGTGTAGCCAAATATAGTGATGCAAGCACTCTCAAAACTCACAAGTACACCCCTATACATAATGGAAAATGTTAAAATAAAAGATGATTGGGAAGAAGCTCTTGAGATTAATGTTGATAATGAAATGACATATGCAAGTTGTGAAGATGAAACATCCTCTCTAGTTAATGAAAATGCAACACATTCAAACGATGACAAAGAACACAATGAGCCTTCAGAAACTTTGGTACATGGATTCACCAAATCTAGATCCATACATAAAATGCAAGACAAGATAATTGATGTTGCACCTACACAAGAGCACAACCCAATTGGAATATTCAAAGACAAATATGTTAAAGAAATGAATTTTCCCACATTATTCTTTAGAAAATCACATGACAAAGACATCATTCAAATATTTTCTTACCAAAAGATTGCACGATGGGAACTTCTCCGATCAAAAAGGTACTTTGCATACCACACAACAAATATCTTCTTCAAGACTATCAAGATATTGGTACAATAGGTACTTTTCATAATATGGATAAGAATATGAAAGGGATAATTGAAAGGATGCAAATTGCAAGTGAAAGATGTTAAGAAAAAACCCAACTTGGAAAGAATTCTCAAATTAGACATTGGATACGTTCACTTCAAAAGAATAAGAATGTCTTTGGACTATGTACACTAACTTAAGAAGAATTTTTTCACAATGATAAGCCAACTAGGGCCTCCAACTTTTTTTGTTACTTTTACTAGTGCAGAACAAAATTGGGATCCACTATTAAGTGCACTTCAATAATTGCACAATGTGCATCAATCAAAAATTCAACAAAAATAAGAGTATGAAACAAAAGGTGGCAAATTCAATCTGATAAAGAAAGACCTGGTGACTTGTGGACAATAATATAGTCATAGAATAGATGCAATGAAGAAATTAATTTTAACTAATGAATTGTTCTTTTGAAATATTGTAGATTACTTCTTAGTAACTAAATTCCATAATTGAGGAAATGAACATGATCATTTCCTACTCTGGGTAAAAAATGCACCAATATATGGAATGGATAGCAATACATCCATCAGAGACATTATTGACAAGTACATTACTTGTACAACCAAACATATAGAGCCTAGTCTTCATACAATTCACAAGCACCACACACAAAGTGATGTAGAAGACTAAGAAAGATTTCATTTAGATACAATTTTCCTTTTCCACCCCTCCAAAGGACAATAATACTTGAACCATTATCAGAGAATAATGAAGCAGTAAGTTCAAAAGCAACAAGTATCTTTGCAAAATTAGAAAAGGAAAACTATGACCTATCATACACATTTAAAATGTTCTTAGATGAAATTGGAACTAGTGAAGAAGAATATAGCTTGGCTCTCAGATCAACTCTACAAGGATCAATGCTCCTCTTGTGACCAAAGCATCAGAAATTTGGAACAACCGCTTTGTGAAGAAAATTCCATAACTATGGAAAGGTAATATCGATGCACAATTTTTACTAAATGCATATGCTATAGCATGTATTGTAGCTCATACATTACAAGGTGGACAAAACAATGAAAAAACAATGCATACAGTACAAAACAATGACAAATACATTTAAAATAATATGGAATGACCACCAACAAGATAGTATTGATGCAATGTGAATGATAAAAAAGCTAGGAAATGCATTAATAAATTGACAAAAAATATTATTGCAACAAATAGCATACATAGTTCTATCACTACCACTAAATCATAGCTCAAGAAAGTGCATATTCATAGACACAAGAGATTATCACAATCATACATTTATACTCAAACAAAATAAATAATTACTTAAAGAACCTAATGAGTCACAAAATGTCCTCTCTCTATCCTCAATGGACTACTATTTAACTCAACCTCCAATCCTTCACAGCATATGTATTGTAGAATTTGTCTCCAAGTACAACGAAAAGGGCACAAAATACACACAAAAAGAAAAACTGAGTATAATATGATTTATCAACTTCAACAAACACATGGACCTAGAAAACTATTGTAGGGAACAACTAATACTCTATGTGCCATTTACAGTCAATGAGAGCACATTGAAACAATTTTTTGCATCATGGGAACAAGTACATTTATACTATTAGCAAATAATCGTAACAAATCAAGAAAAGTTTAATCATAACACAACTTGTGCATGGGGTGACATGGAAAAATCAGTCAAGAATCTAGACACTGAAAATGATGGCATGGATGGCCAAACCTTCACAATCAATAAATATAATCAAATTGAGAAATATGACATAAAAAAAGACATCCAACACAAGGTACACAAGATACAAAGATACAAATTATGTACAACAATGAGTACTACAAATTGAGGCAAATGCTAGATAGAAAACAACAAGAAATCATCAATGATAGTGTTAAAAATAAAATAAAAAACAACAAGAACCCATTGCATATATGTTCTTGACAGGCGGAGTCACAACTGGAAAGACTTTCACTACAAAAGTTATATACCAAGCTCTCCTTTGGATCTACAATAATTACATTGATAGTGATCCCAAAAAACCAAAGGGCCTAATAACTACTTACATAGGAAAAGCAACATACAACATAGGTGGAGTCACATTACATTCAACATTCCACATACCTTTATCACATCTCACTTCTTGCCACTCAATAGTGACATACTAGATGCAATGTCAAAGCACTGTGATTAGTTATATGTACTTCTCATTGATGAGATATCATTAGTTGGTGCCACATTCCTACATTATATTGACAAATGATAGTGTGAGATAATGTAAATGCCCATTTTATACTTTGGAAGCATCAATATCATTTTATTCAAAGACTTGTACCAAGCACAACTAGTATTGATGCAAACGTATTTGAAAATAAAGCAACTATGTCAGAATTGATGCCTTATAATTTCTAGATAGACAATGTTAGAAGTTATTCATTAACATGTGCAGTAAAGCAAAAGGATGAAAAATTTATTAACATTCTCAAGAAAATATGAATAGGCATGCAAAAAAATGAAGATCTACACTATATCAATGAGCAATGCGTGAGGAAACCACCATTAGACCCAACACTGCCATTCCATTTCTATAGAAGAATCGATGTCAATGATCATAATACAAAAATGCTTGCAATAGTTCTTGGTGAAATAACTATCCTCAATGCCATTGACAAACATGATGAAAATAATAGTGCATTATTCCTACACACACAAACAATTTCACTCTCACATCAAATACATCTCAAACCAAATATTCTAGTAGAACAATATGTAGGAAACTACAATACAAAAGAAGTTCTAATAAATGGATCAGATGGCATATTCAAAGCATACATAAAATATTATTATTTTGACATAGTTTGGATAAGATTTAATGATAATACAATCAAACATCAACAACATAAGAAACTCGTACAATGCTATATAGAAAAAATTGAAAATAACTGGGTACCAATACTACATATTATTCGACCTATCCAAAAGGCATTGATTAGAAATAAAATTATTGTACAAAAACAATTCCCTATACAGATAGCATGTGCAAGAACAATACATAGGTCATAATGGCTTACAATGGAGGTAATGGCTTTTGACCCCACAAGTGTGAAACAATATAGATTAACATCCATATCACTATCATGAACTAAAACAATTGACTCATTATTCCTATTAAAAGCTCTAACATCAAAAAAAATAATCAAAGAAAGAATACATCTTGAAATGTCTCGCCTACAATCAAGTGCAAATGGAAATTCAAGAATGATGATACATGTTCTCATAACACACCATCCATGCTATTATGCACACTAAACACATGTAGTTTAAAGACTCACATAAATGACATAGATAATGACTATGATATAATGTCATCTAACATCATCTACATTCAAGAAGTACACATACAAATCCCTAAAATAAATGACCAATTATGACATTTCAACAACTTCAATGCCTACCACATACCAAAAAAACCCTAGTCATTTCAAAGATAAAGAAATACAATACAAGAAATATAGAATCTATTACAATAACAACTTTGATCAAAAGAAATGAACTAAATATATGTAATCTTTGTGCAAGACCTAACACACCCATTGAAGAATATGCCACTATTGTTCAACAAGCCACCACATATTTCAAACCAATGACTAATCTATACATTGTAGGCAATTTCAACATTGATATCTCAACAAGAAATGCAAGGAAATAAAATCTTAAAAAGTATATGTAAGACCACAACATGAATTACATCATAGAAAAAACACAAAATGTATACAACCCATCAATTGATCACATCTGAACAAACTCAAGTAATGTATGTTGTTTTACAAATCAGAAGCATACTAGACTGACCACCTTGCCACATTCATAAGGTTCCATACTCCACTCTAGATTTCTTAAACAAAGACAACCAAACTCAAAATTAAATAGCAAAAAAAACATACAGTGATGCAAATACATCTTACACCTAAGACTTTTTATGTATCGAAAACAATAACTCCAATTTACTATTATATATTTCAATTTTCTACATTTATGTGCAGCACAATAATGGAAGCAAGAAAAAGAACAGGAAAGGAACACATGTCAAGCAAGAGCAAACAACAAAAAGATACCAAGCTTTTCTCATCTCCAATTACATGAATTCTCGCATGAAAAATGATCAATCGATATATGAATTTCTATTATTTGTAGCAATGTTAAATATCAACCCACTACAATACTAAACTAACACCATAATACTTTTTGTAGGTCTAAAATAGGAAACCCCAATGCAATATCAATTGAGGACCTGAATGCAAGAAAAGTAGGAAACACTTTTGAAGGAGACGTACGTGTTGTATATATAGCAACATTAGATAGAGATAACAAAATGCGAGAGGTGCTATGTGCACACTTGACAAACTTTAAAGGAGAAATGATAATAACTTTAAATGTGATGGGGAATCTCATACAAGAGTAAAAAAATAAGATAGTTCCAAGAACATCCATTATAGTGTTAGGATTTAAAATAAGACACAAAATAACCTATGACAACAAAGATTTTGATTGCATCTTCACACTCCAAGATTCAAGCACAATTGAAACTATACTGCAACTTTGCCAAGAATACAAATTCATACCAAGCACCACAATCAAATGGGTACTCATGAGCACAAGTACCTATGCCATTGGTACAATAGGTGCACTAATAGTTGCAGGATGATAGATAGGCTCCCAATATGTTGTTGATGTAAAAGAAAAAAATAATGATGATGACAAAGTATAGGAAAAAATCAGACTAAACACCCCTTCTTTCTATGAAACATGTACAATAGTCATGTTTCTATTGAGTATAAAGTTCTAAAAGTAGAAAATAAAAATCTCTTGGCAATGACTAGCTTCGAATCAACTCTGCATTCCAAGAAGAATCCATGCAAATAGCAACTCAATTGCAAAGAGGTGAGACTCCTACAATGTTGTTTAGAAACATTATATGATGGAATGACATGGACATAACATTTTGCACAAGAGCTGTTACATACATCTGTACACTAAAAGACAAGAGAACATTTGATGCCTTGAATGCATTGCTACAAACAACACTACAGCTAAGCAAACTCAAATAGTTCAGCACTTTAAATACTAATTAATTCATACATAAGCTACATTAATATCAAAACATATCTTGTAGGTTGATGGGGTTCTCAAAGTAGCCAACTCATTCACAAATCCATTTCATGCATTTTGTTCCCAATGCAACTTAAAATTTGAGGATTATGGAATGCTAGAAGAAAAAACAACTCATCACAATAGATGCAATCAAGAGGTTGCATATGTATATTCATTATACCTAAAGACTATCATCACAACTTAAAACATACAAATAATCCAGTGTTCAATAGATAATTCCATTGTTGAACAACTACTACCAAGCCTAAAAGACACAAAAGTTGAGGACTACACACAGGACAAATCAAAGTTCACCTTTATTCTCCAAAATTTTGTTGTGAAATGTCAATTCACATTGAACCAAAACAATGCCATCAATCATGTTGTGACAAATGGAGATTGAACAATTGCTCATAGCAAAAGGTAAATATGACTAGTCACAAATTAACATTTACTCAAAATATGAAAAGCAAGTTATTATGAGACACAATTACAATATACTAATATGCACAAAATGGAATTTGTAGGTATCAGGGATAGCTATAATGGAATATCAAGTTATTATAAATGCTAGTTACAAAAGATTCCAGTCAATAAAAAATAAGACATTTAATCAAATAATCTGTATGCATGAGTCTCATATCCAAGTACACTCTTTCTGTTGTAGATGTATAATGAAATAATGTATATGCATTGATATGCTATGAGACATACTCTTTCTCTATCAAGTTGTATAACATGATTGAGTAGATGCTTTGCTAATGTAAACTATTATTGAAATACAATGGAAAATTACAGCAAATAATTTATCCTATTGCATATCCAATTTATAAAACACTATCTAAATTGCTACTTGTCATATGCAAAAACTATACTTAGGCAAGAACTTTGACGCTTTGCATTCTTATTTATATTTGGCAAGATACTAATGTAATCATTCAAATCAAATAAATATTAAAGTATCAATCAATCAACCTTCACAATTAATTAGTCATCTTTTTAAAAGTCAAGGCATCCACCAATAAGAATTAAAATAAATTGGTTGATTTTTAAATAATCATTTTTAACAAATGCATACAATTATATGTTTTGTCTTATTATCATTAAAAATTTGTGGATGATAAAACTATCTTTTTTTAATTCTAAAACTTATTCCTTCCACTCTAAATATGACAAATAATAATAAAAAGATTAAAAATTCATCACAAGATTTAGGAAAAAAAAATTTAATATTCCTCTAGAGTCTTCCAGTTAGCACTATTTCTGGAGTCTTCTAATTATTAACAATATATGCATACATTTTTTCTTTGATAATTAATCTTATTTTTATCAATGAACATTTTTTAGGAAATATGATTTCATATGCATATACTTCTTTCTACTCATTAATTCTCTATTTTATCAACAACCATTTTAGAGGCAATATGATTTTAGAGGAGGTTGAGTTTCCAACAACAATTTGAGAGGTGATGTTGTAAAGCTACAACCATAGTTTTAATTAGTTTGTTTCTATTGGTATTTTATGGCAGGCATTTCTTATTTATTTAAACAAATTAATAGGTGTTTCTGAAAGTAGACCTAACTGAAATTGAGTAGATTGTAAATCATGGGCGAGGATATGAGTCTTTAACAAATATGGAATCCATGGGCCATATTTTTGAACTGAAAGTAGGGGAAAAAATGAATATAATTGGATGTGTGACTATTTTTTCTAATCAATATGAGAAGATTACGTCAGCGTGAGCCTTTGCTAGCACTATGCTTATAGGATATATGATTATCATTTAATTCTTGTTTCTTAGAAGATAATAATAAATATTGCATAACTTGAAGCTTCAATTCTATTGTTGGATTGTTTACTTTATAATTATTAATCTAATTTTTTTAATTCTTTATTCCAAATTTGGTGCTGCTATATTTTGGCAAATGAATATTTGCCTCTTCCTTTAGAATTATGATTTGTTTTAAAATGTTAGGTTAATTTTAACGTATGAAGATTATCAATGAATTAAGAACAAAAACTACTTTCAAATCTTTGATTTCTTTTAATTTCTCCTAGGTAATCTGCATCATAGTATTGTCTACAGACCGATAGGCTTACCATTAATATTATGTTGACAACTTGCTCATTTATTTTGACATTTAATAATTGCTTTAATAATACTTATCACTTTGACTACAACCTAATTATATATGAACATGAACTTAGACATTATGAATCCTTGTTATTATGTTGAATTATATTTTATGATAATTTTAAAGTATAAATATATTAGATAAATACTCTTTGATTTTAAAATATCCTAATTATTTAATTATATATTAAACTAATTTTGAAGATTAAATATTCATTTAAATAATATAAATAGATGAAAGAAATAATAACAAATGATATTTGGTTTATTTTCAAAAAATATTAATTTTTAAATTTGAATATATTTATATTTTATTTCCTATTTTACTTTCTTTTATATTTATATTTTTTACATTGTAATTATTTTTATTTCAAATTTGGTTTAAAATATCTATTAATTTTATTAAAATTAATTTAGCAATATTTTATATTTAAAATTTAGTGTACTTGTAGAAAATTATATATATATATATATAAGATAATAGAATTTTTTTTTTTATAATAATAAATATATTTTTTAATTATATATACATTCTAATGTATGCAAAAATATATTTTTATAAGAAAGAAACTTCAAATAAAATAGATAATAAAATTTAGTGTCCTCCATTTTTTATTCTCTGAATACTGACAATCTATAACCAAATATTGTGTTGATGTGGTTGTTTGATTGGACAATTTAGTTATTGGAAAAATTAGGTTGTAAAACTAAGACTCATGGTATGCAATACATTTTTTAATAGTCAGTTATATAAAAACCTTTGGTGTCCTTTTTCAATGCTACATTGTCAATCTATGATTTGATCGTACTTTCAAATAAAATATCCCTATATTTTGCTTCTAATCACTAACACCAAAACTCAACATCGTAATCACCACCAAGATGTATTAGGATTGCAAGGCATGACGACACATCATTTTTAAAATAGTAATAATTCATAAAAATATTAATTGTGAAAAAGATAAAATATACATCCTACTATACATATTTCTTCTATTTCATGAATTGATTCACAGAGGGGGAAATGTATTATAATATTTAGAATAACTGGAAGGAAAGGTGAATCAGTTATCTAAGGACTAGATGTACCAATTGAACACACTAACACTTATCAACTTAAGATATTATCATTTCATTGCTCAATCTCTTCTAGTAAATTTTTAGTAACATTAGCTAGTTGTCCATTGTTCTAAAATAACAGACTTGCAGAATGTGAACAATACTTAATCAAACATCACAATCATATCCACACAAGTTTGACACTAGGATTTACTGTAGAAAACAATTTGGGAAAAAACACCAACAACATGTCACCAATTTTCAGTCTTTTGAAGTGAGCCTTGTTAGGAGCTAACCTTATTAAAGGTTACAATACACACTATTAAATGTGACCTTGTTAAAGGATTTAATCACCCTATTAGGAGTGGCCTTGTTAGAGGAATTCAGAACATTCCATTAGAATTTCACTTTGTTAGAAGATTTACATAGACTATTAGGTCAACCTTGATTAAAGGATTTCAAATATTGTTCACAAGGGTTAGAAAGTAACATCAATTTGATCTATTAAGTATAACTCACTTTTCATTTACATATCTCTATTATGTTCTCCTATACTAATTTAGTGTATGGCTTCCATTTTCATCTCAATCATTTATTTGTTTGGCAACCCTTCAAGCAATCACTCTTCACTTCTTCTCAACTTGATTAAGCCTTCTGCTTAGATTAGTTAGTCAACAACATCAGTAAAAACTCCAACCTTTGGAACTCCTTCACATGTGCATAGCCTCTCTACATTCATAGAAAATTAACCTTTGTACCTCCTTAAATAAGTAATATTGATCTTTTGCCTCTTAAACAACACCGTAGCTCTTAGGGTTTATGATTTGATCCATCAAATACATTGTATCTATTTGCCATTTTGTTTTTCTCTTCTTTTCTAGAAACTTCTCTTTGAATCCATCTCTTAGATCATATACCTAATCCTCTCCTAGAATTAAATGATCCAACTCATTGATCCTTATCTTCAACACACTTTCCATATTCCAAGAAATCAACTTAGTTGGCTGGAAATTACAATTCCTTGCAAATAGTTAAAATGTTGTTCCTCAGTCAACACTAAGTTATGACACTCAGTCATCATTGGATTACTCAATTGCTATAAAACTTCTTATTCAGCATATATACTGTCACTCGATTGATAATGATGCTCAGTCAGCACTAACTTTGCTCAGCACTTATTGTGGCTTGATTGGCACTAGCATCACTTGGCATGTACGTCAAAATTATTTAGTCTTCTACTATGTTACTTGGCCAAGCCTATACATGTGATCTATCTTTGTTCACACTTTCAAGACTTGAACATTATTGTCTTCTCCTCTGGCAACATGATTTAAACAATCACTTTATCTTGTCAAAGTTTGACTAATCAAATGTCCATTTGTAGTTTCCTCTTCATAACTCAACCTTTCCTCTTCATAACTTAGATCAAATAGCAAACTATCTCACCAATAGGTTTGACATCAATGACAACATAACAATTGTTCCACCTCTTTGGCATTAATGGCAACATCTCTTAAAATATTTTAGGGATACTTGAAGTTACCATACAATCCAAATCTTTGACCAACACAAGAAACACCCTCAATGTATCAGATACTCATTAATATTCTTAGTTTCATTCTTATTCATATCTCTGGCATTATCTCAAGTAAATCTTATGAACCCCCTCTAAGTAATCACTCCCTCTTACTTAGGTATATCTCTTAGCTTCCGTTTTCTCCCTCTTTCATGTTAACTTAGATCATTTATTCCTTTGGGATATTTTGTCCTACTGGATAATCTCTCCCTCTTTGACAACAATGCCAAAGACACTATCTCTATCTCATTCATCTTTTCATGTAGATACTTTCATGTTAGTTATGAATTCTTCATATGTCATCTTCATATGACTAATCCATTATTTTTCCCTTCTTCTTTACTACCTTAGGCAACTCCTAAAGTAGAACTATCTACATCAATGTGTTAGATAGTCTAATCAACACATTTGATGCAATGCTTCACTTTTTTTAAAGTATCTTTATCTATAGGAATCACCCTCAGTTTACCTCTAAGATATCCTTTAGCATTCTTAGCTAACTTTTAGCTTTAGTGAATATATTAGTTATTTTCTCTTTTGTGTTCACATACTCCAATTTCACTTCTTTGTGTTAAACTAATTCTCTCAAGTAATGATACTTGATAGAAATGTGCTTTGTCTTTGTGTGCATGATAGAGTTCTTTGATATGTTAATAGCACTTGTGTTATCACAATAGATAACCACTGGATTAGTAATCTCTTCCTTCATACCTTCAACAATTGCTTGATCCATATCATATTTGAACAATTAATTGTTGCTGCCACATACTCAGCTTCAATTGCAGATTGGGAAATGTAGTTTTGCTTCTTGCTTGTACATGAAATCAATCTCTTTCCTATAAAGAGTGCACCACCAATTTTTTTCTTGTCATCAACATTTGCTACCCAATCAAAGTTAGTGAACACCTTCACTTCAAATATATCATTTTTCTTGTAATACAATCCATTGTCTTAAGTTCCTTTCAGATATCTTAATATATTTTTCACCACCATCATGTGATTCTCCTTAGAATTTTCTCAAAATATAGCAACTATCTTAACTGCTAATGCAATATATGGCCTGCTATGAACAACATATTATAGTTTTCTAATTATATATATATATATATATATATATATATATGTCTAGTTCACATTAGTAGAATCATCATTCTTAGATAGTTTATGTCCAGTAACCATAGGTGTACTTATTAGTTTTGAATCTTCCATTCCAAAAAAATTCAATGTCTCCTTGATATATTTGGATTAAGTAATGAAGATACCTTGCTTCATTTGATTCCCTTGTAAACCAACAAAGAATTTGATCTCACCAAACATCGACATTTCAAATTCCTTTTTATTTCATCAACAAAATATTTGCATAATGCTTAATTGCCTCCAAATATGATATCATCAACAAAAATTTTAGATAATAATATCTCATTGTTGTTGCCAATCTTCAAATATAGACTGTTGTTATCATTTTCTCTTGCAAAACCAATCTTTACCAAATAATTATGCAGTCTTTCATCGCATGCTCTTGGAGGTTGTTTCAAACCATGTAAAGCTTTGTGCAACTTATACACCATATATCTCTTGCTCGGATCCATAAATCTTTTAGGCTGTTCTATGTATACTATCCTTTAGGTTGTTCTACGTACACTTCTTCTTCAAGTATCTCATTCAAAAATATAGATTTGACATCCATTTGAGATACCTTAAATCCTTTATAAGAAAAATATGCAAGCAGTGTTCAACTCTTTCTAATCTTGTTATAGGGGCAAATATTTCCCCATAGTCAATACCTTCCTCTTGTGTATATCCATTGCATACCAATCTTTCCTTGTTCCTTGTGACCTCACCTTTTTCATTCAGCTTATTCCTAAATACTCACTTGGTTCTAATAGCATTTTTGTCTTTAGGTCTAGGTAATAGAAACCATGTTTTATTCTTTTGAATCTATTTAATTTCTTCATTCATTGCTTGTATTTGATCTTCATTCTCCAAAGAATCTTTCATAGATTTGGTCTCAAACTCACAAAATAAGCATGTATCACTTCTGAGTATTTTTCTTGTCATAACACCAAACTCTTTATCTCCAATGATTTATTTAGGTGCATGATGTCTCCTTGCATATTTTTCTAACACAGTGTTAGTAGCCAAGGTGGTCTCAATTTTAAAACTTTCAGTTTCATAGGTTGAACTTCTTTGAACCACTTCGAACTGAGGTTAGAAGTAGTTCAAAGAAGTTTGACAGTTCAAAGAAGTTCAGTTCAAGAATGTAGAATGGTTAGAAAAGCTTAGAATTCTGTCTCAATGCATTCACCAGGTTCAGTTTTATAGTCCCGTGACTTCAAGAAATTGCTAGGGTGCAGATTAAGATGAAGTTCAAATACAGTGGGTCACAGTGTTTTAGTAGTTAAAAGTAGTTCAATGGTTCATACGAGCATCTTGTAGTTTTAGTTCAATCAAATTTCACATTCATTGGTTCAAAATGGTTCGATAAGTTTGAAGCAATTCAAAATGTAGATTGGCAAGCTCAAATTTATCAGTTCAATGGTTCAGATGACTCATCCTATAGGTTCAATACAAGCAAAGTTCAGACTCTGGGTTTGAAATGCAGATTGTAGAAGGTATTCAAGATTCCATGGAGGACACCCAGAGTTACATGTGATTAAAAATAATAAAAATAGGCATTTGAAGTTCATATTGAGAGCCTAAAAGTGAATTCATCACTGAAGCATGAATGAAGCAATGAGAGGTTGGGCTGTGAAAGCTGTATGGTCTGAAATAATCAGATGAACATGGACATAGCTTACACTCAAGCCTCATCTGCCATTAGACTAAAGATGTGAAAAGGAAATAAAGCAGACAAAGCAGTTGGATGGCTAATCAAAGATGTGTTTTCACAGTTTATGTGCATGGGCTCAGCTTTTGAAATATATATAGCATTCTCTCATCTTGGAACCCAAGAGTGAATGCATGCACAATAGGTATAGAGTGACTTTTTCGAACCTTGGAGTAAGTATGTACAAAGGAATGAAGGACTATGAGCATGCCAAGAGAGAGAACAACCCGTGGACATATAGTCATGCTCACAAAAATAGATCAAGTTAATCAGGTAATTGGAATTGATTTACTGTCACAATCACTTTTTCCAACCATTATGAAGCTTGTAGAAGACAACCGTTAAAGAGTTCACCTTATTGTAGTAGAATACATTCCTCTGCTTGCAAGTCAATTGGGGGTAGAATTCTTTGATGATAAGTTGGGTCCACTTTGCATGTACTATCTTGGTGATAAGGTGTGCTCAATTTGCAATGCCGTGGCCAACAATTTGAAGAAACTTGCCGAAGAGTTTGGTCCAGATTGGGCAATGGCGTATATTGTTCCATAGGTTTTGGAGATGATTGACAATCCTCACTATTTGTATCACATGACAAATTGAACACTATTTCATTCTAGCACCAGTGATGGGGGGAAGAAATTATATGTGAAAGAATGTTACCTGTTGTTATCAATGAATCAAAAGGAAAGATTCCAAGCATTTGGTTCAATGTGGCAAAGGTTTTGCAATCATTGATCCCTATCTTGATCACTCGATGGTGGAATAGATTATTCGCCCATGTCTTGTTGAACTAAGTAAAGACCCAGATGTTGGTGTACGATACTTTGCTAGTCAAGCAATCCAGGCCTGTGACCAGATCATGATGTCAAATTCTATGAAGAGAGGTAGAGTTTTAAATGTACAAAGTATGTATGAGGGATTTGGCATATCACCTGTCCAAGCAATCTGATTAAATGCCTTAGCCTCGGCTTAAAGGAACTTATCTTGGTTTTGGGGAGAAGCTGGGCACTTAGCAGGTGCATTGAATATAGATCGATAACAAAAGAATATGGAAAAACTATGTATCATCATAAAATTGAAGTGCTTCTTATGATTTAATTTGACTGTTAACCTGCATGGTCTGAGATGTCCTTGAAGTAAGAGCAAATGCTAGGTAAGAAATATACATACACTAGCAAAAGCTTCGTAGAATCATATCTCAGAAGCCAAGATCATGAGTGGTTCCCCCAACTCATTTTTGTTAGTCTTTCTCCTTTTATAACAATAATGCTTTGGGCCCATGCCGATTCTTGATATCTTTATGATATGAAGTCCTTGCTTTTATTATATGCTAATCAGAGAAAACATGTGCCTCTCATAAACTTTGATTCTTATTTCTACTAAGAAGAGATTCATAGTAAGAAGGGGAATTTAATTATCCATAACTTGGGGGGACACCAATATAAATATGAAGAATGATCGATGTGGAAACATCACCAACATACAGTTGTCCAAATTAGGGGTGGCCACGAAAAGATATTATGATTTTGGTTGATAATCCTTGGAGATTTTCTATCACATAGAGAGATATTGCAAAACTAAGAGATCTATGAGAATGATAAAGATTGCGGCAAAGCTTATCTTTAAATTTTTTTAAAGGTTTAAGTTGAATTTTGAGTAAAAAAAGATGGGAAGTTGGTCTAATGCCCCAGGAAGATAAAAGGATGGGTGAAAATGATTCCAAGAATCAGTTACCTAAACTAAACAGCCATCGGCAATAGAGAAAGATAAATACATCTTAGCAAATGAAGAAAGAGGTTCCATTTTTTTTGGCTTCCAAAAGCTACAGATTGTGTTCTGTGGGCAGAGGAAGATTTTTCCATCCTAAGGGAAAGGAACACAAAACAAAGCAGAGCAGAGCTTTATTTGCTAAACTTTGTGTTAGTGATTAAAGTGATTTTGATTTTGAAATGTAATGTAGGAAAGATGGTTTCATTTTCTGTTGCATGTGTAATAGGACCCTTATAGTCTTTTACATCTTAAAGAAGGGAGGTTTGAAAGGAATCTGTAAATTAGAACTTTGAGTCCATCTAGTTTTTCTTTCCACTGATGGTTATGTTGTTGTAACTTTCAATTTTCTTTAAGTGCATCAGATTTGCTATTTTCTATATGCATTTGATATCAGGATCTTCTGGAAGCTTTGATTCATTTTTCCTTAGGAGAATGGAAATTTTTCTTTAACTTTTATCCTTTGAAATGCAGTATACAACAGGTTAACTTTGTGTAATCTATTTTATTCTGTCTCCTTTATTTTTAGTTCTTAGGTTTCGCATCTACTCTGTGTTTATAGGTAGATGTTAGATATCCTTTCGTGCTTTTTGGTAAAATAACTCACATTTAATTCACTCTAAATCTTGCACGAGGAGCTGTACCTGATAAAAATTCAGAGGAAGGTTATCAATCCATGATAACCTATCTAACTGTTGGTGTCAAGTTGTCCTTTCACTTGGGCATTCAGGGTCAGATTTCCACATATTCTCTTCAAGGACAATCTATTCACTAACAAATTTTTGGTGACTTTTCTAGGCAAAGAATCATAGTTTCAGTATTTTCTTTTCTCAAAAATCTGAAGGTACCTCCCCGAAGATGGAGGTTGGAAGCTCTATTGAGGAAGAATGTCAGAAAGTCCTCCTTACATATCAAGAAATCTTGAAGGAATGGGTTCCAGCAAGAGATGAAGATAACTCAAAAATCTTTATCTTCATCCCACCTTTCAAATATAACCCTATCAGAGAGGTTAATGAAGAGGTTGCAAAGCAAGTAGACTGGCTAAGATCCTTTTACGGTGCCATCATCATAAAGAAGAAACCCCCAGTGCAAGATCTAGAAAAAGAAGGACATGCATGTCAAAAAGAGGACATAACTGAAGTGGAACACAAGTAGGGGAAAGATCTTGAAGGAGAAGAAATTGGATGTCAACAAGATGATGAATATCTAGATGCTCTTCAGCCGCACGTGATTCCCATCTCCACATCACATCTAGTGAGTCGTAAGGTTGAGGTAAATATCTTGGATTGCCCATCTTCATTTTCCTCTAGAGAAAATTTTAAATACATTCAGAAAGAGGAAGATGTCTCTTTTCAATTTGTTCCTATGAATATAGAGACTTGTTGAAAATCCTTGCCATACCATGAGGATAGCTCATCTTTTGATACCCAAGAAGAGAGTAATAAAATTGATTTCCCTTTTATGTGCCATAGCAAAAATATGGAAGATGTGACAGCAGTAAGGAATCAATCCCAAGATGCTGATGGTGAGATTGTTTGGGGTAGTGTGAATGCATTATACTTACCTTCTGAATATACTGAAAATGTTAAAATTAAAGACAACCCTCTCTTTGTACCCTATGATCTCCTATATAACAAGAAAGAGCAAGGAGAAGGTTGTCTAGTAAATTCTAGCAGTATAGACATATCTCAACAAAGTGAGGAAGCTACAGCCATAGTTCATCCTGAAGACAACCAGAAATGGGTAGATAAAGACATTCAAGCTGAAAGTAAAAAACATGGCAGCAGTGATAACAAAGATAAAGAAAGGGTGACAGTGAAAGAAGACAATTCCTTGGTAATACCATCTTACTTCAATCATCACAATCCTTTTGTTCTCACTGATCATGTTGATACTCAAGAAAACATGAATAAAGGTACTCTTGAATCTTTCATTTCTCCATGTTTTGAAAGTTTCAGAGTTGAAAGTGATGATAGTCATCTCATTTCAAAAGTTCCTATGTGTAAAAAATTTGACAACAACATGCTGCTAGAATATCAATCTTTCACTATTAATGAAATTGATGAAAGTGATCTTTCTTTGGAGAGTTTCCCTTGTAAGAAGGTTCAGAATAACATACAATTTTGAGATTGAATCTTGTACTTTTATGGAAGATAAAGATGATCTCTCATGTTTAAAAATCTGTAATCAGCACATGGAAGGATCCAGAATGTCAAAAGGCATTTTTTCCAATGAAGAAGAGGAAATTATAGGCAAATTTCTATCATCACTCCAGCCGGATTATCCCTATGACCACTCAGGTATTAATTCAAATCAGATTGAGAATGAAGCATTCATTGATAAATTTTCTTTTCATTCCTCTATCCATGGTTTTTCTGATTTGGATTGTGGAAGTAGTGCTGGAAACTGTGATGGCACTTTGGGAAAGATAAAAGATATTATGCATTACATGCCTGATGATGGTTTGATTCTTGAAAAAGCTGAAGAGAACATATACTTGGGAATTAATTCTATGATGGATGAGGTGTTCCTTTGCCTACAAGTTGATCATGATATTAATAACCATATGCAAGAGCTCAGAATGAAATCTAGCCTATCATATGTTGAAGATCAATCCTTGGATGAAAAAAAATGCTATGATGAGTTGTGGCTATTTGGGAAGGAATGGTTGGTCAACATCTTGATATGTGCTATCAAAATGTGGTTTGGCATTGAAGATGTTTCTCGTAGGTACTGGTATAGAGCTGCTCAAATGAGACATGACTTGCTACTCTGGAAAGGCTCTTATTGTAAATATTGTAAATAATTTTTTGTTGTGTGTAGTGTAGTTGGAATAATACGCAAGCCTCGTGCTTGCTGGTAGCTTAGGTGTTTGTTTTTGGTTTTGTTTGTTGGTTTTTCCCTGCTCCCCTCTGCCCTCTCTACAAGAAGCTCCCGATCTTCTCTTGCTGACTCTATTTGCCCAAATGGATAAGGCATTGTTCTTTCCCAGAGATTGCTGGAGTTCTCTGATTTTGCATCAAAATCAGTCCCGTAGCTAGAGCCCCTGTTAGTACCCAAGGTGGTCTTAGTTTTAAAACTTTCAGTTTTAGAGGTTGAACCTCTTTGAACCACCTCAAACTAAGGTTCGAAGTAGTTCAAAGAAGTTTAACAGTTTAGAGCAGTTTAGTTCAAGAATGCAGAATGGTTAGAAAAGTTTAGAATTCTATCTCAATGCATTCGCCAGGTTTAGTTTGTTAGTCCCGTGACTTCAAGAAAGTGCCAGGGTGCAGATTAAGATGAAGTTCAGATGTAGTGGTTTGCAGTGTTTTAGTAGTTCAAAGTAGTTCAATGGTTCATACAAGCATCTTCTAGTTTTAGTTCAAGAAAATTTCACATTCATTGGTTCAAAAGTGAATTCATCGCTGAAGCATGAACAAAGCAATGAGAGGTTGGGTTGTGAAAGCTGCATGGTCTGAAATAATCAGATGAACATGGACATAGCTTACACTCGAGCCTCATCTGGCATTAGACTAAAGATGTGAAAAGGAAATAAAGTAGACAAAGTAGTTGGATGGCTAATCAAAGATGTGCTTTCACAGTTTATGTGCATGGGCTTAGATTTTGAAATATATATAGCATTCTCTCATCTTGGAACCCAAGAGTGAATGCATACACAATAGGTACAGAGCAGCTTTCTCGAACCTTGGAGTAAGCATGTACAAAGGAATGAAGGACTGTGAGCATGCCAAGAGAGAGAACAACCCGTGGACATACAATCATGCTCACAAAAATAGATCAAGTTAATCAAGTAATTAGAATTGATTTACTATCACAATCACTTTTTCCAGCCATTATGAAGCTTGCAAAAGACAAGCGTTAAAGAGTTCGCCTTGCTGTAGTAGAATACATTCCTCTTCTTGCAAGTCAATTGGGGGTAGAATTCTTTGATGATAAGTTGGGTTCACTCCACATGCACTAGCTTGGTGATAAGCTGTGCTCAATTTGTGATGTCGTGGCCAACAATTTGAAGCAACTTGTCGAAGAGTTTGGTCCAGATTGGGCAATGCCATATATTGTTCCACAAGTTTCAGAGATGATTGACAATCCTCACTATTTGTATCACATGAAAAATTGCACACTATTTCATTCGGGCACCAATGATGGGGGGATGAAATTATATGTGAAAGAATGTACCTATTGTTATCAATGCATCAAAAGGTAGGATTCCAAGCATTTGGTTCAATGTGGCAAAGGTTTTGCAATCATTGATCCCTATCGTTGATTGCTCAATGGTGGAATAGATTATTCACCCATGTCTTGTTGAACTAAGTAAAGAGACAGATGTTGGTGTACAATACTTTGCTAGTCAAGCACTTCAGGCCTATGACCAGATCATGATGTCAAATTCTATGAAGAGAGGTAGAGTTTTAAATGTACAAAGTATGTATGAGGGATTTGGCATATCACTCATCCAAGCAATCTGATTAAATGCCTTAGCCTTAACTTAAAGGAACTTATCTGGGTTTTGGGGAGAAGCTGGGCACTTAGCGGGTGCATTGAATAGAATCTATATTATTTTCCCAGACTAGACGATAGGTATTGATAACAAAAGCATATGGAAAAATTGCGTATCATCATAAAACTAAAGTGCTTCTTATGATTTAATTTGACTTTGAAGCTGCATGGTCTGAGATGTCCTTGAAGTAAGAGAAAATGCTAGGTAAGAAATGTACATACACTAGCAAAAGCTTCGTAGAATCATATCTCAGAAGCCAAGATCGCGAGTGGTTCCCCCAACTCAATTTTGTTAGTCTTTCTCCTTTCATAACAATAACACTCTGGGCCCATGCCGATTCTCAGTATCTTTATGATATGAAGTCCTCACTTTTATTATATGCCAATCGGATAACACATGTGCCTCTCATAAACTTTGATTCTTATTTCTATTAAGAAGAGATTCACAGTAAGAAGGGGAATTAGATTATCCATAACTTGGGGGGACACCGATATAAATATGAATAATAATCGATGTGGAAACATCACCAACATACATCTGTCCAAATTAGGGGTGGCCACGAAAAGATATTATGATTTTGGTTGATAATCCTTGGAGATTTTCTATCACATAGAGAGATATTGCAAAACTAAGAGATCTATGAGAATAATAAAGATTGCGGCAAACCTTATCTTTAAAACTTTTTAAAGGTTTAAGTTAAATTTTAAGTAACAAAAGATGGGAAGTCGGTCTAATGCCCCAGGAAGATAAAAGGATGGGTGAAAATGATTCTAAGAATTAGTTACCTAAACTGAATAGCCACCGGCAATGGAGAAAGATAAATACATCTTAGCAAATGTAGAAAGAGGTTCCATTTTTTTTGGCTTTCGAAAGCTACAGATTGTGTGCTATGGGCAGAGGGAGATTTTTCCATCCTGAGGGAAAGGAATACAGAACAAAGTAGAACAGAGCTTTATTTGCTAAACTTTGTGTTAGTGATTAAAGTGGTTTTGATTTTGAAATGTAATGTAGGAAAGATGGTTTCATTTTCTGTTGCATGTGTAATAGGACCCTTATAGTCTTTTACATCTTAAAGAAGGGAGGTTTGAAAGGAATCTGCAAATTGGAACTTTGAGTCCATGTAGTTTTTCTTTCCACTGATGGTTATGTTGTTGTAACTTTCAGTTTTCTTTAAGTGCATCAGATTTTCTATTTTCTATATGCATTTGATATCAGGATCTTCTGGAAGCTTTGATTTGTTTTTCCTTAGGAGAATGGAAAATTTTCTTTAACTTTTATCCTTTGAAATTCAGTATACAGCAGGTTAACTTTGTGTAATCTATTTTATTCTGTCTCCTTTCTTTTTAGTTCTTAGGTTTCGCATCTACTCTGTGTTTACAGGTAGATGTTAGATATCCTTTTGCGCTTTTTGGTAAAAGCACTCACATTTAATTCACTCTAAATCTTGCATGGGGAGCTGTACCTGATAAAAATTCAGAGGAAGGTTATCAATCCATGATAACCTATCCAACTGTTGGTGTCAAGTTGTCCTTTCACTTGGGCATTCAGGGTCGAATTTCCACATATTCTCTTGAAGGAAAATCTGTTCACTAACACACAGGTTCTTTTCTTCTTTGTTCTTTAATAGGTTCATCTTGAAAAATGATTTCAAGATCATTATCTCTCTATTGTTTACATTTTAGTTCATGTTTTGTACACTTGGCATTGCCTTCTTGATGTTCAGGTTCCTTTGTTTGTGACTTGACATCATTTACATGTTGCTTAGCACTCATCGTCTATTTCTCAACAACTAGTTATTGCAAAATAGAATTCCCAATCTGTTGAGGATCTATAGCTTTGTTTCTATGTTCAAGTTGAGTGCTTGGAGCACTATCATTCACATATATGAATGAAATTTAGTCTTTATATTTTGTCTTACACTCAACTTCATTTTTCTCTATATATTCATCAACTTTCACATTTTCACTTTCCACAAATTTTTTAGTGTTAGAGTTCAAACACTTATAATCTTTTCTCTTAGTGTAATATCTTAGGAATATACCTTCATCTCTTTTAGCATCAATTTTTCCATTCCTATTATCTTTAAGTATGTAACATTTGCTTCTAAAAACTTTGAAATATTTCACATTAGGTGCATATCCATACCATAATTCAAAAGGTGTAGCATTCATATCTTTCTTGACTTGCACTCTCTTCAAAGTATAAATAGTTGTACTTACAACTTCTCTCTAGTATTTTTCTAACACATTCTTCTCCATCATCAATGTTCTATCACAATCCATTATTGATCTATTCCTTCTTTCATCTATACCATTCTGAGGAGGGGTCCTAGGTGCAAAAATCTATCTTTTGATTCCTCTATCATTACAAAATATGTTGAACTCATTGGAAATTAATTCACCACCTCTGTTAGATCTCAAACACTTTAGACTCTTCCCCATCTCTTTTTCAACTCTACCTAAATACCACTTAAACAAGTGAAAAGCATCAAATTTTTCTTTAAGAAACATCTGAATCATCATTCTAAAATAGTCATGAAAAAATAGAATGAAATATTTGTCTCCACACTAAATTTGAACACCAATGGTCCCCATAAGTCAGTATGAACCAATTCCAAAATATCATTAGATGAATATGTTTTTCTCTTAAAACTAGACTTTGTCATTTTTCACAATTGACATTATTTACACATAGCATTGTTAGGTTTCTTCGATTTTGGAAAACCTCTTACTCTTTTCATTTTGCTAATGCTAACCAAATTGTGAAAATTTACATGACATAACCTCTTGTGTTATAACCAAATATCTTCATGTTGTGTAAATAGCCATGTCTCATCATATAAATCTAGACAGAATAAGTTACCTCTTGTTTGATCACCACTTTCAATAAATTTACCTTTAGCATCAAACATTTTGACCTTTCTATGATGGAATTCAACTTTGTACCCAATAAGCATTGTCACATTTGATCTTATCAGTTACTTGAATTGTTTCTTTACCCTTCACGAGACAGGGAATATCATTACAAAATTTAACATAGCACCCTTGTATGGTCCAATGTCCTCAATTTACTTCTATCACCAATCATGTGATTAGAGCAACCACTATCAATTATTTATCACCTTTTTCCACATAAGAGATTAAAGGAATTTTCTCATCTTCACCAGAATCATCTTTCATAGAAACATAGACTACCTCTTCATCATTACTTTTAGATTTAGTATCAATTTCTTCTTCAGGAATATAACAATATTTCAAACCATTTTCCTTTTAGTCCTTATTCTTATTGAAGTCTCAGTCATCTCTTCTTCCTTTGTACTTTCTTTCCTTCATTTCATCCTTATCTTCTCTTTCAAGACACCTTGCAATAATATGACCAACCTTGTTGCATGAAAAATAGATTATGGGAAGTCTACCTTTGTTTTTCCGTTTTCCTCTTCCAAATCTCCTAATTATCAATGATTCAAGTTTATCAAGTTCACCATCAGAAGAACCACTGTCACTTTTCACATGTTTTCCTTTTACATTCTTGCTAAGAATAAATTGTGATTTGAAAGCAGATTCAATATTAGCAAAAGTGTAATTATCAAAATTAGACATCTCAAAAGCAATAGTCTACTAATTATGCCTTCCAAGGTTAGGGCATTACCTGGTGTAAATCTTTGTTCTTGTATTGGAGAAACCGTAATAGCATAAATAGGAAGTAGAGTTCTCAATACCTTGTTGATTATTGTTTCATCTTCAATCTTTCCTTTAGCTCCTCTAATAGCATTGAAAACATCTTTGATTATTGTACAATAATGTACTATGTTCTCACCTTCTATCATTCTCATTTCATTAAGCTTACCTCTCAGACTTTTTGATTTGGATCTTAAGATATTTTTGTCTCCTAACTAGTTTATAGTTTAATCCACATTTCTCTTGAATTCTTGCACACTTTTAGGTCATCAAACTCAGCATAGCTTAGGGCTAAAGAAATCTTTAACATTGAATACTTGTGTTCTTGTTTTTCTTTCAGTTGTTGAGTAGTCAAAGGGACTGATGTTATGTCCACATATGCATTGTACAAAAAATCCAATGTATCGTCACCAATATGTACAAAAAATCCAATGTAGTGTCACCAATATGTACAAAAAATCAGTTATGTGTAGCCTCATCAACTTTTTTCATGCAGGAAAAATTTCCTTGTTCGACTTTGGTGCCTCTCTTTTGTATGCCATGATCTTTAGCTTTGAGTACCTTCAAACTTCTCTCTATAAGAACCAATTCTCTGATACCAATTGTTAGAATTTTTAGAATAATTGTGAGGGTGGAATGAATTAGTTATCAAAGGTCTAGATGTACAAATTGAACACACTAACATTTAATCAACTTCAAATCTTATAATTTCATTACTTAGTCTCTATTGTAAGCTTTCAATAACATTAGTTAGTTGTCCACTATTTTAAAATAATAGACTTATAGAATGTAAACATTAATCAATAAAATATCATAATTACATCCACACAAGTTTGACACTAGGATTTAATATAGAAACCCAATTTGGAAAAAATCACCAGCAACATGTCTTCAATTTTCACTCTTCTAAAGTGAGCCTTGTTAGGAGCCAACCCTATTAAAGGTTACAATACACATTGTTAAATGTGACCTTGTTAAAGGATTTAATCACCCTATTAGGAGTGGCCTTATTAGAGGACTTTAGAGAATTCTATTAGAATCTCACCCTATTAGAGGATTTACATCGACTATTAGGTCATCATGACTATTAGGTCAACCTTTATTAAAGGATTTCAAATTTTTTTCACAATGGTTAGAAAGTAATTGTAAGTTTGATCTATTAAGTACAACTCACTTTGCTCATACAAATCTCTTTTTTGTTCTCATGCACTATTCACTATGTGACCTCCATTATCATCGCAATCTCTAATTTACTTGGTAACCCTTCAAGCAATCACCCTTCACTTCTTCTCAACTTGATTAAGCCTTCTACTTAGATTAGCTAGTCAACAACATCAGTTATAGCTCCAACTCTTTAAAACTCCTTCACACATGCATAGCCTCTCTGCATTCATAGAAAGTTTTCCATTTGTACCTCCTTAAATTGGTAATTCTAATCTTTTCTCTCTTACAAAACACCATAGATCTTAGGTTTTATGATTTGATCCATCAAATACATTGTATATATCTGCCATTTTGTTTTTCTCTTCTTTTATAGAAACTTCTCTTTGAATCCATCTCTTGGATCATTAACCTAATCCTCTCCTAGAATTAAATGATCCAACTCATCGATCCTTGTCTTCAACAAGCTTTCTATATTCTAAGAAATCAACTTTGTTAGCTAGAAATTGTGATTCCTCACAAATAGTTAAAATATTTTTCCTTAGCCAACACTCGGTCATCAACGGATTACTCAGTCACTATAAAACTTCTTGTTGGACACGTATACTATCACTCGGTTGATAGTGATGCTTGGTTGATACTAATGATCAGTTGACACTAGCATCACTCGTCATGTACATCAAAATTCTTTAGTCTTGTACTTTTTTACTCGATCAAGCCTATACATTTAATTTATCTTTTTTCACACTTTCAAGACTTGAACATTACTATTTTCTCCTCTTGCAACACAATTTAAACAATCATTTTATCTTGGAAAAGTCCAACTAATCAAATGCCCATTTTTATTTTCCTCTTCATAGCTCAACATTTCCTCGAGATGCTTTTGTTATGAGAAAATTCTCAAATCCTCTTCATCAATCAAGTAGATATGACACTTAGATCAGATAGAAAAATTATCTCACCAATAGGTTTGACATCAATGACAACATAACATTTATTCCAATAGTAGTTTCCAATAGATTGTTGCTGTATGCAACCCTACAAATGATGAGAGATCTAATGACAGGGATATCAGTATTCCTATCATCTTCATCAGTATCCAAGTATGAGTGATGAGTGGAGACTAGTGCAAAAAATGAGCATGCATTATAGCCTCATGTGGATAACAAAAAACAATGAGTACTGAGGAATCTAACAATCCAAAAGTCTTCTAAGGTCATCCATTAATTTACAAAATTAGGTCACTCCTTTTCAAATAACGAAATGCCTTTTGCGTACTAATGTTATTCTAAGGCATAAAATGTTTTAATGCAAAAAAATTAGTTTTTATACACACAATTTTCACTATCCTTAATACAGCTCTAAATTCCTTTCATCATAATTAAAAAATTAATCATTTGTCAAGAAGAATAATGAGATAATAACAAAGGAATCACAAATCAACTATTGCACACATCATATTTTTGAATTCTTAAAAATATTAATATGAGATATTAACCAAGGAATCATAGATCAACTATAGCACACATCATATTTTTAATTCAGAATCCAACGCAATCTGAATTGAATTTGTATCTCATTTCCTAACACACTTCTAGCATTTCCTTATGTTGAATTAACAACCTCAAGATCACTCTCAATGATTGTTTGAAAAAGCTATAACTACCTTTTCTCTCATCAAAAACTTTGAATGCCTCCAATATATCATCTAACTCATTTTATTCTTTTCCTTGTTCATGGTTAAAGATAAAGTTACTTAAATCAACAAAATCTTCCAATTGAAGAGCAACACTATAATCATCTTCACCTTTATTTTAGACCATTAAACTAAAATACTCTTCTATCTTAACATTCTAAGAATGTTTGTGAATCAGCATATGTTGTGAATTGTAACAACCCCATCACCATTTTTTTGGAGCAGTTGATATGCACTTCAAATTTTATTAGACCAACCATTTGAAAAGAGATAAAAAGAAAGTATGATCTTTAATTTTTTTATATATCACAATTTAAAGAGAAAAGATATTATCTATACACTATGAATATGAGATGTGATAGTCATGTCTGGTTAGCCTATATTTATAAGAAACAATGGGTGGTCCCAGGGCACTACAATGAAGAAGGGAAATTCAGTGATAAAAAACATTCAGAAGCATACTTTTACTCTGGACAATAAGACGTATTGAAAATTCAGATGGTCACAATTTTTGTAATGGTTCTCTAAGGCCTCTTAACAAAATTGAACCATTGACTGATGTATGCAAGTCTACCCAATTTCAAATAGGAAAAGCCTACAATGGAACAAGGGAGTAAACCACTCATTTATCTAGGCATTAGAATGCTTTCATATAGATATTCAAATTCCAAGTAGCCTAACATGGATTCCATTAGGGTGAGGTGCAGGTTCTTTACTTGCTTCTATAATGTTGTGAAATAATAGTATGTAAAGAACATTAAAGTTAATCTAACATGTACAACTAAAGAAATACAACAATATGTATGAGAGGATGAAGGAGACATATAAAGAGGAAGCAAACCAAGTATGGCGAATTCCTCAAGTGTGACCTTGATACTTCAATGTGTCCAATAATGGGGATGTATGCTCAAAAATGCTCCAAGATTGAAGTGATGGGTTATAATTGATCATGAGGGTGAGTGAAGGGTTTTAAAAATGGGAACATGGAGGGATTTGACCATTATATATGATATTTTGGTAGTTTTTAGGCTCTCAAAATAGCATTATAACATTAGCATAAAAGAGTGTTTTTTTGTGAGAGGGGAAGGGTCAAATTTATAGGCTAAGAGATGGTGAGATGGATGGCTAAGATGCAAGGATGGAAAAATTATGAGGGAGGGCTAGGATGCAAGGAGGGGGAAACACATGGATTGGATGGGAGAAGAGGGTCAAAATGAAGGGTCAAAGGGAGTTATGAGGGAGGAGTGTGGAAGAGAGATGTAAGAGGCCTTCAAGAGAAATTAATGTTATATAACCTTAAAGTCCTTGAATAGGAATATAAGAAGGATAAATAGGACTTTGACTTTGGCTTGGTTAGGAAGTCTTAACCCTTGTTTAAAGTTGTGCACATGTTTGGGAGGGGGATTAGGCTTTGCTTAGGAGGGGATTAGGATGCGAGTGGCTTAGCATTAATGAGATAGGTTAATTAGATGGCTAAGTGAGGTTAGCATGGGTGAATGGGTTGGATTTTTATAATGATAGGGTTTAGGAATGGTTAGAGTTTAGGAGTTAATTTATTAAATAGATTTATTTAATAAAAGGGGGTGTGGGATTAAATAAAATAGGTATAGTACAATTATTTAATTTAATAGAGAAATGGGGATTTGATTGATAATTTGACTTTGGGTTATCCTTTAATTTTATCAATTGGACTATGGTTAATTAAATTAATTAATTAACTAGGCGATGATGATTAATTAATTAAATATTTGATATTTAATCAATAATGTCTTAGAAGATGACTAAATAAGATTATTTAGTGATGTAATCAGATTTATGTGTCTATATTTTTCCCATCTTTGATATAGCGTTGGGACAATACTATTTCAAAAAAGTTTGAACATAAATGACACAAAGAATATTTTTAAGGCAACAAAGTTTTCCTAGTCTTGAATAGAAAGAGGAGGGACTGGACTATGTGATGCCCCCTCAAGAAGAAGTGGAGAGAAAACAAGGCTTAGAAACTTCTTGAAAAGGTACAACAAGCTGGAGTGAGTAGGAGGATGCAAAGGGACTAAAAGAGGGTAAAATTGTAATAAAATTGCAAAAATAACATGTTCAAAGGAAAAAGGGGGGCTAGAGGGGTAAAAGAGGGAAGTAGGGCACCACAGGGGAGCTATAAGAGGGTCTATGAGGGCCAAAAAGGAGTAACTACTCTCATATTTATAGTGATATATTGTCATTTGTGAGCTCCACATTAGACAACATGATATTTGCACAGGGATGCAATAGCATCGGGCGATCTTGGTATGATGAGTATGGACATGATAGACACCAAAATTTTTGGTATGTGCTAAAAAATTTCTCTTATGATTTCTTATTTTTATATAGCATTCCCAAATTATAATCAAAATTGTGTTCTCCCAAGCATGGGTCTAGCAGGATCACTCTAGGGATCAGTAGGATCGCAATCCCAAAAAAGGGTCAAGGTTAAAGGGTGAAACGAAGGCTTGTAAGCTATTTTTGTGAGAAATAAAATCTAGCTTAAAGTTTATGCAGGATAGCAATTTTGGATGCAAGAAAGCATTCCTATTAGCAAGAATGCAGTCCCATTGGTTAAGGGCAGGAAAGGCTAAATTCAACATGGGAATGAGTAAATGTTTGACTTGGGGATATAAATGGGAGATGTGTTCTTGCTGTAAGGTATAGCTATAAGAACACACGACCAAGGATGGGTCACGGGAACGCAATCCCGCTTGCAGGAATGTGGTTCAAGGTTTTGCATTGAGCGATAAAGGAAGGTTTATGAAATATAGGTAGAAGTGGTTAGTGGAAAATAGAATTGACATGGGTTTGGTTTGTTGGATGCAATGGTCATTGGATACATTAGTGTTGCGAGAGTGACACACCATGGTACTTTATGCTGGAGAGTAGTTCACACTAGTGAATAGGACTAGGATTGATGTTATTAGGCTGAGGTATCTAGCAAGGCCATCACATACTCATACATATATGGTGATGGTAATAACATTGTGCAGGTACTAGCACAACAAGACATGGAAATTTCATCTCCTAATAGGCAAGATGACCGTCACCTTGGAGGATATGTATAGAATCTTTTAGCTACCAGTGTGCGGCACATCAGTGATGGCAGATAGAGGAGTCTCAAGAGAGATGGTGGTGCGGTGACTGGTGGGACCCAAGCTCTAGTTCCAGATCTAAAGGGGTTAGTTTGTATTAGATGAGCACTTGGATTGGGTGGCCATAGATCGAAGAATATATTTCTACATTTGTAGGCTAATGTCAAGGTGCATTTCCCCAAATACTTGCACAACTAGAGTTATATGAACATTGATTCCTACTATTATCTAGATCATAGATGAGGGAGGCCTAGAGGCAAGGGGATTATTGATACTTGTAAAGCTATACAGGGATTTACACTAGATAGTATATCAAGGCATAGGATGCCACCAAGGGAGGAATGTGGGCTTTTCGACCCTCCTACAGGTATAGGCCTAGGAGCCCATTATGACACTTAGACTGATTAAGCATAGGGATAGGTATCCCAAGGAGCCGATGGTATATATCTAGGGAGATCCACTAATATACCACCATGCAAAGGAGGTGGGCTACTAGTGAGTCCAGATCAATGAGATTAGGGTTGTGATATGGAGGCCATATACAGGTCTGGAGCCATGGGTGGAGGAGAGGCAATAGCTGCCATACATTGTATGACCCTGTTTTGTTTTTGGAGGATGGGATTATATAGCTGAGCATTATCAACTAGATAGGCTATTATGACAATTCAAATAGCTGCAACATGTGTTAGGCAATCCAGTTTTGTGGCAGAGAATTACCAAGGAGTTAATGACATTATTTGGATCACCTCTATAGAGGAATTATTTTAGGCATAGCAAGATATGTCACCCAAGGATTGGGACTAGTTTAATGTGTCGACAGATCTTGGGTCTACATAGGGCTATAGGGATTAGTTTTAGTTCTCAAGGATAAAGGGGAGAGCATAGGTGACTGGGGAAGTGGCAGTGGTAGGAGAGATCTCTTGAGTAGTGAGGAGGAGGAGATATGAGGTGAGGGGTCTGAGACATCATGTAGAGGCTATGTTGTAGGGTTAGATGCTATAGAGGAGGAGATAGAGGGAGGGAGAGGAGGAGAAGGGGTAGGAGGAGGTGAGGCCACAATAGGAGGGATGACACAAGGCCTAGGATTCAGTTGGGGGAGGGGGAGGGGGAGGAGGCTCATCATTAGGAGGAGGGAATGGTGGACTGGTAGGGATATATGTGTCCCTACGGTAGGCACATGATGCCATGAACCAAATGTTGTGGGATATATTATGACTCAAAACAACCTTCTTGATTTGAGTACCATTCCAAGCTTTTGATCCCTTTAAAGCACTTTTAATGCATGTGTACTTGGCTAACCTTTTGAGGAAGAGATGTTTAATGTTCTAAAACCTTGAATTCAGCATATCCATTCATCCCATGAAGAAAAATTTCCATTCTGAGTCATTCGATGAAGTCTCATTTTGAGCAATGTCCAAATTTGCATTTTTTCCTATGTCAAACAACGATAAAAGGCCTAGTTTGCATTTAAATACCTTACACGTAGTAATGTTTCATGGCTCACCAATTTTGGAGCATTTAATATCCATATCAAAGAACCTATGTTTCAAATTTTGAGTCATTTCAACATTTTTTGACTAGAATTAAATTCCTCAAAGTTAGTCATTTATTATTATCATGTTGATGTAAATTGTTCAGAATTCTAAGAGGCCCTGTTTGACTGGTTATAACTTTGACTAAGTCGACCAATATGAGAAAATTCACATTGCATTAATTTCTAGGGGTTAGATACTTGTTATTTTTTCATATGTGAGCTTATGATGAATCTATTTCATCGATTTTTGAATGTGATTCCATATGCAATTTGCAAAGTTTTACTAGTGTCATAAAATGCAAATTGATTGGTACCACTATTCATGATGTCATAACTTTGAATCTATGATAGGTGAGATCAAATGGATTGTACCACTATGTTCTACTATAAAAATACTTTAAGTATGCCAATTTTCAAGCCTTGACAAATCTATCTTCACACTTTCCTGGGTTCATTCCGTTTGCAAAAATAACTTTTTTTCCAATGCTCCTAGTCCTGCAATTCTGAGTAGCACACTTATTCGTCATGAGCCAAAATACTAGATTTATACTCTCCTCATGATAGTGAACCAATTCCCTAGTTTTTGTTCCCCCAAGTGTCAATTTGACCTAAATTCAAAGCCAAATCTGAAGATGTTTTATGGTTTTTGACACATTTGTTTGCAAGCAGTTCTGAGAAGGGAACTTTGATGGTCAATATCTTTTGAACCCAAAGTCATCATGAAACACAATTTGGTAGGGTAAGAGTATGTAGAAAAAAGAATTTGTAGGTTTAATTTTAGAGCCTAGTTAGGTGTTTTGGTCAATTTGTAAAGCTAGTCAAAGGACCCCTTGACATGAAATTGGCTATCGACAAAAAAGAGTTAAAATGAGTTTTAATGGATATTTTAGTGGTTGAATGGTTTTCAATTAATATCAAATGATTGATGGACCATTTTGTAATGTCAATGGCTTGAAAGAGAAATAAATTTAGTTAGATCCACCTTGGGGGCCCTACTGAATTTATCAAATGAACAAGACATCAGAGTTTGAAAATGATCAGCATAGGTAATTATAGTAGTTATAACAATTAATTTTTTTTGAATGGATACTCACTATTGGAAATCAAAAAGTCTGAAATGAATAAATAAATTTCATTTAGTTCTCAAGTAAGTTCTTAATCACATTTTTGAGATATAATTCAAATGAAGCATGTGCTTGGATGGATCAAGGGGAGTCTTGAGTTAGAAAAAACCCCAAGTATCCATGATACAAAATCTACATCCTTTTGTACAAGTGAGAATAATTGATGTTGAAAGAATAGTCAACCCCTATAAACATTTTCCTCCATTTTAGAATCCATCAGTTTAAAAATCTACATCCTTCCGTGCAAGTGAGAATAATGAATGTTGAAAGAACAGTCGGCCCCTCTAAACATTTTTGTCAACACCCCTAAAAGATGGAATTCATTCCCATTTTCATGTCTACATCTATTCTACAAGACAACTATGACCGATTTGGCATATGTCTTTTGAAATTAATTTTCTCCATCCTTGATTTCATATTTTACAAAACTATTGCCCATTGATGAGTTGATGACTTCTCCAATGTTGGCGCTCCAAGCTGCAAGTGTAGCATTCCAAACATAGATGAAATGGATTTTCTTTGCATCCATTTAAGAGAAAGTTGCACCCAAATTACTAAGTATTAGCATGATAAAATCCATAATATCATTTCCTAGGGTAGAGACATTTCCCCAGCTATAAACAAAGGGGCATCATGTTTAGCAAGCTCAAAGGGGATCGAATCCAAATGGTGAGCAATAAACTTGTACACATGTTGAAGACCCCAGTCACTTTCGGAATTATGCCTATAAGGAGCTTCTCAGATTTTAGTAGATTTATGACACCATCATCATGCATCATCCATGTTTTTGACTAGGCATGTTAAAAAGGAGGAGGAATTGTCCATGTTGACTGCAGAAGGAGGTGGCTATATCTTTGTGAGGACATGGAGTATAGTTCTATCTTGTGGGATATCTTTGGGTTGATATCTAGGGGTCTTTGCAAGAGGCATTCAAGGCATTGCCAAATGCCTGATACCACTAAAAGGAGGAAGAGCGGCATAAACACCTACAAAGGAAAATAGAAGAACCAATGGTTTTAGTTTTATCCCACATGCATTTCATTTAGGGTTTTTTATTTGTTTATAATCCCAAATGCACAATAAGCCTAGTGTCTTAAGGACACGCTTCTTTTGAGGCAAGGCTCAAGCATAGGGGGCCCACCCATGATCAAAATTTTGACTAGTGTAATAAGGAAACTTTGAACACATATGCTAACATTAGCTGAGGACATGGATGTATGACCAACTAAATTGTGACACATGGTGGTGGAAGGATGAATGAAAGAGTGATGTGGTAAAAGCACTCAAGATGTGGCATGCTTACCAAGGTGCCTATGTGGCACAATATATGCCACATGTGATGCAAGAGCATCCAATGGTGTAAGAGCAATCTTGTATCACCCAAAAATATTCTTAGTAATAGTTATTGTTTAATGTGTTTTTATTTCTAAATACCCATTTGGGTCAAATAGAGATTCCAACTCTTATTTTTCCACTATTAGTTGTTTGGGTTAGTGTTTTTTAGCACCTTGGGATATGTGCCAATGTAAAAAATAGGTTATTTTGTAATTGATCCATAATTATGATGACTTAGAGGGTGTAAGTTGGAGGGATGATTATACTTGTAATTTAAAGCACTCCAGAAAAAGAATTAGGTCAAAAGGCTGTACGGTTTGAAAATTATTGCAGTTTTAAGTTGCCTAGCAACCCCCTAAGATTGCTTCAAAGTTATATTTGAGGCACTAAACAGCCTTTTACATTCCTAAAAAATGGGAGACAATCCATAGAGATATAGAGTGCATGGAGAGCTTTCTAAAAATATAAATGGTTCATCAATCAGAGTCCCGGATCAAAAGTTATGCCTCTCGAAAGTTGGACTACCATTTCTAGATTCTTCTAATTTTCCATTGACTTCTGACGTGTTTTTTAGAACCTTCTATTTTGGAGGTGGATGAAAAATGGCATATTATAAAATATAATCCTAATCCTAAACCTAATTTTGGTTACTTAAGGTCATTTATGGCATTGTAAACATAGTCTTTTCGGTGAAGTTTGCGAGAAGGTACAGTGAGGAATGTTTATCTCTAGAATCAAACAACATATAATCCCCTAGGGCATGTCATTGAGTCTGTTTTCACTGTACTAAATGTAATAGCATATCACTTCTAATAATAATATTCCCCCTTTCCTATTGTGTTCATTTTGTCTTAGGTTGCGCCCTCATCAACATGTCACAAGGGTGCATTCCTGCATGCAACGTGGTAGTTACTAACTATGCATGCGGGAAAGTGCCTAGCTAACACATGGCAGCATGCCTCAAGTTAGTAATGACATGGCATGTACAACAATCCAACCAATGATAAAGTTCCATGTGGTAGTGATGTGGCAGGCACTAGATAGAGGATGATGTGGTGGTGACTAGGTAGTTGGAGAGCTAGTGAGATATCGACATGTGTCAATGTTTCAATGATAAATTAGAGAGTGCCACATGGCACCCAGGTTGTAGGTGACATGGAAGACATTGACCAATGGCATCTTGCCATGTGGCATAGATGGTAAAACTAGTTAGACCTGAAATTGCATAGATGGAGGAAAATTTCAAAAGTGGTAAAAAAAATTAATGTTTTCTTCAAATTCACGTACAAGTTGTTTTTAAAATCAAAAAGAGTTTTATGCTAAAGTTTGAACTTTAGAATATGTTCAAATTTTGCATAAAATTTAAAAAGCAAGTGCAGATCACAAAGCCATGTTGGGGACTTGAACTTCAAAATGGGATTCTGGGCATCTCCGATATGTAGATATAAGACTATTATATATTGTCAAAACTGAGAGAAAGAGAATTTTCCATTTTGGGCATTTATTTTTTCACAAGAAACCACTGGTTCAAGTTATTCAAGGTTTTGTCTCAGCTATCCATTTTCCAGTTTCATTCAGTTACTACAGTTCAAATTTGATTTCTAGTAAAATAGTGAACTGAGTGAATGCTAGAGGCAATAAAAATGTAGTTAGGAGTGGTTTTTCTCATGTCCAAGTCTATTTGATGAAACTATTATCAAAATTTTGGATATTTTGGTAAAATAAGGGTTTTCATCATTAAGGAAGAGATATTTCCAAGTTTGTTACATAACAATGATGAGAATCATATCAAATTTTAGGGGTAGAAAGATAAGAGATGCTTTACAATAGCAAGGAATGAAGATTCAAGTAGAAACATGTCACTTCTAAATTAGATCTGGGATTTCATTTCTTTCCTATATCTTTCTCTTTCTAATTCATTGTAAGGGTTCTAGTTTTGGAGAAATTTTTTCATTTTTGTGATACCATGGGGATTCCAATCTTGATTTTTCTCATTAATGTGAGACCAGGGTTCCATTTTTGATGTGTTCTCATTACTGTGATACCGCACTCTTCAGCATATTTCTCTTGTATGAATAGAATTGGTTAAGCTAATATAGATGATTCTAATCTATTAGTGGTTTTATGAGTTATTTAGATGCATCTTGAATGTATAGTTTCAAAGAAATGAATACAAATGAGAAATAAAAACCTTAGTTTCATTCTATTTCTCATCTCCTACCTCTATAATTTGCAATGTTTTGAGTTTTATGTATAAGGAACTTAGACCCATTCACATCCCTGTAAGGTTGTATGTTTGATATGTTATATTGTTGGAACAAAGAGCCAAGCAAATGCTTGGTGTATTTGATAGGATTGTTGATAATTTGAGAAGGATACCTCATGAGAATGAGGTATTTATGAATATTGATGTTTGATTCACAAAGTCATAAGAGAGATCTAATATCTTCATGTATGGAATATGTCACTGGTATCATAGATGTATGTGTCTAATTCATGGAATTTCCCAATAGATAAGGTACTGATCAACTATAGGATCAACTTGTTCTTATTGCTGCATATGTTGGGGATTTTCTTAAATCAAAATTATAATCATCTATTTCCCTTTCTATTTAAGATATGAAAGGATGCCAACACTTAGCTTATCAATTTCTTAGGTCATGTCATTAGCTATTTCATGTCTATGATCTTTGCATAAGTACAGAAGATATAAGGATTTAATCTACTTTGTTTAAATCTAGTCTATGATTTGAATACTACCATATGAAGAATCTAATAGGTCCAACCACCTAGGTCTTGCAAAGCTTGAAGTAGAAGAAGGGTCTAACCTTATAGTTGGGCCTGTGTCTAAATGGATATGTTGCAGATGGGAAGTAGCTTGCCCTAGATGTATTATGTTCTCATCAGAGTAATTTGAAATCATGACATTTCAAAACACCAAGAAGACACACAGCGTGAGAGGGACCAGCTTAGAGACAAGAGAGATCAGTTCTAGAGGGAGCGAGATGCTTCCTAGGGACAACGTAATAGAGGAGAGATTGATCTGGGGGGACTGCAGCTAGAGTTGGGGCATTTGGAGGGGAGACTAGAGGCCATGGATTCAAAGAAAGATAAACTCTAGGATAGGGTCGATATGCTATAGGAGGAGAGAGACAAGATGTTGGTAGAGGTGGTGACTCTCAAGACATAGATGGTAGTAGAGGAAGGGTTGGAGGAGCTAAGGTGATTGAGGTAGGAGGTGGAGGATTTGTGGGAGAGAGAAGGTTTCTATAGGGGGAGATATCATGCAATCATGCCAATGGATCAGATTGAGCATTACAAGTGGTAGACATGGTCAGGTACAGTTGGCACACACATAGGCATGCAGGGTGGTGGGGAGAGTCGATGGAGTATTAGGGGATCTAAAAGGATTGGTGGGTCTTAGTGGATAGAGCAAAGCCATAGATCAAAGTAGAGCAAGAGATAGAAGAGGGGGATAGGTAGGAGGAGGGATGAGGTAGAGAATTCAGGGATTGAAGCAGAGAAGATGAGGCCACCACTACCATTAGTGGCACAGGGTGCAGAGAGGGATCCCTATGAGTTGCACTAGGAGGATGCAATGGATGAGGATGTAGATGAGCAGTGATATGCTACATTTTTGTGATTTTTTAGGATATATTTGATGTATAGATATGTATTTATGTAGGCATAAACATGGATTTACTTTTATGGATATTTGTACTATATAGACACTGGATTGGACTGTGATGGACATTTTGTATTCTTTCAAGGTTGCATGATGTATTCATTATTCTTCAAAGGATGTGATATATATATATATTGTTGGAAATACAATAGGGAAAGTAAGCTTTGAGAGCGGGGTGAATCAATCCTTCAAAACTTTAATCATAAAATCATTCACCACACATCCATCTCACAATTTGCATATAAACTAAAATACCAAACTAAACATGTTCATCCATGGCATGAAATTAAATAAACATTCAACACATATATTACATAAGATATTTGGTTACCCAGAAACCTTCTAATGAGAAGGTAAGATTGAGGTGAGGATGACACCCACAAATCTTCACTATTTTAGTTGTAAAGTTTATCCAATGAAGGTTACAATGTTTGATGATAAACTATGATCTAACCTATGAAAGGTCTACCCTATTAAAGGCTTACAATATTGTTAGATCTTACCATGTTAAAGGATTTCAACACCCTGTTAGAAGTTTGCCTAATTAAGGACTTAAACTTAAATAAAGTAAGCACCCTATTAAAGGATTTACAATAGCCTATTAGGATGACTCTGTTAAGAGATTTAACTAATTCACTTGTTAGAATGTCTCAGCAATGATCTTGCAGTTAGCACTTTGTTGTTAGATAATAGATCACCTCTTTACATGTATCCTTGATCCTCTCTGATCAGATGTGTCACTTATGTCCTCTAACTTCTTTCCTCTATTCTCCTCTAACTTATTCTACAATGCATATCTCAATTGACAACTCCTTAGCCACCATGAATGTTTTGTTGCACATTCATCTCACACAATGTTTAGGGTTTTCTGTCCTTAAGAAGACCTAGGTGAATTAGGGTTAGGTATGAATCAACCATTGTGAATCATCCATTATGCTACTTAATCCATCCCTTTGACTGATTGGTTGCATGTATTCCATAGGGGTCCTAAATATAGATTCGTTCTTATCATTTAGAATCTCAAAACAATCCTTAAGTTGGCTCAAAAATGGTTTACATAGAATTTTGTGCCATTACAAACAACTATGTCCAAAACTATTTTACTCAAAACTTGAAGTCTCTGATGCTTGGCATTTACTATATCTTCAATGTTGTAACTTGGCCTCTATATGACTCAGCATCCATTGATCACTTAGCATCAACTGTCTACTCAGCACTTGAGTGACTTGGCACTTACTAGTTACTCAACACATACTATATATCTCACTTGACATATACTATCTAACAACTCATGCTTGACATACATTACTTGTTTGGCATGAGCTAAGTTTTATCTAATAAATGACTTTAGTTTATTGTCACTCATATTAAAAACCAATTTGAGATTAAGAATCTCCCCCTTTGACATGAGTGGTAAAAACCCTTGGTCATGCATGAATAACCTTAACTTATGAGCATAACTCAGATAATCTCCATTCAATACTCAATTTATGTACAAAATTTCAAAACTTCAAAATTTTGCAAAACTTGTGACTTATCAATCACACCTCAAAATTTTATAACTCCCCCTAAGTTGATTGTTCTTTTTCGGAATCTGAATAGTCCTACTGAGTAAATTTTTTGTATTGATGCGCTCTCTATTTTTGTACCAACTCCTCCTTAGTTTGGAATCTCCCAAAACTTGTTCATTCTCCCCTTTTGTCTTATTCAAAATTCATTCTCCCCCTTTTTTACTTATTCAAAATTTATTCTTCCCCTTTTCAACACTTATGTCATGGGCGGTACACAAATAGTGTGTTTGTCCAAGAATGATTTATGGACCTCCATTATGAGCTTTATTGTTTCATCCCAATTGTCACACACTACCTCTAGAAATTTTATTTGAATAGTTATCTTGGTAGCAAGGTTAACTAGGCCTTCATGAGTAGAAATATGGGATCTTTCTTCATTAATGTTTCTGCAAAGGCTAGGTCCTTATGCAACACCTCCATGTGAGGGGTCAACATGGACTAGACGTTGATCAATGTAGCTTGAATGTTGACATCTTGAGCTTGTAATGCTGCTAACTAACCTTGTGGTGACAACAAATTTCTGAAATGAGACTAACTTTGACCAGGAGATTTTCATAGGATTTTACTAGTTGACTTCAAATCTCCCTCCAAGTGGTCAATGTGTCTCTGTATTTCTTGTTTGAACAAAGGCACTTCACAAAACTTGGTGTAAAGAGAGAAAATGTTCTCCAACACTTTCTTCACACCAACAATTTTGGTTGCTAACTCAACCTAACTAATTGCAATGGAACTTGATATCTTCTTAGTTACCTTAGCACAACATTTCTTCTTAGACCATTCTAGTAATTTGACATTTGTGTCTAGGTCTTCATCATTTACCTTCTCCAAAATATTTTCCAACTACTCAATGCATCAAGAAATATGTCATTGATATCATGTAGTGCTTGTTTTTGCCTATGCTCCCTTTTAAGAAGTTCTTGTGTTTCTTTCTAGCTAGTGCATCATGCAATATGCTCATTTTCTCTATGGTCATTGATGTAAGATCAAAGTTTTGGAGTTCAATCACCTCATCTAAGTTGATATCACCATAAGATATAATTTCATCAACCTTAGATGTGCTAGGATTATGCCTTGATGACTGCAATAGTGTAGCCTCTACACTTGGCCTATGAAGTGCTTGACAAGGAATAGAAGTAGCAGCATCTAGTAGGGTAACCATTGTATGTATTACTATCATGTCTTTTGGTTTTGTAGTCAAGACTAAATCTTTAGTCCTATCCTTCCCTCTTTTTGTGATCTTTGTATCATCCTATGCTTGTGTTGTAGGTGTAGGACTGGCTTCCTAACCTATTTGGACTAGTCTCCCATCTTTCTCAATTGTTGAAACTGCATGTACTAAAACATTTGGCACCAATGTACTAATATGTGATATCATTATATCCTTGCTTTGATATACTACCATGGGCATGATAGATTGCACTTTTATAGATTAAGGAGGGGCATCAGATAGTTCTTGAGTTTTCTTAAAGGTTTTCATCATGGCATACACATATTCTTTTACTTTATTCATTTCTACCTTCCCAAGTTTATCAAATTCAACATGTGTGAACCCTAATAATTCAGCATTATTCTTGATATTATCACACAATTTGTCCAAATAAGAAGAGGGGCTATGACTTACCACTTTGAATTAGTTGTTGTCATCTATCTCAGCCCTCTCCTCATTTGATTCAGTTAGAGCTATATGTTTCCCCCTTTGCCACTACTTAGGTTCATATTCCTTAGTAGTTGTGTTGGCTCTCTTGCCTTTAGGTTTCTCAACTTTTTGAGTCTTCTTAGTAGTAGCTCTTGTGCTAGCCTTGGTGACAGGAACTATTGGCTTTTGTTGTGAAGGTTTCACAAATTTATTGGGTTTTCTTGGTATTGCCTTCTTTGCTTTTCTCTTTCTCTTTTTTGTACCAATAGATGCTTCATTGGCTTCTTCTCCCTTGGCATCTTCATAAAATCTTGCATCTTCTTCTCCTTGGTCCTCACCTTGACCCTATGTGAGAACAAGTGGTTCTTAGCTAGGTGTATCTTCTTCATTATCTTCATTATCCTCTTCTTCTTCATCTCCTTTTTCCTCTTCACCAAATTCTTCCTTGAGCTTTGTTAGAATTTTGTTCTTCTTCCTTATCACAGAAGTTGTCTTCAGGTCCATTGTGATTTTAGACTTGGCTACATCATAATTTCCAAATATAGTAGCCTTCTTATCTACTTCTTTTTCTAGTAAAGTAGTGATGGTTGTAGATTCCTCATCCATATTAATTTCATAAGGCAATGGCCTGAGCCATCTAGCCCTTGGAACAACACATTGAACATAAGTGAAATCAAAATCAACTAGAAAATAAACATCATTGAAATGTTTCTCTACTAGTGATACTGGTATTCTCAGTCTTTGTTTCATTGACTTCTTCAAGTCTTCAAAATATTTCAAAATTATCTCCAAATTGCTCTATGTATTCTCCAATCTATACTACAACAGACCTATTGGTCTTCCAAGAAACTTTTCCAAATGAGGAAAAAA